>JAECWT010000003.1:4097500-4697500 GCA_018150885.1 Drosophila tristis | reverse complement strand
TCATCTAAATTCTGCATTAATATTAGCTAAGTTTAATTTGACACGATGCTTAGCCTAAGACAGCAGCGAATGACAGCCAAGGATCCTCCTAGGTTTAATCATAGGCTCAGCTTCGCTTGGGTGTCCTCTGCTTGCTTTCCCTGGTTCACGTGATTCCCTGCCAAGTTTCGCTCCCAAAGTGCATTAAAACTTCGTTGAAGCTTCGCTAAAGAAAACTTCTCTCTCACTTTAGCCTTTGTCCTGTCCTGTCTCTCCCGTCTGTGTGTACTTGTAAGGACTCTCTCTGCCCCAGCACTCTTTGCCCCTCTGTTTGCACAATACACAGACGTTGGGACATTGCACTGCCGCGTTGTGTGTGTGTGTGTGTGTGTGTGTGTGCATGTGTGTGTGTGTGTCCCACCGTCTGGTATTTGCTCCGGGGCCCGCATTTTCAGGAACATCCTCATCCTCCTCCGTAGGCTCTTAATGCTGCTCGGATTTCCCTCTTTAACCCCTCAACCTCACCTCTCTCTCTACCTCTCTCTCTCACCACTCTCTCTCACCACTCTCTCTTTCTCTCTGGCAGTGCACTCTTCCCTCTCCTCTCCTCACCCCTCTCTCACTGGGCATCCCTTCGATTAGATACTCATTTTTCAAGTGCTATCTCTGGGAAGCGATCGAGTGGGCCACAAACCCGTTTATCCTTGACATTCGATGCCATTCCAAATGCAAATTTCAACAAGCAAATTAGTTGCGTCCGAAATTCCGATAATAATTTTCCAGCAGGATTTTCCAACCCCCCCTCTGCCCCGCCAAACCCTTGAAGATTTCCGGCGTAACATTATGCGAATGCAAATGCGAATGGGAGAGAGAATTCATTATGCGAGAAGGCAAAAAGTCTTTTGTGAATTGTTGAGCCTCCAGACGGGTAGCAGAACTTTCTCTCATTCTCTGCCACAGCGAAAAAGTTGCAGACTTGGCAATGCACTGAGCGAAAAAATTAAGCGAAATGCTTCAAATCACAAAAGAGCCTGCAAGTCCTAAATTTCATTAAACGTAAAATTTCTAAAGGGGATGCATTGGAGGGGTGGAGCTGTAGAGTGGAGTCCCCCCTGATGGAGTCCCAGGCAGAGTGGCTGCTGGAAAAAAGCCGCTTCAAGTGCTTTGCTTATTGAGCGAACTTTTTCATTGCCACGAACTGGAAATACCCTGTAAATGGGTTGAGCATTGAGTTGAATAAATTCCGCAAGTATTTCAGTAATTCCAGCACAAAAGATTTGTTTTAAATCTATAATATTGAAGGGTAAAAAATAAAAGAAAATTAAAAGAGACGAAAAAAAAATGGAAATCAGATATAAATTTCATTTAATTTGATCAATTTAAAGTGCCAAAAATTCGATGCTGTTTGCAGTTTTTTTTCTGATATTTAAGCGCATTTAAAAGTCTTTTTTATAGCTTAATTTAATCACACCCAATTGCCATAATACGAATCTGTTTCATCTTATTTTAAAGCAATAAAGAACCCACTTAAAAACTCTGCTCTACCCTCGTCCCTCCTGCGTTTTCGTGCACCTTCCGCAGCAGGAAAAATGAGCTGAGCTGCGTCTCCTGTCGCCTGCCTGGTTGGCATAAGATTTATAACCTGCTTCCAGGGAAAAAGTTGATATAATATCCTTCATCTTCATCGCAGCTACCACCCAGCACTGTTCCCCCTTTGCCAGGCAGGAGGAGCGAACAAAAAGCGCTGACTATTCCAGCAACAAATACAACGACGACAGCGACAGAAGCAGCAGCAGCAGCAGCAACGATGACGTTTTAATTATGTGTGTGCCTAGAAGGGGCTGCTGCTGCTGGCTGGGCGGAGGAGGTGTGGGTTGATTTGAGAGGGTGTGGCTGGCTAGGGGCAGCAGCCGAGACACTCGCGAGACAGTTTCAGGAGCCGCCTTCGTACTCGGCTCAACTCGTTTTGTTAATTTGCAACGTTGTGGAGGCTTCGTGGAAGGCTGCGGATGAGGATGAGAAGGGTATGCAGCACGGCGCAATAAAGCCTAAATGGGGGTTGAGTGGTGAAGCTTTCGAGTGGGCCTAAATAGGGAGGGGGATGTGGGGAACTGCAGGCCTAACGCTGCCTGTGGGGAAACGAATGAAAAGTGAATTCACAAACGGAAACATTGCAAAAATGCGCCAATGCAGCAAATGCTCAACGAGCAAATGCACGAATGAGTCCAGCTCTGCGGTAGGTGGTGGGGGAGGGGGTCCCGTTGCAGTCCCGCGAGGGTAGGTGTTTGTCTAGGAGCCATAGTTCCGCTACACTGAAACAAATTGAAAGTGCAAATTAAATCCAACAATTAATGGATTAAACTTTATACTTTGCAAGTCGATTGTTACTATTTCTTTGCAAATTTTTTTTGGAGGAATTGTTGTATTATAACTATAATAATTATAAATAAATAAAATAAATAAATAAAATAAATAATAAAATAAATAAATAAAACAAACTATAAAATAAATAAATAAAATAAATAATAAATAATAAAAAATAAAGTACAAAAAAATAAATAATAAAATAAATTAAAAAAAATAAATAATACAAAAAATAAACAAATAAATAATAAAATAAATAAAAAAATTATAATTAATAATTATAATAATACAAATTGTAATGATTTTTATGAGATATGTGCATAGCTATGTAATACCACCACAAGTATGGACACAACAAAAAGTAATTGTAATATACTTTAAAATTTAAGTTTTTGCAGTTCCTATACCATTTCAGGTTTAACATTATTTACCGATTGTATAGATTTTCGAAGATACATAGATCATATCACATTTTTTTTATGCAACATGAATATAATACAAATATATACATAAATATATTTATAAATATATATATAAATAAATATATAAATAAATATATAAATAAATATAGAGCGCATATCTTGAAAATTGTGGTATTATATGTAAACAGAATAAGAACATTATTGGCTTTAAAAATGTACATGCCACAGCTTCCATCTGTTTTGCATTCTTGTTCAGGTTTTAATATTTATAGGCGCTTAATAATTTATTTAAATTTTTGTTCCTGTTTCCAAATGGAGCTGTGACCTCATAGAGCAATGGAGAGAATTATGCATATGGGAGGAGGGAATCTCTGCATGCCGCTACCCATTTACAAGGATATGGTTATCCCCCATTGTACACTCTCTTTTGCGCCCCCTTTTTCACTGTTTTGCCTGCTTTTACCTCCTTTTGCCCCTTTTACCTCCTACCATATTCCCCTTATTTTTGCCACACATTTTCCCCACCCATAAATGTTTATTTTTCAAGCATTTGGAGCAAAATTAACAAGCGTAACTAAAACATATACTTCTGTACATAACTATGCACATATACATATGTACATAAGTAGGTATGTGTGTGCCTACAGATGTACGAATGTATCTACATCTCTACATGAATGCACACACCACACACACACACACACAGAACACACAATCAACAGTGGAAATGTTTCGAAAGGGTGTCGCTGTCGCTCTCATTTGTGGCTGTTGCTACCTCTCCAGTCGCGCAGCATCCCATACCCGAAGCCCGCTATAAGGCTGCTGTTGAGTGGCCTTTGGGGAAAAGAGAACGAGATAGAGATATAGAGAGAGAGAGCGACACGCAGCTAGACGCCAGCCTTCCCCAAGCAATGCCCCATAGGCCTAGGCCTAGGACTATGTGCCGCCTCCCCCTGTGCCTTTGGGTCCTGGGTTAATGTACTCTTTCTGCAGCAGCAGCGACGACTGGCAGTCAGCTTCCCTTAACACCCATTTAACCAACCCAACCAGCCAGCCACCACCCACCACCCACTTGCCACCCCCTCGCACAGCAGCACCTGTAACTGGCATTCATTCAGCATTTTCTAACATTTAATTTTGTTTTGTAGTTGCGGAAATTTTCATTGAAATAAATTAGCTGCTTTTGCTGCTTTTTTGCGCTGCACGAAAATTGTTTGTTGTTGTTGTGGGAACAAAAGTTCCGTTTTTTGTGTGTGGTGTGGTGTGGTGTGGGGAGGAGTGGGGTGAGGTCTGGGTCTGGGTTCAGTTCTGTGCGAGAGATGTCATGGGTTAATGTCTGCTATCAATGTCAGGGTCAAATGGGGTTGGGGCTGTGGCTGTGGCTGTGGTTGGGGCATACACACGTGGGGGAACAATGAATATGAATTTGATTTAATGAGGAGAAATTGCAAAAGGCAAATAGGGTGGTGGATCAGAGCTGCTCTCCAAATCACAAATGGAATGAATGGAAGGTCAGCCACTGATTAACCGTAGAAGGGCTTACAATATTTGTGATTTATTTTGCATATTTTTTAACCGCTTCATAAAGGTAAATATGTGATAAAAGAACCCCAAAGAAATTGCTACCATTTTTAGCCCATAAATATATTCCGCATTGTGTTCAATCATTAGCCCAAATGTTCTACATTTAAATCCCTGCCACAGAATGCAGGCTGCATTAACAATTGTTCTCCAATGCCAGGGTTACTTCACCTCCTCCTCCTCCTCCGATCCCTTAAAAAGGAGAGCACACTCTTCCGCCTCTGCCTCTCGACAAATTTATAGTTTATTTAGGTGCATTTTCTATGGTTTGTTTCTGGCAATTGCCGCACATTAAAATCCATAAAATTATGCAAATTCTTTGATTAGAATTTCTTCCATAAAAAAGTATACAAAAAAATGTAAAATATTACAAATCAAACGCATGGCAATTGAGCGAACAAATCAGCAGACAGAACAAAATTATAAATTCAAAACAAAATTTTGGAAATGCAACAAAAATTTAAATGAAAAAAAAAAAAGGATTTTTTTTTGTGGAGTTATGCTTACCCCTCAGAACAAGGGAGTGTGTGCGAGGAGGGGTAACTAGGGGTTGAGGTGTGGCATGGTAGCCTAAAAATTCTACATCTGATATTCCCATCTCCGATCTGCCAGCCCTGTAGCTGGCGTGCCCTGGCGACCCTCTTGCTGAGGTCGCTGAGGGTGCGAAACGCGTGCGCAGGCGCCTTTGACACCTGAGATGACAATTGGAATGAGAGAATGCCATAGAGAATTTGCCTAGGAGAATGACACAGAGAGAGGGAGAGTGAGAGGGAGAGAGTGAGAGAGAGAGAGAGAGAGGGAGAGAGAGAGTGAGAGGGAGAGAGAGTGGTACCTCCACTTGAAGCGAGCTGCAAATTAAAAAATCATAAAAAAAGCTACGAAAAAAAGTTGCTCGAGAAAAGAAACAAAAAAAAAAAATCTGGGTGGAGTGCGTCGTCAGCGCTAGCGCCATGGATGTTAATGATGTTTATAATGATGATGCTGCTGATGATGATGACGACGACGACACACATAAACAGAGCCGCACGACAAATTTGCATAATTTGAAAATAGAAAAAAAAATATAAGAAAAATACAAGACTTAAAGCAGAAGCAGAATCAAAAGAAAACGAGAGACTTGCAGAAGAGTTGAAGTTGATTCGAGAAAAAAAGCCCCGACGAAAGTGAAGTTAAGGGGCGGAATGGAGGAGGAATTATCCATTGGAAGAAGCCAGAAGCAGGCCCATAAGAAGGCAGCTCCCTGATTATCATGATTATGTATGCATAATCACACACCCAAAGAGCCGAGACCCGAGACCAAGACCAAGACCCTCGAACCCAGACCCAGACCACGGACCACGGAATGGGACGGGACAGGTCGAAAGACAATGGAATTATGAGGTGTTGAACGTTGAGTGACTAGCGGAACGGACCATTAAAAACACAGAAAACCTCAGCAAAAGCCAACGAAACAAACACTGAGGAGTAGGAGAAAAAGAGAACAAGAGAGATGGGGTAGGGAGATGGCTGGAGAAAGAGGGAAATATACATGTTAGGGAGACGCCACAGAGAGCAGCGGAGAGAAGCAAACACTCAGCGAGGGCGAAAGAAATGTTAAAAGAAACATTAGACCCCAGCAAAACAATGGATAGAGAAAGTTATGGGCCAGAAATGTATGGAGGAAATTGAACAAGAAGTTGCAAAGAAGTTGAGCAAAACAAACAAAAGAAAAAACATTGGAAAAACAATGAAAATGCGATCGAAAAACTAAACGAAAACACGGTTAATAAAGCGTTGCAAATGGGAGCACTATAATCCACAGGGAAAAAAGGTAAGCGTATGTTTCAGGTAGCAAAAAGAGTTGCAACGGAGGCAGAGGCAGTGGCAAACAACAAAAGGAAGTGCAGTGGAAGTGGCACTGCGGAGGGTTCCTCTCCTTTTCTTTTCTTTGAAGAAATCGAATTGAATTTTAATGATTAGGCTGAGAAGTTACTTATTAGATCATTAGATCCATTGGAGTGCAGGCAATATGTCAGCTGTTTCTGTGTGTGTTGTGTGTGTGTGATGGCGGGGTGTTGACTGTTGAAACAACAGATGAACAGTGGCCAGAGGGGAGCTAACATAGGGAGGGGGGCTAATTAGTGTTTTAGGGGATAGATTAGGAAAGGAAAAGAAAAAGATCTGAAGAAGTAAAAGAGGTAGTTCTTTGAGCTAATTCTAGGACTGTGACTGAGTCTTCCAACTACCAATTTTTTTGAGCTGTACAGAAGAGCAAAGGAAACGTAAAATTTGTACAGCCAAATTATATTTTATTTTATATTATATTATATATACATATATTATGTAATATAATATATTATATTATGTGTATTATATATATATTATGTAATATAATATATTATACTATATATTAAGTAATATACATATTATATTAAAAAAAAATTATATTTTGTCATCTCCCAAAGTTTTATTCTAGTATCTTTTGAAAAGCTTCTTTTCTATTTGGCAGCAAGTTTTTTAATTTATTATTTTATTTTGCCTCAGTTGCCTTAGGTCTTGTATTCGTTTTAGTTAGTCTCTCTTTCAAAATTAAATCAGTCCAAAATTTTTAGTTAATTTTTCGAACATGGACAAGGCGGCAGTGGAGCAGCTGTTCGTAGAGGTCGAACCGAGTCAGGAAGGAACTGAAGCTGAAGCCACGATCCCAACTGGCCAGCACAGCACCGAACCAGATGCAGAGCCAGCCACTGTGATAGAGCAGGGCCAGCACATGCAGGCCATAAATGCCACACCCACACTGACTGCCGACAGACTTGGTGCCGGAGCCGATGAGCCACTGCCCGAGCCGTCGCAGGTGATGAAGGAGCACTTGCAACGCCGCGCGGATGCGGAGGCCCACTTCAAGCAGGGGGAAACGGTTAGGTCCAGGGGCAAGCGGTCCCAGTCGCGCAGTCCCAAAAACCGCCAGGCTCGACCCTGTCACCAGGAGCAGGAGCAGCAGCAGCAGCAAGCAAGCCAGCAGCTGGAAATGTCGCGCCAGGAGCATCCGAATCTGGAGCAGGAAATCGACCAAATGATCGAGCGCACCTTGGAGGAGCACCAGGTGGCCGCCCACCATATGGACGGGCTGAGGAACTATCTCCGGGCGGAGACGCAGCGGGACCAGCGAGTCAATCAGCTGGTGCGGTATCAGCACGAGGAGCGGCTGCGCATGCAGCAGGAGTTTGACCGCCAGCAGAAGCTGCTCGTTCAGGAGATATGCGCGGAAATGGACTTGTCGGTGTATAGCGACGCCAGCAGCAGACCCACAGCGATTAGCCCCCATGGGCAGCACAAGGAAACAGAAATTCAGATCTAAATTATTAATCAATAAATAGTTTAATTTTCTCTTCACTCTTCACTTGGATTTGTGTGCGGGGATTTCATTTGCACCCACGCCAAACCCTATAGAAATAGGGTCTCAATAATCTCTCCTCGCCTCTACTTTGATATCGGATCTGTCAGGTGTCAGTGAATGCTGAAAACCATAGCCACAGTCCCCTCCCCCCATTCAGGTTCAGTGTCGGTTTCGGTTTCAGGTGTTAATGACTTTATTTCCAAAGCCCCTCCGTGTACAGTACATGCCATTGTTTTTGTTCCATGTGTCCAAGTTTGGCTGAAATTATAGAAGAGAACAGCACACAGTCCGTGACATACCCATAGGATAGCAGGCCTATTGTTCGGACATGGACATGGACATGGGCTGGGCTGGGCCAATCCAACCCCAAAGACATGAATACAAAGCCCGTGGCAGGCCTTTTGTGACACGGCGCTCATATCCGGTGTGGTCCCTGTCCGGGTACCCGCGTTTCATTTGCTCGATTGCTATAATTCCATATTATGGCTTGATAAAAACCGAATAACTCCAAGAAAAGGCAGACGAAATGGACATCAAACCGATCGAACCTCAAGCGAACTTCGTGCGAACCGCAGACGAACGGCAGATTGCTGCGAACCTGGAACCGAGCGTACCTTCAAACGAACTACAACGAACCGAACCGAGCGCACGTAGCTCAAACGAAGCTCAATCGAACATGTTGGCATTGACTGCAGAGCAGTGCGCTGTGTTCGCTTCGAACCTAGCAACGATCGAACATGCTGCAAGCCAGCGATCAGGGTGGAAACCGGTGCGCAACTCCAACTCCACGCACAGAATTCCGAGTTTTATTTTCATAATTTATGCGGATGGAAAACAATATACGTTGAAACTTCGTGCTGTACGGTTGTATATATCGCGGGGTTCCGTCAGTGGGTCAAAATAAAAAAACGGGGCAGAAATATAGTGCGTAAAATACGAAACGAGACGAGAAATCGAAAGAGCTTGCGCATGCGCGAACGTATCTCGAACTAAACGAATGTAGTATCTGCAAGATACAAGATATGCCGAACCAAATAAAGTGATTTTTTAGTGTAAACATTCAATAGTGCAATATTTGTGTATAAGTAGGGGGACTGTAATGCAAAGAAAAAGAACCTACCTGCTCTTGAGTGAACAAAAATCAAACGAAACGAAAAAAGGGAACAAAGGTTATTCCCTGACCTAAGCAAACGCTAAGTGAATTATACCTGGACCTCAACGAACCGTAGAACGAGCAAGAAACTCTATTAAAGAGAGCATCATCCATTCTCTCTCTCCCTACCTGTCTCTCAGACAAAACTCGAATCTCATATAAATATAATTTTCGATCTCAAACAAAACAAAACAAAACAAAATGAAATATCTAACGCATACACACAAAGAGTCCTACACACTGGTGGCACGCAAGCGTTACATGAAAAATCTGCTGTATGTATATATTTAATGCTGTCCTTTAATATTTTCCGAAAATTCATTAGCATGTCAGTGGCGAGGGGGGGTGACATAAATGTCAGCCTCATCTAGGCAAATATTGATAGAACCCTGAACCCCTGCTCCTGTCTCCTGTCTCCTGTCTCTTGTATCCGCTTATTGGTGTGCAGAATTTATGGAAATTATTTGTGATTTGTGCCATTTGAATATGAAATGTGCTATAATTAGGCATTGAAGCCATTGAATGGCTCCGCCACTCGTGAGGAGTGCGCCCTAAATTTGTGTCGCATCAGTTTGCATAAAATATGTAAATTTTCCAACGATGGGAAAGGGAGAGACAGGCAGCCCTTTCCTCAATTTTCATTTTGCATTTTGTATATTGTTTTTTTTTTTTTGCCAACTCCTGTCACTCTGTCATTTGTTTGTTTTGGCCTTTACCTTTGTGAGCGAAACAAACCGCAGAAATTTGCAAAAGGAGTTTATCGGGGGGATTATCACGGATCTACCTTTAAGGAACAGAAGCGAAAACCCTTTTCTTTGTGTGCTGCTCCTTCGACTTCCTTTCTTGGCTGTTTTGTTAATTAAATTTATGATTAATGAATGATATGCCCAATGCTGGTGACGATGATGATGATGATGGTTTTCCTATGTAACAGCTGTGCAGCGCGGAGCGCTGGAGAGGGGGTTGGCTTTTCCCCGTGTAAGGTGATATCTTAAACCCTTTGGCTGTGCCCGCGGCTGTTTATTTTCGCACCCTTTTCCTCACCCGGATGTCGTGCTCCTCTCTGCTTTTTTAGTGGAATTTATTTTTGGCAAAGTCAATAGGCAAACAGTGTTTGCCATAAGTATATGCTGCATTGCTTATCGATTTGTTAGCATCAGCAGAGACAGCGGTAGAGGCAGGGGCAGAGGCAGCGGTAGAGGCAGCGACAGCGGCAGTGGCAGCGGCTTTGAACGGTAAATCACTTGGCCAAAACCCACACACACACACATATGGCCAACAGCTAACAAAAAAAAAAAAAAACATATTCAATGTCTGAGACTACCGAGAGAGTTCAAACAGAGAGATCGCAGACGTGCAATCATAATTTGCTTAGGCTGTGCGACTCCAACGCGACTTTACCCGCACCTAAAACCAACTGTTCCCCTAAGGCTGCAGGCTGCACAGCGTTTGCGGGCGGGGTGCAGCAGTGTGGCGGCGGGTGTGCAGGGGTGGCTCTAAGCCAGAGAGTCAGTGGTAAATGACCAACAGACATGCAACAGACAGGCGGCAGCAGCAGCAGCAGCAAACATAATTAGAAGCCTCGTCTCTGCATTTGTGCAGAGGAAGTTGCAGCATTAGCAGGCAATCAAATTAATTTGAGGCAGTTTTTTATTTATAAGCAGGAAGAGCAGCGCCGAAAACGCGCGCTGAAAACGCTAGCGTTTTTAGTAGTGGGAAAAGTGATTGAAAACCGCTTGAAAATATTTTTCAAGTAAAAAAAAATCCAAAGGAATCAATGCTAGAATTAAATATTACAAAAATAAAACATACATTCCCAATAAAAACTCCTGGAAATTGCACACAAAACGCCCGAAAGTCGCGCAGAATACTCCCAGGCGTTTTTAAGCGCGCGCTTCACGCTGCACTTGCAGGCGGTTTTAAACGCTGACGCTCACACTTCCAAGCTGTTTTAAACGCTCTCGCTTCGCTTCGCGCTGCACTCCACTCCCCCAGACAAGCTGTTTTAAACGCTCCGCCAAATGAGTGTCGTAATAATCGCCCCCCATTGACGCGACGCTTAACGCTTAACCTACTAACACGCTGGATGGACTTGCCACACATTTGCGCGCGACACCGCGACACCGCAGCAGCCATCAGCCGTGCTACCAGTTAACCATTTAAACAATCAACCCATCCAGCCAGCAATCCATCAATCTCTCAATCGGATGGCGATACGGCCATCCCTCATCCCTCAATGTCGCTGAATCTTTGTCAAAATGTTCGGCTCAACGGAAATGCCTGGCAAATTTTCACAGTTCCGTCGATCTCTGACGACGGCTGGAAAATGTTTATTTTTTATTATTATTTCTGGTGGCTGCTGAGAGGCAATCTGCCCGCTACACAGCCCACATGATAATTGCAAATTAACGAGACGCCGCGGAGGAGACAGACCCCGAGGCAAAGATTTGACACCAAAGATTGCAAGTCGCGACCTTCGTCGAGATGGCTGAGACGCCCACATAAAGAGGGGGGGCAGCCAGTGGATTAGCCACAAAAACGATACATGTGTAGCTTTGTATCTTTTGAAGCCATCGATGAGTAATGCAGAGAAAGAGGCAGAGAAAGAGGCAGAGAAAGAGAGAGGTGCCCGGGCAGCTGATGGCAGAAAACGCGCCAAATATTTTTTGGTCAACGATTTGCGCAGAGACAACCAGAGGAGACGGGGGGTGAGGATGAGTGTGGTGAGTGCCACTGTTTGTGGCACGTGCAAAATGAAGAAGCGCGTGCCTTGTCCACATTAATTTCGAATACCGAAAAAAGCAGCAGAAAGGAGAAACGAGAAGCAGCAGCAGCAGCAGGAGGAGGAGCGAGACGCAGGGGCACAGCACACCGAGTGCCTTATAAATAGCTACGCTGACTAACTGACGAAGCGCTTCATTAATATGCAAAGTGACCCTCCATGCACCCCTCCCCCATAATCCCCGCTGTGTGGCCATTTAAAAATATCAACATTTAAACGGTTATTACCAGCGCTTTTCATGCTGCATTTTGCACTTGGGCAACAGGTTGTGACTGTGCCCAGTGCCCAGTGCCTTTTCCTTTTCTTCTGGCAGCAGGAGGAGCTGCGCTGCTGCTCCGCATGGGGAATAGCGTGTCAAATTGAACTGCAAGTGCAACTTATAGCAGCAGCAGCAGCAGCAGCAGGACGGGGGCAGCAGGCATTTTGGGGCAAAAAGATGGCCAGAATAAATGGCCTGTTGACTTGTTGATGTCGCTTTGCGTTTAAGTGTATTTAGCTGCGGCTTTTGTTGGGAGGGTGTGACGACACTCCAACAGAGCCACAGAGCTACAGAGCGGCGTTGCAATTAGGAATTATGTCTATGAGGATGTCTCAATAATGAAAATAGCTCCTGGGTATGGGTATGGGATTGTTAGGTATTGGTAGGATTGATAGGTATTGGTCTACGGGTCTTGAGAGTTGTACCCACTGTTAACTGTGCCTGTGGTTTCCTTTTAGCCTTTCTTAAAGCTTAAAACTCACAACCAAAAATGTGATTTTTCTAGCTCCCCTATCCATAGAGTCCTGCTCCTGCTCCCTTTGACCCTTTAAAGTTAATCTGTGCTTAAATGTCCCCAAAAAGTAGCCTCAAACTGTCCCAACTGAAGTTCGCTTGCTGCCCCATTGATCTCTCTCTCTCTGTCTCTCTCTGTTGAACTCTCTCTCTCTGTTGAACTCTCATCTTGAATGTGACAATCCCATTTGCAAATCATCCTCAAACGGGACCAGAGGTTGCCTGATCCTGCCATGATCTCCTGCTAGCCATTCAAATGCGGCACAACAACTCACCTTTGGACCTCACATTTTGCTACCCTTTCTCCGGCAGTTGTGGCAGAACTGGCAGCTCATTTGGGCGCCGCTCTACTTAGTGTCAATCTCTAAGCTGAAACTCAAACAGCATCAAATTAAGGCAACTTTTTCCCAGAATCCCAGCAGCGTCCTGTACATCCTGCACGTCCTTTTGCTTGACCGCACAGCTGCCTCTCTTTTTACTTTCACTTTGTTTTTTTGGGCGACTTTCTTTGCTTCAATTGAGGCAATAAATCTGCAAAAGCTGTCAGCGCATAAGGAAAAACTCGTCTCGCGCGAGAAAATGTCCACCAAATTTTTGGGTAATTTTTAACCCAAAAAACACGAAGCAACGCAATGGAACGATTAAAAATATGTAAATTTTGGGTAAGGAAACTTTGATGTGGATGCCGGAGGTGGAAGTTTTCCGGCAAATTTGTGGCTAATTTATGGGGCAGCAGGAAGTCCGGAGATTGCTGCCTGTACTTTCTTGAAGGATATCATCTTCAGGGAGGGAGAGCGAAAGAGGGTCTCTCGGGTCTCTGTCTCGGGTCCGTTCGAGTGCTTGGAACGTGTTGCATTTATGAGGTTGAACGAAAGGGGGCAAACGGGTTTGGTTTTTTGGCGTGCAACCCCCTGGGCAGGGGACTTCTTGTGCCACTCCGGAAATGAGAAAAACTTGCAGCACAAATCCTTTGCCGCGAAAGGAAACGGCGCGACTCGCAACTCTCTCTCTCTCTCTCTCTCTGTTGCTTGCGCTTGGAACTAATTTTAATGACAATTCACGAGGCAGCAGCGTCGCGACATTAAGGATAATGTGAAAACGAACCGATGTGATGTCCACATGAAGCAGGAAAGGATAACAGCAGCAGCAGCAGCAGCAGCAGTAGAAGAAAAGGAAGAGAAAAGAAAGGAAAGGAAAGGGGTTGCAACCCACCCTGAAAGAAAATGCATATCCTTTTGCCTGTCTTTTGCATTTCCCTGCGAACGCGCTTTTCCTTTTGAAATTCATTTTTCTCAGCGGCGCTGGCCTGCCGCCGCCTTCTGCAGTTCGGGCCAACAAAAAAAAAAACAGAAAACATTAATCATAATCATGTGATAAGGGACGCACAGCAAGCAGGCTATATTTTTGCATTGAAAGGACTTGCAGGACTTTACACATTTTTCATGCGGTTTTTCCACGTACTTTTCATATAAATTTAATTTCGAGGCCAAGCACTTACAGTCCTCATGCGCGTATTAATTACAGGACCTACAGGATCTCTCTCTCTCTCTCTCTCTCTCTCTCTCTGTGTCTATGTGTGTGTGCGCCTCTGTGCCTGGCTGTCCTGTCAACGACCCCTGCCGCTTGGTCAGAGTTGACTTTTTTGGTGCCACGCTGCACGAGTGCGAGACTCGAGCATGTAGCCCTTTACACACATGTCCGCTGCTGTTATCAGAGCGAGTGCATCGCACTCCTTGGACACTCCACTCCCCTACCCGCTCCCTACCCGCTCCCTACCCACTCACTCCCCTCCCCTACCCGCTCCCTGCCCCTTTCTCCACTCTCTCTCGCTGCTGTGGCGATTGCTATCTGCAGTTTGCTGCTCCAGTTCTCAGTTGCGACTTGTGTGACCCATTATTAGCTGGAAAATGGGAAAAATGCATGAATGTCTATGACTTTTCCCGCTCTACCCGCTCTACCCGCTCTGCCCGCTGTGCCTTTGGTCCTTTGGGACTTGATTTCCTTTTGCGTTTGGACATTTCCTGTGTCGCTGTTCACTGCAGCAGCAGCAGTGGGACGGAGACGGAGCGAGAGAGACAGCGGGAGATGTGGGAAATGTCTTTGGAAAAACGTTTTCGAGTTAACGCCTAGGGAAATGTCATGGAAAATTGTAATTGCTAAATTAATTTATAAAGAAGTTGACACTAAATATGCGACTTCCCTGCACTGGGGATCCAGATAATATCTGGAAATGGCTCCTCCCATAATATCGTTTCATACTTTCCTTTGCTGTGTTGTTTTCTGGCATTTTTCTGGCACACAACTCTTTTACTTCTGAGGGCAATTGGCTGATCATCGAATGCTATCATTCATTCATTCATTCATTCATTCATACATTCATTCATTCATTCATACATACCCCATATTTTCTATATCAGCTTTCTCTGCAGCACTCTTTGAATTTATCCCTGGCACCCCGCCATCAAGCATCAGTGTCTGTTTTCTACCTCCTTTGCCAACAGTTTTCTTCATGCAGAAAGCACTTATCAATAATAAAATAATACATATTAAATATATGACATTTTCTTGTGTCTGAGGCATCCATGGGGGCGGCGCTCTTTTCTGCCTATCTCTCTGCTTTCTTCCACTAATTTTTCCAACTTCATTTAGCTCTAAAAACTGCTCGGTAAATGTTCATTTCTCTCGGAATATTATGCTGCATCTTTTGGAGTCCTTCTCTCTTTCCTTTTTTCTTCCTTTGTGCCTCGGGGGAAATCCCAAAAATAATCCCAAGAAACAATTGAAATCTTGACTCCAAATTGAAGCCACAAAATATTATTTCCTTTTCTGCTGCTCTGACTTCAGGGTGTTCTCCTGCAGCTTCCCAATCGTCGCTCAATCTGTGTGAGTTCTCTCTGCCTGTCTCTTTCTCTGATCTCTGCCTCTCTCTTTCTCTGATCTCAGCCTCTCTCTTTCTCTGCTCTCTGCCTCTGTCTGCCTCTGTCTTTCTCTTCTATCTCCCTCTCTCCCACTCTTTTCCTTGCGCTTTTCCGGTGTCTTTCCTTTATTTTCTTTGAAGACAAAAACAAGTGTTTTGCTTATTTCCCACGTCAACACACAATGTACGCGTTCTGTCTGTCGCTCGTTCGGCGCTCCCCCTCGCGCTCTCTCTGTTCTTTGGGAATATATTAACCCAAAAACTTTTGTAGCAGCCAGCACTCCATTATTTACCCCTTCTACAGGCCCTCCCCCCCTCTATGCTAAGCTCTACTTTGCCCTTTAAAGCAATCTTTTTCGAAGACTTCCCCCACGCACACACACATCTATTTTTCCTGTGGGGTTTTCCCGCTGCAATGAACTGTCAACACCACATGTGGCTATGGCTGTGGCTGTGGCTATGGCTATGGCTATGGCTATGGCTCTGGCTTTGTTCTTGTTGCTGCCTGTGTTTGTGTTAATTGTTTTTCTTTCTAACACATGACCCCATGGCCCCCCCGCACTCCGCTCCCCCCTTTTTCGCTGCTTGCAACATTTTGCGGCTAAACTTTAAACACGCGCAATGCGCTGCGCATGCCAAATGAGGCAGCAGGCTACGCTCCCAGAGCGATTGAGGGAGGGGGTAGGGTAGGGGTAGGTGGGTTCTTGCCTCTGTGAAAGGTGTCTTGCCTGGAGGGGGGTGTGCGGGAGCTGGCTGCCCATAAATTTGCATTTAATGAACATTTTTCTGGGCATTTCGACTAAAAGAAAGGGCCATGCCCCCCCGTCTTATTCAGAATTAACGCTTTTTGTTCTCTGCCGTGTAATAGGTTTTAATTATGTGGGTGGGCGGTGGTCGGTGTTCAGGGGGGGCGGGCTGGAAATTGCATTATAATGAGACGCGGAATGTGGCATACAATGCTTGCAACTACTTGCAAACGAGAGCTAAATGCTAAATGGGAGGAGCAGGAGGCACCACTACCACCGCCGGATACCTTTTTTTTCGGCGCAGGCGTAACCGCAAGGGCAGGAAGCGGCTGCTGCTGCTGCTGTTGCTGTGTTTTTTGTGGGTGGTTTTTTCTAGCTGCACACATAGATC
Organism: Drosophila tristis; assembly: GCA_018150885.1. Classification (NCBI taxonomy): domain Eukaryota; kingdom Metazoa; phylum Arthropoda; class Insecta; order Diptera; family Drosophilidae; genus Drosophila; species Drosophila tristis. The sequence continues at coordinate 4,681,017 of JAECWT010000003.1, read as the reverse complement.
TGTGGCCTTAACTGTAGGTTAAACATGAGATGTGCCCAGCCCCCGTTAGCTGCACTTCCTAACTGTAGGTTAAACCTCATCAGCGGGTCCATTGTTTGTGCCTTTTATGCAGTTTTTGACTTTTAACAGTCCAACAAACGGTCATTCCCTCAGCTCTCTCATTCATGCAGCTCTCATTCATGCAACTCTCATTCCAGCAGCTCTCCTTGCTGCCTCTCACATTCCTCCTTCTGTCCGCCTCTCTGTCCGCGATTCATCCCCTCGTCTCTGCGCTCGACTTTCGCTCAATTTTATGACAAAATTCGATTTCATTGGCGATTTGGCAAACAATTCATGTGAAAAATTGTCATAAAAACGCAATAAAATTTGATTTCAGCTTCGATTTCGTCCGGCGAGTAGCGCAAAAATAGTTGTAGTTGTGGCACAAAAATCATATAAAATCCCATGTCCACAGAGTTGTAAAAACACTAAAAATATTATTCTGTTTTTCGTTCAGCGAATGGGGGCTGGGCTGGGCTGGCAGCCAAATAGATTGATTTATGGTGCAAAGTGCCCGGGAAATATGAAGCGCGATGCATGCTGAAAGGGAAAATGCTGTTGCTGAGAGTGAAACTGGATGAAGGTTGAAGGTTCAAGAATTTTTTATGGTTTGTTATTGTGAACTGAAGGTAGCAAAAACAAAAAAAAAACGTAGTTGAAGTTGTGATTTATGGCTGCTTTTTTTGAGGTTTGAATGACAGCGAAAAAAGGTTTTTGATTACCACTGAAGTTTATTTCAAATTAAAGAAGAGTTGGAATGCGCTTGGGAATCCTTTAATGAAGGTCTTTAAAAATTCACTAATTTTAATTATTTTCTTAAATTCTTCTAGCATTTTTTTTTTGTTCTTTAAAGTTCACTTTCACTGAATACGAAAAAAATCTCATAAATTCCATATACTTCCCTTAAGCTCATGCCCCACTCATCTCGCATATGCTCCTCTCTCTTCGCTGCCTTTATCCCCCCTCCCATTCGAAAGTCAAGAACTCTCTAAGCCCTCAAGCCTTTTGCTCTCTATTTTTCTACTTCTTTTTGCACACTTACGCGAGCAGCCAGCCCAGCCCCTTCACGCACTCTTCAGTGAGAATGAGAGAATTATGAGTGGACGAACACTTGACGAATAATATTTTCAGTTTTCATTTCCCAATCTTTCGCAATTTTGATACAGAGCATTTTTATTGTCGCTAGAGAGGATATTATTATTATTATTCTGCTTTTTTTCCGCCTTTTTTTTTGTGTGTGAGAATTTCTTGTGCATTTTTTCGGATGTTGACACACAAACGACAAAGAGACGAACGCCTCGAAACGAACACACGAGCACACAGGATGGAGAATGGAGGATGGAGTATGGAGAGAGTCCTTACTTGCATGGGGAACAAGGAAGAGGAACAAGCAGAGGAACAAGCAGAGGCACAAGCAGAGCAACAAGCAGAGGCACAAGCAGAGGCACAAGCAGAGGAACAAGCAGTGGCACCAGCAGAGGAACAAGCAGAGGATGTTTACTTTGTTGTTTCAGTTTTGTTGGGCAATAATGTTGGATGCTGCAGCTGTCTCTGGGTCTGGGTCTGCTCCCCACCCCAACCCACTGGAAAAACAACGCAAAAGAAAACGTGGGAGTAAGAGGAGACCATTCGGAGGAGAGGACGCGCATGAACTCCTTTTAGTTGTCACTCATAAATTAACACCTAGCGCACACTCTCTCTCGCTCTCTCTCTCTTGCTTTCTCTCTCCTTTGCTGTTTGCTGCTCCTGCCACGTTGACAGTTATGGGGCAAGGATATCAAAGACACGACTGCCACTCTGATGAGCCCGATCATGCCACAAAGCGCAAGACAGACAGACAGAGAGAAAGAGAGAGTGTCGCCCATACTTTTCTCTGAATAAATGTTGTGTGTTGATTGTTTGAAGTGCCCCTGGCCCTCCAGGAAAGTGGCAGACAGAGCAGCGCAAAGTGGCGGGGCATACCCCGTTTTGGGTCAGGCGGGTAATAGGAGACTAGTCCATGGGGGCATGTGCGCAGCACTGGCAACAGATGCGAACATTATGGATGCCTGCCAGAGCAGGCAACGAACGAGTGACACGACTGATGACACAATGAAAGATCAGAGTCAGAGTGAGAGTGAAAGTGAGTGAAAGAAATGCAAGAGCTGCCAGGCAGAGGTGCGCTGCTGCATTACGCAGAGTCCTTTTAAAAGTGCGCCTTGGCTTTAATTCCCAACTTTAATTTTTGATTGCTGCTTCAGCTGTCAGCTGAAGTTTCCAGGAGTTTTGCTTTCAATCATTCGGCGCCCTTAAACGTTTCTCAGTCCCTTCCAAAAAGAACCTCAAAACCCACCGCGTAGAGCTGCCCCTTCAACAGTCGTCAGTCGTCTTGCAGTCAGGAAGTCGCTCTTGTGCGCTCTCTCTAGTGGCACTTCGTCGATCGATCGTGTTCCCGATTCCGCCTTAACCCTACCTCAAGTGACACTCGAGTTTGTTCACTCAATTGAAAGTCTCTGTGTCCCCGTCTCTGTGTCCCCGTCGCTGTCCCTTCCCTGCTCTGACTTTGCCGCTGAACCATGAATAAGATTGCATGTGGCGTGCCCCCTCGCAAATGAAGACGGCAAAAATTTTGCTCTAGTGATTAGCTTTTTGCGTGCACTATTATTAAAACATTTCCTGTTTTTTCTTCTCTTGTTTCTTTTCCCTTGCAGGCGTCAGCATGCCTTCATGGGCAACACACAGAAGCAGCAGCCAACTGCCGGAGGCGGTGCAGGCAGTGGCGGCGGCAGCGTCACCCACAGTCCGGAACGTTTGCGCGGTGCCACACAGGATCTGTTTGAGCTGCTGGAGCGTGTGCAGTGCTCGCGACTGGATGACCAGCGATGCGTTCTGCCCGCATATTTCTCTCAGGTGCGTACCCAAAAAACAAAACAAAACAAAAACAAAACAAAACACAAACAGGGTACAATGGGGCCAAAGGGTCAGCAGCATGCAGCGTCAGCGACCTACGACAATGGGCTCATATCACAACACATCAGAGTCCCCGGGCATATGCTGTGGTGCTCCAATAATCGCCATGGCTGCTGCTGCTGCCCGCCTGCCCTTTGGGTTTGACCCATAAAAGTGCATCTCCTGGAATGGAGCAGCGCAAAAGTAGTAAAAATTCCAATTTTATTGCCACTACGGAGGGTCATAAAAATTGCCAATGGGAGGGGACAATGGGCAACCACACAATGGAGTTTGTCGCGCTGCATGTAGGTACATGATGTCGCCCCTCGCCTCCCGCGCAACCACATGCCGGGGAGGGGCAACATCTGTATAATTTGACATAATCTGCGCTTTGTCTGCGACACCCAGCGAGCCAGAGACACGTTTAATAGGCAAATTGTAAGCAGCAACCCACAACACACACTCGCTTGGACTCTGGAACGGGGACTGGGACTCTCGCGAGGTTCCGTTTGCCGCCAGTTATTATTGCGGGTGTGGTTTCTGCTGGGATTAAGAAGTGTTTGGTGTGCCGTGTCGCGTGGTGGTTGTCGATTTTTACGACACATTTCTTGCCATCCAAAAATTCAGCTGCTGCTGCTGCTGCGGAATTGAATTGAAGTTTTTGGCAGCTGTCAGGTGTGGCTCCTGGCCCCTGGCACCGTGGCCCTGGCCTTTGTTTTCGGTTTATTTTTATTGCAAATTTTATTAAATTAAAGGCGGCATAAAATAATATATGCAGGTAGTGGGTGTTTGAGCATTTGCTTGTGAGGGCAGGGTTTAAAAATTAAATTTCTGCAATCAAAATTTTTATATTTTAAAAAGAAAATGCAGAATTTTTAAATTTAAATGGCGCCTTGGGCGTCATGCGGTAGTTTGTGGAACTAACATATTGATGACTTCGCTAAACAGCCACTTGGTGGCGCTTTGCTACCGCGCTAGCGGTTGATGTTGCAACTAAAAAAGCAGCTACAGTAGCGCCCCCAGGTGGGCTTTCAGGGTACTATAAAAGGTGGTGCATTTATTAACCGATAGTGGCGATGCTCGTTGACGTAGTTGCCTGCATAGATGGCGCCAAGCACCCTTTTCTGGAGTTTAAGCAACTTTACAGAATTAATGCTTAAATTCTTGAAAACAACTAAAAAAAAGTAAAATTTTTAACTTAAATATTTTCAGTATAATTTTAGAACCTAACTGAACTAAATTGTTTGCTCTTTAACCCTTAAATCCGCCGCTTCTCCCTCCCTCCAGTCCACACTCAAAAGTTGTTTTCTTTTTTCTTTTTATTTGCAAAGTTTATCAAATTTTTAGAGCATAATCCACTTGGCCTTCCCTTGCCTTAAGACTTGTATAGTTTTGCTGTTTCACATTTTTTATTTTTTTTTTTGTGTACCGTTCCCTTCTCCCTTCTCCGCCCCACTTCAATTTTCTATGGCCTTTTCAGATTTTAATTTAGTTTTCGCAACAAATTTTCGGAGGCAAACTTTTTCATCATAGAGCGCAGGAACTGCAGCAGAGCGCCCCTCCCCACTATGCCTATGTTTGCCCTTACCCCGTTGCACCGCTTCTATACGCGCCCCTCTTATCCACAAGTGGTTTGCAACAAAGTGCAGGCTCTGCCTCATCCTTCCATTCACCCCTATCCTGCCACAATTTCTGCTCAAGATGCAAGCCGTCGTCTCCCCGTTCGTCGAGTGCCTTTTCGAAAACTTTTTATGCGGGCTCTTATAGGAAATAGGAGCGTGAGGGAGGGTGTAAGGGAGAGGGTTCGGGTGTGGGTGTGTGTGGTGGTGTGTGGCAAGGAGTCTGGCCAGCAGTCTGGGGCAACGTCTTGAGGCAAAACTAGGTTGACTCTTGGTTCGCAGGAGACTCCACTCCCGCCGTGTTCCGTCTGCCGTCTGCTGAAAATTATGTTTGTTCAAGTTTGAAAATTGAATTTGGGGCTCAGGGTCAGATTGTATATGGCTGGGTGCTTGTCAAACTGTGCCACGTGCCGCCCGCCACAAGAGCGAAAATACCAAAGGTCCTGCTGTGGCTGTGCAGAGAGTCCTGTTCTGTCGTCCTCCTTGGATGTTTGCATGTGTTTTGCTGGCATGCCTTTGGGTGCGCTTCTATTTCTTGTTTTCTCTCTAATTCGCATAGTTTTCTCTTGGTATTTCTCTGCACTCTCCCTCTCCCGCTCTAAGTATTCTCTCCGCACTCCCCTGACCGTATTCTGCCCTCCCTCTCCTGTCTATTCTGCCCTCCCTCTCCTTAACATTCTCCCCTATTGCATAGTTTCTCGCACGTTTAATCTGCCATTCCATTGCATAGTTTGGGGGCTAATAAAGTGTTTGGCGAGGGAATGTCTCTGGGTCTGGCTCTCTGGCTCTGGCTCTGGGTGTGGGGGTGGCTCTCTGCATGTCTCTCCCACTCTTGACACGCCCCTCCGCCTGCTCCTGCTCCTTCTCTTCTGTGGCTAATTAAGCCTGGCCAAAATCCACGTAGAAGTAGAAACCGTTTTCTACCTTTATTTTTTTTGTTGCCAGCTTTTTTTTCAACCTTTTTGCTGTACCTTTTTTTGCCTCCCACCCCCTCTGTTTTCCCAGGCCCATCTGGGATTCCCATTGTGTTTCCTCCTCCTCCGCCTTCTGCCCATTTCAGCTGTAAATTTATGCTGCAGCTCCTCCTCCTGCTCCTCCTGCTGCTTCTCCTGCCTCCTCCGACTTTTGTTGGAATTATAAATATATATTTTAGTCGGTTTTGGTTGCCGTCTTTTTTTTGTTTTGTTTCTTGCATATTTTTCACGGGCTCTTGCCTCTGCCACACCGCACCGCAGCGCATTAGAAGAAGTCTCTTTGGCTGTGTGTCTCCTTATGTCTTTGTCTCAAATGGTGCTGCAATTTGTCTGCGGCACAGTTGAGCAGTCATTGTGGGTGTGAGTGGTGTGCGGTGCACTGTGCGCTGTGTGTGTGTGTGTGTGTGTGGATGCAACGAACGTTGAAGTTGTTAATTGCGATGGTCGTCAGCCGCAACGACAGCCAGAAGAACCAGAGACCAGAGACCAGAGGACCGCAAGAGCAAGAGCAAAAATTTTACTCCCACAGTCCCGGAGTTTTTCACCGGATGAAAATGAGCTGCATGCACAAACAGAGAAATGGTTGCAGATGCACAGATGCATAGATACACAGATACACAGATACTTCTTTGGTGTTTGTGGGGTGTGGGGCAGCTGCTTCGTTATTCACCTCTACAAATTTCCAAGTCTAAAAATCTGCGATGTTTATCAAACGAAGCCGAATGGGGTTTGTGCTTCCCCCCCGTAACCGAAGCGCCCTCTAAATTATCCCAAAAACAAAAAAAAAACTGAAAGATAGCCCCCTGCCTGGCCCTGTTTGGCACTTGGAAATTTATAATTATTTTCCGCTTGTTGCATGCAACTCTTCAACTTTGCCATGTGGAAACCTTTCCGTTACTCATTCATTCACTCGTGGCTTTTTAATTTCCTCTCGCCACTACGCCACCTCCCCGCCTCTCGCTCCCCCCAGTAAGCATCTTTCTGCTGCTCCCAAAAAAAAAAAAGACAACAATGCAACTTTAAAGATACTTCCATTATTTTTTTTCACGCTTTAGTTTGAGGTTTGCTGCTATTTTTTGTTGTTTGTTGTTTTTTGTTGTTGTTTTTTGTGACTTTAACCCCCAGCCCTGGGGCACTGTAATCCTGCCCTGCCCCTCTTGCAGCGCCAACATTTTCTTGGTGCTTGGTGCTCTTCTCTCTCTTGTAGCCTTTGCGGCATGCGGCACTGACTCTGATGTTTACCTTGTTGCTGCTTCGCTGACTTTGTTGTTGATTGCCAGCTGACAGCAGAGGCAGCAACAGCAACAACAGCAACAGCAACAGCAGCAGCAGCAGCCATCAGCCATCAGACACTAGAAGCAGCAAACCTTAGACCTTAAAAACTCTTTTCACATGGAATTTAAAGCTCGATGGCGGCTTTGGAGTTTCGGGTCTGTGGCTGATGCGGGTTCAGCATAACCAATTAGCCATGAGAAGAGGCGCTGCGGAAGCAGTCATCCATCCAGCCCAAGCAACCATCCAGTCTATCCAATCTATCCATCTTTCTATCTCTAGCTATTCGTTCACTTTCAGAGCTATCTGTCTCTCTGCCTGTCTGCCTGTCTGTCTGTTTGTTTGCCCATGAATCGATCCATTTCTATTTGTCTTTATTTTACATATATTTCCATCTCTTTGTCTCTCTTTCTGGCTGTTTTGTGTGCGTGTGTGTCAACTACTTTCTAGATATTTATGACTTGAGCTGAACTACTTTTCGTAGCTGGAAGGGATATTCATTTAGTGAGGTATCTAGTCCTAGTCCTAGTCCTAGTCCTAGTCCTACACAACTATCTATTTCCCTTCTATCCTGCTATATCCGCTAGCATCTATTTATCCCTCTTCCTAACTGCTTCTCCTTCACATTTTTATCTGCCACTACATATCTTTATACATTTCTATATCCAATGATAAATTCTATATATATATCTATACTCAATCCATGTATTTTTCTCCCTATTTATCCAACTATTTACTCTCCATCCAAATTTTTTCTCCCACTCTCCCACTCTTGTTTGTGGCCCTCTGCAAAACCCTAAAAATACTTTTATTTCTTGCATCTTTCTCACTTCTCTTTGGTCACATTTTGTTTATAAACAATTTGTGGAACGGGCCATGGGGCATGGGGCATTGGGCGGCACTCCAACGCCCGAGCAGACGTGTTCGTTTGCGTATTCCATAGATCTTTCCACTATAATCAAAACTATATATAGTATAAAGTGTACGACAGAGTTAATAGCTCGAATGCCAAGGTCGCGACAAGCAGCATCATAAATTTTTGTTTGCTTTTTCTTCAAGAAGTGGGTGAGGCAGAAAACCAACCGAAAATCGTTGGACTCCACACCACGCGCTTATCCACAAGTCAGGCCCCAGCAGCAGTGATGTTTCACGCTTCCAAGTGTTTTGCGCTGCTTATCAGAAATGAACAAAAATTATTTATGGAATTCATTCCATGAAATATATCTTTTAATCTTTCAATGAGTGGACCATTTCCTTTTTTTTGGGGTTTTTTTGCACTCTTGGCGACAATTGCGTATGCTGAGAAAACAAAACAAAAACACAATTATTCCATTTAAATGTTGGCGCCATTAGAAACGCCAGCTAGCTGTGCTCCTCTAACACACGCATCAAACACGGCTGTGCCAGCAACATGCTGCCAGCCCAGCAGCTCAGCAGCATGTTGCCGCTCTGCTCAGCAATGCAGCGCAAATGTAAGCATTCAGAGTATGTCAAAAATGCGGGTGAGACTTGGCCTGGCCTTTTGCTCTCAATTCGTGGGGAGTTTGCAAAACTCGCTCTCAATTCGTGGAGAGTTTGCAAAATTTGCTCTCAATTCGTGGTAAAAATTTCAGCAACATGTGGAAATGAATTAGCAACATTGTTGTGCAACTTTGGCTCGGAATGAGCAACAATCTGAATACCTTGGGAAAATGGATATTATGGACCTGAGATATTGTTTGTAATTCCAATGTGTCTCACAGATATTTCTGACGCGGCCAGGGAAACACAGAAATAATGTCGAATTTTTGTCTAAATTCCGAAAAGTAGTTTCGTTGCGTTGACACCAAAATATTGAATATTTTGGACAATCAAAAAACACAAAAATATTAACTAAAAATATTTGAATTAAAAAAATATTAACTAAAAATATTTTAATTAAAAAAATATTAACTAAAAATATTTGAATTAAAAGAAATATATTAATAATCCGATTTATCAATATATCCATATAAATATAAACAAAAACCCGCTCTCGTGTCGTTCGTACATTTTTGTTCGTTACAAATTCAAAACGAAACAGCAACAGCAACAACAACAACAACAAAAGTGAGCCAAAGGCAAACGCATCTTCGTTGAGTTTATTTATAAGAAAGAAAGATACACGGGGGCACTCTCTGGTTCTCCATGCCGCCGCAACCAAAATAAAACACAAATTTTTGTGAGTGCAATAAACCAAAAAGAGAAGAAGAAAAAAACTGCATTGGTAGCCGCTGCAGCTGCAACTTGTATATCTGTGTGTAGCCGCATCGTAGCTGCTGCTGTGCTCTTGTTATTGTTGGTGGCGTGGTGGAGTGTCTTCTTGTCTTGTTTTGAGGTGCATTTCGGCTGGTTTGTGGCTGACAAAAATAAAACACACACAAACGCACCTCATCAAGTATTTAATATATGTCCAAAAATACCAAAGCGGATAAGGCGCGCGGTCTGGCTGAATTGTGTGTCTCTCTTTTTATCTGTGTGTCGAGTGAAGAGTGAAATTGTTTGCTTAGAAATTTCCAAGGCGTGCAAATTTGCATATACACGCGTATATACATATATATTCCGATCTCTCGGTGTGAGATCAGAGTCGAAGTCGCAGAAAGTTGTCCCAACAGTTTGGCAAGCACTGTACGAAAAACACACACCAAAAAAAAAACCCGTCAAACGAGTAAAGCAGCAAAACAAAAACCAAACAAAAACAACAAAAAACAACAAAAAACGCACGAAAAGATATTCATAAAAAAATAAATATATATTTTTGTGGCGCAGCAAGGAAAAAAAAGCCTGCAAAAATTATAACAATTATCTGGGAGAGAAAAAAAAATCAGTGGAGATCGTTGCCCCGCGAGATCTGCCTTAGAGACACCCTACCCACCCCCGAAAAATCCTGCACATTGCAAATGCAGTCGCTGGTCTGAGGGGGCGCAACAAAAAGTGGGCAAAAACCGTTTGCCTGGGCTGCCACAACAGCGTGCAACGTGCAACAGCAGCAAAAGGCTGCCCATCAGCGAGAAGGTGGCATTTTATAGCGAAGGCGCCGAGAGACGTTGGGTGCGTCAGGCCGTTATGGGGGTATTGAGATGGCGCGATTCACCCGGATCGCGAATGTCGGGCTCATCCGCTTCAACGGGCAACAGCAACACTAACAACAATCATCATCAGGGGCAACACCATAGCAGCAACAGCGGCAGCAACAACAGTCATCACCACAGCAACACCAACAACAATCACATCAACAGCAGCAGCAACAACAACAACCACAACGGCAACAGCAACAACAACAATCGAGAGGTAAGTGCTGCAGTCGAGCCGAACCGAGTCGAGCCGGGCGCTGGCTCCATTGGATCGTGGCACGGGTCTGAGGTCTGGGGTCTGTGTGTTGTGTTTTGTGTGTGGGTTGCCTGCCCCCCACCCCCGTACCTACAACGATTCCGATTCGAATGCGGATTCTATTGTGACACCCAGCAATTACAGAAAAAGCGAAAGAAGGAGGCGGTTTCCTAGGAGATAATGTAGGAGTAGCGAAGTGTTGAATACTCTGACAGAAAGATCTTTCGTTTGGGCTTCGATTTGGCTAAGCGCTGCCAGAAACTTTTGAAGCTTCAGCTTCATGGTTGAGTTTTGCTTAGAAAGATTTTCAGAGCTAATAAATGATTTCTTTTAAGTGTTTTTCTACGAGTAATTGTTCTTTTGGCAACTTTAAGCACAGAAAATACTGATCGTATTTTTGGGATAACTTTTAGCATACTTTCTGTGCCAAAAGAAAATAATCTCCATGGTTTCAGTCACAAAAGTAGCTTCAAAAATGTAGAAAAAAAGTAGAAATAGATCTGTGAATATTCTTACTCTTTTCTGTGTTTAAAAGATACTTCCCTTTCTGCTCAGTAAACCTCCAATCATAGATCATAATATACCCTCTGTGGCAGTGTATGCAGAACGAATTTTGTTGTTGTTGTTGGGGGGATACATTTCCATTAATTAAATGCAATTTGGGCGTTTGTAATTGATGTTGTTCGGTTCATTCGATGGGTTGTTCTGTTTGTTTGTTCTGTTTGTTTGTTTGCCTGCCTTTTTGGCGCATTGTTTGTGGTTAGTCACAAACGTGTTTGCCTGCTGCACTTCCACCACAGGGAGATACAGAGCAAATGAAAGCAGCGTGTGGGTGTTGCAGCTGAGGGAAATGATGTAAGAATGACACAAACAAAATAAAAGTTTTAGAGCTGCTGATTGAAAGCGGTTTGGGGACTGCACTCGAAGTCTGTCTCTGTGGGTGGTTTTTTTATATGGGAAATAAATTAACTGAAAAAGGAAGCAAACACAAAAAAGTTGAACAATTTATTTCAGCGATACTTTTTATGCCAGAGTTACATATGTATGTATATTAGTTGTATCGTTTGTAGGCTTATAATTGTTGGAATAATTTTTCAAGCACATTGAAAATTAATATAGATTTATGTACGCTCGACTCGTATATATTTTTCTTAACAAATTCTTTACATTCAAGCCGTAATCTGGCATCATTTATATGCCCCAAAGCTCGCTGCAGTTTGAGAGCCACTATCTTTCATTCTGCCGCCTTTCCATTCAGCTTTTTTTAATGCTCCACCGATGATAATGGCTTTCGAAGTGCCCCATCAGCAGGCGCATTGTAAGTTCTGCTCTTAGGGCCATCCATTGAGACGGTGACGATCAGAGGCGATTATTCCGAAGAGCAGCAGCAGCAGCAGCCAGCAGCATTCGGGGCTTATCAACAGTTTTAATACCAAAAAAACTGAAAACTGAACAAAAATGAACGTATATTTTATTGTAATTTCCATAAAAATGTTCCAGCGGCTTTCACACATGACTTGTTCTCAAGAGCCCCCGAATGTGTGCCCCCGAATGTGGCAGAGTGAGTGTCTTTGTGTGTGTGTGTTTGCTTTTAAGTTGCTTAATTTAAATAAAGTCAACGGCAAGAAGCACAGATTTAGACGCCTCACTGATAACACATGCTGCTCCGAATGATGTCGTATTTTTGTAATTTTTGATGTCGTAAGGCCGGGCAGGGGGGCATGAGATACAGATGCACAGTGCATACAAATTGTAGCTCTCTCTACCTAGAAGAATCTGTTGAACAGTTTTGTTGAGTGATTGGAAAAGGAAAAAATTGAAAAATAAACCCAAAATGGAAACGGAGTTGACACATTTCATATAAATCACTCAACGGCCAGCCGGCAAGCCAGTCAGCCAGTTCACGAGCTGCGCAGCGAAAGCGCAATCATCGACTCTTCAGGGAGTTTAGCTCATGATTATCATCATCATAATGATAATGATTATGATGATTATGACTATGATGATGATTGAGGCATGTGATTGTGATTGAGATTGAGATTGTGATTACATTCATCATCATTATGGCCATTAGCCGCATTCTCCAGCTTTTCGAAGCTTTTGCCTACGCACTTTTACTTCTGACAGAAACATTTCGGAGAGTATCTCTTGGAGTGCCAACTTTCGCCATAGATCGCACGCTCCAATTAAGGTTTTTAACCTTGTTCCGGATTTTCGGTATCTCCCCCCATTGCCCCCCATAAAGAACCACAAGAATAACACTTCAAAAATTGTTTTTTTAAATGCTTATCGCTTACCTTGAAAATGTGTCTTAATTCTTTCACCACAATCTCCGTCTCGTGTGCTCTAAATGTGTGTCTTAATTGGATACTTATACTGATTTTTTCAGACTTATACTCTGACTTATACTGGGAATTACACTCCGTTTATTAATCCGGACTTATACTCTGCTTTATACTGGGACTAATACGCGCAGTTATACTCCGTATATGTATAGTCCTCCGACTTATACTTTATAATATACACATTCTTATACTCTGTCTTATACTTGGACTTATACTCTTTGTTAAAAACAGTTTTATACTTGGAATTAATTAAACTCCTTCTTATACACACACTTATACTCTTTTATTACTTATATTACGTCTTATACTCAGTCTTATATTTAAACTTTTTCTCCATATTATAATCCGTCTTATACTTGGACTTATACCACAACTTATACTAATACCAAGACCGTCGCCTTGCCGTTTCCAAATTGTTTTCTAATGCTTATCGGCACCTTGAAAATGGGCTTACATACTTGTACATTCTGCTCCACACACACACAATCATCTCCCTCTCGTGTGGCGGCTCTCCTTCTTTCGTGTGGTTTTTATCTCTATTTCTACCATATATTTAATTTATTTAATTTATTTCTGTGTTTGCTTGGGATTTCATATCATTCCGCGGCCCAAAAGACCGAACGACCGACCGACCGACGTCTTCTGTAGTATTTGTTTGAAGTGCGCCCCCACAGAAAATCCGTTGCTCTCATCAGGGTGGCAGGGTGGTCGTGGCGAGGGGCACTGGGAATGGGAGGGTCTGAGATCTGGGGGCCCCATTCAGTCTGCCGCGCAATGATATAGATGCAGATGATGATGCTGCTGCCTGCCTGCCTGCTGCCTGCTGACTGCTGCCTGCTGATGATGTGGCTGAAAAACAAAAAGAAACAAAACTTTCGCTGATACTTTTGTTGTTGTTGTTGGTTGTGTCTTTTCATTCGCATCGCTCTGTCTCTGTCTCTCTCTCTGTCTCTTTTCGATTTCGTAAGCATCTGGCTGAGTGTCTCTGTCCCTTTTGTGTATCTTGTAGATACTTTCAATGCTATCATCAGCTGTGTGTCAAGCGGGGGAAATTCTTCGCGCTGCGTTTGATGTCAAGGTTTCCCTTTCTCTAGAGCTAATTCTGAGAGACACAGAGAGAGAACCACTTGAAACAGTTCCTCTCCTGCTGTGTGTGTGTGTGTGTGTGCCCCTTCTGCCAGTTCAACCACAAAATAAAGGAGGAGGTACTGCATACATGTACGCGTATGTAAGGTAGAACCCGGGGGCAAAACGAGTTGAAAAACCCGCCTCAAGGTCTGCGTGCGCTTTCGCTTTTTGTCGCCACTCCGCACCCGATGGACGGTCTGTGCCCTTAAATGGACAACAGCCGACTCGACTCGACTCGGAGGCCATGTAACTAACGATCGCCACTGCGCCACCAGCACCAGCAACACAGTGCAACACGCTGCACCGAGGTGTAGGTCTGGTCTACGTCTCCACATCGGAGTAGGAGTAGTCGTAGTCGTAGTAGGAAGAGTGGTTCTTTCCATAGCATAATGCATATGGATTGTTGGATTGTGGCTGGAGGCGCGTGTCTTGCATAATGCCAGGCGATTAATGAGAGGAGACCCGCCGAACCGAACCGAACTGAACCTCTCGCTAATGAAAAGACTCCTCTCGCGACTCCCTGCCCTTTCTGTGTGTCTCTGCGACTTTTTTTTAGTGATTCATGGCAGTCGTTTCGTGCTCCGCGTTCTCCTCCGTCATTTAGTCATTCGCTCATTGCAGTCAGTGTGGAATGGCTGCCCCCAAGCCTTCACTTCCTTCTTGGAACGAGGCATCACCGGATATCCATTTTGCATTTTGTTTGCAAAAAAAAAAGGGAGCAGAAAAAAAAATTATTTATGTTGCTGTTTGACAATGGCCCCATCACGATGATGATGATGATTTAGACGATGATGATGGGCAGAGGCAGAGGCCTCAGACTGATTAAAAGCAGACAATGCCCCACACACAGGGCACGCAGAGAGGGAAACTCCAGACAGAGAGAGGGAAATCCAACCAGGAGGCAGAGAGAAAAAGCAGAGGGAATGCTCGACAGAAGGAGGCGCAGATAGGGAATGCTCGACAGTGGGAAGACAGAGGCAGGGAAATGCTCTACCGAGGGCAGAGACAGAACACACAGCTACAGATAAGAGCAGGTAGTAGCAGTACCTCCTACAGAGTACCATACAGATCCTATACGAAAGATAAGACCCCGTCCACTGATAGATGAATGAAGTTGGAAAACATTACGGCAGCAGCAGCAGCAGCAGCAGCAGTGACGAAGTAGAAGGGAAAGCCAGAGATATCGATTGAAATACCAAGAAATGTCCGCAGAAAAACACAAACCATATCAGAGATGTGTCAGAGATCTGTTGTTGGAGTAACAACAAACAGAACAGAAAAGGAGAGAGGTAGAAGAGAGAAAACATATTGAACCTTCGATAAGGAAAGTCGAACCAGCGATAAGGCTAAGAAAACCTTCAACTCGGGAAGGTTCTTAAAGGTTTTTTGGGTTTTTAAAAGTACATGAAAATAAAAAGTGCTGTAAATTAATCATTTTGCATGTGAAATATATGGGAATTAGGATGTTTATGTGGTGATTGATATGTCTGCCAAGAAGATATATTTCCAGGATTTGCTTTTAGTTTTTGGTACATAAATAATCGGTTTTTACTGGTATTTTTACTTAATAATAACCCATAAATCTATAAGAAAAAAAAACGAAATCGAAGGGCACTTTATCTACGGATAAATAAATATATCTACTTCGATCATTCTTGGGAATATTTGCTCGTGATAAATGATAAGTTATTGCACCAATAAATTCCTTTATTTATGCACCATTGAAATAAACAATTTGTTCATGTTTTACCCCCTCCCCCTCTTTTATTTGTGTTTATTTTTCCTCATTCTAGCGGCTTGCACTTTGTTTATATTTGCTTATAGCATATGAAACGACTCTTGAACAATATTTCACTCAAATGATACGCTACTCAAATGATATTTCACGAGAATGCAGGCCCCTCTATGCCCCCTTCTCCACTTTCGGTACGCCCTGGCTCTCTCTCCACATGGAGTGCCATATGCCACAGCTACATATATGTACGTAATGTACTATACATATTCATGCTCATATATATCTAAAGTAATGGCAACAAATGTGATGACAATGCGGCATTAAAAAGCATGAAAAAAGCATTGGAAGAGCCCGCCCAACAATTGCTTTTTGTTGTTTTTGTTTTGTTTTGTTCACTGTTGCTGCTTCTTTTTTTTTGTTATTGTGTAATGTTTTAAATGTTGACGACATTGACTTGACGGCAGTCAGGCAGGCAGGCAGGCAGCATTGTTTTTGTAGCCACTGCTCGTCGTAAAAGCTATGGAAAATATATACATATGGCTAGAAACAATGAAAATCATTCTTATATATGGCTTTGACACCTTACACAAGCCGATTAAACAGCGCCCAGGCAGACAGCCACTACCCTAACATCATTCAAAGTGAGCTCTGGTTTACACACTCCACAGCGTATCTGTAGCTGTAGCTGTAGCTCGTAGCTCTGCTTTTGGCTATCTTTAGACTGCAGATAAGATTTCTGGAGAAAGGTCTTTTGTGTGCAGAAAAGATAAAACTTTTTGTTTGATAAGAAATGGCCGCTCTCTGCTTGGATTGAGCGATATCCAAAGAGCCAAACGATAAATCACACGAAATACACTTTTTTTTTGGGGGGGGACTTCGAATAGGTTGACAAATTGAAAGCCAAGAAACTTGCGACAGTCCGATGTCAAATGTTGACAAATAAAGTGGTTGTTATATGGCGAAATCGGTTCTGGAATATGCCCCAGTCCGCTGTCCGCTGTCCGCTTTCCACACCCACGTCTCTTGCTGAAGGAGGCATTATGAAACTACTTTTGAGAAAAGTTTCACTCTGAAAGAATCTGTCACTCTTTTGTGTGTGTATCTTTTGTCTGTCTGCCCCTCAACAAAAAACAAATAAAGAAAAAGAAAAGTAAAAGTTTCTTTTGGGCGGGTTGGCCTGGGGAAGGGCTGGGGGAATTTCAACTCATAAATTAGAAGAGATATTTCAACTTAATATTCTGTTAATACCTTTATTATGTTGCAGAGATGTTTTCACTTTTGTTCACATTTTCCGTTGTTTATATGTATGTTAAATATGTGTATTGTTTTTTATATATATGGATTTTAATCGCTTTCTATATTTTATTCATGGATATAGCCATATAATGGGGGGGCCTTTGATTTGCGGCTTACCTCAAACAAAACGAATCGACGAAAAAAAAAAAGATTATTTTAATGGCAAATTACTCTGCGCTTATTTTAATGTATAATTAATGAAAAAAAAAAAAAATAGTTGCGTGCATTTTTTGTATTTGTTTGTTGTTGTTTGTGTGGCGGGCGCATTTTGTTGCAATTATCTATCGGATGCCATTGCGAACTTGGCGCCTATTTGGCTTTTGGCTTTGACTGTTTTTTTGTTCTTTTGCAGCTCATTCCGATCTAAAACGATTGCTCTGCTGTTTGCTGCTTTTTGTTGTTGCCAACGCACTGAAGTTGCCAAATGTTATTGACCCAAATTGAAAACGTATAAAAAAAGAATTATACGGCAGCAGGCAGCAGCAGCACATTCGAAATAGAACCAAGCAAATACACACAGCTCTCGGGGGGCATGCAGACTCGTACAGTGGAGCGTACAGTGGGGCGTACCACAGGGCCTGCTGGCTGCTCGCTGCTCGCTGCTCACTACTCGATTTATGACCACATTTCGTAGAAAACTAAAGTTGCAGTCAATCGTTCGCGCAGGCTGACATCGGGGCCCATTTATAACGCCACGACATTCGGACACGACTCTGCAATGAAAAAATTCGACTCAAACGACGCGCAAATCAACGAAAAAACAGTTGGCAGGCAGTGGCAGAGTACTTGCAGATGGATTGTTGCATAACAATGCTAGTTGAGATGTTGCTTAGAGGCATAAAAGTTGTAAAAGATCAGAGGAAATTTCTGCTTTTTGGTGTATTTATCATTTTTGTTTATTACTTTATTTTATTGTTTATTGCTGTATTTATTATCGAAAGAAAATAATTATTTTTACTCATGGAAAAATACTTTTGGGGGTTTCCCTGTAAAATTACATGGAAAATCCAAAGAGTAATGAACTATATCTGCATACAGATATCTCTTCTCGCTTACTAATAAGGGAAAACCCACTTTATTTCTGGGCAGAGAATGTAAAAGATAGTGTTGCTGCCAAGCAAGGGAACTCCTCTGTTTGCTGCTTTCACTTTCAGTAGGCAAGTGAAGGCAACCCCGCATAAAGATAGCTCTGAGACACACAGTAGCCCCCCTGCACAGAACATGTAAATTACAAAAGGCTTTATACGCATATCATTCAGATACAGACAATCTTATCTGAGCTCTTATCGAATCGATTACTTCACCGACTCGTGATTTTGTCATATATTTCCACTTACACGAATCAATCCCTACTGTTACCACAATATTCTATATTCATTTTATTCCCCGCTGAGGTGTCTCCTTCGCCCTCTCTCTCTCTCC
Organism: Drosophila tristis; assembly: GCA_018150885.1. Taxonomy (NCBI): domain Eukaryota; kingdom Metazoa; phylum Arthropoda; class Insecta; order Diptera; family Drosophilidae; genus Drosophila; species Drosophila tristis. Next base: position 4,662,911 of record JAECWT010000003.1, on the reverse strand, counting down.
CTGGGGAAGTTTGCATTTTATCTACCGAATTTGCTGCCTCTTATTTCCGTTTCTATCTGGTATTTGCATATCTTTTATCGCTTGACTCTAAGTTTTATTTAAACATTGACACAATTTAGCGCATACTCATGCCTCTGGCTGCCTCTACTGTTACCCCCTTTGGGGCTTGGCTGTGGCCTAAATTGTACCCACCAGGCAGCTGTGCCAATAACTCCCCAATAGGCTCGGATTTTCCAAAAGCGGGGAAACCTTGCCTGCTGTGTTGACAAAACTAATTGCAACATTTTTGCATTTCGAGATCGCTCTTAATTAGCAAACAAACAAAAAATACTACGAGACGCAGATGGAGATGGAGAGCCCCCAGCCTGCAGTCGTAGACTTTTACTATCAATTAACATAATTGGCAGTTCGTCTCACCCGATTTGATTATTTTACACAATATAATTTTGTGCGCCTTTTTATTTTTTTGTATGGCCTACACAAACTGCAACTGTTGTTTCTCGTTCGTTTCGTTAATTGGCAAAAACGCATTGGAGCCAGCAGCGCAGCGCAGCCCATTTGTGGATTTAAAAAGAATTTCATTTCAATTTGCAAAAAGCAACGGCACATTGGCCGCCAGCAGCACAACTCAATGGAGAATCTATTAGCCAAGACACTCGGTCTTTGAACTCTACTTCTCAACCCAACTCAACTGAAGTCATCTCGTGTCTGTTTCTGCCTGCTTCTCCTTGGCTGCTTTTCTCTTGTGTGTTTCGCTTGGGATTTATGTATATCATAATCAGCTGCGGCTCACGAGAGATTGGCTACCAAAAGCCATTGCACGCTCAAGATATGCCATTTTTTAGCTACCTTTTAGTAGGGGAGAGCGTATAGGGATTCGCAGTAGGCTTAGCTCAAAGGAAAAGTGGAAATTCCTGCGACTAAAAGTGTGCCAAAAATGCAAACAATGCGTGGAAAAGCTCTGCATATTTACTCTAATATTTATGCGAATTAAATGAAATGAATACCAGAAAAGTCAGCATTTAATTTACAAAATAATTTACGAATATTTTTTATTTTATTTGATTTTTATCTAGTTATTTTTTTGTTGACTGCAGGATATCTTCCATTCGTCTAGTTTCTCTCCCTCTTTGGTGTGTGCTTTGTAGGCCACATTGCGCATACGCCACGTTCTCTGAGGCTTAGATGCCAGCCACAAGATATGCACCAGGCCTCTTGTCTCTTGTCTTTGTCTCGCTGCTGCCTGCATTTGATATGTAGAGAGAGATGCTTATCCCCCCTGCTACACTGACTAGCTGCTCGGGAGAATCATTTTGCGGCTGTTGTTGTTTTTTTTTGTGTGCCACGTTTTGTGTTGTGTTGTCTTTGTCTCTGTGGCACAGAAGTGAAAAGTTGCCATAAGCAGCAGCAGCAGAAGCAGCCGTAGATGGAGACGAAGAGTCGTTTGTTTTGTTTTGTTTGTTTGTTTTGTTGGTTTTCAATGCGTTGATGACCCAGAAAAACTTTTCTACTTGCTCTTCGGACCAGCTGCTGCTGGTAGAGTGGAAGATGCTGCCACTGGCGCTGCTGCCACTGGCGCTGCTGCCACTGCTACTGCCACATCTGCCGCTGCCACTGCTGCTGCTGTTGAATGTGCAACCGCAATGGATTGTATGCGCCCCCAGTTAAAGAGCCAGGCAACAGCTGCAAGTGTTTTGCTCGCGGCTCTGCTCCACTTCTCTTCTTTCGGCATGGCATGGTGCCTCCTGCTGCTCTTCTTTCAGCATGGCATGGTGCCTCCTGCTCCTCCTCTTCTTGCAGCATGCTCTGCTCCTCTTCTTTCAGAGTGGGCTCCTCCTCTTGAAGGGTCTCTCTCATCTGTCTACACTTTATCGGGGTCGGTCGCGCTTCCGAAACGCTTAAAAAAAAGGAGCATATGGTCATGACGTTTGCTTTATAATTGATACCCGGCTCATGCTGATTTATGTTTAACTCTTAACCAGTTTTCATCATGCGTCCTTTCAACACTTTAAGCAAAAAAATGTTTTTAAACTTTTTCTTTTATTACTTCATAGCAGATAGCAGATATATCTGTCTGTCTGCCTGTCTCTCAGTCTGTTTGGTTGATGGTTTTTTTTTTTCCTCTTTTTTTCTGTTTGCTGTTTCATGGAAAAACTTGTGCCATTAAATATATTTACATACAACTACAAACACTTACAGGTACAGCTACAGCTACAGCTACAGGTTTTCAATCGAGTGTTAAACGAGTTTTACAAACAGTTTTACCCACAAAACAAACAACAGATTTAACTCGTAGTCGCAGTCGCAGTCTGCGGGTTATTTCTCGTTGTAAGTGATTTTCAGTTGATTCGCAGTTCTCGTGTTATTTGGTTTATTTGGTTATATTTTTGTTTTTTCTGCTGGCTTGCTGCTCAAACAACATTTTGAGGCATAGCCGCATGCATGTCTTATGTAATTCATAATTCCCGCAAGTGGCTGTCAAACTGTTGTCAATCTGTCTGTCTGTCAGTTGAGCGGGCAAAGGCTTGTGGAATTTAAATTAAATTATGCAAAAAATGTATACAAAAATGTTGTAGAAATTATGCAAACTGTGCAGTTGTTTATGTGCTATAAATTCACTGTAGTAAATGTTGTTAAAAGCTGCAGAGGAAACATATACACATATTTAGAAAATAAAGCACTTTTATAGTCAATTTTATCCAGGAATAAGTTATAGAAAATATATGACAACATTATTAGCAAATAGTTGAAAGTTTGTTCATTTATAAAAATATTAAATAAATAATATAAAATATTAAAAAAATAAATAAAGCTTTAAACAAAATTTAATTAAATTTTAAAACTTTTTGGCTATTTATTTTGAATAGACGAAATTAAATTAAATTTTATTTAATTTAAAAAAGGTTCTTTAAAATTCTCTATACTTGACTAAATTCTTAATTGATTTAATTTTCGTGGCATTAGCTCATAAACAATAATAGAAAAACTAGCATAAGCTACGTAAAAAAACAATATATCAAACCTTTAATTAAGACTGAGACTTTTTCATTGAATCTACGCTTATAAATAGATATGAAATCATCAAGAATTGATTGTGTTTGCGGCTGTTTGCGGCTACCATACGAACACGAAGGAAACTTGAGTAAGCTTTTCTTAGGAATTCTGTGATTACTTCTCTAAAGAAACAGCTCTGATATGCTACGCCTTCCAGCCGGAGTCTTATATACTTTCTTCAGCTGCGATTGATGGCAAACCTTTCTATTGAAATTCTCTTTTAATTCTTACGGACAGGGTAATTTATCTTAAGAAATTCTCAGCTACTCTCTCACTTTCTACTCAAGAATTAGCATTTCTTCTGGCCACAGAAATATTCTCTTTCTCTGCTCCGGGCGACACTTTCCACAACATGCAACAATCATTTCGCATTTGCCTGTCATTTCCACAGCTACAACTTTCTATGACATTTGCAATTGCTGCTGCAGCAATTTTCTTTGGATTTTGCTATCTGCACTGCTCTGGGAGCGGATACTGCCCGTGGGGCAAATCAAAATACGAGGCACAATTTGCACTTGGCATTTGTACAATTTACAAATCAATTTCAATTCCAATTCCAATTGGCAGGCAGGCAGGCAGGCAGCGGGCAGGTCTCTCCGTAAACAATTTCACTTTGCGCGCGAGCATAGAAAATCAGCAACACAACAAAAAACTTTCATTTTAATTAGCTAAACAACAACAAAACAAAACAAAGCACAAGCCGAACCCAAAGCAAAGCAAAGCAAAACAAAATCCAAATCAATATCAATTTTGAAGCCAGCAGATTGGCTTACCGCAGATTCAATTTTCAATTCAATTTTTCCTGAGAGGTCAATTAGCAAAACTCTTTTGATGGACATGTGGTGGCACAGACACACAGAGGGTGCATGAGGGGCAGGTGCATGGTGCACGGGTAACTGGTTTTCCAATTTTTGTATTCCATTTTTTTTTTCATTCATTTTTTTATTCAATTTACCATTCGAAAGGCAACAGGCAACAGTCAACAGCTATAGAAAAATACTCGTATTTTGTTTTGCATTGTTGCTTAACGTAAAAAGTCAAACGTGGCTAATTACGAGGCGGCTCGGCACTGAGGCGCACAGCACAGCACAGCACAGGCAACAACTACGCTCTCCATTGTTGGCACCGATTTCGTGTGCAAGGTGTGTCCAACGCCGCCGGAATATCAGTCATAGTCCGTCACCCACCCCCACCCAGGCCAGGCCATGGATTGGCCTTTGATTCAAGAGAGGTTTTTTTGTTTCAATGGCTGGAAAATGCCACCAAAACCTTGCCTCGGGCTTGGAATAAACTAAAATATATACTTCAGGGTGAGCGATATGGATATGGATTGGTAACCCAAACTAGCAGCCTGCAGCTACAGTTCTTCGCTAATGGAAGCACGGGCATATCGTGAGCTGACTCACGTGGCTTGAGCAGGGCACCCATAGATAGTCCTATGCCGATATTCAAAGCACCAAAGAGCCTCCCCGCATGCACACATCTTGAGTCATCCGCAGAGGAACCCATCAATTCTCGCATTGGATATCATTTCTTTTAAACATTTTGTGCTGTGTCGCTGTGCTACCATAAATCGTGGCACTCTCTGTATGGCGAATAGAACTATCTATCTCTCTAGCTATTACCATGCCACATGCCACTCTCATTTTGTGTCTGTAGACTGTTTTCCATATGAATCTTTTGTCTGCCGCCAGCTCGCTGCTGGCCCTCTCTCTGCTGTCTCTCTACTGCCTCTCTGCTGCCTCTCTGCTACCTCTCTGCTGTCTCTATCTATTTGTCTATGGTCTATTTTCAATCAAAGCCACGTTTTGCACCAAGTTCAAATGTCAATGGCAACTAAATTGACTAAAATAACACACACAGACAGCAATGAACGTTTTGCTAATGGACGAGCAATTTTGCGCTGCCACACACGAGAGCAATCACAGATACAAATGTATCTTTAATTGCTGCAAATTGCCTTTGAGCTGACTTTGCTTCGTTTCGCTGGTTTCTATTTTTTTTGGTGGATTTTTTTGTGGATTTTTTTGCGCTGTAACGCGCTTTTACTGCGAAGGAAGTCAATTTACATCCTGTGGAGAGGACGAGAGGGGATACTCGTGTGCGAGTGTTGGTGTGTGGGCGTGGTTTTTCTGCGTAGGTGGCTGCCACTAATTCAGTTTCCTGTTCCCTTGCACCCGCCCGGCGCCTGCCACTTAATGAGAGACGACAGCAGACGAGTGGCCCGAAACCTTCCACGAATTTAGGCGGCGGGCTCTCCAACTCCTACCTCCTACCTGGTTTTTTTTTTTTCTGTCTGTCTGTCTGTCTGTTCGTTTCGTTTTGGTTCTTCTGTGGCCATGTGTTGATGTCACGTCCCACAGAGATCCCTAACTAACCCAACCCATAAGATACAACATACAATAATACCTCTCGGAACCTCTTTCCCTTTCTCTCTGTCCCATTCCTCATTACACAATGTCACACGCCGCCTTGGATTCATTTGCTTTGCTTTGCTTTGCTTACTATTTTATTTTGTATTTTTTTAGTTAATTTTTTATCGTTTGTCTCGTAAAATATATTTCTTTTTGCGGCATGAAATCTTTATGGCGGACATTTGAAAACGAGCGCCAGGTATTTACGATTATTCTGACAGGGTTTTTGCTATAAAGATACATATTTCGTATATCTGTAGCTGTAGCTGTATCTGAAAGATGTGTGCGCGAATATCAGGCTAGTCACGTCGCAGCAACTGCCTGGGTAAATAATTTTGCCAAGGAATAAAATTAGCTATACAGTTGGAGAGGCAGTGTGAATAATTTTCGAAGAGACTTTTATTTTGGGTTTTAGCTGGAATTAAATGGGGAATACTTCAGCTCTAATTTAATTATGTTGAAACTTCATTGGGTGTGGCTTTTTGGCCATAATTTCTTTAATATATTTTGCATCTAAACCCCATAATTGAATCAATGCTCTCAACTGATTTTTCGTACATAATTTCAGTGCATTTTAACAAAGCCTTTTTTTGGTTTCACGTCAAATGAATATTTAACCTAAATAATTATCGTAGAATTTTCCGAAACGAGGCTCAACCAATAAACCAAGCTAAATTTTCCACACAAAAACCATCCCTCCAGTGCATGTCGCCCCACCCCTGTGCCTTGCCATATCCCCCCCTGTCGACGCAGCCGACAAACAAATATCAACATTTGAGATAAGCTCTCGTTGGCGGCTAAATTGCTCTCTTCTATCGCCGCATTCGGGCGCTCTCCGTTTATTTGCATATGATAAAAATTGTATATTGATTTTTGTGCTATGCGATAGACAGACGACGACGACACACCTCCACAGCGGTGAGTGGCGGGGGGTACTAATCATACGAGTGTCCCACCATTTGACAAGATTATTAGCACAGCACAGCAGAGCAGAAAGAGAGAGAGAGAGAGAGAGAGAGAGAGCGAACAACAACCATGAAAAATGGCCTTCCATTTGGCCCAGAATTTTGTTGTGTTGTGTGACCAAAAGATCATAAAATAAAAAAGAACATTTTAGTGTTTGTTTTTGTTTGTCTCGGGACTCGGTTTTATTTTGGCAAATACGTAAAACACGCGTAAAACTAAAGGTCAAATGGCTTGTAAAACTCAACACAAATGAGGCGCACAACACACAGAAAAGGGGGACGGAAAAAGTGGAAACGCATAAACAGAAAATTGAAAATTAGCTACGGTCTGGTAGTAGAGGGAAAAACTCCAGGTGAAAGCCTTCGCTTCCTATTTCTATGCCACGGAATAGCCATAGCCATAGCCATTGCCATACCCGACCCGAGCCGAGCCGACCGCCTTGTCAGCCGCCTGTCAAATGGCATTTATTATAAAACATTTAAATGTCAGCTTCGATCGTTTTGTGGCCAATTGTTTTGCGCTGTCGCTGGCCATAAATTTCCACCAAAGTTGATGATGTGAATGGTGGGGACGTCGATGTGGAATGGCAGCGGCGCTCCTTGTGGGTCCCCGAGACAAACGAACCGTCCAAATGGTCTCTGGTCATTCAGCTGCCGCTGCTTCACGTTTCATTCGCTTCTCCGGGCTCATTGTCTCTTTTCATTTGGCTCAAAAAAAGATCTCTTACCACCGGCTCAGCGGCTCGGCAGCTCAGCGGCTCGGCAGCTCGGCGGCTCTTGGCATGATGTCATATCAGGGGCCTAGACAAAGGTAGCACTGGACACATCGAACGCATGGCGAATGGAGAATGGTTCTCTGGGGCTATGTGCTCTCTCTTGAGGAGGGTTCTTGTAGTTGCTGATCTAAGAGGTGGAAGTGTGAGTTGTGGAGGCTATAAATGTGGATGAAGTGAGGGCAAAAATTGGCGTGTGATTTATGGGAAATTATTTCATGAAATTTTATTATTAAATTTGAAATTTAATTTCCTTCAAATCATTACAGAAAGAGTAACCAAAGTTCCAGTGTGCAATTACTGCACGCGCCTCCTTTGCGCCCCTCTGCATGTTCTCTCTCTTAACATGGCTAATTCTAGTTGTTGTCGTGGTTATTTCTCTGGCTCTGTGTTTCCGTTTTTTTCCTACACATTTTCCCCATTCGGGCGTTCCAACATATGTTGATTGTAATTTTCCGCTGGCGCCTGGCTGTCCCGTCCCCCTAGTGTGGGGTTCCGCAGTGTCGCGCAGTGTCGCGCAGCGGCCCACTGCCCACTCGGACTCAACCCTTTTGCTGTTGTGTGTGTGTTTGAGAGTCTATGATGATTTAATATGGGGGGCAACTGTGCTTATGACATGGCACCAGCCACGGAGCCACAGGCCACAGGCAGAGACGAGGCGAAAAAAGCAGCACAGAGCTGTGCGAATGAATGGATCGTCGAGGAGTGTGGAGTGGAGTCTTGAGGCAGCAGCAGCAGGGGAAAAAAAAAGGTGCGCCAGCAAGCATTTTGTTGCATGACTCTCCAACGTTTTTGGCCAAAGTTCAGAGCAGGAAAATGGCCAGAAAGCAGAGGAATGAGGAGCGGAGAAGTAAATGGCGGAGACTGGTGGTGGTGTGGTGTGTTGGAGGCTGATAGCGCGCGGTACCCTGGTTGACTCATGGAAGTCACGTAGCTGCCACACAGCACACAGAAGAGAAGAGGGGAAAAAAAGCTGTGCTCGCATTTGGGGACGCGAACGCGGCAGTCGTCGCGTTCTGCCTGGCATGCCATGTTTATTAATATTTAAATGCAACGAGGCATGCCGCCTCCCCTACCCAACCCTCCCACTCCATCAGATGGCCAGCAATTTCAGGCTTGAGCGCAGCCAAAAAATGTTAGCTGGAGCGGCGGCAGTCTGGGGCGTGTGGGGTACTCTACCTTTAGGTGCCATTTGCGTAATCCTTTGGCAATGTTCTAAATGCAATGGAGAGCACATACCACAGCAAGAGAGGGGTGATGGTGGATGGGGGATGGGCTGGGAGGTAGGTGGCTGTGGAGCACATGTTACATTTCTAATGAAGCATGTTGTCCAGGCACGAACATGGCACACTGGGAAGTACTGGGAGTGGTGCGAGTGGCGGCAGTACTCCTAAAGCTACAGTGCCACATATAACGGGCATGCACTGGCAAAAAATACGGGTTAGAATTTAGAAAAGTGTTGCGATTTTTTATCTGCATTTTTGTAATATTTTTAGCAGCTTTAGCAGCTGGTTAAACTTTTAAAAATATTTCAAAAACAAATGGAAAATTGTCTCTAAAAATTAGGAATGCAAAAAAACAAGCCATAAACATTTAAACATTTCACCAAAAAAAAAAACTCCATTAAATGTTAGAAATTTGTGGCATATCTCTGAATTTGATGTCTGTTTTTCTTATGTTTTCTTTGAGTGTACATCTCCACATCTCCTCGTGCCAACACACATCCAGGCTGCACATCCTGGCATTTTGGCAAATGTCTGTAAGTGATCATCATCATCATCATCATTTTTGTGGCAGGATTGAGTTTCAGCTGGGGGAAGCGGCTTTTCGGTTGCGGTTTGTGTTAGGTCATGGGTTTGGCGTTAGGTCATCCATTCCGATGGTTTCGATGGCTTGGGCTGGGTCATATGCTCCTCAGCTTACTGCTACCCCTTTTTACAGCCCTTACTGCTTACGGCTGCCCTCTTTTTGCCAGCCTTTTGCCTTATTTGTTACAATAATCAGCATTGGCTGTTGTTGGCTGGGCTGTTCATTACGTTCTCTGAGGTTTTCCCATCCATTGGCCACCTCATTAGTTGCACTTCCGCTGCGCAGTTCCGCTGTGGTTAGTTCTGCTACTCCTTCCTGCTTCTTATAGGTGTTTATTATCTTTTTTTTTCGATGGTCAGCAGAGGTAAATGAAGCTTCCTTGGGTTCTCTCATGCTCGATTACGAGTCCTGCTGCACGCACACCGCACATCCGTTGCGAGTTTGTCTCTACGTCCTCCAAATGGGAACTCCACTTGAGTTTGTGTGTCTGTGTGTGCGGTGTATCTGTATCTGTGGCTGTGCCTGTGTGTATCTGCAGTACTTGAACGTACTGCCCCTGCTCGCTGCGCTCCACCCCCGCTGCGTTCTGCTTATTATTATTTTGGCTTCTTCTGTGTCGGGTTCTTTGCTGCGATGGTGCACCTGCTCTGTCTGCTGTGTGCATTGTTTCCCATGAAGTTGGAACTCTACCCTGCCCATAGCCATGTGGCATGTTCTCTCTAAGACCTCTTATCCGTTTCTCCATCTCTCCCTCTCCGTCTCTTTGCTTCGGCAACTCTCCAAGGATGTTTATCCTTTTGCACCAGTTAGTTTTACGCGAAAGTTGGCTTCATTTGCATTACAAATCGGTTTAAGCCACGAGCGTGAATGGTAGAATCCCCACAGCGACCTACTTTTTCACTCTAGACATCCAGTCCCTCCCACTGCTATCGCTGGATATCCTTTAGCACAGTGCCTGCCAGCAGTTGGCGCATCAAAGATTCATTCACACATAGATCGCACTGCGTTTCCGACTCCGATTTGTGTTCTGTTTCTGTTTCTGTGCTGGTTCCCACGTTGTAATAAAAAACCAACTTCGGGGGAGGGAACTGCAAAAACAAAAATTTGTTATGGGCGTGTTTGGGAACTGCAAAAATACATAAAAGGGATGCGTGGAATGTGGAAATTTGCGGGGGCAAAAGGGCGTGCCAGCTGCTTTTTTTTTCAAATGTTTTTTATTCGCTTCAAAAACTAATCCGCAATTTCTTTCTTTTTTTGTGCTCTTTGCAGGTTAGTACGAAAAAAAATAATACGCCCAAAAGACTGGGGTTGCTGGGAGGCTGGACCCAGAGCCCCAGAGCACCCGACTCAACATTTTGCTGCTCATAAATTATGAGGCAAAGCCGATTAGAAGAGCGGAAAAACGATGCAAAATATGGAGCCATGGAAGCGTTTCGAAAGAGGGTTTTTTCATAATTTCTCGCCAGATATTTAATTTGCGAAATGTAATTGGTGAGGCATTTTGTGGCACGCTTTTTCCCGCAGCAGTAAATGAAATGAAAAGGGATGAACACAACACTACACAGCACAGCACAAACCCAAAGCTGCACTTGCCATGCCTAGGCAGGTTTCACTGTTTATCTCTTAAGCAGCTTAAAGACCCGAGACTCCGATGGAGATGTCTATGAAGACTCTGTTCTGCAGGTAGACGACGACTTAATCGTTCACCTGATGGGTATGATGCCAGACACCCAATTAGCCACGAGTCCATAGGTTTCTGTGTCCGCTTATGACGACAAAAACTTTTGTTTACTTTCACTGGTGCTCAGGCTCAATGGAGCGCAGTCGAGAACTTTTCTGCTGCAGCGAGAATCGATTTCTGTCACAGCTGACAAGCTTTGGCATTTAATTTCCCCAGCGATTGGGGGGACAGCAGCAGCAGCGGCAGCAGCATTGACCGCAAAAGCCTCAAGATTGAAGCGTCTGAAAGAGGATACCCTGAGCTGAACCCTGGGGGTATCCGCAGCAGACCCAGACACACAGCCACATCCACACATCCGTATCCGTAGCGTAGCTGTTACCGTTCTTGTTGGTGTTGTTGTTGTTGTGTGGGAAAACTGGAGCCCAATGGAGCTCAACTTTTTGTGACAACTTTTAATTACATGCGACATCCGTTGACATCATCGAGAGAGACAGCGACATATACAGAGTTGGGTGGGGTGGGGAGAAGACAGAGTGGAGTCCGAAAACGGAAATTACTTTTGGGCCAATGTTCCAAACCATTCGAAGAATATTTGCCCACACATTAGGCCGGCGCGATGGATTGTTTGCTCGGAAAAACCAGTCAAGCCAAGGGAAATCCGATGGAAGTCGAAGTCTCTCTCTCTCTCCCTCCATCGGAAACTGAGTGGGAAACTGAACTGAAAACTGAGACATCGTCGAGCGTTTAGCAGCAATCTTAATTAAGCAATTAAGCAAATGTTTATTAATTAGTACAAGAGTTAATGGCGCTGCAAATACACACAAAGAGAGGGCAGAGAGAGAGCTGACTGTGGAGTGGAGTTTATTCACTTGAAAGATGATGATAATTAAGTTATGATTTCGTATGAAATTGATTGACTTGAAACGTTACAAGGTCAGTTTTTTGAGGGATTTAAAGAGATACAACATATAGCGAAAGGAAGGGAGTCTATTGATGGATTGCTATTGTTTTAGCATTAAGAGGAATTTCTCATCCCTATGAAGCTCTTCCGCTATTACCTCATTCCAGGCTCCCATCGACAGACAGCTGTGACAAGAGGTGGCCAACCCACTCCGTCTACTTTTTGCAGATTATAGCATCGTCTTCATCAAGGTATCATCAACATCATTTGAAAATGGTATTTTATGAGCCAAGTTTAATGAACCCCGCATTAAGTTGCAAGCAAAATGTTTCATTAGCCAAGCGCTAAGAGCCAAGAGTAGGTTGAACCCCATGGAGGGGGTATAGCATAGGAAAAACTTAACTCGCACATTTTGATGTGGAGCCCGCTGGGTAATTAAGCGATGTGGCAACGCCGTCTGCTGTCTGTGCTGTCTCTCTACGCTGGGTTCCCATAATTTATGGCCTGGCAAATAATTATAATAGTAACACAATGCCTGGGTGAGGGGGTATAAGGCAGCATTGCAACTCTGTCACCCCTGCTGCAGCCTGTACAAAAGAGTCTTAAGTTTTATTGCATTAGTAGGCAACTTTGTTACTCTTTGGTTATGGGAAAAAACCAGCGCACTCTTTCACTGCCGTAAAAGGTGAGGCATAACCAAAGAGTTCTCCCACGATAATTGCATTGCATGTGGTTTCGGTGGCGTGTGACACAGAGCTTGAGATGAGAGTGTGAGAGAGAGAGAGAGCGCGGGAATATACATAGCATACCCTTGTATAAGTATACCTTGCAAGTGCTCTCCCACTGCGGCTGCTGCTTGGCTTGCCTTCTTCTTGCACTCAAGCTCTCCCTCAGCTTTGCTCTCTTCCTCTCCTTCTGCAGCTTCTACTCTGCTCTGCCGTACCCTCTGCCTGCCCGCTGCTTCTACTGCTGCTGCTGCTGCTACTGCAGTAATTTTGTTGTTTCGTTTCTGTTTCATTCCTTCCTTTTTGCATGCGCTGGAGCTAACGGTAACCCAAAGCTAACTGCAATGACCGTTTTTTGCCTGCTGTTGTGTCTCTGCCTGCATTTGTAATTAAGCAAGCCAGATTAAAGTGAAGGTACGGCAGTCCAGCGCAGTCAGGGTGGCCCCGCATCGTACGCTTTGATTATGTCAGGCATAGGTCCGGTATACAGGTGCATCTGGTACGCCGCTTGGCCAAATATCAGTCACCTTACCCTCTCTTAAATGTAGCTTGTAATTATGCAAGTTGGTTCTAGAAATGACAGAGACAACGACAACGACAGAGGCAGCGACAGCGACAGCGTTTGAGATTGAGACTGAGACCAGACTTTGACTTGGAGGAGGAGTGGCAGCGAAGGAGCTGAGAGCGGAGGGAGAAGGAAATCAAGTCTTTGGACATTTGCCACTTGTTTGCATAAGAGTGAGATCTCTTCACATGTCTCTTTCCCTCTCTTTCGCTCTGCGAAGAATTCTCTGTTGCGTCATTAATAAAAATGTCTGGCAATGGCTTAAAATTTATGGCATGGCTGGCAGGCCCAGGCCTGGCCTGGCAGCAGTACCACTTTTCAGATGCCAGATGACAGTAAGCGGGTTTTTGTTTTTAGTTCGTTTTTTTTTTCGCTTCACTCCTTTGGCATGTGAATGCAAAACTGACAAAGTGCAGCAGCAGCAGCAGCAGGGAATGTGAAACTGTAAGGAGAGGAGCGAGCGAGCGAGAGAGTTCCAAAGCACTACCAGCAATGGCTCTGCAACTGAAACTCTGCTTCAATGAATGTCAAACCCTCTCTCCCGTTGTAGTGCCTGCTGCATGTAAAACTGTAATGAATTTTAAATTCCTTCAAATGGAGATTTATGATTGCCTCCACTCCAAGTCGCACACACGCAATTGCTGCCCCACTTTATGTTTCTGACAGTACTGTCCTGGAAATGTTGACACGTGTCCCTGTCACGCCCCCCCTACATGTGCCCCGCCCACCGTACTCCCTCCCTATCATTTCCTTTGACTTTGCCCCGTCATTGCCCGGGCCGTGTCATAAAATAATAATCGCCGCTTATAAACACACATTGTCATGGCAGGGGGGGGGGTGTGGTGGGGAGAGAGTGGAATTAGAGCGCGGCAAAAGGGAAACCCAATCATTAATTCGATTGTCGTGCAACTCTGTGTCCTAGGGTTGCCACCCATTTTGGCCCGAACAAATGTCAATAATAGTAATGTTGTCTGTGGTGGAGCGTCGGAAACGGAGTCCAAGAATGACCCAGAAAAATGGGATTTCAGTGACGTCATGCTGCGGGACTGTCCAACTGCTGTGCAGGCAGGAAGCGCAAGGGACGAGCGAGCCGAGTCGCTCAATCATCCCCTTGACAGCTGGACAGGAAGCGCTGAGGATGACAGAGGGAGACAGGGGAGAGGCAACCAAAAGCGGAAGGATGCATTATGCTCGCTCTTTTCGGGCTGTGGTTTCGGTTTCGGTTTGAATTTCCGGCCCGAAAAAATGGGATTTATTTAACTTACGCTTTCGGCTTTTTTCTGTGTGTGTGGATTTATTTTTTTTATTTATTTTTTAATTATTACCTTTTAGTGGCTCACTTCTTTTGGCCCATATTGAGGTGTCTGTCCGGCCAGCTGCCAATTTGAAATTTTATATTTTGCGGTCAGTCGCTACCTTTCACCTGGCACGCGTTGGCCAGCAGCAGGTGGCTAAAAATACACCGTATAAAAGTTATAAAAACTTGCGCAAAAACATATAAAAACCTTTTTTTTTTTTTTGTTTAATTATTTTTCCATTACACGCTGAGGTCATAGCTGCACTCGTAATCAAATTATTTCTAGCTAAACAAAACGAAGAAAAAAAAAAAAAAGAGGGAGGGGCGCGCCTCTTAGCTAATTGTGATGACCTCAACACTTGCCCAGCAGTTCCCCCACTCTCCCGCGCGCTCTCTCTCGCTCTCCTTCTCCCTGGATTTGAGAGAGAGCGCAAAATTCCATTTCCATTCGGCACTAATGGGTTAATAATGTGCGAAAGCATATCAAAAAACTTCTTAGACTAATTAAATGTCGTTGCCGCAAATGCTCACAGTAGTAGCTGCGGATAATTATTCCCAGCGCCGAAAAAAAAGAGCTTAACGCAGTCCCCAGAGCCATTTGGGCCATTATCGAAAACGCTTCTGGCCAAAATGGGCAACAGTTATTGAAAGCGGGTTAAGCGCATTAGGGTCAGGGTAAGTGGAGAGGCAAATTGTGGAGCCAGAGGGCGAGACAGAGTTCAGTTCTAGGCAAATGGAAATTGGGGAATGGGAACTCAAGTCAAGTGGAATTCGGAACTATGTGCGGAAAGTTCTGGCCAGGGAAGCTATGCGATAAAGCAGTCAACAAAAGTAAGGAAACGATGGATGATTCCATTGGCTAT
Organism: Drosophila tristis; assembly: GCA_018150885.1. NCBI lineage: Eukaryota > Metazoa > Arthropoda > Insecta > Diptera > Drosophilidae > Drosophila > Drosophila tristis. The sequence continues at coordinate 4,647,864 of JAECWT010000003.1, read as the reverse complement.
TGGCAGATTGAGCCACTGATCACATGGGGGACACATCGTTAAATTTAAGCAACAAATTCGCATGCATTCTTGAGAGCTGTGATCACATCACTTGGGGCATCAGTTTACACGGATAAACTTCACAAAAATAATAGTTCTTAGAACCAATCTTCGCAGATATAGCGAACGAAGATGTTACTTTCTTTACCACACCCTTTTTGGGCTGCACAAAATGTTCGTTTATTATATGTAGATAATCGCGTATAGTTAAGGTCGTTGCCTAGTTCTCGAAGGCAGCCACATTCTCATCGATCCATTCGGCATACGAAGCGGCTGCGGTGTACACCGAAGGATAGTAGGTGGAAGCGCAGGGCGTGTAGCCCCAGGAGACGATGCCAATGAGGTAGGCAGTGCCATCGGTGGAGCGGACGATCAGGGGGCCGCCACTGTCGCCGTTGCAGGCGCCGTCCGAGGTGCCGGCGGTGTAGGTGCAGACATTCGAATCGGCCACTTTGCTGTTGGCGGGCAGGGCGGCCTTGCACTGGACCGCGTCGATGATGTTCACATCCAGCTTCTGGAGGTTCTCGGGCAGGGCGCCGGAGTTGTCGCGACCCCAGCCGTAGAGGGTGCCGTCGGTGGAGCCCTCCAGCTTCTTGGGCTGCAGCGCAATGCTGGCCACGGGCGCACTGCCGTCGCGGGCGATGGCATTCAGGTTGAAGGGAATCTTCACCAGGATCAGACCGATGTCATAGGGGCCCACACCGCCGCTGTAGTTCTCGTGGACGACGTGGTCGCTGCGGCTGATCTGACGCACCTGAGTGTCCTCCTTGCTGGAGCGGCCGTGGGCTGCAGCCACCGCCTGGGATTGCTCATTGTTCAGGCAATGGGCGGCAGTCAAAATCACATTACCGGCGATGATCGATCCAGCGCAGAAATGAGATCCCGTTGTCGTCTGCAGCGAGACAATGTAAGCTGCCTCGCCGGCCAGTGCCTCATGGCCGTTAATGATGCGTCCCTCGGGAAAGCCTGGCTGGGCGATCGTGTTGGCCGAGACTGCGGCCACCAGAAGGGCGAAGAACACCACAAATTGTTTCATGTTGGCTACTGGGTTTTGTTTTGTGCTTCTAATGGCTCGTGCACTGCGTTTTATAGGCTGGCTCTAATCGCGCGTCTCTGCTCTGCTCCAAAGTAGATCGTTTATCAATTATCGCTATCAAATCGCTTGATAGAGTTGAAGATTTACAATCGTAGACTCGAGCATTATTATTATTAGAGCTAATCGACCGATAGGCTACCGCTGCCGCTTTGGCTGCCCCTTTTTGCCTGCCGCTTTGGCTCCCCCTTTTTGCCTGCCGCTTTGTCCTGACGTTTCACTTTTTTATTCCGCTAGCCAGGCACCATAAAAATGTGTAAGCTGTTGACTGATTGCGGGAATGTCCGCGCGTTCAATGGCATCAGGCAGTCGCATACAAAGGTGTCCCAGCTGCAGTCTGTCTGCGTCCGGCTCTACCCTTGATCTGGATCTACATATGCGATCTATGCGCCACTTTTCTGAAGTGTTTGAATGGCTTTCTGGAGTGCCATCAGCAGATTCAAGATCAACATTGAAAGTATGACGATTTTACTTATCAGCAGGAACGTTTTTCTGTCGAGTCAGACGACTGATAAAAAGCGATTGCAACTCTGCTTTTAGTTGCGTAAACCTTTTGCTAAACATTTGCTTTGATTAAGTAATTACGTTGGTTTTTAGAAGCCTTTCTATTCTATTATATTTCTACTTTTGTACAGGCACAAGTTTCTTTTCCCCATCCTCATTGATGGATTAGCTCAATCGAACTTCAAAGTGCAACTTTTGTGGTACGTTCAGATATTTTTAGCCCACTAATTAGTCGAATTTTTCAGCTTTAAATATTCCCAGCCAAGTTCTTTATGGCATGTCCACTCTGATATTTTATCTCATATTTCATTTCATGGCTTTGTCTTTAGTTAGCTCTCATTACATCCATCTGCTTGTCTTCTTGCGTGCTCTTGCCTTGGCTTAGTTTGCTGCGATCATTTGATAGCTCTACCCCGCAGAGAACTCTGCCAAAGACCTTCTAAAAAGTTGCATTGAGTGACTCTTAGAACAAAGCGACTAATTCGAGTGTAAGCCTTAAGCCCCTGCTGCAACTAAATCCAGCGACAAATCCAAGCCTGAGCTTCAATTGAGATCTTGGCTTGCCAGCGGAAACCAAATGCTGGGCCTTTGCTTTAAGCCAAAGCACAGAAACCAGTTAACTTGTTTGGTCAGCTCAACTTTCAGTTTTGTGTTGTTGCCTGCTTACCGCGCTGCCCCCGCTGCCCCCCTGCCACCCTGCCATAACTGACAAGCGGAAAACATTGCTTACAATTGGCTTGGGCAAAATTACTTTGCCGCAAAATTATAAAAATTAACAGCAAATTATTTATGAATGAGGGAAGGAGGAGTGAGGCGTGAGGAGTGAGGCATGAGGCGTGCGGCATGAGGCGTGTGTGCTCGAGAGCAAAGACTGGATGTGGATGTGGATGTGGCTGTGGCTGTGTGATTAGCATGCCAACAAAGAACAGAACAGAGAACTCCCCAGAAATGATCATACGAATGAGTTCTAGAGAGATGGAAAGAGCAAAGCAAACCAAATGAAGATCAATCTGGGAGTTATCTAAGCGTCTGTTTCCCACTTGAATCTTTTATGTGTGTCTACGACAGGTTGTATCTTCGGGTGATTAACTCTTCCTCGTGGCGATGTGTAAATTATGTTGTATCTGCCAGCTCCCCCCCAGTTGTTGCTCCTCCAGCTGTTCCCCCCAGCTATTGCTCTGCCAGCTCCCCATCTGTTGTTGCTCTTTGTGTTCTGTTGAGTGCTAACTGCTTTTGTGCCGTTCTGTCTGTCTAACTGTTGTTTGCCAGCTCTTCTCAGCAACGACCTTAGAGCTTTAATTTATGCCCAGTTTGAAATGCAAACGGCCCGAAAAGCCCCCAAACAACCTTGTAATAGTTTCAATACAAAGTGTAGAGCTCTTTTTTCAATAGAAACTCCACTATGCTTCGCTCTCTCTCTTACTCCCTCTCTCTGCTTGTGGTTAGCTGCATCTCCTTCGCTTGTGGCATGCCGGAAAAGCATTGTTATTTCGGGCTTTTCGCTTTGCCAACTTTCGCTGGCGCGAGAAAAGCGCCTGTCTCTGGGTCTCTTTCTGTGTGTGAAAAGCGTTTTGTGTCTCTCTACGTTTTTTTTTTGCTTTTCTATGGAAATGCCATGGAAATTAACTGACACAGAAATGAAAAACCATCAGCCCAAGAGCTGCCAATCTTTAGCTCACTGATGCGTTGCAGATACAGCTACACAGCTACGAAGATACGTCGCAAGCTACACATTTGATAGGCATAGGCCGCTGCGATCGATAACCAAGGCTGCTGCCTCTGCCTCTGCCCCTCATAAGCGGATCACTCATTTGACATTTTCATTGAGCCGCAAACGTGTTTCATATTTTTTTTGTATTTTTTTTTTTTGCACAAACATTCCATGAATCAACAGATCGAAGGCTTTTAGACATTAGCTTTTTGCTTCTAAGGCTTTTGGCAGAAAAAGGTTTTACTCCTCTGCTGCTGCTGCTGCTGCTGGCTGCCGCTGCTGCTTCTACTGCTGCCGCTGTCATGTCTGCAGGTCACGCAATGCCAAATCCCTGTCAAAGTTCACAACAGTAAAGCAACAGCAACTGTAATGACAACAAGCAAGGGGAGCCGTAAGATGAGCTCCGGGGCATGCCACACGAGAAATTAATGGCCATCAAGTGCGAAAAAGTTCATTTCTTTCTTTGTTTGTCGCCTTGTAAAGTGTCACACAAGACACACACGCCACCAGGCCACCAGCCAGGCCACAGCTACAGCTACAGTAAAGCTACAATAAAAACGGTAGGAGGAGTCGCCGGAGCAGTGGTGGGCGACCTGGTCACCCAGGTGTCCGCCCAGAGGGGCAACCCCACAAAAGATGACAAATGGCTTGTCGCAGTGTCGTAGGTTTGTGTGTCTCTTTTTTTTTTTTTTTGTTGGTTCAATGAACCGCAAAATGTTGGGCGTGGTAGCCAACAAACCGTAAGGGTTAGAGAGGGCGTGCAGATTATTGCAGATTCGTGATTGTAAAACTATAAAAATAGATAAAATTGCAGAGAATATCTGCAAGAAAGTGAAAGCAGAACTTACGCTCGTTTGCTGCAGCGCGCGCGTCATGCAGCAGCGCTCCTCGGCAGCTTTGGAGGTAGCAAAAAAGAGCGAAAAAGGAGCGAAAAAAACACACAAAAGAAATCTTTTTTTTTTGGAGACTCCAAGAATAACTTACAAAAGCAATTAATCATAAATAATGGATCCATCACACATCTCAAGTTTCCAATTCCAAGCCGCAGCCTTGTTCTGGTATCTGCGCCTCTTGTATGTTGTATCTTGTAGCTGGGTACGGGTACGGCTACGGCTACGGGTGTTTCCCTCATGCACCACCCGCACTTCTGGCACTCGCAGCCTCTCAGATTGATGTGCTGCCAAAAATCATCATAATCATCGAATGGATCGGCCCACTTGACCTTATTTTGCCAAGACAAACAATAAGCAATGAAAATATAAAAAAAAATATCTTTTAGTTATCTCATATACATAAACATATACATATGTATACACGTACATAAAGTATCTTTAGATCTCTCTGCGAGCTGCGAGCTGCATGTAAATGTAGCCGAGTGAAAAGCCTTGACTCTCGTAGTTCAATTAATAATTAAATCTCATTTGTTTTTCCGTCACTTTTTTTATGCTTTTTGTTAATTGAATTTGTGTTTTTTTGTGTTTTTGTGTGTGCTGAGATTTCTTTGATTCTTTGTGGAGAGACAAACAAAAATTTCAAATTCAAATTCGGCCAAGACTGAACGAGAGAGAGACAAATGGCTCAAAGATATATGGCCAAGGTTTTGGGCTCCCAGCATCTCGGCAATCGGCGTGCGTGTCAAAACTTCAGAAGAAGCAGAAGAAATAGAAATAATAAAATAATAATCATAACAATAAAGAGATGTGAGACAGACAGACAGACAGACAGACAATCGCTGCTGATGATATGCTCTCAAGATATATTCCAAGATTTGAGATTTGGTTCCGGTTTTTATTTGTATTTTTGTGTGTTTGTCTGCTGCTGGGAAAGAAAGTTTCTAAACGAAATTGCTCGCAATGTGGTGCTTAAAAAAAAAAGATTAAAATAACGTTAGTAAAGAAAGGAAAGAAATAAATTCATTAGGCAAAAGACAAAAATCACGTTGTTGGCCCTGCGGCTGGGGGAGGGGCACGGGCGCCCATGGAAGTGGTTAGCACGCCCACAATACGAGCAACACCAGCAACACTTCCCCCACTACCCCTCCACTTCCCTGCTACTCCTACTAGCATTGCTAACTATTTACTCTCTCTTCTCAGCCTCTCCCTCGCTCTCGCTCGCTTTTTGTTTGCTGTGAATTTCTTCATAAATATTTCGTAAAAAGAAAGTTTCACAGTGGCTGGCAAACTGTAAGCACCCGCCTGCCCGCACCCAAAAAGCAGCCAAAAAAAGCCAAACCTGCCGCTCAGATGAATCACCTATAAAAGCGAATTGTTTTACTCTGGTACGCAGATGATTGCAAGGCATTTAATACCCTGTAACAGGGGGGTGTGCATAGATTTAGGATTAGCATATACATATGTACATATGTAATTAAAAGTTGTTTTTTCTATGAATTTGTATAGTTGACGAGCTTCTGTCTGTGTAATTATTTTGTGGAAATTTCTTTCATTATTAATATTTAATATTTTTTTTTTTATTTATTATTTATTTATTTATTTATTATTATTTTTTTTCTGAAATTTTGCTTAAACTTTTTAACTTCTAAGCTTAAAAAAAACTTCATAATATTTGCTACAGTTCTCCAAACATTTCCTGGGGTAACCCAATGCCGCGACTTGGGCCCCCATTGGGCCAAGCTTTCTTGCTTGTATCTGGCTGTTATTATTGGTATCTGTAGCTGTATCTGTAGCTGTTGTTGTTGTTGTTTGCTGGTGGCTGGTTGTGTGTTGAAAGTGTTAAATGCATTGCATACTCTGGTTTTTGGCCAAAACGCTTCACCTGAATCTGAAACTGCTGACCAGCCAATGGTCACTCTTTCTCTGTTGCTGTTGTTGTTATTGCTGCTGATCATTGCTCAACTTTTTGAGTTTCAGTTTGTTTCGGTTTTCGGTTTTCGGTTTTTGGTTTTTGGGTTTTGGGTTTTATTTTTGTTTTGCATTTCACTTTGCGGGCAGCGCCGCGGCGCTTGCATGACTCTCTGCGGTCTCTCGAATCGTTTATTTCTGAATTTTAGTGGCTTGGCCGCTACGCTTTAATTGCCAGCCAACATGCAACTGCCACAACATTTGTTGGAATGGTGGAATGCAGCATTCACTCTACTAGTGCGCAGGATGTCAATGATTGATTACAAAAGTTGAATGAATGTCTCTCACACAGCGATTCACACCCCATCACAATCCACAATCCCCAATCCACTCTTCTACGGTCAGCTGCACTTTTCTTTTAGCAAAAAACAGAAAGAAAAAAAATGGTGCTTGCATGCCTCTTTTTCTGACGTTATTTATGCGGCTTATTAGGTTTATGGACTGCTAATTTATTGATTTATATGCCAGACTGCAGCAGCAGCAGTGACTCTGGAATAAAGTTTTGTTTTCGGTTTTGCCAGACATGTTGTAAAATAAAAATAAAAAAAAAAATTGACGAACGAATTGGGGGGCTGATTGCATGCCGAAGGCAAATAAATCAAGGGAGTTCAAGCAACAAACACAGTTTGAGAGGCAACAGTTGTGGGCAGATTGGAGCTGACTTAACAGCTTACTAAAGTAGCAGAGTTGAGTGAGCAGAGTTTTAAGATGGGTTAACAGTCGGAGAGCAACTCTGCTGTTAAGCAGCTGTGGGAGTAGCAGACTTCACAGTTTGAGAGGCCTTCTCGTAGCGAAGGATTGGATTGGAGGGTTTGGTGATTTTTGTGTGCCAAATATAAGTGGAAAATCGGACAAGGCAGTCTGAGAGTTAGCAGAGTGAAGTAAAAAATAAAAAAAAAATTGCATTGCAAATGGAAAGTGGAAAATGGAAAACGCTTTGCATATGAAAATGAAATTCTCGGAATCAACACAGCTGCAGCTCTACAATTACAGTGTAATATTCAGCCAGAACTGCACTTGCACTTGCATCTCCTTTCTTGACTTTCAATTTGATGATGCAGCCACCATTCCCCCAACCCCCCCAACTCTGCCCCCGCATTGCATATGGAAAAACCAGATGAGTAAGGCTTTTCTTTCGCCTCCTTCAGTGGCAGAGCAGCCCATCAAATTAAATCACTTTGAATCTCTCGCCAGTAAACATTAAACAGATGGCGAGACACAGGGAAAGAGAAGGCACCAGACAGAGCTGGAGCATAGTTTTTATGAGGATTTTCGCTGATTTATAGATGACCAATTCCCCAGCCTGCTGCCTGCTGACTCGTAGCTTCTGGCTGCTGTCTGTCTGTCTTTCTGTCTGTCTGTCTTCTGGGCCGCCCAATCGAAAGTCAGTCGTGTGCTGTGTGGCTCGTAAATAAGTCAACAAATGTTTGCAGCCAGACGGAGTGAGCGAAGTGCACTGGTAAACGGGGGATTGAGTACGAGAAACTGAGAGCGGTTCGTTCCCCTCACGCTGTGCCCCCATTTGTGGCACTCATAATGCTGCTGCTGCTGCTGCTGCGTGGGGCATAAGCTGTAATGGCGCCGCTGTAAAGGGGTAGCAGGGGGTAGGGGTAGGTGGCACGGCACTTGTGGGCACTCTTTTTGGCGTCAAAAGATTTGCTATAAATACTCGGACCTGCAACAGGCACAACAGCAGCAGCAACAGCAGAGGGGCAGTGGCAGCGGCAGGCGGCAGTGGCAGCAATTTGCGGCAATTGTCGCGTATGGAGGCGCTGACACACAGTTTGAGAGTCCGATGGTGCAGCAAAGGGAATGAATAATGAATGCAGCAGCAGGCAGCAGGCGGCAAGCAACTGCGGCAGATGCAAATGAATGAAGATAAACGATGAGCGAGTGTTAAAGTGTGAGAGGAAAGGGTGGAGGAGGAGGAGGAGGAGTAGCCCCTGCCGGACGTGCGTTGACCCACTTTGTGGCTCCCTCAGCCCACCCGAAAAAAGCATCCAAATAAAACCTGAAAAACCAAACCCTCAGATACATATGCAGATGCACACAAACACAAACAGAAACAGAAACAGTGCAGAAACAGCGCGAAACAGAAAAAAAAAGTGAATGTGAGGCTGATGCCAAAAAAACGCCAACGCGAAACCGCATTTTTTTTCTGTTGCCTTGTTGTTGGCACAGCCAAAAGTCAGGAAATCCATAAATCAGTTTGAAATATTTGCTGACAAATGGAGACCGAGAGTGGCTTAACCCTAGAAATGGGATCAACATGCTATTGGCAGGCACTGTGTGTGTGTCTCTCTCTCTCTCTCTTTGTGTGTGTTCAGGGAAAGGTACCCCCGCTCCAGCCCACACTCAATCCAGGCCATGGTATTCCCCCCCCTGTTCAGTGCCTTCAATAATTCAAAAGTGCAAAGTGCAAACCGGCAATTGGTTAACCTCGTTGGCCGCCGCTTGTTTGGGCCAAGTAAACACACTGCACTGCGTAGAGGGGTCCTGTTCCTGTCCCTTGCCGTTGCCGTTGCTGTTGCCGTTGCCGTTGCCGTTGCCATTGCTGTGTGTGCAGCTATGCTCCACTTTAGTCCAATTGTTTAATCAATATTTGATGGCGCAGAAAAAAAGCCCTTAACTTTTTGCACAAGCAAAGAATTATAGGCACAGCTTGACAGCAGTTTCTTTTCCCATTAATTATAAACAGGAAATGTTTCTATAATGTTATGTGTGTGTGTTGTGTGTGCTCTGAGTTACAGTTGCTATATCTTCTTACTGATTATGTTCGCTACCTTGCAGAGCTCTCATGTTCTATGTTCATTCTCTACCCCTCAGAGAGCTATCATGTTCTATGTGTTCTCCTCTTCGCAGCTCATGTTTTCCGCACTGTTGTCTTCCGTTTTTCAGAGCCTTGTCAACTCTTTGGGTCTTCAAACCAAAACAAAAAAAACATGCAAATATATTTCCTAGTACGACAAACTAAATTGTTTTTGCTACAACTACAAGTTTTAGGCAAATTACTTGTGTTGCAAAAGAATTCCAGGAAGCCCGCCACCTCCACATAGGGAGGTTTTTCTGTTGTTGTTGTTGTTGTTCATGTTTCACGCTTCGCTGGCCCAAAATTCTCAGGCGCACAAAAACAAAAGCCAACTCCAAAGAACAAACTTCACAACGTCTCAGGAAAAGCGACAAGCAACGAAGACTCGCCAGGGGCAGAGAGAACCTCTGAAGACTTGCCAGGGGCAGAGAGAACGTCTGAAGACTCGCCAGGGGGGGAGAGAGAACGTCTGAAGACTCGCCAGGGGGGGAGGGAGAACGTCTGAAGACTCTCCAGGGGAGTGAACGTAATGTAATTCAAGTTGAAAGGCAAAAAGTCGCATGGCATGGCATGGGATGGGATGGGATGGGAGCGACCGATCATCATCATCACACGGAGCAATTATTTTATGAGAAACGAAGCAACCGAAACGAACCGAAAAGGGGCAAACAGAGTCAGAGTCAGGGGAGTCACTGGAGAGCTGCACAGAGAGAGGGAAAGAAAGAAAGAAAAGACTTGTGTCTGGGTATTGGGCAACCACTTTTGGGTTTGAGGGCTTGCTTGGACTTTTGTCAGCTGTTTGTAATTTAAATGTGCAAAAGTTACACAAAAAGTTTCACAGAAGAAGGGCTTTAGCCTCACACTCCTGCTGGTGGTGCTGCTGGTGCCGCTGCTGCTGCTGCTTCTTCGACTGGAAACTGCGCAGCGCTTCAATGCACATGCGCAGCGGCAGTGGCAGCTTCAGCTTCGGCTTCGGCAGGGTTAAGCTCACGGCAAGAGAAAGAAGCGCAGTTTGAGAGCTATTGCAGAACACATATCTGGTTACGCTCAAAGGGCACCCTCTAGCCTCCAGAGTCTGCTGCTCAGAGAGGCGTGACACCAAGTGATGGCGGGGAACCATGGGGCACATCGCATGCAACCTTTTGGGAAATTGTGTGCACTTCCCGTGGGGGGCATGTGGGAACGGAGTTACCTTCTCAGCGACTGACTGGCTGACTTCCTTCCTCTTCGAGGTATTACTTTATTCCCGCTCTTTGGAATTGTCGCAGCCAACTAATTTTATGCTGCACGTTGACGATGACGAAGCAACCAGCAACCAGCGAGCGGGCGGGCGGGCGTTGCGGGTTCATTGCGCACCAATTGGGTCACATGCCACACACAGCACACGAACTGTGTGTGCAACAGCTTGCCTGCTCCTCTTGCATTTCCCATGCAATTAAATAGCTATTTTTAAACCTACAAAAAAAACAAATACAAAAAATAATTTCAAATTAATTATAAAAGTTTTAAAAATCAATCAGTAGGCTTGCATAATTTATAACAGCTTCAAAACCCATTTTTGGGCATTTTGTCTGCCTTTCGCTTTCAGCTTTTTTTCGTTTGTTTGTTCGTTGTTTTTTTTTTCAATGGGCTACGTTAATGAAATTGTCGCCAAACTGTAACAACAAAAACAACTTCGCTTCGATTGCCTTATAGAGGCCACTGTTTTGGTGTTCAATAATCGTTGAACAAAACACGAATAATAATGAGCCACGATCGCCCCGCATTTGGAGAGCAACAAAAAACGCCCCCAAAACAGCAGCTAAATCGAGCAGTAATTATGTGTGACTCTACAACTGTACGAGCGCGCTCACATTTTTCTGTTGTGACCCGTTTAAGGTTGAGATCATTTTTCGATATTCCATATGTTAGTCAGAATGGAAACCAGCTTTAAATTTATATTTTGTTTAATTTTGGAAAAGTTCCTTGAACATTTTTCTACACTCTTTAGCTTGGACTCTGCTGCTGGACTCTTTCTCGCTTGATGAGAACCATTACGAAAACCCCATAAAACCTATGGGCATATATAACCCTCACTCACCTACTGTATATTCTCATGTTAATTAAATTTGTGAAAGCGTTTCATGCGTCGTATGCCCTCACGTGCACTGCATATTGAAGTTTCATTTCGGTTTTCAGCGCTGAAAATGTGGCCCCTAGGTAACACTTGAGGGAGCGATCGCGCAGCTGGAGGGCTCGAGAATGGAGGAATATGCGTACGCGTACCCGTTGAGGTTCAGGGAATTGTAACCCAATTATTTGTGGCACTTCTCTCGCTCTCTCTCTCTCTGGGGAATATTCATGGGGCTTTAGTGTTTCTGCGTTTTATGATTAGCGGTACGAATTTTTATGGAATTTTAGGGGTTTTTATACCATTCTTAGAGCAAAGAATGCGTTGGCTTCAGCACTGATTAAGAACAGTGCCTATAAAGAAATAAATTGAAAGTAACTTAATATAAAAAAATAAGTAAATAAATAAATAAATAAATTATCTTATGTTACGTTATGTTAAAAAAAAATCGTTGAAAAAATAGCTGAAGCTTAAAATAAATTTAAGTTCTTGCCATTCCAAAAAATTTTCATGTGTTAAATTGCAGCTGAATTTTTTGCAAAATATTTAGAGGAGGATATCGAAGTACATCACCTTGACAAATATATATACAATAACAAATACCAGAAATTGCCTTTCTATATATAATATATTATGTATTGTATGTTTAATGTTTGTTTGTGGTCGGAGCTGCAAGAAAACTCCTAAAAAAATAAGTTCGGTTTCAAGTTTTTTTTTCTTCCAAAAGTTACTCAAAAAATGTAGCGAAAATGATGACGTCCTTTTTTCTGCCTTAGACAAATTTCTGTTCTCTGTGCCTGCAGCTTGACACTCATTTGGCTGACATTTGAGATTTGTTTTGCTTGTGTTTGATTTATGCGTTTTTGATTTGATTCGTGTTTGGGTTTTTAGCATGTAGCAAGTAACATGTAGCATGTAGCACCCTTGGAGACACGCATAAATCATGTGTCCGGGAGTGGGTTGTACTCCACTTGGAGCTGGAGCTGGAGTTGAAGTTGATGTTTGTCTTGTGGATTGTTTGCTGTCTCTCTGTGGATTTCTCTGTGTGCTTACGTGCGTAGACATCTCATGTATTATGCTGCTACATATATCAATCACTTAGGGGAAAGAGTGAGAGAGAGAGCGAGAGCGGGAGAGCCAGCACTCGCATGTGTCACAGTTTTTTGTGCTGTTTTGTTTTGGTTTTGAAATGTGAACTGCATAAAATATTCACAAAAGTCAAGCCCACAGTTTGGCAAGCATTGCAGGGGGCTGGCCCTGTGCTCTGCATATGACTGACAATCCTCCGCCCTCTGCGTTCTTTTCCCCACCTTTTTTTTCTCACTCTTGAGGTGCCTGAGAGCAAAACAGAAACAACAACAAGCCGGATGCTTCCTGTGCATTTTTATGCATTTGTTGCTTTTGTTTGATGCCCTGCAATGGGTAGGGGTATGATGAACGAAGACATCTAAGTGAAAAATAGGTTGAGAAATCAGCAGACAAATGGGGATTTATGCACAGCAAAAAGTATTTAAATTCAAGGTATTTCCTCGAGGGTATCCCAAGCTGCGAGCCCCAAATATAAACTTCCTTTGAAAGAAGGCGTTTTATGAGGCACATGGGGCATGGCCTGAGGGCATGAGGCATTGGGCGTTGAATGAAAAAAAAAGAATGCACATTTTTAATGACGCCTCCGACTGCTGCTGCGCCTCCATGCACTTGAGAGTGGCACAAAGGCAGGCAACAGAAACAACAGCAACAACAGAAACAACAGCAACGACAGCAACAAAAAGCAACAACAGAACACAAATATTGTTGACTTTGGGGCATCATTGCAGGATTCTGTTTTTGTATGGGTGGGTGGACACAGAAAGGGAGGAGTGGCCAGGAGAGGAGAGGCAGTGGGCAGTGAGGCAGCGGTTCAATGAATGCCCTTCGCCTTATGCAAATATCGAGTAGATGACAGCCAGCCAGCCAGGCCCTGGGGCATGCCTCCCGCTCCAGGCGCGGCCCACCATCCTCTGTACCCCACTAACCTCGAAATGAGGCCCCAGCTCAGAGTCTGGCCATATGGCTATGCTCATACTTATAGCATAGTGTTGCATCCACGTTGCTTTTTGCCTCAAAAGTTCTGCCATATACTCGTATTATTTCTTTTCTTTTCTTCTCAGTTTGGTTTCTTTTCTGCTCAGTTCTCAGTGCTCAGTGCTCAGTCTCAGTGCTGTGTTCTCTGTTCCAGAGCTCGTAACACTTTTCTCTTGAATGTACGAGTAATCCGCTTAAGTTCCCCAGAATCGGCACATAAACATCATAATGATTATCATTATCATTATGATTATTATTGTTGCTGCTGCTGCTGCTGGGCTGATGATCATTTGCAGCACATGTCTCATGTCTGTCTCTTGAGATTTGTCTCTTGGCTGTGGCTGTGGCTGTGGCTGCTGCTGCTGTGCTTGCTGCTTGCTTGTTGCTGGTTCTTGTCATTCGTCATGCTTTCCACTTTATTACAATTTAACATTGGCATTTTCCGGTTTACTATTTGTTGCCACACAAAAGTTCTAAGAGCAGCAACCTCTACGAAATGGTTTCCTAATTAGATCTAGACGGGGAGTAAGAGGAGGGAGGGAGCGGCACATTCCAAAAGCAATTGCCAAATTAAATGACAGACAGGGGACAGAGGACAGAGGACAGCGGACAGTGGACAGTGGACAGCGGACAGTGGACCTTTTGGCTTATTAGATGAATGACTCATGGCCCGCCCCAGACAGTGCTTATCCCAGCTATTTATTGGCTTTTCGGGGTTGGGTTTCCACCCCCACCACACACCCCACTAAACCTAAACCATTGCCACATTTAAACAAACATTAAAGGGCGCTCCGCTCTGGCCCGCCCTGCAGCGCTACAAATGAAGCCAACAAACCGTGTGACGTGACCAACTATCTATAACTACGATTCCCCACAGCCACGCTGTGTGCTCTGCTATATATGCAACACCCCATTCCCATTCCCAGCCAATCCACCAGCCAATCCACTTCCCCATCGTGGAAGCGACTCTGTCTAGAGTTACAACAAAAATTTATTAATTTTCCTCAATTGCCACATCAATTTTGCTGCAGGAACAGCAGCAGAATGAGTGTGCCACAGTGGCCTGACAGCGGCCAGAGGGATTGAATTGCATTTGCATTTTGCATTTGCATTTATTTCGTTTTGGTTCACACGCTAAGCAAAATGTTACAGATACATAGATACTTTGAGGTATAACACAGATACAGATGCAGCTACAGCTGCAGATACAGATACTCAACACAAATGAGCTTGAATGAGCGGAGTGAATGGTGTGTGCATTCGAAATGCATTCAAATGACAATGCAATTCATTAGCAGAGGGAAACATAAATGAAATTTGATGAATCGAAATGGTTTTAGCCTTCGATTGGCAATCGATTAAGCGATTGCACAGCGCAGTGAAAGGAAGGAGAAGGTCATGCAAGAGCTGGTCACACTGTGGCATCTGTGGCGTTTAAGAATATTCATAAAAGAAATAGATTAGATTAGATTAGATTAAATAACCTAAACCTTTTTTTTTTTTTTTCCTCAAAAAAAAAAAGCCAAAAAACAGAAAAAAATCGAAATTAAAAAATAATTCAGACATTTCAGTGATATTTGGTGGCATCATAGCTCAAATTAAATAACCTAAACCTTAAATTAGATCGATTAAAAATCGATTAAGCGATTGCCCAAAGAAGCGAACGCAGCTAAGGCATGGTCACACTGTCTGCGCTGTCAAACTGCTGCCAACTGCAGCTCTGTGCCCATTATTCCACTCTTGAAGCTCTAACAAAAGCAAGGCAAAGGAACGAAGCAGGCAGGGGCAGGGGCATGGGCAGGGGCTGTGGCAGGGGCTGTGGCAGGGGCTGTGGCAGGGGCTGTGGCAGGGCAGCCCTTTTACAATTGGCAGCAGCAGCAACTAGCAAGCAGACTATTAAATCAAAGCACGAACTATCGATGAACCCCCCAATGCAACGCAGGGCAGGGCAGGGCATGGCAGGGCATGGCACACCCTTTTGAACCCTTGTACGTGCCACATTTGGCTGCAGGCCAGCGAGGCAGCTCGCAGCTCGCAGCTCAAACCAAGCCAAAGCGCAACAAAAGGAAATTGTGGAAATGTGGAAAAACTGTTTGCAAATAAAAGAGGAACTTTTTAATATGCTTTTGGTTGTTTAGGTCGCAAGGGGCGGGCAGGATGAGAATGGATGTGGATGGCTCCTACGACTAGACAAAAGCTTCGAGTGGCGCCACGAATTCAAAAGGAGACTATAGAATGAGGCAGGCACCGCCAAGCAGGGGCAAACCTCTCGCTCGCGTTCATGTCAAATGAAAATGTTGGCTTAATGCTATCAAAAATTCAGACAGAACGCCAGGAACTGCAGAGCTCGCTGTCGGTTTTTGTGGCTCTCCTCACTGATGGCAAATCCATCACGTAATCCGACCACGCCCACAGCGCTGCACTGCCGCCCACCAGCACCAGCACTGCCATATTTGTTTGGCGCTTTTCAAATAGTTTGTGCCAACAAAATTGCACAGAGCCCCAAACAGCCACACAGCCATCATCGACATGAGCCATGAGCTTTGTAGGCACCCTCTGTGCTCTCGCGCTCTGTGCTCCACTCTGCTCGACTCTGTGCACTGCCATTATCCAATCCATCCACAATCCATGGCTCTATGGCTCTATGGCTCGAGGCCTCGCAGCATTTGCATACACAAAACACAGTGCTGAGGCAGGCAGGCAGGCTTGCAGGGGGGCACGTGGCACACGGCTGGGGGTTTGCGCTGACGATAATTGCATGAAATTATAATGCTGCCATGCAGTCCCCCTACACTCCTCCTGCTCCTCCTGCACCTCTCCTGTCAAAGAGTTTGTGTGGGAGGAGGCACCCACCCACCCACACACACACACACCATAATCAGGCGTCAGTTGTTGCCTGCACCTCCAACCATTTTGCATCTTTGACACACTCTTGTCCAAACAATCAAGGCAGCCAACGAGCTTAAGCAGCAGCAGCTGTTCTTTCTCAGTTCCTCAGCACAAAGAAATGCCAAAAAAACACTGAAAAAATATAGAAAACTTTTACGTTATGGAAAATGTTGTGGGGAGCGCACAATTTAGCAGACATTTCAGTGATATTTGGTGGCATCATAGCTCAAACTATTCCCCAGCTAAATAAACATTTTCATTATGAACGGCTGCGGTGTGCCCGCCACAGCAGCAACCAAAGCGTTTGCCGTCAGTATAGCAATAAATAAAGAAAATAAATCCAGGATTCCAGGGCTCCTTTGCTCAGTTTTCGCTACACTTAGTCCTTATGGCAACCAATCGAAGCAGTGGCCTAACCTCTTGTCTTTCTTCGTTGTTTCAGAACCATCATCGCGGCAGCAATGCCACCAGCGAGGAGCGTGTACCACAGCCGCATTCCCCGCACGACAGTCACGTGGCACACAACGGCGGCGGCGTTGGTGGTGGCTTGCAGCACTCCGGATCGCGTGCCACACTGCGACATTCGATGAACCACTCGAGCACCTCTGTGTCCGGATCGGCGTGCAGCTCGACCCCCGCCTCGCCGCAGCTCAGTGGCATGGTGAGTGCCACGGGCGGGCAGCTGCTGTCCAACGGCCACCACTATCTGTCACAGTCGTCGGTGAGCTCGAACTCGTCGATCGTTTCGGCCATACCCGCCTCGCAGCGACTGCTGGAGGATGCGCTGGCCAAGGCGGCGCCCTATCCGATGATCCTGCTGCCGCTGCACGGCGGCTACTGGATGGACGGCACCGAGCACGAGTGCAGCTACGATGCGCGCGGCAATCCGCTGCTGCCGCAGACCACATGGATGGCCAAGTTCGAGACGGACGACACGGCCAAGTGCTATCGCCGGTTCTATGCGGCGCGCGAGCACTCGAATCTGGTGGGGCAGGACGAGCAGCTGGGACCGGTGCTCATCTCCATCAAGACGGAGAATGTGGCCAATCAGGAGCACATGCGCATACTGCTGCGCCTGCGCACCGGCACCATGCACGAGCTCATTCCGGTGTCCTGTTTGGGCGCCCAGCCGAGTCCCGCGAAGATGGTGCGGCTGCTGAACGAACAGATCCAGGTGGACAACTTCATGCCGGTGCTGTGCCCCAAGGCCTCCAGCCTGATCAGCGTCTACGACGAGCATGTGCTCGTCTCGCACTTCAAGTTCGGGGTGCTGTACCAAAGATACGGCCAGACGACCGAGGAGGAGCTCTTCGGCAACCAGCAGACATCGCCGGCCTTCGACGAGTTCCTGGACGTGCTCGGCCAGCGCATTCGCTTGAAGGACCACAAGGGCTATCGCGGCGGACTGGACATACAGAACGGCCACACCGGCGACACGGCCGTCTATGAGGTGTTCAAGGAGCGCGAGGTGATGTTCCATGTGTCGACGCTGCTGCCCCACACGGAGGCGGATCCGCAGCAGCTGCAGCGCAAGCGGCACATCGGCAACGACATCGTGGCGATTGTGTTCCAGGAGACGAACACGCCCTTCTCCCCGGACATGATCGCCAGCCACTTTCTGCACGCGTTCATTGTGGTGCAGCCGCTGGAGCCGAACACCCCGCACACCCGCTACAAGGTGAGCGTCACGGCGCGCGACGATGTGCCCTTCTTCGGGCCCACACTGCCCAATCCGGCCGTCTTCCGCAAGGGGCAGGAGTTCAAGGAGTTCATCCTCACGAAGCTGATCAATGCGGAGAACGCCTGCTACAAGGCCGAGAAGTTCGCCAAGCTGGAGCTGCGCACGCGCACCTCACTGCTGCAGAATCTCGTCGAGGAGCTGCGCGAGAAGACGCGCGACTTCCTGGGCGCCGATCTGTCGCAGGCAACGGCCAGCAGTCCCACTCCGGAGACACCCAAGGCGGAGAGCGGCAGCGGCGGCGGCAATGCGGGCAGCCGCTTCATCGACACCGTCAAGAAGGCGCTGATCATGCGCGTGCGCTCCCAGAGCGTCGACACCGGCAACGGGCAGGACAAGTTCAGTGTCAACACGAAGCTGGGCACTCTCAACGCCAAGAAGGAGCCACAGCCCGAAATGCAGACACCCAATTTGAATGTAAGTTGGAGCGCTGCACAAACTGCCCCCCGCCAAGCGATCCACTAACCGATTTTTCTTTGTTTCTGTTCCCCCCGTAGAGCTGCAGTCGCACCGCCTCGAAATCTTCCTCGAAATCAAAGTCCTCGAATGAGAGCACCTCCTCGTCGCCGGACATTACCTCGCGACAGGCCACAGTCAACAACAACAACAACAATGGCAGCGGCAGCGGCTCCACTGGCGGCGTATTGCACGCGCAAAACGGCAGCGCAGTTGGGGCAGGAGTGGCAGCTGCTGCGGTGAGTGCCGCACAGAACGGTGGCGTGGGCGTGGGCGTGGCCGTGGCCACAATGTCCGAGACGAGCGATGATTCCAGCTTGAATAGCGTGGATCTGGATCCCATGATGGGGCATCTGGATGGCGGGGCCACCTACATTGACAGCGATACGGGGCTGGAGAGCATGAGCTCGGCGGAGGCCACCACCAAGGCCTGTTCGCTGTGCCTCGACGGGGTGCAGGCCACCATGATGGGCAGCTCGCCGAGCAGTGAGACGATCGTCAAGATCGAGAATCTGCGGCAGGAGGTGACGCGACTCAAGTGCGATAAATTGGATCTGCTGCGTCAGAATGTGGTAAGTACATCACAACACAACACACAAAGCAAAGATCTTCCCCTTACTCATCAGCGTATTCCCTTGCCATTTACAGACCTGTCAGCGCGACATTAAGCGACTCCGGGAGAGGGAACTTTCGCTGCAGGGCGATTTGGCGGCTGCCGGACGGGAGATTCTGCGGCTGCGTGATTTGGTCAAGGAATACATGCCGGACACAGCCACTGCACCGCTCTCCATATCGCCCATCTAAAGCGTTAAACGTAGCAGAGAACGATACAGCGAGAGAGAGAAGGAGAGAGAGGAGAGAGAGCGAGCGAGTGAAAGTAGAGCGAGGAGTAACCACTGTGCCGTGTATAACACTTTGGAGAGAAGGGAAAGGAAGCGATGGCTGATCGCTTCGCAGGAGTTGTTAAATGCATTCTTTGTAGCCGTAGCACCAGACCCCCCACGTAGAACGAATGAAAAGATAAACTGTATTATATTTAGTTTAGATCGGAGAGTAAGGAAGGAAGGAGGAAGTAGACGAAGAAGGATCGCTGCAGGACAAGCATGGACAAGAGTTATTCAAATCGTTAGAATATATATAATCATATTATATATGTGTAACAGTTACAAACTAAACTAAAAGAAAGCAAAACCAGCAAGAGCAAAAAAACAGAACACAAAACTCAAAAAAGTACACCAAATATATAATATAAGTCATTAAGCATATTTAACGCATGGATTAACACAAAGCAAAACAAAGCAAAACAAAACAAAAACATAAACAAAACCAAACCCCAAAACAACAACAAAAACAAAACCCCAAAAAATATATAGAAAGCGATCAATCACAAAGCATCACAGCGATAAATCGATATCGATAACCAAACACATGATAATCACACACACACACACACTGCAAACACACGTAGCAATGTTTTGAGGTTTACAAAACCATTACGCGTTCGTTAGTCGCACTCGAATACCGGAATCACAGCTCGCTGTGACTTCTGTGACTGTTACTGTGACTCTCGTTATCACACATTCACGTAGCACCCCCAAACACCCAACACCTACCCACCCCATACCCCATATATATCCCCACATATACGAATATATTGAAGGAGAAGACAATTATATGATCGATATGATTTTTAGCGCTCGATGCTCGATAATTTTAAACTGCAATCGATAAACAAAGATAAAAACAAAAACAAACACACACAGAAAACCGAACACTCTTAACCATAAGTTTAAGTTGCTTTAAATACTTTTACCTTAAACTATGTTTAATTATTTAAGTTTAATCGAAACCAACCAACCAACCAACCCCTTACATCGATGAATGATCGATGACTCAAGAGAATATTCAGCATTCAAATGTACATATACTTTATAGAGAGGAGGAGCGGAGCGTATAGTTCTATCGAAATTAACTATGACTATTTTATTTTCTAATCGATTAACGATACTACCGATACCAATACCAATACCGATAACCACTAAGTACGCAGATATGTAGATGCGATCGATTCCCATATAAAAAAAAAGAAATCAAATGATACAAAAGTAGAGAACAAAAGATACACGCAAACAAATTTGTCTTTGAAATCTTCTAAATTTTAAGTTCGATTAATGCGAATAATTGTTTTTGTTGAGATGATCCATTATCATTTTTATTGTGTAAAGTATATAAAAACAACCAACAAATATATATGCAAAATATATGGAATATATATATATAAACAACATCTAAGCGTTTTTTAATGTGGTAACTTTTTAAAAGCAAGGTAACTGAAATTTGCATTTATTCCAAATTTTTCCTTATTAATTTTTAATTATAAACAAATCCATATTTAGCTTGAAAACAGTAAAAATGTTTGTAATATTTGATTTAAAATATTACTACTAGAATTTTCAGGAATTTTCAACGGATTTAGAATGTATAATTTCTCTACATCGTTTCTACATTAATTCCACACATTACTACATGCTATAATCTACATGCTATAAACAGATCTCTCTGCAAGGTGTGTGAGCACAACGAGGTAACGATAGTTGCATGCGATGTGTCCATACCTTTTTGTACACACCTTGCGGCCGATTGCTAGAAACATTTAAATACCGCGTGAAACAAAAGACGTATACTTTCAGTGAAACTTTTGTAACGCACACAAACTAAACCTCAAGCATGTTTGCATATTTGATAAGTACTTTGTGCAACAACTTTTTTCTATCTTACATGCTACTAAAATTTGCAAAAGAAACTGTGACCTTTTGCTGATTTTAATAAGTTCTCACAGAAGTTTTATTTATTTAGAGCACATAGGGTATTGAAACTTCCATAGCCAACACTGCATGCGGTTTCCAAGCAACATGCGCCTAGAATCAGGGAACATTTGCTACCCCCAAAAAGAGGCAGAATGTCGCAGCCGCGTCAACAACAACAATAACAACAAAAACAAACATAGTTGCTTTAACTAAAAGCTCTCCTATGCTCCCCAAAACAAACGGCAAACGTTTCTCGCTCCGCAGGCAATGCGGACGTTCGTTCCGCGTCTCTGCTCTCCGCCGTGCGCTGGTTTTAGTTTTTTTTTAGTTTAATTGCAAATTGTTAACACATTCGTAAACTTTTTCGAGCTCCACCAGATTCGTGAGTGCAAAAAATGTTAAATAAACAATAGAAATGCCGTTGGAAAAGTGCCGTGCCGCCGCGTGTTGAAGAATAAAAACAGAAAAAAAAAACATGCAAATCTCTTAGCGCCCGACTGTCTTTGTGTTTGTGTGTGTTTGCCTTTTGACTTTGCAACAGATGCTGGGGGCCGCCGCGAAAAAACAAACAAAAGCAAACACAAGAATTCCCGCACAAATCTCAAAGCAAAAGTAAAATCAATTGCAACAAAAAGCAATAGCAATAACAGCAACAACAAATGTTTGTGTGTGGCAGTTTTTTTTGTATATTATACAAGGTATATTGTAAGTAAGGTAAGATGGAATTTAATTTATACGTAAATCTAGTAAAATGCTTATAAAATAAATGTTGTATTCAGGAACAATTCACATGGGGAGGCCCCATCTTTTAGGCCCCTATTAGTGTGTGTACTCTCTCAATACCACCCTAATAAGAAGTCGATTTCCAGGGAATTATTTAAGGAATTTAAATAGCTGAGACCATTTTTTAGAACTTTCGCCTGTTTGTTGCTATTAGGTATTTAACTCAAGAGACAGCCTTACCTTCTGTTCAACATAGCTTGTCTCTCACCTATTATTTCAAAGTGCCGGGCCTCTGAACCTCTCTCTCTCACTCTCTCTTCCCGGGGGAAGCAAAGTTTCAGCTTCAGCTTCATGCTTCCCCCTCCTCTGTGTACTTACTCTCTCTTTCGCTCTCCTTCTATCATTTGCAAAGGTAATTAATTGTATTTTATTTTATTAACGTGACAAATAAGCAAATAATAATGCGTGTGCTTGGGCGTGTGTGTGTGTGTGCGTGTCAGACATGTCTGTACCTGTGTGTGCGTGCGCGTAGGCAAATGAATCAAAATTTTAGAACGCAAACAAATTATTGAGTAACGTAGAAATAAACGCAAGGAGAGCCAGTCACGTTCGCTCTTTTCCACGCGCTCTCCCTCTCTCTTCATCCGATGATCAGCTGAGATCACTTATCTCTCTCTTTCAAGCGGAGCTTTGAAATGCCGTAATCAGCACGCTTATTTATGACTCCGCGGGGGGACCGCTGTGGGTGGTTGGGCTGTACGCCTCTAATCGATCTCACAAAGTGATCTCATGGCTAATCAGAGCTGCTAAGGGGCGAAGGCATTGCGGCTTATCGCTATGGAGGCCAAGGCATCGCCATGCAATGGGGCCGCGCTTACGCTTGCTCGAACGAAGGCGAAGGTCAGAGGGAGATAGTGGGATGGATCCAGAGTGTGTTGCTCCCACGAAAGCCTTTCTATTGATGCGGCTTCTGCTCTCTCCCATTAGCTCACTTACTCTCTGGAGTAGGGAATACAGTAAAAGGTCTGAATATGATACCTGATATTTCTGGGACCGGTTTTACCTTTGCTAAATTTTCAAAATATCCTGAAAACCAGGAAATATAGGGCTCTAAAATGATCAAAAATACAATACATATTTCTAATAAATATTCTCGTATGATGCGTAGGAAAAGGCGTTGAAAAACCTATACCCAAAGAAGGACATAAACAATACAGTGAACGATCTTTCGCAGATTGTACCCATTTAATTCCCTTTATAATTGCCAGCTCCAGCCAAGCTCTTAGCCGTGCTTAAGTCTCTTCTTCGGTACCTCCAGCAAGTGGCACGACGGCAAGTGTTCGCCCCAGAGAGCACTCACTGTACGAGTGTATACACTCGGTAGAAGTATCTTCTTTTTTGGTGTGCCATATGCTTGATGTTCTCCCATAATTCTGTCATTATCTCGTTGTACATTTGTTGCCGCCTTGCCGCCTTCAATTGCCTTACTTCCAGAGAGCCCCCGCCCCGCCTGTACCTACCGCTACCCCCCTTTAGGCACCCAACAACACACAACCCAAAAACAACACGTTGTAAATTATTTTTGTGGGCCGCACCCACTACCACTGCCACAGGCCGAGGCGCCATTAAAAAAAAGCCCCAAGAAACGGTCGGTCGGGAGGTATGGGGTGGTAAAAGAGGCGGTGGAGCAGGGGGTGGTGTGGTAGTGGCGGGAGTGGGTGGAGCAGCAAAAACGAGAAGTGTATAAAAGTGGGAAAACATACATTCAACGCACATAACATTAATTACAATAACCCACACGTCACCCACTGAGAACTGAGCGGCAAAGCAGGGGAATATATTTTCCACAAAAACGGTCAGAGAGGGGGAGGAAGAGAGAATGAGAGAGTGGAAAAGCACTTGCCTTCTTTAAGCCACGCGTTGCCCCCACCCCCACCCCATTCAATCCTTTTGGACCACAACCTTTCACCTGCCGATGCCGATGCCGCCCACTCAGCACTCACCTATCAGCCCCATCCGTACGCTCGCTCTATAAATAAATCTCATTAATAAATTAAACGTTTTAGCGGCAGGAAATTCCTTCTCCATCTATCTGCTGGCATTCAACCCCACCACCCCATGCCCGTGCTCTCTCTCCCTCTCTCTCTATCTGTAGATTTTGGCATAATTTCAGTTCCAGACCTCAGACCGAACAACGTCATCATCGCTTTATAAATAAATTAAATTGCTTTTTGATTTTTGAAGAGTACTTACTCTCTTCGTACTACACTTTGTCTTCCGATTCCACCTTCCCCCCAAATAAATTTTAGATGATTGTTGCATCTTCTCAGCATTTTCCAAACCACGTAAAATATTCATTTGTCTTCATTACTCGGTTTTTGCAATTGTTTTCCCCCCGTTGAATTTTCAATGTTTTCCTTTCATTATGAAAGTGCCGCCGCTCCACTTTATGCCTGAGCAGCGCCTCACTCCCACACACTACACAGTTAAAGGCTGATAAATAGACTCCGATTATTGGGGAATTATCATGGAAATGTTTTGTGTGTGCTTCAGACTTATGTAAATTTTACAAGCAAGTGGAACGTGGATTACCCGACTGCCGACTGCCCGAAGAATGTTGGCTTGTGGTTCCATTATGATAGGGAGCCGCCTCTGCCCCGAAAGTGGGTGAAAGTTATTAGTTATGATGATGTACTTCTGGCCAGGAGCCGCAGCCGCCGTTGGAGCCTCGCCTCTCTGGTGTTTTCTGGTGGCTTTAGCTTTTGGCTTTCGTGGTCGGTCTGAAACTTTTCATTTAGTTACACTTTTGCGAGCGCTCCATGCCCTTTTTAAGCAGACATTCAGACAGACAAAAGCAGACACTCGAAACACCTGTAAATCCCACTTCAAAGGTGGAAACACAAACAGCACACCACCAACGCACAGTGGGCATGGGGAGTGCAGTGGGTGTCTGGGGTGGCTGCCGTGGGCCCACCGAATTCTCACCGGATGTTAATGTTTTATTTGGATTCCATCGCGCTGTTTTAATGCCCGCTGATTTGTTTGGAATAAAATAAACAATTTGGAAATTTATTTAGTTGGGATCTTGGGGGAATTAGAATGGAATGCCATGTGATGCTCCTGTTTTCTTCCACTTTACGGCCATATAAATATGCAATGAATATGGCGCCGTGTGCCATAATTTGTCAGACTTTATGGCTGCTCGAAAGGAAAGGTGTTCTACCAGATTCCGCAGATAGTTCGTTGTTCCATTGTTTGGTGACCCCGACGCTAGAATTGTGCTGCAATTTTTCCGACTAAATTTGCGTTTCATTGGAAATATTATTGTGGAAACTTTTCCATAGATATTCCATGGTTTGGTGACCCAAAGCATTCCATCTGAACCTGCCACAGCTACGCGCATTAGTTCCTATCATTTTAGGGTGACCCCCCCTGGAGTGCCGCGTGAGTCACGCAGCCATCCCCACTGCTGCTGCAAACCAGTCGCTGGTCTCCCATTTGCATATCTTTTGTGCTGTCCACGGAGTGACCTTGAGGACGCCGGGCGGGCCGCAATCAATCAAGCAAACAAAAATACGAGGGGGAAATGTGAGCAGAGCAGAGCGCAGAGCATCGCAGCTCGCGGGCATCTTCAGAGCGATTGCAATGAGTTGTTCAGAACGAATTGTTGCCTCACGGATACGGGCCGAGGGGGACGGCACGGACAGATACACGCGTTTGTCTCACCTTGTCAATCAGTGCAAAGGGGTGGGGTGGGGTGCTTGGGTGGGGGCAGGGCCAAACAAGAGGAAACGAAAATATGTGGGTCAGTTGGCGAGTGCGCGATTTGTTCGCCCCATTTCCCCCATTTTCCCGCGTATTGAATGTCATAATATCCGCCACACGGACAGGCGGACAGGCGGACACACGAAACGCGGGACACAAAAATATTTTCCATATATTTCTCCGATTTCAAATTTTTTCGGTTGTTTTTCGGTTTTTGGGTTTTCGGTTTTCGATTTTGTGTGTGTTTTTTTGCGCTTTTTTGTGGTTTTGTTATTCTGTTTTTCTTGTTTTGTGGCACATGCGCGCGTTCCCCGTTCGGACAATTTGCGGCTGTACTCACGTACGGCAACAGCATCGGCAGCGTCAGACGGCGGCTATGCCTCGGGCAGCAAACGGCACATTAAAAATAAAAATCATATATAAAAATTCTTGGCTGCATTGGCAGCAAAACTCAAAATGTAAATTCAAATTCAAAATTCAAATTGAGGCACAAACAGAGGCACAGAGCAGCAGCCCCAGCAGCAGCAGCAGATACGGAATACGAGTCGCACGAGCAGCAAAAGGCATAAACCGATTTTGGCGTATTTTAATTTGATTTTTTGCCCGTATTTAGATGCTGATTAGACGGACGACAGTCGACGCAGAGACACGCCTCTCCATACGTTGATTCTCAATGCGATTCTGCTCCGCTTCCCTCGACACCGAGCCGCTGAGGGGTCTATCTGCGCCCAAACTATTCAGAAACTATTATCAATCTGTGGGGTGGCTCTCTAGAGTCTAGTGAGAGAGAGAGAGAGAGAGACTTGGAGAGGTTGAAGGTAGAAGTTCATTCCTCTTCTTGTGTTGCTTTTGTTGTTTATTTGAAAATTGCTCCCCGCTTGGCACACGCTCAACACAACACCCCACCCCACCCCACGAGGGGGGCACCGCTTTTCCTCTTATCAAAACATGAACATTTCGCCGCGAACGCTTTTCCCAAACAAAAACAAAAGGCAGAAAGCTTCTCTCAAACACAGCGACACAACGACAGAGAGCGAGAAAGTAGGAAAAGAGCGAGAGAGTGACAGGAAGAGAGAGCGCCATCCACGGAAGTGTGTAACATGACAAAAAAGCTCTTGTATAACATTTTCGGTATAACATTCTGTTTTGTGTTGTTGTTGGGAGGGAGGGAGGGGGTGGCTTGGACTTGGAAACACGCGAATTTTTGCGGAAACCCCAGAGGCGGAGCACCCGGACACAGGGGCGTGGAGTGGTACACTGTTAGGCAAAACGATTACGGCGATTAAGCCGATTAACTGGTATTAAATCAAATGAGCAGAGATTGCATATTACTCGAATAGTTCCCACAATAAAAGGCAGAAGTCAGTTGGGTAGATTTTCTAAAACTTCGTAGCGTAAAAAGATTACAAATGTTTAAAAATACAGCAGAAAATTTTACAGTCAACAGATTTTGTTATTCAATGGATTTATAAATATTACTTGATAAAAATAAATATTTTTACAAATAAATTAGTGGTAAAAATAATAATTCCCGCATCATGATTCATCATCATCCATGCATCACATTTCTTTTCGCATTTTCTGCAGCGAACGGACGGACGTTCAGCAGTTCCTTTGTCATTTTTGTGCAGCAAAAGAGATTTCCGGCTCAGCGGAGGAAGTTTTTGTGGCAGTAAATGCATACAGATTGTGGCCATAAAAATGTTTCCTGTCGAAGGAAGCTGTCCTGTCTGCGCCTGTCTGCCTGTTTGGCTTTTACTGTTCCTTTTTTTTTTGGTTTCCCACGCACACCAAAATGTCAATCCTCCTGTGACCCAGAGCAGAGGGTGACGCGTCTCACCCTTTGCCTACGCCACTGCCACTGCCACTGCCTTTTGGGTATAACAGTTGTTTTTTTGGGGCATTTTTCGTTTATTTACAATTTGGCATTTTGCAAAGCTCTGCCAACCAACACACTCCCACACACAACACACACACGTAGAACAGTAGCACTCACCTTCCCGCAGAGAGTGAGAGCGAGAGAGAGTGAGAGGGAGAGAGAGCTTGAGGCTTGCGGTGCTACAACAAAGGTCGCGTTCCTCTCTCCCTCTCACACAGTTTTGCAACTGTTATACACAGCGCCCCATGTGCTCTCTCTCTGCCGCGCTCCGTGAATGTTTTTTTTTTTTGCATTGAAATTTTCATTTAGATTTTCCGCAACAGACACAGAGCCAACAGATATTCGTCGTACGCCGAAGCGTTCGGTCGTGTCCGGTAGTTGCCTCTTGAATCTTGGACTCCACTCCGGTGCTCCACTCCACCCACTGGGCGGTGCTCCAATCGCTCCACTTATACCCTCACAGACTCCGCTGAGAACGTGTAGTCGCGTGTGTGTGTGCCAAGTGCCAGAACTGTGTGACTAAACTAATCGCTAAAACTAAAACTTAAACTAAAGAACAAATCCCTACGTGAAGCGGGGGAAATATTCAGGCATTCAGCATCCAACATCCAACATCCGCCGCTTGCGGCTCCCCGTGTCTCATTCGAGTGCAAAATCTGTAATTGAAATTCTGCCGCTTACGAAATTCAAATCTCGAAATCTCCGAACAACAGACAAAGACAAAACTTTATTCATCTGAAAGTCAAAAAACTTTGTGCACAGGTAAAGAGAACACACAGCGGAGAACCTTTTCAATTTACGGATTTATCGAAAAGTGTCTTAGGGGAGGGAGAATAAAGAGAGGAGGGGTGGGCTGTGGGGATGCGGAATAATGTGGGCGATGGGACGGAAGATGGAACCTCAAAGCGTTGGCCTGTCCGCAAAGTGATTTCCAATTGGTTTCTCAAATTAAATCAAAATACAAAATCTTCAATTCAATTTATTTGTATAGCATTTTCGCGGCGGCGACTGCTAATTGAAAATTGTGCCGAAAAACAGCAGAGAGCGAACATTGCTGTGTGTTGTTGTTTATGGGCAGACAAAACTTGACGATTTTCTGTTTGAGTTTTGCCCCTGAAAAACAGATTTCCTTTCCAAAAAAAAATCACAAATCCATTGAAAAGTTGAGATCCATATCCATTCTATCCGATCGGGGGTCGGGCAGGGGTCTGGGTCTCTACCCAATAGTCGGTTGGGCGGTGGGGCAGGCAGTTGTCATTGCTTGTTGCCGTCGCCGGTTGTACTTGAACTCGAAGCAGCAAGCGCGTGGCATGCCGTGCCGTGGCGTGGCGTGGCGCGGTGCTGTGTTGCGCGACGAGCGGCACAGCAGCGCGTATCTGTAAATCTTTGAGATATTCTAGCGTTGGCACTGAGAAACCAGAGACAACAAGCCGATAACGCTTGAATGGGGATCTGAGATGAATCATATCACAGAAACAGAGAGAGAGAGGCAGAGGCAGAGGCTGTGTGAATTAATAAATAAATAAATGAATGGTTGGTAAATGGTTCAACTAAAAGGGTGTCCCATGATCCTTTGTAGTAAATGTAGATTAAAAGGGGAGAATTTTAAGGATTGCATGAGTGCACGAGTTTGAAGGAAAACCTCAAGACATTTGATGATGTCTTACCTTTTAATGATGGGAAAAAATACTCACAGATTATTAACTTTTAGAGAAATACATGTACATGAGTTAGAGGCATTTCCGTGACAATTAGTAAGACGAGTGTGAATTTAAAAGGCAGAATAAAACTCAAATTAGATAAATCTTTACGCCATTAAAATTATGTTTAAAGACAAATAATAATACAAAATTAAATAATAGAAGTACAGAAAAAGAGAGTCGCAGACTTAATATACAGTAACAGTAATTATTGGACTTATTCTAATAGATAGAAGACTGACCACACCTCGATTTTTGTTATCAGAATTCAGAAGTGCCTTGCAAAATCCGCGCATCGATTCCGAACATAAATTGTGGGAAAAAACAAAGAAAATATAAGCTTCGAATCTTTTAAAACAATTATATTTAATAATTATTATCCTAATGAAATTTCTAGAAACTCCCAAGGGAAAAACGCTGTGAAATTTCTTTTTTTTTGGCGAATATATGAACAGAAAAGAATAAATGAACAGAACAGAACAGAAAAGAACTTCCTTATGCAAATTTTTCAAATGAAATCATCTCTCTTGGGCAGGCACCTCCCGTAACTGTCAAATCTTTAAAGTAGCCAGAGATCTCCCACTAGGGGACCATTTCCCCTGAGGCAGACAAATGCCCTGGGACAGTAAAATTGATTGGAAGTACAGCTGTCCGCAAAAGAGACTGTTCGTTATGGGAAAATCCTTCATGGGTTTTATTGTGAATGTTTTGTGGGAATCCAAAAATGACTGAAAATTTGCGGAAATGGCAATCAAATTCCTTGAGTAGATGGGAGCTTCATGAACAAATTGCGAAACTTTATAGCGAATAAAGTTAAGTAACCAAATTCAAAAGCAACACATCACTAACTAAGTAAATAATAAAAAAAAATGTAACACATAAATTTGTTTATATTTTAGTCATGGTTTTATTGTTTGTAGGATGATTCCGATGACTCAAAGTTCTGTTTCTACTAGCTCTAAAATCATCAGGCTGGCTTCTATGCCTATTCAACACACATGTTCTGCCTACCAAATTTTAGTACAAATTTTTGTATATTTTTCCATTAGAAATTCTTGAAAATGTCGTATAATTTGCTGAGAAACTTTTGTTAAACAAAAAACCTACTCAAATTGTAGCACGAAAAAGCCCCAAAACAGCCACGAAAATTTCTGTAGTTTAAAGAACATATGGAAGGAAATCCAAAGACTTGATAAATAGCAAACTTGTATCGCATATCGTCTATCATTATAACACCTACGTATATTCTTACATTCCCAATTAGTGTAAAACTTGCCAACTGTCTTGCTTCTGCCTTGAGCAGCAGCCAGCAGCAGCAGCCGGCAGCCAACATCCTCTTGTGTCCTTAGGTCCTATTTCACGTTTCCGCTTGAGGCATTTATCATTAGTTTGAAGCATCAGCTGCACCACTGATATGCAATTATCCCACTTGACTGTGGCATCCACCAAACTCCCCACTTCCCCACTCCATCTAGCCATCCTTTCTCTCCTTGCCACTGAGTGGCATTCAAAGGCTGCTGCTAGTTTCAATCATTCAAACACAATTAAGGCATTAAAGGACGCGAAGCGACGAGAAGCGACGTTGGGCTCCGCGTTGCTCCAAAGGACAATTAGCGTCTCTCTGTTTGTGTGAGTCTCTGTGTATCTCTGTGTATGTGTGTGTGTTTGGCTCATTATGCTGACATTCTGCTCTCCACTCTCGTTGATCCCCTCCCCCGCTCGCTCGCTCTCTTCAACCCATTTACCAGCACTTGGTCGCTGCTCATTAATTATTTACCAGCCGCCAACGCGCCAGCGCTCGTGGACTGCAAAATGCTGAATGTTGCGTATACGCAGCGTAGACCAGCCTGAAAATTAAACAACTATCGTGTGCACAGCGAGAAAAAGGTAGAGGGGCTTTAGTTCGATTTTTGGGGAACATGGAGAGTTTTCTTTGTAATTATTTTTCACTGCTTGGTTCAATGTAGAAGAATAACCAGCAAATGCAGTTATTATTATTTCCATTAATAATAGTTCTTCGGATTTGAGACTACTCGGCTAATTCTCAGCGGACTTCATTGAGAAATTAGAATTTCATGGAATATTTGAATCATAAGTTATCCTTTGAATTGTCCGCATGCAATATTCATGGCCGAATTCATAAATTACCTCTGGGAATTTGCTTAATTGACTTAATATATATTCATGGAGAATTAATTCATGCATTTATTTATAGTATGGTACACAGAGAGAAAGGCTTGAAATGAGGTCAAAAGGGAATGCTGTGAGACAATTTGTATGCATTCTGGGAATATACAAAAATATGTTCAAAGTGAATATAAAACAATAAAAGCAAGAATTTAAAATCAAATAAAATAAAATAGCTGTTGAGGAAATTCTTGCGTTTTTAGTAGTCCAGTTATCAGTTTTGTATTTCCCTTAGTTGTGCCACAATTCCCTCTGGCATTTCTCTCAGTGTAACCCGTGTATTTGCTCTCCGCCAACGCAGCCAACGATCTATCATTATAATGAAGCGTCAAATCTAATACATCGGACTATCCGACTTTTGCCTTCATTTCCATGTGAAGTGGCAGAGGAAGAAAGAGTGGAAAAGGGGAAGAGGGATATCTCTCTCACTCACTCTCTGTCTCTGTCTGATTCTCTGTGGCTGCTACTGTTTCTGTTTCTGTTTTTGTTGTTGCTGTTGTCGCCGCCTGATAACGTTGACAAACTAGATAAAAGAACGCGATAAAAATGAAAAAAGAACATGCAGAAAAAAAAACAGCAACAGCAAAAATGTTATAAATAAAACAAAAGACGAAAGGAGGAGAGTAGCAGCGAGAGAGAGAGGGTGATGGTAAGGGCGTGGAGTGGAGTGGAAGTGGCTGCTCCGTGTCGCTCTGTTTCGCTACGGAAGAATTATGTATGAATATTGTATGGTCGGGCGGAGTAATGCAGTGGAAAGGGAAGCGGTAAAGCGGCGCACAAGGAAGCTGCAAAGGAAGGAAGTCATGTGGGAGAGAGAGAGGCAGAGAGGGGCGCAGAGAGGGCGCAGAGAGTGTGGGCGAGTGAAAGGAGGAGGCTGATTCTATGAATATGAATGAGATGTCGCCCGGCACAAGTGATTGCTGTTGTTTCTCGTTGCTGTTGCTGTTGTTGCTGTTGTCACTTTTACTGTTAATGAGCGATAAACTTGATGAAATTGCCATTTACGCGGTTTATGGGGGAGCACAAAATCATGATATGGGATGGGGGGCATTGCGATACATCGATTGCCATTTAGTACGTATTTAGATTACGATTGAACCCCCAATCGGGTAGGGAATTCCATCATTAAAGCGTTTCGGGATTTCGATTCGATCTGCATATAGATTATAATGCGAACTTTATTCCAATTGTATTTGCATATAGATTACTGTTTAAAAATTAATTAGATTTCAATTGAAATAGGATGGAGAATACTCAAGCCGTATAAGTATAATAAATATAATAAATAATAATAATAATAATATAATAAATAATAATAATATAATAATTAATAATAATATAATAAATAATAATAATATAATAAATCATAATAATTATATGGAAAATAATGTATAATAAAGCAAAAAGCAAAAAATTTCTTCGGTATCTTGGCTTTATTTAAATCAGTATCTAAATTACGATTAAATACTTGATCCTAATTTCAATTGAAGCATTTCTTTTAGCTACAGATTTAAACCATGCTTAGATTTCAATGCGTTTTTTGCTCCGGCTTCATCCTATCAGATCTACATTTTACATTCAATTCGTATTCTGCTTGAAATTCAATCTACCAATCCAATCTACTAAATTCATATTCTACCAGTTATAAATGCATAAGCCAAAGCATAGTTGGCTTTCCATTCCCGCAGCATCTACATCTAAATTACGCGTCAAATCGTTTATAGATTCCACATAGCAGACTTACATAATTCAAGCCCTATTCAAGCCCCACTGAAAACTCCATTTAAAATCCATTTAAATGTCCAACTATGCAAACAATCAATGACAGTTACGATGTATCTCCGCTGCCCTATCATATTTCCAGCACATAAACATAATTAATGTGTATCTGTGAGTGCCATGCCTTTGGCTGTGTGTGCGTATCTGTCTGTGTGTTTGTGTTTTGCGGTGACACTGAAACGCGGTTTTAATTAATAATTATCATTTTCTGTCACAATTTTCATTTTGTGTTTTGCGGTGGTTTTATGCAAAGGAATTCGTACCCCCCTTTGCCGCCCCGCTTAAGCTTAACCTATCTACTGTCAGCTGTGTGGCAAATCCTGCTCGATTATGCACGACCACATTCCGTGGCATTTACCAGCGTGCAGGGCGTGTCAAAATTTCGACAGATCCAACCTTTGCCACAATCGAAGGACGAGCGATAAAGCCAGAGAGTGAGAGTGAGAGAGAGAGAGAGCGTGAGAGTGGGGCGGGTGGGGGGGTGGTGCACAGAGTGATTGGCTGCATGCGGCAAAGATAGTACCAGGTACCGTGTGACAGAGTGTCTGCATAATGGAAGTGCCATGCAAATAAATTAACATCCGAATGCACACATCGTAATCGGTAGTCGGTAATCGTAACTCAGCCAATTAATGTGGCCCCTGCATCTGTGTTTATTTGTTTATTTTCGTAGATATCCGACGATTAATTACGTGTAATCGTGGAGGGGTGAATACGGACGGGGTTGGGGTAGTGCCGAGTGGCTAACGATTTATGGCGCCCCCCCATTGAGTGTTGCAGGTGGTTTGGTGGTGCATGTTGAAGCGTGTGGCAAGAGGATGGGGGAAAGGCTAAGAAAGAGTAATCCCTAGAGCCAAAAAAGAGACTTGGAACAAAGATATTTCAGCTGAAATTTACTACCAGCACAAAGGATCAACCTCTTAACGATAGAACAGATAAATAATGAAGCAACCTGAAGACTTGCAGCAACTGCAGCATATATATGGCATATAGTCGTATGTGTATGCAGCTCAGGCTTAGGCTTAAACAGAGTCAAGCAAAGTGCTCAACTTCCTTAAAATCTTTAAGCTGAAAGCTTGTTCCCACTAGAAAATTATTTGTTTGTTCGTTTCGTGTTTAGGGTCCACGATTCTTGGTACAAAATGGCAGGCCATAAACGCGATTCTACTATAGGTATTATAGGTAGTATAATTATTATTATAATATAATTATAGGTAGCATTACTACCAGAATATCTGCTTAGCTATTCTAATAGTATCTGGAGCAGTCTAGTTCCGGAAACAATTACCAGAATTCACATAGGAATCAGCTTTATTGGCTCTTGGCTTCTTGGCTTCTTGGCTCTTAGTCTCGGGTCTCCCTTCTGTATGCTTACTGCACAAATACATATCTATAGCTATATTCTATATATGTAGTACCCTTCCAGCACAACTTTTAGCTGCAGTGCAATCATACAGTGTGCTAAATCACATTCAAATATATTCTCATTTGGCTGCAAATAAACTCTAATGGTTGCCTTTCCCCCTTTGCTTCAAAGACCCCTAAAAGCTGGCAACAGCAGGTTCCCCTATGCCTGTCTGCATAGGTACCTCTTCTCTTCGTGGGCGGGGGGGCCACCCAAGTTATCCGCAACCCTTCACAAGTTTCCGCCGCAGGTTCATTTTACCCTTCAGCGGAGGCCAATCAAACATTGAACTCATCGCCTCATCGACAGCAGTGGCAGTGGCAGTGCCAGCGCCTATAAATAGAACATTTTAGAGACAAACAACTGACACGAGCCGGCAGCAGATAGGGGATGGCAGCAGAGGAAGTGGCAGTAGGGTGGCAGCTGGGGCGGCAGCAGCAGCAGAAGGAGGAGAAGGAGGCAGGCTCCTCTGTTCGCGTGCCATTGAAAAACAATTGTTTTGTCAATATTTTCACAATTTTGCCAATCGGCGGGAATGATCTGAAACGGTGGGAGGGGGTGCAACAAAAAATTAAGCGAATGACGAAATTTGCGAATTACAGGAAAAGCACTCGGTCGGTCGGTGGGGTCCAACCCAGAAAGCAAACCCAAAAGCCTCGCAGCCCGAACGAGAAGTGTAACAAAAGTTTTCCAATTGAAGGCGCCTCCAAAAACACACCCACAAGAGGGAGGTAGGGCGGGTGGGGTGCTAGGGGTAGAGTGTGACGTTGATGGAGGTCTGCCACTGCCCCCACCCCCCCCCCCCTCTTCGACAGCCCTTTGGAAAACCCAGAGAAAAACAGAGCCAAAATGGGAGGCAAAACTCGAAATGCTGTGGCCCCAGCGGCTGTTGTTTTGGGGTGTCATTGAACTTAATTTTGTTTTTCTTTTACTTAACCGCACCGCACCGCACCCCTCCACACCCAACCCCCCACCCACCACCCACAACACCACTGAAAATTGTACCCAACGTTTTATATTTTTTATTTATTTGTGTACTTTACTCTGCCACCGATACGAGGCGGCAACGAGAGGAGCCCAAGGGCCGTCCAGCAAGTTGTTGACTTGCACCACAGCTGCCCTCCCCGGCTCTGGCACAAGCAAAGCCTACACCCCACCGAGAGACCCTTCCCCCCTTTGGCCACTCTTTGAATGATGAATTTTTATGGAAAGAAAGCGAAGAAAAACGTGAAAAATCTAAGGAGATGTTGTACGCAAACAAAGCAACAAAAGAAAACACGCAACACACAAAAAAAAGGGCAAGCAAAAATAAAGGAAAACTTGGGGGCCAAAATGCTGAGCACTGATTGCCGAAAAACAAAACAGAAAAACATTTTCAGTAACCACGAAAGCAGAAACGAATTCATTTCTGATTCCGAATTAATTTGTTGTTTTTCCCTGCCGAAATATTCGAATGAACACAAATAAAATGCAGTTCAATTTTAATAATCTTGGAAATTCGGAGAGGGAAAAGTGGGGCTGTAGGAAAGGGTGGCAAATCCTCTCAGAAAAGAAGGCGAAGAAAAGGCGGAGAACCTGCCACAAAAGGTAGAGCGACGCTACGCACCATTTCTGTGACCTTTGGCAGCGGCCTCTGTTAATATTTGATGTTCAGATTTTTCGGGGGTTTCTTCTCGGGGCTATCTTGGGGTTTCTCTGTTGGTCTTTCTCTGCTGTTTGCAGGCTCATATTTTACACGATAGCTTGAACACCGACGGTAAAACACTGCGCCTATACCCCCCTATACCTTCCCTCTATACTCACTCCAAACTGCAGTTGATTTTTATTTTGCTTCGAGTTCGGCATTCTTTTTACACTAATAATAAAGCGAGGAGAATTCTCAACATTTATTTACTGGGTGCATACAAATGAACTTGGCATAAAGTTCCATTTACTCCACAATTCGCATCGGAATTCACACGAAAATCCTCTCCATTTATTTTGCAGTTAAATACATATATTTGTATGTATTTTTTGCTATCACAAAAAATGTTGTCTGGAAAATACAACAACAAAAAATAATAATAAATGCTAAAAAGAACAAACTTCTCTCAAAACCAAAAAAAAAAAAGCGAAAAACATACAAAAACTTCTCCTGAAAATACAAATTCCAAAATATAAATGAGTTTTTATCGTGTACGCGAAAAAGAATCCTTTTTTTTCTGATGTGAAAAATAATTCGATTGCAATGTTGGACGCGTTCCATTTTCACGAGTTTTTGGATCGATAAATTCAATGGCTAACCAAATTTCTGGCGTGAAGCGAGTGTAAAGTGATGCCGTCGGAACTTTAAATAAAAAAAAAACACTTTCAACTAAAGAAATTCTTTTACTTATATTAAATATAATTCTGCAATGCAAATAATTGCAATATATTGGTAACGCATTTTATTATTATTTTTTTTAGTGTTTTCTCGCAGTTTTGCTCTGTTTTTTTTCTTAAAAAAAACCGCCGCGACGCTGCTTAACGTTTTGTGGTCGACAGGCGAATCCTTAAGATTGGGGCCAGTGCTTGGGTACGCACCCTCTCCTCCCTGATGTTTTCTCTGCGTTAAGGTTAAGGACAAAAACGCAAGGCACTTCCTGTCGAAAGAACAGCGTGGGGAGAGAGGCTGACGGGTAGTGGGTGGGGGTAGCTTTTTCAATTTTTAATAGCTTTTCGGGAAATATGTGGGCGGAGGAACAAAAAAGCATTTTGCACATACAGCAGAAAATATAATTTGCTGCTGCCTCCGCCTCAGCCGCAGCCTCAGCCTCAGCCTCAGCTGCTGCCTGTGACACTGCCTAAAAGCACTAACAATCAAACACTCAGCAGCAGCAGCAACCAGCAGCAGCCAGCTACAACAAACAATTACAACAATGGCAATTTTAGCAACAAAATATAACATGAAACATTTACAACAATGGGAATACAACAACAGCAACAAAAGCAACAAAAATGACAAGCTAAAGCAATTAGTTTAATGTGATTCCATTCTCCATCCCGCCTCCCCTCTGCCCAGCCATCTTCGGCTCAGTAAGCGAGCGAGAGAGATGAAGCCTGACAAAGTTTTATGTACCACAAATGAAATTATAGTCACTGTACCGTAGTACAGTCACTCACATACGTATAAGGCAAGGCTGGGCTGCCACAGGCTCTCTGTCACTGCAATTTAAGCGCGTGGAGTCCACTTCACTTCACTCCCCGCCACTCCACTCACTCCCCGTCCTGCAGGTAGCAGCAAAAAGGAAAAAAACTGTCGCCTCCTAAAAGCATGCTACACGGGAGAGAGATTTTTGCCGCCTCTTTGGCTGTCTGTCTGTCTGCCAGCTGCCTGCCACCTGACACCGCCTTATCTTTGGGGTCTCACCTGCTTCACTTTTAAACATTTTAACTTACCCCCCGCCGCCACCACGTCCTTTGTGGCAGTGGCAGCGGCAGGACAGCAGGCAGTCAGACAGTCAGGCTGTGAGGCTGCGAGGCAGCCAGCGAGCGAGCGATGCTGTCATGCACATTAACCAAATAGCTGGCGCCTTGATTTGATTATCATGTTTGTGTGTGTGTTTGTGTGTTTTGTGTGTGTGTATCTAAGAGTGAGCTTGTGTCTATGTGTGTGTGTGAGTGTGGCAAGATTGCCGTTTGACAAGCCACTTCCGCACTTGCCACCGAAGAAGAAAGTTCTAGCAGAGCAGAGCAGCACAGAATTCCACCTCCCCAAGCAGACTTTGTCATTCCTGGGGCATCCTGGGGATCCTGGGGAATGCCACAATTCATTTTGCAGCGAAAGTTGCTGGCCCCAGGAGCTAAATGGACACTTTGAGATGCAGGTAGACGCAAGTAGGGTGTGGGCAGAATTTGGGGGAAGCCAGTGGATGTGTGTGGGGTGTTTTATGATTGACTTGTTACATATTTCTAATAGCAGAAATACTAAAAAATATTAATAATAAATAATAAACGAATAGCAGAACATTTTACTAACAATTTCAACGAATCCTTGACTCAAACTGTGCCCAAAAGATGCATTTTCTGTGGATAAATGGCAGGGCTTGAAGGTTCAAACATTTCGTTAAGATTCTACACCAAAAAAAAATGTAACCCAAAGTGCGGAAATTGGTGGTAACTCATAAAATATCTGTCAGGATTATATGGCACTTAAAAGCAATAAATAATAAAATAAAAAAATGATTTACGTGCTCTTTGATTCGATTTTTTTAGCCAGCGAATGTTTCGAAAAATAAAAATAGTATTGGAATTTTATTAATTATATTTAATAATATTTGTAAGTAGAATAATCCCATCAAATATTTCAATGGACATGCAGATGCTTCGCAGTAACCTTTTGATAACCGTTGGTCTCTGATGAACCTTCAAACTGCCGGATAAACATCTCGCCATCCATTGCCATCGCTGACTGCTGCGGCTGCTGCTGCTGCTGCTCCTCTCTATGGATGGTCGTATATCAAGGGTTAACCTTTGGGTGCGCTGGCAGGGAAAACATATTTTGACGGGCGCTTTGATTTATGCCCCATCCCAGATCCTACCGCACTGAAAAATGGAGGGCAGAGGCATAGCGTTTTTTTGTTGTTTTTGTTTTTTTTGCTGCTTCTGTCGCATGCATGATTCATGGGCGACAGTGCGAGAGAAAGAGACTCCAGGACCCAGGGAAAAGTCACTTGAAAATCTCTGTTTGCTGTGATTTGCGTTGCGTAACTCCAGGACCCGCCTAACGCTTCCCCATCCCCCACCCTCCTGTGGGGTTTACATCTGCAAATTGCCTGCAATAAATTTTTTCCCTGTTTTGCCATAAAACACTTAAAACGATTTGCAAAATAAAAAGCAAAAGGAAAAGCAACAGCAAAAGCGGCAGAGAAGCAGAGAAAAACAGCCAATGGAAATGAGCAAAATCGAAGCGTTTTTCCGTTGGGTGGCAGTGAGGGGGAGTTGGGCGGGGGCGGCTCCATAATGCGATAACAATTTTCGATATTGAATCGAAATCCGTTTACCACAGACCAACCAACAAACAAACAAACAGACAGACAAACAGACAGAAGAAAGACAGAATGAAAATGCTTAATTACTTCCCCTTTTGGCTGCGGGATATTTATGATGTACAAACTCAATTTGGCAATGTGGAAAATGGAAAATGGTAAAGCTCAAAAACAGAGAGAGACCAGGTAGCATTTCCATTAGCATTTCAGGTCGAAGTGGTTCATACCCTTGACAAATGAATTCTTTTATGGGTAGATTTTTCAAAAGAGTTTTGTATAAAATTTAATGGAAAATGTGCATGAAATTATATTCATTTGATTTCTGCCTGAAATTATGTTTGAAAGTAATTCGGTTTTGCTGCTAAGGACTCGCTGTTAGACTTTATACTGCATGCCAATATTAATAAATTCGATTTTTAATGGCATCTACATGCAGATATCTGCAATTAATTGCCATTTTATGCGGCAGATGCTGCTTTTAGTGCTCTACAAAGGAACTTCTAAAAACTGCACGACCCTCTTAAAGGGTTGCACACAATGGAAAAATATAACACAGAAAATAGCAAATAGCAAATGGAAAATAGAAAATAGAAAATGCCCTGGAAAATGGCTAAATAAATTTTGCCAAATTCAATTCTGTTTACAAAAGGCAACAGCACAAACAAATGACTTCCTTTCGGGCGGCAAGAACTTTCTGTATTCATGTGCACATATGTGTGTGTGGGTGGCAGAGTGGCTGTTGTTCTGTGGCATGCCCCTTGGCTTTGGCTGACTAAAAGTTTTGCTTACGTTTTTGCATTGTGTGGCTGCCTGCCTGCCTGCCTGCCTCTGTGTGTTTCTGGTTTTTGCCTTCGGCAGTTTCACCGAATTGGTTATGACATGGCCAAAAAGAAATTATCAAAGAATTAGTGGCGCTGTCACGTGTGTGTTTGGGTCGCTCTCCTGCGCTCCGTGTATCCGTGTATCTACAGACGAGTGTGCACATATGTACATATTCATATGCATAGCTCATAGTTTCGTTTGAGTGGCTAAAGCTGTCATCTTAGTTGCCCTAAGTGGATTACAACTGGCTGCAAGAACCACTCGGAGTGCCACAGACACGGACCCAGACAGCAGCGGCAGCGGCAGGCAGCTCTGTGGATCGCTTGAAAGCCACTTGAGTGAGTGAGTGCCCCAAAGGTGGTTCACTGAGGGAAAACAAATGCATTTGGAATGTAGTTTTGAAGGCAGAAGTTTCAAATCATTAAATATGAATCTTTAAATTGGGTGTTGGGTATGAAATTTAAGTGGAACTTGGAGATCCATAAAAGAAACAGCAGATCGAACGCACTTTAGGGCGATCGTTTTTATGCATCCTTTAAACTGTAGCTTCTTGGTTTTATTTGTTGAAATATTTGCAACATTTTTGTATCTGTTTAACTGTTAAAGTTGTATTCCTTATGCAGAAAGGTTGCAGCATTTTTCCACTCTTTAAACAACAAGAATTCAGTGCCAAAATTAAGCCAATTCAGAAAATATTTCTGAAATAATAATTCAATAAAAAAAGGAATTTTTACTGAAATAAATTAAAATATACTTAAAATAAAACAAATAATTAAATAAATTAAAAAAATACTCTAAAAAAAATATTAGTATAAAAAAAGTACTTAAAAAAACAATATATTAACTGAATAATATTTTACTACAAAAACTATCAAAGAAAACGACCTGCTAAATTTATTTAAAATATATTTCCTTTCATTTCAATGCAGAAAAACTTCTCTTCTTTTCTGTGTATCTCCTCCAAAAACTATTCAAATGCTATGATAATTTGCAGATTGATAGTTCATAGCTTTGCATATAAAATAAGCAAAGAGGAGAAACCTACAAAATATATATTTACTCGAGATGAGATCTTTGCTGCCTCATTCCTCACCTTTTTCCTCACTTTTGCAGCTCCCAGTTTTGTGGCTTTATTCCTAATTTTAGAGGAAGGTTTTTTGTTGCTGTACCCGTAGCCGTAGCCGTACTGGTGGCATTGTTCTCCGTGCACCGGATGTCGTGTCTATTTAAAGGCTTTTTGGTCTTTGGCTTCGGGTCGAAAGTTCGCTGGCAGCTAATTGAAAATTGAAAAAAATACACGAGCGTCAAATTAGCGATGGAAGAGAAGAGAAAGGAGACGGGGTTGGGTGTTGGGGGTTTGGGGTTTTCCTGAGACACAACAAAAACTACAAGGGGCAACCAAAGCAAAACACAATGGACCGCCCAAAAATAGGCAAACAAAAGCCTTCAGATGGGGGGTTTGGGGAGGGATTCCTGAATGAAGAGAGAGACTACGACTGGACCTCAATGAATGAATGAATGAATGAATGGATGGTCGAATGAATGGGAAGCCTGACCTTTCGGAAAGGTTCGTAATCGGTCAGCGGCAGACAATGGCAGACGGCAGATACTTGCTGGAGGGAGTGAGGTGCGTGGTGCGGGGCAACGCTAATCAACTCGGGAGTATCGCTAGTTCTGCCTCATTTGCAAAGGTACAACGAAGAGAGACAGAGAGAGAGCGAGAGCTAGAGAGAGAGCAATGAACCTAAGAGGGACAGCAACCAAATGCATTTCCATTGGATGTTTGTTACCCCTCCCCGCCCCATTCAATCGATGGCTTAGAATGCAACCAACTTTTCCATTCAACCAAACTAAACCATCTCTCTTTTTTTTCCCCTTTATTTTTGCAGCAGGAACACGACTCGGGAATTTTAATCAAGGACCGCTGAAATGCAGTCAAAGGGAAGTCAGGCGCGTGGCACAGATACAACGCGGCACTAATTGAGGTGCAGCACGGCGAGGACACGGACTAGGACGAGGACGAGGACTAGGACCATGGCTTCATTTGTATGCAGACCAGGAGCATCCACAGGAACAGCAACAGCAACAAGAGCAACGGAAATGCAGAGCAGCGGCTAAGCGGAAGTCAGAAGCCGCAAAAGCCGTGCGCCCAAAACAACCCACGAGCCAACCAGCGGAAAGCAGAGGAAAAACCGAGGGAAAGCAGCGGGAAAACCGAGGGAAAACAGACAAAACAGAAACACACACAGCAAACTAAAACGCACCAAAAAAAAGAAGAAAAAAAACAGCAGCACAAATTAGCAGGCAGAGGACTCGCATTCGCATTCGGATTGGGATTCTGATTCTGATTCGCATTCGGTTGCAGGATGATGAGCGCCGGGGGTACGTACATCTCCACCGCCAGCGTGGAGGTGCCAAAGGCGCTGCAGGATGGCGAGAAGTTCATTCGATGGGACGATGTGAGTACAAAAATTAGTTTCATTTTTATGTTCAGGGTGCAGGAAAGAAAAAAGCATGGAGGGGTGCGCGTTGGAGTGGAAACTGTGGCAGAACTTATGAATAAATTGGCAGTTTACGCGATGGTTTTCCACCCGAGATAAGTTGAGCTGAACATCGGATTTTAGGCTATTAATTCAACGATCTTTAAACATTATTTGGTAGTTAATAAACACAGAGATTATAGTTATAAAATTGTAGCTATGGAGATCTTAACTCTTGCCCGGCACGAATCGAGTGAGAGTCTCACTGGGAGCGAGCTAGCCTGAAGGAGAGCCAAAGAGAGAGAGTAGGAGACAGCTGAGGGGCCATGAATGTCTATGAATGTTCATTTATTGTGTTAAATATTTTCCCTAAGCAAAAGTGCTCCCCTTGGGCAGTCTCCTGCCTAGCTGGAGTAATCGTTGATATGCGCATTGATCCAAGGGGCAAACGCATACACCGAAGTGTACACCGACGGGTACCTTGTGAGCGTGCAGGGAATGTAGCCCCAGGAGACGACGCCCACCTGGTAGGCCGAGCCGTCGGAGGCGCGGCTGATCAGTGGGCCGCCACTGTCGCCGTTGCAGGCGCCGTCGGGGGTGCCGGCCTTGTGGCTGCAGACATTGGTGTCCACCACATTGCTGTCTGCGGGCATGGCCGCGAGGCAGCTCTCATAGTCGAGGATGTCCACATCGAGCTTCTGCAGCGTGTTGGGCAGGCCCTTGGAGCCGTCCTTGCCCCAGCCGTAGAGGGTGCCGCGGGCGGTGCCCTCGAGCTGCTTGGGCGGCAGCGCAATGCTGGCCACGGGCGCGCTGCCGTCGCGCGAGATGGCATTCAGGTCGAAGGGAGTGTCCAGGAAGAGCAAAGCGATGTCACAGGGTCCCGCCTTGCCCGCGTAGCCCTCGTGGCTCAGCTGGCGGCTGCTGCTCACCTCTCGCACTTGGGTGTCCTCGGGGTGGCTGCGACTGTGGCCGGCGGCCACCGCCTGCAGCGTGTCCTTCGTGAGGCAGTGGGCGGCGGTTAGCAGGACATCGGCGCGAATGATCGAAGCAGCGCAGAAGAAGGTTCCGGCCGTGGTCTGCAGGGAAACGATGTACGGAGCCTCCCCGGGCTGTGCCTCGTAGCCGTTGATGATGCGTCCCTCCGGGAATCCCGGACTGGGCTGGGCGATGGTGTGCGCCGAAACGGCGGCCACTGCGAGCGCGAGGAACACCACAAATTGTCTCATGCTGCGGCTGCTGGCTTGGGTTTGTTCCACCCTTGGGTCTGGCACTGATTTTTATACGGCGCATCTAATCTAGTTGTTGCTTATCGCAGGCTCCAGATACTCGCAGATTTACGATCCTTTGGGGCACACACTGCTGGGCCACCATCCACGCCACACACTCCAAGAGGTTTCTGCATCTTTGGGCAGCTCCA
This sequence comes from Drosophila tristis, assembly GCA_018150885.1. Classification (NCBI taxonomy): domain Eukaryota; kingdom Metazoa; phylum Arthropoda; class Insecta; order Diptera; family Drosophilidae; genus Drosophila; species Drosophila tristis. The sequence continues at coordinate 4,603,620 of JAECWT010000003.1, read as the reverse complement.
CTTCACTTTGGAGTATCTCTCAAGCTGTCACTTAAGATTGAAGCCAATTATCTTGAGCCTCGAAACTTAATAAATCAAAGAGTTATACCCCTTAGAGGGTTTTACTTGGAATCTGTTCGGGCACAGATAAGATACGTTTCGACGCTAATGAACTTGGGACGTCATCGCCGAAATGTGGCCGAAAACTATTCGAGTAGATTTCTGCTTGGTTCAGCAAATGGAAATCAAAGACCTTCGCAACAAGTTCCAGCGAGTGCAAGTCAGGAATCTGCACTTCAAAATTATTGGACACTTTGCTGGGTCCAAAGGGTTAAAGTTGATGCATGAAAAATGAGTTTTAATGCTTAAGAAAATTTTGTTTAGATAAATATAATCTTCTACAAACATTAAGCTTAGCAGAAGATTTATTTTAATGTAAATAAAACGTATATAGGTATTCCAAACACCAGTAAATATTTACGTACATATAATACCAATCAATGGCTCGCAAAGACTTTAAGAGTTAGTACAGATTTTATGCGTATTATTCTGACAATATGTTCACGATGAATAAATTTATTTTTGAGATTTAAAACAGAATTTTTGCATCCATTTAAATCACATAAATTCGTATGGCATGCAGAAATTACAGGATATATCCAGAAATTAAACAAATAAAAATTGTTTGGATTTACAAACTTAAATCTATAGCTAAAGGGTGGATTATATTTTAAAATATAATAGTACTTGTTAAGATTAATGAGCATACAACTAATTGAATTATTTCAAGAGGTAGTTTAATAGTTAGTTTATTATTTATTATTATTTATTAGGCAGTTAATTTTGGGGATTAATATGTCTTATTTTTTATTTACCAGACCAATGTTTTTATTGAACTATTATGCTGCTCTTATTTTACATGAACCCATAAAAAGCAACAGTATACAATTCCCAAAAGAAAACCACACAAATTGGTTAATTTTTAAGGGCAGCATGACCAAAAATGTTTCCCGATAGGTAGCCTGGGTATCAGGCCCTCTTTATGTTGCTCGCGGCTGTTCCTCTATTCGTAGTACACTTGTACCACTAGGCTTACTGTGTGTATTTCTAGGTACTTTCTCATAAAACAGGTACAACGTTTCTGTTTATTTTGTGCACAAATCAAAACTCTTTCAAGTAGCTGAGCTTTTCGGCGCGAGCTTTGCCATTCGGCGCGCCGCTGCCTAATCTCCGCGATAAGCAATGGACTGGAACTACAGACTGGAACTACAGACTGTAGCTATGACTCTCTGATTGGCTCTGCCAGCCGAAAACTCGGCGCCTATCAATGGCACACGCCTCCCCAAATAAGCCGTAGCCTCCCAGTCTCGATTGCCTGCTATATTAGTGCCATAAATCCGTGGACTCTGTGCGGACTTTGTGGATTAGCTGTGGCCTGCCCAATCATGGCCATAAATCTCTCGAAACACATGACAAGACTCAGACTTTAGACGAATGCATTTATTTCACAATGGATCACGTCCATCGATTGTATAGTCATCTTGTTAATAGATTCCCGAAGCGGAATCCAGTGGAAGATGATCTGCAAGATCTGCAAGGATTATCCCCTAGAAGAGAGCGTTGTAGGCGGCCTGCTTGGCCTGGATCCAGTCGACGTAGGCGGAGACGCGGGTGTAGACGGATGGCAGCTGGGCGAGTCCGCAGGGAATGTAGCCCCAGGAGACGATGCCGACCAGCTCGGAGGGGCCGTTCTCGTGCTCCACGACGAGGGGGCCGCCAGAGTCGCCGTTGCAGGCGGACACGCTCTGCTGCAGGGACGAGGAGCAGATGTTCGATGGGGCCAGGGGAGCGTTCTCGGGCAGCTCCTCGACGCACTGTTCGTAGTTGACCAGCTCCGTGGTGACGGTCTGCAGGGTCTTGGCGGCGGTCAGCACATAGGACTTGGGCTGTCCCCAGCCGTACAGGTGCGACTCTCCCTCGTGGACCTCCTCGCGGGTGGGCAGAACGGCGGGCTGCACCCACTCGTTGAACTCGAAGGGCTCGCTCACGTGCAGGATGGCAATGTCGAAGGGTCCCACGCCACCAGTGTAGGACTCGTGGACGCGGCCAAAGTCGATCTGGCGGTGCTGGGTGAGCTCATCGACCTCGGAGCGGGTGTGCAGACCGCCGATGGCGCTCATGCCCACGGGATTGGAGATGCAGTGGGCGGCAGTGACGATCCATACCTTGTTGATGATGGTGCCCCCACAGATGTGCGAGTGCTTCTCGAACTTGCTGCCCAGCGACACGATGTACGGGGCCGAGTGCGGCTCCGCCTCGGTGCCGTTGATCACGAAGCCGGTGGCAAAGCTGGGCATCAACTGGGCCAACTTGTCGGTCAATTTGCCCGCCTGGGCGCCGGCCACCAAAGCCACCAGTAGAGTCAGAGCAATCACCTTCATTCTGTGCGCTGCGAGTAATAATGTTTGCCCAGTGGCGCAGCTGCCCCTTTTATAGGCGGAAGGCGCGGCCTGATTAGTGATTATCGAATAGATTTATGAATGGTAGCTGGATTAGACGGCGATTACACGCGGCTGTTCCTGCGAACTGAATCGATTGGGATCTACGCGCTGCGATAAGCTTACGACGCTGCCCTTGAAACCCACAGCGAAGACAGGGCGAGAGCAAGAGGCAGGGCTTTTCCGCAGGGACCTGCAGGAGGGCTTTGGTTAGGACACACGTGGCGTAAGGCTTCATTGGAGCACCTGTGGAGGGTGCGCGCTGGTGGCACCCACTCTCGAGGTGAGAGGCTTGCCGCGCTGGTGGCCCCCCGCTCTAGAGGTGCGTAATGTGGCTACTGAGGTGTTGACAGCAGCACAAGGTCGCCAGGGGTCTGGCTCGCTGGCTCGCATGGCATGAAAGGATGCTAAAAATACGGCGAAGCCCAAGCACTGGCACGGCCCTGCCTTATGGACCACTGGACAGAGTCCGGTTACGGGCACCCTCTGTGTGGCGGGCGCAGGACTAAGCCAATTAAAAGCACATTTAACGGCATACAAAGTTGCCCCCGATCAAAACCGGACATCAGCCGCACTTTTGCGTAAAAACATTTTTAAACAGCAACAAAAAGAGACAGAGAGAGAGTGAGAGAGAGGGGAAAGAGCAAGGCAAAACAGCAACAGGAAAACGCGCCAGGGGAGGCAGCCATGGCCCGGCCATGTGGCCTTAATGCCACTTTGAGGGCCAGTTGGCTGGCAGTCGGCAATTAAGGAAGCGACGCAACATTGGCTGGCGCTGCTGCTGCAGCAGGGCAGATGCTGCTACGTGGGATACATGTGTGGGGGGGGATCCATATACAACGGAAAAAAAGGTAATTGCATGGACAAAACTCCCCGGCAGAGCCATCTTCCAGTTAAGAGCATTTTGCGGTGGCATTAAGCACCATATCCAATGCGTTTCAATAAGCGGCAAAAAGTGTGGCGGACAGGAATCAAGTTGTATGGGTAATCGAGGGACTGCTGGGACTATTGGGATGGTATTGCCATTTTTGCTTTTATTTTTTATTGGCAAGAAAAAAGAAGCCCTATCCAAATAGTGCTGTATAATGGGTAGAAAAGTTAAATCTTCAGTTGGCGCTATGTCAGTTGATTTAGCCCTAAACAAAAACAAATATTTCACTGCCATTCAGTTAATATTAATTAATATATTCATATTAAATATTCATCCAACTCTAGAGCTTAAATAGAGCTAAAATATCTTCCAAAGGGAGGGACTTCAACGTACAGTAGTCATGGTGAAATTTCGTCACTCTCTTTGCTATGCCAATCAGCAATCGGCAGGGCTTTTATCTCTTTGCTAGCCATCGATATCTCTTCAAAATTAAGAGCCAATTTCTTATCAAAACCGCATCAATTTCGATTAGAGATAGGTGGGAAATACTGGCAGTACAAAGAGCACAAATGGCAGTACCTTTGGGTGCTTTAACTCTTTGGGGAACTGCTCTCCCACTTCACAATAATTAATAATAATAATTAACTGCTACAACTTCAAGCAATCGACTATAAAAGTCTGAGGGCTGTGGCAAATTATTCTCAGAGTGTGCCTGTGTAGAAAGATTACCAAATTGATCCGACAAATTCCAAGCTGTTGTCGGAAATAATTCTCGGAATTACATAGCGCCAGGGTGGAAGTTTTTTGTTTTTAAAGCTGATCGTTCGTAAAGGAATACTTATAGGAACTATCACTATTTATTTCTACATTGAAAAGAAGAAAAGATTCTGCTTGATTTTTTATTAGAAAAATATGCCGTCAGGTACCTTGTTTTCCCTTTAATAAATATCATAGAGTAGAAAGTAAGGAATTTGTACTAAGGCAGGTACATGAGGAGCTACTTCCCTTTCCTTTCCTTTCTTTCCTTTACTAGTGCGAAAGCCTCAAATTAAATCTTTGACAATTACTCTGAATATTTCATTCGGATTGTACAGTGAATATCCTCAAACAAAAAATCCCTTTAATGGCACCAAAATGACTGACGATAAATAAATAAAAGAGCAACAAAGAGCCACCTGCAACCACAAGCACAATTCACTGCCAGAACTATTTAGTTCCCCAGAGCACCTGCAATTCGTGTGGGAATTTCTCTCCCTCTCTCTCTCTCTCTCTCTCTCGTGAAAGCTCTCTGATCCGCGCACTATAAAATCCTCGTCGCTCGACCGCCAACCGTTTAGACCTGTCGCGTTTCCCCTCGTGTAATCGCACCGCAAAAAGAGTTTCGTAGAATGCTTTCGCTGTTCGTTCTGCTGCCGCTTGTGGCACTCGCTGGCGCCGCCTCACTGCCGCACATCCAGCACCTGCCAGCGAGGGATGCCGCAGTGGAGTCGCCAGTGGAGATCTCGCCCCTGATCCTCGATGGCTACGACGTCCAGGGCGTGGACAATGTGCCCTACCTGGTGTCGCTGAGCCTCACGAAGGCCACCTACGCGCATCAGTGCGGGGGAGTGCTCATCGCCAAGTCCTGGGTGGTGACGGCCGGCCACTGCGTGGAGGGACTGCGAAGCTTCAATGGGGATGTCCTCGGCCTGCCCATCTACGCGGGCGTGAGCAACCGCTCCAATGTGACCGCCGCTCAGGTGCGCCACGTGGACTTTGCCGCCGTTCATCGCTCGTTCAATGGCAATGCCGGCAGCGACAACATTGCTCTGCTGCACGTGTCGCAGCCGTTCGTGTACTCCGCGCGCGTGCAGCAGATTTCGCTGCCCGATGCCGATGAGGACTACGCGGGCAAGCTGGTCACCGCCTATGGCTGGGGTCTCACGGACGTGGAGTCGGATGAGTTCTCCAAGCAGCTGCAGTACGCCTTTGCCCCGCTGCTGGACAACGCGCAGTGCGAGCTGCTGCTCCCGGCGGACGCTCCGCTGACGGACAAACAGGTGTGCTCCACGGTCAAGACCTGCTACGGCGACGGCGGCACGCCGCTCGTCTACTGGCCCATCGACGGACCCGCGGAGCTGGTGGCCCTCGGCTCCTGGAGCTACATGCCCTGCGGCTACGCCAACCGGCCGACGGTTTACACCGCCGTCTCCTCGTATGTGGCCTGGATCTATGCCACCATAGCCGCCTACTATCAGCTCAACTGAGGAGCGGCCCCTCGAATAGATCTTTTTGCGCAATACACCGAAGTCTGCGTAAAGACTGCGACTGTTTCCGTATCTAATCGGGGAGCGTGTACTGTGGTTTTATGGGCCGATAGGCGGCGTATTGCTTGTCCGAAAATCTAATAAATACTTACGATTAGCGATCGCAGGCGATCAGCGATCAAGCGATTCACAATACACGATTCACGATGCGATATGGGTGTATAGATGCAGCAAGCACAGCTGCTAATCAAGGTCGAGAGGGCAGCAGCAGATACCAGAGGCAGCAGAGACAAGAGGCAAGCAGCAGCAGATAGAAGAGGCAGCAGCAGCAGATAGAAGAGGGCAAAGGCAAAGGTCTCCAGCATCAATCTTCGCGTTCAGTTCTGAGCTCTGAGCTGGCCTCCAGCAGCGCCACAGACTTTGACGAGTGGCTGACTCTTGGAATGATGGCTAGTCCCCAAACCCACACCCCAAACCCCAACCCCACACCCCACACCCCACTCCATCTGCTGCTGCTCTGCTGAAACTTCAACAGCAGCCAAAAGTTGGGGCCAAAACTTTCGCTCAGGTGCCGATGGATGGGCTACATATTTTATGATATAATTTGCATCAAGTTTGCACAGCCAAGCAGCTGCTTATGCCGGCACTCCACCCCCAGCCAGCACGCCCCGCACTTTGATAGTTTCCACATTTGCATACTGCTGGGGCAACAACCCACCTAATGCACTCGGGGCACAGTCAGGGTGGGGTGGGCACGGGCTGCTCTGCTCTGCTCTGCCTGGCAACCCTTTTAGGAGCGTCGTCAATTCCCAAGCATGATTGACAATAGAATGTGGAAATGGTGTGTGACAATCGTCACCAGCAGATGTGCCAGCCACACACACATAGCTGTAGCTGTGGCTCTGGCTGTATGGGTAGCTGTAGCTGTCTCTGTAGCTGTATTTGTAGCTGTCTCTGTAGCTGTAGCTGTGCCACAGTTGTCCTTTGCCTTCGCTCTGCGCTCTGTGTGTGGTGCGAAGTTCTTTGACAGGCGAAGTGATATCCAACTGTTACACCAATTGAATTATGCATGCAATCGCTTTTATCCTAAACGCGCACAACCAATACAGATACGCAGATACACAGACAGCCACAGATACAGCTACAGATACAGCCACAGATACAGCTACAGATACAGCCACAGATACAGCTGCAGATACAGCCAAAGATTGCTGCTGGCTGCTGCTTTTGCTTTTAATATTTTTGCAAAATTGTGTCAAGTGGCAGTCGCCTGCCTTGGCACAGCATTTATTGAATTTCCACAGAATCTTGCATATTGAAATCGAATTAAGAAAGTTTTTCCAGCACCCCCCCATCCACTCCACCCCCGCGAGTGCTTTTCCAAGCAGCTTCCCGGTAATTAGACAAACAGGGAAAAAGGAAAAGCAAAAGCAAAAGCGGAGCAGCAGCGCCATGCAGGACAAAACTCAAATGGGGATTCCAATTAGCGATGGACGATGAACCAGCGAACCGAACCGAACCGAACCGAAGCAAACCCTTTTCTGCACTCCACGAAAATCCCACGAAAATACGCGACTAATTGAAAATCCCTGCCCAACTACCCGCTGCCACCCCCTGATACTGCTGCCACCTCTGCCACCTCTTGGGCCATTGAATCCGAGCGAATGTTTTCAATTTCAATTATTCCTACAGCGGGGCAAGTGGCGGGGGGGCAAGCGCTTTCCACTTTGGCACCTAGCAGCAGCGCAGGAGAGTTCATTAAACCCCGCCGAAAACACAATTCCCCGCCAGAGAAAAGGGATAATGAACCCTGCAAATTAAACAAGAGGAGCGAGCAGGGAGGAGGGAGCAAGGAGCAGTGAGCAGCGAGCAGGGGGTGGAGTGCATATTCTCGTTACAAGTATTTTCATTTGCTCATCAATTTTTGGCCATAATAACCGAAGTATTCGGCCCCTAATCTTAATGGCGGCCAATCCCTGGGGAGGTCAAGGCATGCCACAAAGCAGCCACTTCACCCAGCGATACTTTGCTGGCCTTTGCTCCGTGCTGGAGGTGACTTGCGTGACCAGGCCACCCACTTTGCTGTACAGACATTCATCTAGTCAGCCATCCAGCCAGCCAGCCAGCCATCCAGCCAGCCATCCATCCGTCGCGCTTTTGTTGCAGGTTATTCTATCTGACTTTTTGTGTGTCTTGCTGCTGCCCCTGCCCCTGCTGCAGCACTCACTGTCTGGATAAACATTCATTAAAGCGCCGCACCATTTAACGCGTTTTCCCAGTCGCCTCCAAGAAAATAGAAAGCACAGCGAAGCAGGCGAAATGAAGGGTAGATTTGGGGGCTGCAACCTTTGGAGACACTTCAAGATCTTAAAGATCTTTAATGTGCGCTGTAAATACATATATGTGCATTGGTTCAAGCATCTATAGGCACAGCGAGCCATGGGAGATGTATCTTAAAAGTACGAAATATACTTGAAGCATTCAATGAAGAGCAACGACAAACAGCTTACCCCGTCTCATTCCCTTTGTTTGAGAATTATTTGCAATTTTGGCAGAAAAATAAATCTTCTGAGAGCTTGGGAGTTATGGAATTATGGAATTGTAGACTGCATTCACCAAAGAAAAGCGCAACCGAGGGAAGCGCTTTAACTCTCATTCTCTGCGTTTAATTTCGTTGCCTGATCTCCACGCCCACTGAACGTTCACATTTGAACCCTAATGCATCATCATCCATGTGTTCTATTTTAGTTGTCTGTCAAGGGTATATAATATATATATATATATATATATATATATTTACTATATATAATCCATCAATTATGGAAACATTTTGTAGCTTTGTGGCTCTATGCAAACCTCTCGAATTCCACCCTCTCTCGTCCAGGGTATGCCGAGCAGCGGAAGAGACTTATTTTGTGACTCACAGCACAATCTGTGATCTGTGCTTATTTGCATGAATATTTAAAAAATACGAGTAGAATATTTCACTTTTTGGCTCGCAATATTCCGCGGCTCTCCGTCCTGGTGGCTTGCTGGGGCACATCTGTTTGGCATTGCCACACAGGAGACAGCAGTGGGGGCGGCAGCGAGTCAAGAATGCTCGCATATTCGCATTCTTTTTCTTTGGTTTTTATGAATGAATGAATGCTTAAATATTTATGGCCAGCCCATGGCGGAGGCCCATTTAATTTGACTTAAATAATAAGCAGATGACAGACGATGGGCGATGTGGCTGCGACTGGGGCTGGGGCTGCACTTGGGGACTGTGCGCCCTGCCCTGGCCTGTACGATTTGCGGGCAATTCGGATGAGAAATTGGCCAGAATAAATTCATTAGCCAGGCGCAGCGCCACACACAGCACCCCCGCAGCACCCCCGCAGCACCCATCCGCGTTCGCGTTCGCAGTTCAATGAACCACATGGACTGGGCATAAACTCATGTGTGCTGCTTGTTTGTATCTTTATTTTGGACCCGAATCGGGGGTTGATATTTCTGTGTATTTAGTGTGTTCTTTTTAATTATCAATTAATCATCTTTTTGGATTTCCTCTTCCTCGTTTCGTTGCAGGACTCGGGCACTGGCCTGCCCGTAACGATGCGCGTGGATGCCAAGGGCTTCTTCCTCTACTGGGTGGATCAGAACAACGAGCTGGACATTCTGGACATAGCCACCATACGGGATGTGCGCACGGGCCAGTATGCCAAGAAGCCAAAGGTGCGTATACGTAACGCCTGGGGGACTTGCTTCCTTGCTTCCTTCCTTGCTTCCTTTCTTCCCTCCGTGCTTTCCTCACTCGCAAGTACAGGCACACGCACAGGCTGTGGGGGAGAACAAAGAAATATATTTGTCTGGTTTTCACGCACACAATAGAAAGTGGCAGCAGGAGGGAGCATGTAATGGGGGGGCGGAGTGTGCACACATTGTGTGTGCCCTGTTACGCTGGCTGGAAGGATGTTCTAACTTTTTCATGATGTGTAGAGACGGGTAATCGACTATGTGGCGAGTACATACGAAACTCCTGCGTACCCATACTGCCACACGCCGCAGCTGGAACATGTTGAGTTCTCCGCCGGGACATGCCTCGGCCCCCGGTCCGCCCCGCTGGTGGATACATCTAATCGTATATTCAATGGCAGCACCCAAACCATATCAGAGGCAGCACAAAATGCGGCACACCAGCACTCGCCTTTTGCTGCACATTTTCGGTGCATAAAAACACCTGGAAATTTAATCCTGCATTTTCGAAATTCCCTCTTGTTGCAAGCTCAAAAATGCGAGTACTAAAAGAAATAGTTTCCTCTCCTGTGCGTTTTATGGTGAGTGAAACGCCACATTAAGCCACACTTCTGCACCTGCCTGAATGTGCACTTTAAGCACTCAATTTGGGCTCTCATTCTCTTGGGGATATTCTGTGAATTTTGGCATTGCTCTAAGGGAAATATTTAACTACTTTGCGGATATTATTATTATATTTTTAGGCTGATTTAAAAGGGAAATATGTTTAAAATTCCAAATTAAAACAAATACTGAAGTTTACAGTTGCAGTCCCTTTTGGCAGATTAATTTGGAGCATTATTGATGCAGTCAGTTTCGGTATTTTCTTATGCGAATTTCAGTGGTAAATAAATTATTTGTTGGCTATAAAATGTAAGAAATCTTTTCCATTTTTGAGTGTGGAATTCATAACAAATATATCTTATTATCTGCATTATCTGACGACCAAAATGAAGCTACATTTAATCACGTTGTTAGCAAAACTTTTAGCTACTTTCAATTCAATAAATTAACTAATTTTTCCCATCAGCTAGGAGAGAGTCCCACTGGAAGAAAGTGCCCTAGAGAAATATGTAATTATTTATGTTGTTAAAAAGGAATTTCAAGAAATTATTACAGCTCAAATATAACCCCCTTTGCAGTCATCAATTTCTAGCCATCAAGTTTATGCCACAAATCTATTTTTGTGCCAAGAAAAATATTAAATTTCTAGTCTAAAAATTCAGCGAATAATTTTAAAGGGCATACAATCTGCGTCTTCGCACATTTCGCATCTCGCGCAATCCCCCCGTGAATACTTTGTATATTTCTGTGGCCTCTGATGTCTTTGCTTGTTTATAGACAAATTTTTGAAAACATTAATTATATTGTTGACGGCGCTTTGGCGTTGAATGCAGCCACTGCATGGGGAGCGGGCCCAAATCTCAGTGGATTTTAGAGGGCGCTCTGATGATGGGGCGCTGGCGCGTGTATATCTTTTGTGGATTACGAGCTAATAAAATGCCTGGGCCAGCAATTGAAAGCCAATTACGGGCTGAAAGGCGAACAGATTTCCTCGGAGCCAATGCCCAAGATACACATGCTGCAGCAGAGGGGCGCAAGGGTGCGGCTAAGGCAGGGATAGTGCAGGTAATCCTGCTGCTGCTCCACCTGCTACTCCTACTCCCACTCCAACTGAATCTTTCGCTTAGTTTTTGTGCAGCCATGTCACGTGCGTCGGGATTTCCATTTTCAGGCAGGGCACGGATCTGTGTGTGTGTCCTGGTTGTGTGCTGCAACAGTTTTTCCGTAGTCCCAGTTGCCCACAGAATTGTTCCTCCTCCCACTCCGCCCACTCTTTCTTTTTTCTCTGCACGATTTTTTCCGTTTTACAGAATTTTCTTTTTCATGGCGTGGCGTGGCGTGGCTCTTCGTGTGTGTGCAACCAATACATTTATCATGGCAATGACAAGGCAACATGCTTCCATTTCCATTGAATTTCCCTGCGTGCGTGTGTGGGTGTGTGTGTGTGTGGGAAAAGCGTTTTATGTAAGCAGCAGCAGGAGGTGCAGGAGCAGACGCAGATGCTCCTTGGACCAGAAAAAAGTCATTGGAAATCGTGTCTAAGGTCGCAATTCCATTATTGAATTAGGTTCTCCCATAAATGTGGGGCAATTATTCGCTCGCTCAAGGAGCGCTCGAGTGGGTGGGTGGGGTGTAAATCCTTGAGGCACCTGCTTTTCCTTCATTTCCTTGGCCGTTTCCCAGTTGAGGTGGGTGAGGCATGCCGGCGGCGCATTGTCCGCTGCATAAATCAACGCGGCTGTCGCACAATCCGCACCGCAACGAGCCTAGAGCCACGCCCACTGCCCACTGATAATAGTTGCAGTTTTGTGGCGTTGTAGCAAGCGACAGAGCAGAACAGAGCAGAGCGGAGCGGAGACCCAGCAAGGCCACAGTCAAATGAGTTTTGTTTTTCGTGTTTGTGTTTGCTTGGAGCAAACGGAGAAGCAAAACAGCCAAAGGAGCGACAGCCAGGGGAGCGGGGAGCAAAGAGAGTGAAATTGTTGCATTAATTAAATGCACAGAGCAGAGCGCGTGGGCGTTGGCCACGCCCAAACGCACACACACACACACACAGGAGGCGACCACTGACACATACGCTTGGAAAAACAGCAGACAGACACCAGTGGACGCCAGCAAATATGTGATTAACTCGAAAAAGTTGCAATAAAACTGAGTGTTGCATGCAGCGAGGCGCCGCAGCAAGGTTCAGGGCAAGCAGAGCCCAGAAGTGAGGCAAGAGGGAGAGGCAGAAAGAGTGAGATAGAGCGGGAGAGTGAGAGCAAAGTGTGGCAGCAGGAGTGAGTGCAAAATGTGCATTAATTAAAAAATGCAAAAGTCCAGTGAAACGAAAAAATGCACTCTGGAGGTTTATTAAAAAGAGCTTACCCCTTCCGCCCCTGCGCCCAGCGGCGAGTAATGATTGAAGCAAATGAAAATGTGAATGGAAAACGCCAACGGAAACACTAGAGAAGTGAATGATTATGGGAAGCCAGATGGGGGACAGGGAACCACTCCGAAGCGCAGCGAAGTGAAGCACCTTTGAGGGAATATTCACAGAAAAGAAAACCAGCAGGCAAAGTAAGAAAATAACTCGTCGTTGAGGTTATTCCAAGGCACTTTAAAGTTAATCAGATCATTACAAAGATCACCATACAGATCGGATCACAGGCTGATTAAAAGCAACGCCAGGAAGATAGGGGTAAAAGGATACGCTCCATTGATAGCTGCCTGGTGCTCAGAGTCCGCGGCAGCACAGGCCCCAACATGTTGCAAGCTCTCCTGCCCTGCGAACTGGAGACGCGAAAGACAGGCGTGGCCAGAACGAATCGAGAGAGTGAAGGGAGCGCCTTTTGCTCAACATTTGTCGGGCATTTCGAAGGCGCTGCACAGACGCTGCTTCAGCTTCTCCAGACGCCTGTGGATGGAGGTGTAGGAGGCGCGATTCCTGTGCTTGCAGCGCCTCAGCTGCTGCTGCAGCTGCTGCACCGCATCGACCTTGGCCAGGTGGTCCTGCAGCCGGGGACTGTGGCAGAAGCGATCGCAGCAGGCAATCGGCTCGCACTTGCGCTGCGGGGCACGGTACTCGGCGTCGCGGCACTTGACGTACTGGCGGTGGCGCATCAGCTGCAGGTATTCGCGCTGCTGGCGCTGCATGTCGCGGCGCCGCATCTCGCGGATGAGCGGCGTGTCCGGCTCCTTGTCGCAGTAGTTGCACAGCTCGCAGGGGCAGTCCTTGACGACCTCCTGGCCATCGCCCTTGCCGTCGCCGTCGCCATCGCCAGCGCGCTTCTTCTTGCCCTTTCGGCCGCCCTTCTTGTCCTTGCCATCGCCCTTATCCTTGCCGTCGGTGCCGTCGCCAGCCCCCTGACCGTCTCTGCCGTCCGTTCCCTCGCCATCGCGTCCGTCCCCGTGCCCCCTGTGCCCGTCACGGGATCCGTGGCTGTCGAGCGTCGATCTGTCCCTGGTGGAGCGGCGCCCCTCCCTCTTGCCTCGTCCGCCTTCGCCGTCGCCGTCGTCGTCATCGTCCCCCAAGTTGCGTCTGATCTGGCCGCCAGTGCCATCGTCATCGAAATTCTTGCCGTCGCCACCCCTGCCGCCCTTTCCCTTGTCCTTGTCCTTGTCCTTTCCGTCGTCGCCGTCTCCGCCCTTGCCGCCCTTCCCATCCTTGCCGTCCCCTCCCTTGCCGCCCTTGCCATCGCCATCTCTTCCATCCCCTCCCCTGCCATCTCCGCCCTGGCCGTCTTTGCCATCCTTTCTGCCCCCCTTGCCGCCCTTGCCGTCACCGTCTTTCCCGTCCCCTCCCGTTCCGTCTCCGTCCTTCCCGTCGCCGTACTTCCCGTCGCCGCGGGTTCTCCTCTTGTCTTGCCCCCTTCTGCTGCCCCTGTCGCCGCCCTCTCCATCCTTGCCATCACCGTCCTTGCCATCCTTGCCGCCGCCGCCGGCGCCGCCATCTCCGTCAGACTTACCCCCGGCACCGCCGTCTGCTCCTTCGGGCACCATTTCGCCGCAGCCCTGGGTGGGCGGATCGTCCGGCGCCTTGCAGCACTTCGCGAAGTCCTGGCAGATCTGGTTCTGGTCGGGACTCTGCTCGAAGCAGCGCAGCATCCGCGCGTACAGCTCGTCGTAGTCCTTGGGCTCCTCCTCCGTGGACGGCTGCGCCGCCTCCTGCTCGCGCCTGAAGGCCTCGTCGTACGGCCGCGGATCCTCCTTGTACTTCTTCCACTCGTAGTCCGTGCACAGGTTCTTCGGCTGGTCGCAGTCCATGTTGCACAGCGGATGGCGCAGCTTCAGCTTGTGCTTCCTGGGCGTCCGCTCCATGCCCAGGGCGCTGGTCAGCGGAATCGGCGGTCCGCGCGTGTCCTCGAACGGCGGGCGCCGGCCATCCGGCGGCGGGCAGTGCAGCCACGTGAAGGCATAGCTGGGCGCCAGCTTGCGCTTGATGGTGGGCATCCTGGCCAGCTGCGAGCGCAGGCACTGCCGGTTCAGCACATAGGCGCCACTCGGCTGCTTTGGGTGCTTCTGCTGCTTGGGCTGCTTCGGCGGCTTGGGCTTCACGCCGCTGGCCGCCTGCAGGCTCTTCTCCAGGGCCTGATTGAAGAGCACCGCCTCGGGATGCAGAATGCCGCCGCCGAGGCCGTACCAGCCGAGCGTCTCCTTGTTGGGGCTGTTCGTCCACGCCTCCAGCACAGTGTCCTTCTGCGTTTCGACGAGGCGCGCACAGCCGGTGGCCTCCAGCGACTCCGACATCCATTGGAGCGTCTTCTGCTTGTCGCACCGCGAAATGGGCGGCCGGATATTGGGATAGGCCTCCGCGTGCTGGTACCTCGTCGTCTTGCAGTTCTGCTGCCGCATCCAGTCGTAGATGGTGACCTCCTCCAGGGGCATGCAGCCGGCATATATCGGCGGCGGCCCCTCCGCCCTCTGGGCCCCATTCCTCTCCTTTGCCATTTTGTCTGCCCGAGCGGAATGTGTGGAATGTATCCTGCTGAGCGCCGATTCGGGTCCAAAATAAACAAACTACTTTCTATACTGTTTTAAACACGCGAACATAAGAACCAAAAAAAGTTACACTTCTCTGAAAATTTTGGTGTTGTAGGCTTAGCACATAACTCTGAACTGATTCCGTTCCCTGTCCCCCACAGAGCCAAATGTCATCCGAATGTCATCCCCGACAGAGTGCAAAGTAAAGGTGCACTTTGTGTCGGGCCAAAAACAAATAAATAAAAATCAGAAATATACAAATAAAATAAATAAAAAATAAATTGTGATCTGTGCAGAAGAGGGAAAAATAGCAGACCGATGCATCGCGGAATTGGTTGTCCGTTACTCTCCTTTTTTGTGCTTCGTTCTCTTTATATTTTTCCAATAAATTTCATCGATATAAGGATACATCGCCAGCAACTATCGCATGTAACTATTTTATTTTTTTTGGTATTTAATCGCTGCCGCGAAATTGTATGGTCGCACGACGATGAGTCCGCATTGACCGGGTACTTCAGTTCGATTTTTATTTTTGATGATTTAACGTCGACAGACGGACACGAAGTGCGCATGTAACTATGAACTATGTTAAAAATACAACATAAAAATATCGAATCGAGGCTTAAATTTAAATTTAAATTATAAACATTCAACAGAGGCAACAGTCGCCAGGCACAAGCAGGTTCTGCTCTCCTTTCTTCGTTAGACTTCTCTGCGTTTTTTTTTCTGAGTATAAAATTTGACAATTTTTAAATTCTGTTAGTTAAGCGATGAAACATTGACAATCTATCGATGTTACAATCTATCGATGTTGCAAGTTCCATCACCAAAACAAAACTTGATTTAAAGGGAAACAATTTAGAAAGTGTATTCCAATTTATTTATAATTATTCATGCATGTTTTCTGATTAGAAATAATCAATAATTATAATTAGGGAACAAGTACAGAGAGTCTTTGGCAGGGGAATTGTTTTAATTGGAAACAGGAAAGATATAATCTGTTTTATTTATTTATTTTACTTATTATTTATATACCTAAATGTAGTAAAACCCCTCGATAGTTTTTAAAATACTTTTTAGCTTTGCCAAGCTTCGGCTGTGTGTCTACTCGTGGGTACAATTATTTCTTCACAAATTCCTCCCATAATGCAAAATAATAACAACACTCCGCAGATTCGTATTCCAAACATGATTTATTTCGAGTACACTGTGCACACTCTGCCACGATTTACTATAGATGTTGGACTAATGTCATGGGACACACTTTTGTGCAAGTCTCGACTCTAGAGACAGTCACACATGCGCTTGCAGAGGCGACTCTTCAGGTCCTCCAGGTCGAACAGCAGCTGGTTGCCGACGATTTTGTGCTTCTTGCCAAGCAGCTGCTGCAGGTCCTGCATTGCCTTCAGGCACTCGCAGTACTCCCCGAGCTGCGGATTGCGACAGAAGGCGTTGTCGCACACAATCGGGTCGCAGCGGTGCTGTGGGGCAGGGTACTCGGGCGCGCGGCACTCCGTGTACTGGCGGTGGCACATCTGCTTGTAGTATTCGCGCAGCTGGCGCAGCTTGTCCTGGCGCTTCAGTTTGCGCATCATCGGGGTGTCGGGCTGCTTGTGGCGCCGCATGAACTCGCACATTTCGCAGGGACACGGCGGGCACTTCTCCTTCTCCGGCTGGCCCTCCTGCGGCGGCGGCTCGGGCGGGCCTCCGCCCTCATCGCCATCCCCGCCGGGCGGTCCCTGGTCCTCCGTGCCCGGCTGTTGGCTGTCTGGCAGCCCTGGCGGTTCTTCTGCCCCCGGCGGCAGGGGTGGCACTCCGGGCGGCAGGTAGCCGGGATCTTCGAACACGCTGCACAACGGATCGTTGGGGGGACACACTGGCCGGTTCGGGTCACAGCTCGGATCGTTGGGGTCGCACTCGGGCACACACGTTGGATCGTTGGGGTCACACTCCGGTTTCTTGTGCCCGCAATCCGGATCCCTCGGATCGCACTCTGGCTCTGGCTTCGTTTTTGCATCCGGCTCCTTCTCCGCGGGTCGCTTGGGCAGTTTCTCGAGCGGTTCCTTCGGTCGCTTGACGGGTTTTTCCTTCTCCGGTTTCTTGGGCGCATCCGGATCCCCCGGTGGCTGTGTATCCTTTTCCTTCTCCCTTTTCTCGTCTGGTTTCTTGGGCATATCGGATACAGATCCGGTGTCGTCCTCCTGCGCTGGCTCTGGCTCTGCCTCCGCGGGCCGTGCGGGCGGTTTCGTTGGCTTCTCGGGTGCCTCCGAGGGCCTTTCCTTGTCGGGCTTTCCCTTTGGCGGCTTCTCCTTCTTGCCCTTCTTTTTGGGGACACAGTCTGGGTCGTTGGGGTCGCACTCCTCCACACACTTCGGATCGTTGGGGTCGCACTTGGGTTTCTTTGGCTTCTTGCCACAATTCGGATCGTTGGGGTCGCACTTGGGTTTCTTTTTGTTGCAGTTCGGATCGCTGGGGTCGCACTTGGGTTTCTTTTGTTTCTTTGGCTTACAGTTGGGATCGTTGGGGTCACAGTCGGGCACACAATTGGGATCGTTCGGGTCGCACTTGCCCTTGTCCCCAAAGCCTACGCCCGGCTTGTCACCTTTTCCCGGCTTACCGCCTGGGCCAGGGCCACCGCCTGGGCCAGCGCCACCACCTGGCTTTCCTCCACCATCTCCTGGCTTTCCTCCGCCATCTCCGGGCTTTCCTCCGTCTCCTGGCCTTCCTCCGTCTCCTTTTTTGCCGCCATCCCAGGGCTTTCTTCCGGGCTTGCCACCATCTCCGTCTGTTCCTCCATCTTCCGGCTTGCCCGCATCTCCTGCCGGCTTATCCCCATATCCTTGCCTGTGGCCACCTTTGGGCTTGTCTCCTGGCCTGAATTTATCTCCCGGCTGCGTGGCCCCGCCACCGCCCTCGTCATCCGTGGCACCAGGTGCACCGGGAGCGTCGTCCTCGCGTCTTTTCTGCAGGCAGCACTCGGCGTAGTCCTTGCACAAGGCGTCCTCCAGCGGAAGGGTCTCGAAGCAGGTGACCAGGCGCGAGAACAGCTCGTCGTAGTTCCGCGGCTCGGGCTCCTGCTCCCGTTGGAAGGCCTCGTCGCAGGCTTCTTTGGATTGTTTTTCGGACTTGTTCTTCTGCCGCTCGTACTCCGTGCACTCGTTCTGCGGCTGATTGGTCGCCCAGCCGCAGTAGGGAAAGTTGCGGCGCCGCGGGCCGCGCTTCCGCTTCTGCGGCGCCTGCTCCTTGGCCACTTCGGGCTGCTGCTGCTGCTGCTCCTGGGTGACGCCAAAGGGATCGCCGGGATCCGGCGGCTTGTTGCAGTACACCGTCGTCATGGCGTGGTTGGGCGACAGCTTCCGCTTGACGGTCGGCATCTTCTCGATCTCCGTTCTGATGGCCTCGCGATTGAGCACGAAGGGCAGGCAGGCCGCTGCCGCTGACGCAGTCTTCGGCGTGCCAACGCTCGGCAGCGTCCTCGGTCCCTGCGCTCCACCCAACTGTTTCGAGCGCCGCTCGCTGCTGTTGGCTATGGCGAGGCTCTTCCGGACCTGCTGATTGAAGAGCGCCGCCTCCGGCTGTGGCTCGCGCGACTCCACGCCGTAGTAGCCCAAGGTGTTCTTGTGGGGGCTCTGGTGCCACATTTTCAGAATTTCGTCGTTGCTCATGTCGTGGGGCCGTTCACAGCCATCAGCTTCGATCGAGTCTGCCAGCCAGGCGATGGTCTGGGCCCGGCTGCACCTCGACATCGGCGGACGGATGCTCGGGTACGTTTCGCCCTTTTGGAAATTGGCCGTCTTGCAGTTCTGTCGCCGCATCAGCTCGCAGGGCTTGGGCGGTGTCCACGTGTCCAGTTGCTCGAACCCCTGGCCGCCTCTGCTCCTCCGCTCCTGCGCTAGGCGCTTCCATCGCTTCTCAGCGCCACTCATCGCGCTGCTTATATATTTCACCTACTGACTAATTTTGTACGCTCGAAATTTGATTGGGCAGTGTTTTTACCGTTTTAACAATCCGATAAAAGCAAACTAAGTTTCTGCCAACTGATTGTTTTTCCCCAGGCTAAATTTGTTCACGCGGTGAAGTGGGGTGGTGTGGGGGAGTGGCATTAGTCTGAGCAGTTTCTGCGCCAATTATGTTACTATTGCAATATACCGGGAATATCGGTTAGAGATAGTAAATGATTAGGAGAGTTCAATCGGTTCCAGTAATCGGTTCACTGCGATGAAAGTTCCTTTACATTTGCGGTTAAAGTCTTCAAGGCGAAGAGAGAGAGTGAGAGTGACAGAGTGAGCGTTAGCTGCTCTCAAATGATCCGCTGCATCATTCGTAGTTAATGAATCTGTAAAACAAGCGCGCTGGATTGCGCCACAGAGGAATTGCAGTTACTTTTGTTTGTCGGAGCTCCCGCCTGCAGACTACAAAGATAAGCACCATAAAATATAAGTCGCGCGGTGCTTCAATGCCAACGATAGAGAGTAAGTCTAGCTTACAAGCAAAAGCTTACAAAAGCTTGAGCGTGGATCGTGAGAGCGCTGTCGCAGAGCGCTAACAGAGCTGGACTGTTTTGGACTGTTAGCGGAGAGCGGCTACAGGCTGTTAAGCTGCTGTCCTGTTAGCGCTGCTACTCTTTTAGCGCTGCCTGCCCTGGAACAACTATAATTAAATCCCTCATTTTGCAAAAAAAAAACAATGCCAACAAATTGGTTTATTTAAACATTCCGTTATTGCAATAGTTGCTGCCCTATATCTCTATTTTGCTGCTGTATTTCCCCGTAACAGAGAGAGAGAGGCAGAGCGGGAGAGAGCGATGTATCCGCATTTTATTAGCACCTTTCAAAATCAATAACTCTCTTCGCCAATGCTCGGATTTGGGAGGCTGTCTAAAATTAACACAGACATGGCCTTCCCTGGCTACCTGGCTACATCCCCCCTCCCCCTTGCCAACCCCCCTGCCGCTGTTTGGGTTACATAATGAGCGTTCTTAAAATTCAAATTTCGAGCAGAGCCAAAAGGATTATCAGGGCCAGCAGCAGCAGCGACAGCAGCAGGCAGAGAGGAGCAGGCAGCGAGGAGAGCGAGAGCGAGGGCGAGGGCGGCGCGTGAATGTCGAGGGCAAAGCGTGAGAAGCAATTAAGATAATCACCGTAGAGTCATTTCCGCTTTACGCTTTCCACGGCACGACAGCGAACTCGTGCCAGGAGCAGGCAGACCGTTCCCCTGGCCCCTGGCCCGTGCCCATTTGCCCGTCAGCCCGCCGCCGCCGCCATTTACATTATTCACAGCGACAAATTTGCCGGAATTAGTTTTTAGTTAAAAGCAAATCATGACGCGCCCAGATAAACGTTGCCAGCTCTGCCCCTCACCCATGGAACTCCTTTCGCACAGGTGTGCCTGGCTGGCATCGCATCGTGGATGCCTGGCTCCTGGCACACTGGCAGCCTGGCACACTGACTGCCTGGCATTATCCTGGCTTCCTCGTTTATCAGCACTAAACAGAATGGCGCTTTAATGGCCCCCCAAATGCCCGTTGAGTGAGGAGCAAGGAAGCCTTTCAATTAGTCGTCTCGGTGGCTCCTTCCTCCCTCCTCCTCCACACTCATCAGCCATCTGGCAGTGCGAGGCGAAAGCTGAGATGCAGCACAGAGAATTAGGGGGCTGGTCAGGCAAAGCGCATTATTGGCTCGATTTGCATGGCCATGTGGCAGGGGGCATGGAGCATGGGGCACCTGTGATTCGCTCCAAGTCTAAGTCTGAACTGAGTGCGAGTGCTCTGTGGGGAGTTGTGGGTGTGCTGGCTGAGTGCCTGTGGCCCAGCGGCAGATGCGTGATTTACGGGCACTTTTCTGTGCGCAGATACGAGAATTTATGCGCCACAAATGTGCCATTTGCCACAGCCACTGCATTTGGATGTGCTGCTTGCGGCGGGACTGGGACTGTGACTTTTGCTAAGCTATGCTTTGCCTTTTGGCCGGGCAGTTTGTCAAATGTCCAACAAAACGGAAGCGCAGAGCAAACATACAGCCAGCCCCCCGCTCCACATACTGCTGGATATGTCCAAGACATGGCGCTGCATGCCACAAACTTAATGCCGAATTCAGGCCAAGTGCCGCGCTTCCCTCTCGCAGGAAGCACCACATGCGTATGTGTCCTGCATTCCAAGGGACATTTGCTAATCCCCGACTCCCGGATAGACAGCGGAATTACAGCGGAATTACTGTAGCTGTATTGTTGTTTGTTTGTTTGTTTATTTGTTTGTTGTATTTTTTGTGTGGCTAAATTTGCATTTAACCCAGTTCTGGCGCAGGAGCGGCTGCCCCTTCGGCTCGTAAATCCATTTGTTCCGTTTAATTGAAATATGG
The DNA here is from genome assembly GCA_018150885.1 of Drosophila tristis. Classification (NCBI taxonomy): domain Eukaryota; kingdom Metazoa; phylum Arthropoda; class Insecta; order Diptera; family Drosophilidae; genus Drosophila; species Drosophila tristis. The sequence goes on along the minus strand of JAECWT010000003.1, from coordinate 4,582,370 downwards.
GGCCAGCGCTCCCTCCCCCCCCCACCAAGCAGTTACTGCTCCTATTTGCGGTACTGTTTGCTCAGTTTACGAGTCGTTCGAAATGAATTCTGCTGCACTCGCAGGATTAGCGCACAAAGGGATATGACTTCCATTTACGACGGCGTCTGGCGCATAAAACTTCATTTGTCGCGTGCTGCTGCCTCGCTGCTGCCTGCTCCTTCTTCGCCTGCTCCCTCTACGCCTTCTCCCTCTGCTCCTTCTTCGCCCTGCTCCCTCTACGCCTTCTCCCTCTTCGCCTTCTCCCTCTGCTCTTTCTCCCCTTTTTTTTGTGTGTAATTAATAATGCTCATCCTCTTTTTCGTGTTTGTTTGCTCGTCTTTGCAGGAGGGCAAACTGCGGCAGATTGTGACCATGGGCCCGCAGGACACCACGCTCGAGGAGAAGACGGTGACCGTGTGCCATGGCTCGGATTTTGTCAACATGACATTCGTGAACTTCTGCTGCAACCGGCGGGACATTGCACAGGTAAGTTTTAGCTGGCTGGCTGGCTGGCTGGCTGGCTGCCCATTCAGCCCAACCTACAACGAGGTGTCCGTCTGTCCCGTGCGTGTCTGTGTCTGCCCTCATTATTGGCCACTTGACAGACGCCGCTGACAGCTTGATGGCTCCTGCGTGTGTGCCTGTGTGCCTGTGTGTGTGTGGTGACAACTGAGACAGAATATCGAAAGGGAAAGTCATTTGTGTCGCGGGAATTGGGTTAATGCTTTGCCCGCTCCCCTGCCCACTGTGCCCACTTTTTGTGGCTATTTCGAGTGCCTGCCTTCCTTTTTTATTGATTGCCCTGCCCCGCCCCGCCCTGCCCCGCCCTGTCCCGTCCTGTCCTGTGCTTGACCTTGCCACAAAATCAATGTTCCATATACACTTTTATCAGCGGTCAATGGTCAGCTCAACGCTGGCATTGACTGCCGCCCCCGAAAAAAAAAAAGCACAGGCTGAGGCGTGCTATTGTTGGGGTTATTATTTTTGGCACGCGTCGCGCTCAGTCTCGAAATAAACCAAACAAAAAAAGAAGCAAAAAAGAACCAAAAAAGACAGGAAAAAACGAAAAACTGTATGCCAAAATTTTCATAAACTTTGCAGAAGGAATTCTGTTGGGGCGCTGCCTGCAAAAATAATCGAACAGCAAATAAATAAACATTTTCGCTACGTTTCTCGTGGCTCGTGCTGGCCATAAATATGGATGGCTGGATGGCTGGCTATTCCATTCCATTCACATAAATGGAAGACGAGACGCAACGCGACGACGATAGTTGTGGCAGGGCGCACGATTTTTCAGGGGGATTGTCTGTGGAGTCCAGCCAATCGTGGCATATATCACGCATACGCCCCAAGGCGGCGTATTATATTTATGGAAATTCCTTTAGCATGAGCCAAAACATTATAGTTTTTGGGTTTAATCAGTGTGCAGGGGTGCGTCCGATGTTGTCATAGTATTTTCTTAGATATAACTGCCCCCCCCCCCACAGACGACACTGACTGAACCAGCAACTAGGCGGATGACTTGGCTTACCATTTGCGTTGCCCAATGCCTGATGGAGATAGCTTTCAACAGACTTAGCTACACGCTAGAATGCAGTTCAATCTTTAATATAATTCTGCATTTTGCAACATTGATTTGCCCTGCACAAAGCAGCAGAGGGAGCAGTTTCCCCACTAATATTACACGCACCCCATTTAATGGCGAGGTCTCTCAACCGGGCAGCGCTGCCCTCTGCAATGCAATCAAATGTTGCCCCACGCTTATTGCACTTACACTGCCAGCAACTGATAGCCGTATGCAAATATTACGCATACGCAGTGCCTGACAATGCCGCTCGAGAGCTTTTTGCTATGACAGAACGTCCTATGATGACATTTCCCAAGCATTCCTCGGGCATTACACTGGCTTGCCATGTGATTGCAGCCAACATTTCTGCATTTGCCAATGTAATATGCTTTCCACCAGCAAATATCACGCATACGCAGTGGCTGGCAGCATTTTTGAGCAGCATTTGTCTCTGCCAGTCACAAACAAATGTCAAAGTCAGGCACTGCCTGAGTCGGCTGCCTGTCTGTAAGCAAATATCCAGCATGCGTCTTACAGCATTTGGGAAAGGGGCGCCACTCTGCGCCACTCCATTTGCTTGCCGCTGGGAGCGCTACCTTTGACCTAACCCTTCAGCTGCCACTCCAATTTAATCTGTCCGCTGGCTGCCACTCCACATTGATTGAATGAAGCTGTGAAGCGGCTCTGACTGGCTCCCATTCGGCATTCTCTTTATTCAACCATTTCCCAACCATTCTCACGTTCTCTTTCTCCCTTTCTTCCTCTCTCCCGCAGCTCTGGTGCGACGGACTCATCAAGCTGGCCTACAGCCTGGCGCAGCTGAACGGCTCGGCGATTATGTTCCTGCAGAAGGCCCACACCCGTCTGTGTCTGCAGGTGGACAAGAGCGGCCGCATACCAGTGAAAAAGTAATTGACCATTGTGCTCGCCCGACCCGGCACCAGGCACCCAGAGACCCAGCAACCAGCACCCACGCCCCAAGGCCTGTGGCTGGTGACTGGTGGCTCCGATTCAAGTTTCGGGTCCCTGGCTGCCCGGGTCTGGCTTTTGTGCATTGTGCGTTGAAGCATTTGACAAATATTTGCTGTGGGAGCAGCGCCCATCGACTTGAAAATTGAAATTTACGCCAATTTCTATTTTGCAATTTTTCCTTTTTTTTCTCTCGCCGTCTCCTTCTGCGCTGCGCCGTGTGGAACGTGGCTCATGCCTCATGCCGACTATCCACCAACGTCCATTGACTGCCATTGTCTGCTGCTTTGGCTGCTGCTTTTGGCTGCTGCTTTTGGCTGCTGCTTTTGGCTGTTCCTTTTGGCTGCTGCTTTTGGCTCTTCCCGCTGCTGTTTGCTGCTTTCTGTGGTCGTGACCACTTTAGCATCATTAAACTTTTTGCCCAGAACAAGGAGGATCGCAAACGTGTCGAGAAGGCGCTGGACGTGACCGGGCTGCCGTCGGGCAAGGGCGACAGCATATCGGTGTCCAAATTTCAATTCGAGGACTTTTACAATCTCTACAAATATCTGACGCAGCGCTCCGAAGTCGAGGTGCTCTTTGACAGCATGTAAGTAGAGTCCTGTAGGCCCCATGGCTGCCCCCTACTATCTATTAAGTTCTTTCTTTCGCTTCCCTTTTGCAGTGTGGGCGTCTCGAAGCGCAAGTGCATGTCCATACCGCAGCTGGTGGAATTTCTGAACAAAACGCAGCGCGATCCGCGCCTCAACGAGATACTCTATCCGTATGCGAATCCGGCGCGCGCCAAGGAGCTCATCCAGCAGTACGAGCCGAATAAATTCAATGCCCAGAAGGGCCAACTCAGCTTGGATGGCTTTCTGAGGTGAGTGTCGCAGCATCGTGTCGTGGCAGCTCGTGTGGGTGTCGTGTGGGTGTCGCTTACTTGTTGCACAGTCAAGTGGCTAAACAGTCGCAGCTTCTGGGCGTGACAGCTTATCAGGCAGCGACGCAAGCGGCTGCACGAGTCACTTGAAGGTCCACTCAGCAGCAGCAGCAGCAGCAGCAGCATGCCCCCGCCGCTCCTCATGTGCATTGCTGTTGCTGTTGCTGTTTCGCCTTCTCTTTTGAGTGGGACTTTAACGCGCAGTTTATGACGTTGCAAGGACACTCGCTGCGACCTTCCTGCTGCTGCTGCTGCTGCTGCTGCTGCTGTCATGTGCACAAATTTCATCCACTTGTAGCTGGAGCGCATTCTTGTGCCTACCTTTTGTAATCCTTTGCTTTATCTCTCCCTCTCTCCCCCTCTCTGTCTCTCTGTCTCGTTGCTTGCCGCACAAAAAGGTACCTCATGGGCGACGACAATCCCATCATGGCGCCCAACAAGCTGGATCTCTGCGACGACATGGATCAGCCGATGTCGCACTACTTCATCAACTCGTCGCACAACACCTATCTCACGGGACACCAGCTGACGGGCAAGTCCTCGGTGGAGATCTACAGGCAGTGCCTGCTCGCTGGCTGCAGGTGAGTGCTGGCTGACTCCCTCTGACTCCCTCTGACTCCCTCTGACTCCCTCTGACTCGCTCTGACGCATGCCGCTGCTGGTCCGGCTGGCCCTGACCTTCAATGGGACACACAAAGAGAAGCAGTAAGAGAGGGAGAACACTCTCGCTCTCACTCACTCGCTGTTGCTGTGTCCTTCCTTCTGTGACATGTGTGGTTGTGGGTGTGTGGGTGTGTGTGTGTGTGTGTGTGTGGGTGTGTGTCAGCTGCACTCTTCACGCGCTGCGTTTTCCACTTCCGCTTGAACGGAAATGGCTGCTCCCACACCTTCTACTCACAGTCCTTCTGCTCCCAGTCCTTCTCCTCCTGCTCCTTCCTGCTCCTCCTCCTCCTCCTCCTCCTCCTCCTCCTTCTCCTCCTCCTCCTGCTGATGACGCTGATGCACACACATCACAAAATTCATTCAGCCAGAAGTTGTTACTCTTCTGCTGCTTCTCTTCTGGCGCTTCTCTTCTGGCGCTGCTGCTGCCGCTGCACTTGTCACTTTTTATGTGGGCGTGTCTGTGCAGGAAATTGTCATTTACTTTTATCCCTCACTTAAATAAAGCTCTTCTCCCTCCCCTTTCACCCCCTTTAAACGCTTTTTGCCGCAGATGCGTGGAGCTCGACTTCTGGAACGGACGCACCGAGGAGCCCGTCATTGTGCACGGCTACACGTTCGTGCCCGAGATCTTTGCCAAGGACGTGCTGGAGGCCATCGCGGAGAGTGCATTTAAGACATCCGAATACCCTGTGATACTGAGCTTTGAGAATCACTGCAATCCCAGGCAGCAGGTGAGCGTGGGCAGCAGTTGGACTGGCTGAAAGTGGGGTAGCTAAAGGGTAGCAGAAGTCAAAGAAAGAAAATTAATTTAAGAGCAGAAGCAGAGCACAAAAACTGCCCGCAGAGCAGCCAAGAAAAGGTGAAAGGCAAAAAGTTGCCTGTCCTAAAACAACAGCAACAAAGGGGAGAGGGCTTCGCCGTCTTTGTGGCCGTGTCCCTCGTCACTCATCAGCCTAATCCATCATTCGGCAGCAAGGCAAACAGCTGCCAGAAACGGCCCCTTGCCACACATGAGGGAGTCCCGGCAACTTCAGGGGGCCACCTCTGGGCGGGGGCAGGGGCAGCCAGCAGCGAATCTCAGAAGCCACTCGAAAGGTAATTGCTCGCTGCTTAAGCTCCACTCCGCGCCACGCCTCTTGCTGCGCCTCCTGCTGCTCCGCTACACTCGAGAGATAATAACAAGGGCAAACTTTTAACGGCCCTGTGGAGAGCAGAAAGCAGGCAGGCAGGGGCTAGTGGAGCAGCAGTGGAGGCAGTGGCACAGGCAGCAGCGGCAGCGGCAGCGGCCTGCTGCGGATAAACTTTAACCATTAAAAGTAGTAATATAAACTAAATTTCCCACTGGGAGGCCACAGGCACAGCGACAGGCCACGAGTCCTGCCACGTGCCAGCAAACAAACTTACAAGCCGCAACATATTACAGGTAGCAGGTAGCAGATAGCAAAGCAGGCAGCGGGTAGCAGCTTGCAAGTAGCAGCCAGTGGGGGCTTAATGGCTGCACTGGGAGCGCGGCTAACTGCCAGTTATCAGACAGTTAACAGACACTTCTGCCTGACCCTCCCCATTTATTTTTGTTGCAGGCAAAAATCGCCAACTATTGCCGCGAAATCTTCGGTGATATGCTGCTCGACAAGCCGCTCGACTCGCATCCCTTGGAGCCGAACATGGACCTGCCACCGCCGGCGGCGCTGCGTCGCAAGATCATCATCAAGAACAAGAAGAAGCACCACCATCATCACCACCACCACCACCACAAGAAGCCCGCGCAGGCGGCGGGCACACCGGCAGCCAGCAACAAGCTGATGACCGCCAATTCAGGTGAGTGTTGGGCCCCGTGCCCCACACACAACTCTTGCTTTAGCTCTCTCTCTCTGTCTGTCTCTGTCTCCTCTCTCTGTGTGTTGAATGTGGCTAGAGTTTCCGCTGCCTGCTTGCCTGCCACATGTGTTACGGCAGCGTGGCACATGGCCAGAGCACAGAACTTCCTTCCTGCCTGCCTGCCTGCCTGCCTGCCTGCCTGCCCATGCTGCTTTTCTTTCGGAGTTCTCATGTTTCCATTGCTCCATGAAAAATGCAAATGAGCTCCGCAAACGCAAACGCACAGCAGCAGCTGCTGCTTGCTCGACAAACTTTACAGCAAACAGGGAGAGTGGGAGGGACACAGAGAGGGAGGCACACAGAGAGCGGGAGGGAGTCTGTGGTAGTGTGAGCGATGGGGCACATCCATTCTGATGAAATGTTCGCCAGAGCTGCAGAAATGAAAGTGGAAAGTGGGCATAGCTCCAAGGCAGGGAAGCACAGCAGCAGAATCGCACGAATCGAAGCACTAAGAGCCGAGAATTTATGCCTGCAGAGACAATTTAAAAGGGAAATACAGGGGATATACTCGTACATCTCATCATACAATCTTTAGGATGGTAGCACATCATAACTAAGTGTCTTGGCCGCCCGAGAGATTACTCCCGCTGCAGCAGCATCTGGATACCAGAGCACAACAAATAAAAGGCTTTCCGCAAAGAGTGGATTTGTTTGCCCAGTGCAAGACATGTCTCAATGAATGAGTGGAGTCCCTCAAGGCAGGGTATCTGCAGCTGCTGAAAGAGTATTCGCCCCAGGGCAAATTTCATGGCTGAAAGGCAGGCAGGCAGACGCCTGAGAACTGCCAGCAAAAGTGCAAATTGCACTCCAATTTCAGGGCTAAAAGTGTTGATTTTCCCCTACTTTATCTGAGCATCGAACTGCTGGCTCTGCACCAGTGGAGCGCGCCCTTTGGAAAGTGTAATGCAACTTTTTTATGCACTGGCCAGCGATGCAGCAGATGCAGGGATGCTGCGGATGCCTGCCAGTGGCTGTGGCACTCCTAATGAATGCATTTCCAATCCAATTGCAGGGCAGAATGTATCCATTTTGGCTGAAGCATCGCAGCAGCAGCAGCACCGAACCCCATGCAGCTCTTCAAAGTGTATGCCATGTCCCCCCAGCCCCCCCCAAGGACTCATTTTACTATAATTCTGTTTATGCATTTGCTGCCGGGCCACTTCCGCCCGCCCGCCCGCCTGACTGCCCGCCTGCCTGCCTGCCTGCCTGCCTCGTGCTGCCTGCCTCGTGCTTCCTGTGTGAATGAGGTCCTGGCGGGAACATTTGCATGCACAGCTGCACCATTTACACAGGCGCCCAGGACATTTGTCGCCATTTTGCTGTGGGACCACACCCACACCCGCGCACCCGCGCACTCCCCCACTCCACACAGCAACAGACACGCGTCCCCACCCTCCCCATCCCTCGCCCAATTGGCCCGGCTGACATTTTAGCTCATGAATTGCAAAAAGCCAATTTATAAATGCAAATGACTTTTGGCCCCACGGCTGCCGCTGCCGCCGCCGCTGCTGCCGCTGCCGCTGCAGTGTGCGGCACGATCCCAGCGCTGAGGGATCCCTGGATCCCAGCTCAGCCATTTCCATAGAATTTCCCGCCCCACTGCGCCCCACTGCGCCCCACTGCTCCCCTCTGCTGACTCCCTTTGCCACCCTTTGCCGTTCTGTTCTATAATATGATTTATATGTATTTTCCCTTTTTTTTTTATTATATTCCATTAAGGCGAAACTGTTTTTTAAAAGCATTTCGCGTTTATTTTTCGCGTCCATAATTTAATTTTTGCAAAATACGGCAAAAAAAAAGAGAAAATAAAAAATAAAACGAAGGAAAGGAAAGCCGGAAAATTTCCATAAAATGCATTCAATTTATAATCCCTTTTTGCAGTGGATGCGGCGGCCAAGGCGGCATCTGCCGCAGCGGCGGCGCAACAAGTGGCAGCAGCAGCCGCCGCCCACGAGGAGGGTGCTGGTGGAGCGGGCGTACGCGCCGCCAATGGTGACATTTCGACAGGAACCGGAGGACATGCACCGCCATTGCAAGTGAGTAAAAGTGTGGCAGGAGGGGAGGCTGTAGATGGGGGAAGGATGGGTGGAATGTATGTCATGTATTATTGTGGGGGGGCGCGCTGGGTGGCGTGACTGTAATTGCATTTAAGGACACACATTGTGGCGCCGCCTATTCCCCTGTTGACTCGGCTGATTTGTAGTTACATTTGTTTTCATTTTCATTTCCCATTCCCATTCCCATGATGACGATGACGATGATGATGAGCATTGTCATCGCTGGCAGTCTGTTTGCATTCCGATCCGCGTGTTTGTTTGCCATACGCAATAATCCAGCTGATGACAGAAAGTGCCCTGAGCTGCAGCACTGACAGCACGACGATTAGATACCCTGTGCCGCAGGGCAGTTGAAGGATCTGCCATTTAAGTCTGCCCTTTGCTGCATTCAAACTGCGCAGAGTTTTTCCCCATAGCCTCCACTGCAAGTGCCACAAAGAGGAGTCCAAAAATAATAGCAAGAGCAGTGAAAAGTTGGCCAAATGAATGGAATATTTGCAGTGTAAGTCGCTGTGGCTGTGGCTGCGACTGCGGTGGCTCCTGTTGGCGAATGACCAGCGGCACCGCCACAATCAGCGAACTGTTAGCCATGGCAAGTGGTGAAATGCTGAAATGACACACGATAGGGGGCACACCACACCACACACACAGCGTGCACAAACTCCAACTGCCAGGCTCCACATTCGCATGTGCACTAATCAAAATTGTAGCCCCCAGAGGCGCCAGCCCTTTTTTTCCTCTAAACTAATTTTAATGCACGAAAAAGTTTTCGGCGCTTTGGGGGCTTTGGGGGCAGCTTAGGGCGCGGCATTATGCATTTTAATTTGATTTCACAGTTTGCGCCATTAGCTGGGAATTATTATTTATGATTTTTTGGTGGGGCGGGGGCTCTGTTTAATGTGCGTTGCATAATACATGGCGGGGTGGGGCAGCCACTACAGCAATTTGCAAGTCTGCGCTAATGGAATCGCATGTGCCACATGCCGCACAGGCTGCCCGGGGGGGTGTGGCAGGGCAGGGCAGAATGCATTTCGGGCTCATTAGTCAGGCCACGGCTGTGGGATGCGACGCGTGTCTGGCATCAGGGATCAGCGGGATTGAACTCTTTGCTTGGACGACACAAAGCACATTTGTGTCTCGCACTCCGTTTGGCTGTCAGGGCATTGTGGGGCTTTTATAAATCGATTCGATGGATGATTCAATGGCAAGGCAGGGCCACAAACCCACAGAGCCACCTTGCCCCTGCCCACTGCCCCAGCAAACAATGACAGCATGCATTGTGCAAAGCAGAGCAGCGCAGGAAACACAATCTGCGCCATTTTCTTGCCTTGCATTCGCATTATCCTGCCAGAGCAGGACAGGGCTGGGCAGGGGCAAGGACAGCAGCAGAAGGATCTGTGACAGCGATAACAACACACAACATAATAATGGGTCTCATATTGCATCTGCGGTACCCCCTTTACCCCATTTTCCTGCATTTTCCTGCATTTTCCAACATTTTCCATTTACCATTCGCCCTGTGTGACATGCAATTTAATAGTTTCGCGTACGTGACCTCCCCCCAGGCTTCCCCCTGCAGGCTGCAGGGCAAACAAAAGGATTAGCCTGTACCCAGATCTCATATCAACTCTCTCGACTCTGTCTCTGTTTCTCCCTCTCTCCCCCACTAGCAAATACGCCAGAGCTCCAAGGACAGCACTGGGTCCTCGGACTCGGACAGCTCCTCGGACGACGAATCCCTGCCCAATACCACGCCCAATCCACCCAGCGGCAACGAACCGCCGCCGGAGAAGGCCCAAAAGGAAACGGAAGCCGGCGCGGAGATCTCGGCGCTGGTCAACTACGTGCAGCCCATACACTTCAGCTCCTTTGAGAATGCAGAAAGTGAGTACACAGCCACAGGCACACAGGCCCTGGCACAGTCCCTCACAGTCCACGATTTAATGATCTTCCCCCTCCCTGCTATGCTCAGAGAAAAACCGCTGCTACGAGATGTCCTCGTTCGATGAGAAGCAGGCCACCACGCTGCTGAAGGAGCGGCCCATCGAGTTCGTCAACTACAACAAGCACCAGCTGTCCCGGGTGTATCCCGCGGGCACGCGCTTCGACAGCTCCAACTTCATGCCGCAGCTGTTCTGGAACGCCGGCTGCCAGCTGGTGGCGCTCAACTTCCAGACCCTCGACCTGGCCATGCAGCTCAATCTGGGCATCTTCGAGTACAATGCCCGATCGGGCTACCTGCTGAAGCCCGAGTTCATGCGGCGCTCCGACCGGCGGCTGGACCCCTTCGCCGAGAGCACGGTGGATGGCATCATTGCGGGCACCGTCTCCATACAGGTGCTGTCCGGGCAGTTCCTCACGGACAAGCGGGTGAACACGTTCGTGGAGGTGGAAATGTACGGCCTGCCGGCGGACACGGTGCGCAAGCGGTTCCGCACCAAGACGGTGCGCGACAACGGCATGAATCCCGTGTACGACGAGGAGCCGTTCGTCTTCAAGAAGGTGGTGCTGCCGGAGCTGGCCAGCATACGGATAGCCGCCTACGAGGAGGGCGGCAAGCTGATCGGCCACCGGGTGCTGCCGGTGATTGGCCTCTGTCCGGGCTATCGGCACGTCAATCTGCGCTCGGAGGTGGGCCAGCCCATCGCCCTGGCCTCGCTCTTCCTGTGCGTGGTGGTCAAGGACTATGTGCCGCACGGCCTGTCCGACTTCGCCGAGGCCCTGGCCAACCCCATCAAGTACCAGAGCGAGCGCGAGAAGCGCGACATGCAGCTGTCGGTGCTCACGGACGAGACCGATGCACTGCTCAGCGCCGACGAGGATCTCTCCAAGTCGTGTGAGTAGACCGCGAGTTGCTTGAGTTGCTCCACGGTAGAAAGTACTCGGTAGAAGTTGCAGCAGCTGCGGCCACTGGACCTCCCCTTGCACCGCGACCGCCCACCGAGTTGCGAATTTTAATTTACTTTCTTTTCTTTCTACTTTTCTTTTCCGTAACGTTTCATGTAACTTTGGGTTAAAACTTTTGGATTTTGGATTTGGTTAAACCACAACAACAACCACCACACACCACGCACCACCCCACCCCACCAACACCCGCACCCGCACCCACCCCACCACCCCACCGACAACCCCAAACCCAAACCCAAACCACGCACACACAAACCGGTTGACGGACACACCCACCCCGCCCCACGCCCCACGCCCTCCTGTAACTCTCTCGCTCTCTCTCTCTCCGCCCTGCTCGATTCTCTGTCTGATCCTCCAGTCGTTTTCGTCCAAGTAGGTGGCCAGAAGAAGGAGCTGCGTCCGGTGGAGTCGCTCGCCACCTCGCCCAAGCATCGGGCGAGCATCTCTGCGGCGGCCGCCTGGAGCGTGGAGCCGCCCACGGACCGCACCGATGGCGGCGGCGGCGGCGGTGGCGTGGGCCGTGGCGCGGGCGATGACGGCGATTGCATGGTGGCGCCCAGCAGCATGCAGCACCAGCACTCGCTGGACCAGTCGGGGAGCACCTCCATCCGGCAGGTGGAGTCGTCGCAGTTCGATGTGGAGCCCGTGGTGGCGGAGCCGCTGGAGAAGCTGCTCGACCACAAGTCCGTCAAGGAGAAGCGCCTGGAGATGGAGAAGAAGCTGGAGTCGCTGCGCAAGAAGCACGACAAGGAGAAGCTCAAGATCGCCGGCCAGAAGAGCAGTCCGCTCGAGGGCAAGAAGCCCAAGTTCGCCATCACCAACAAGCTGGTGAAGCGGCTCAGCAACAAGAGTCTGTAAGTGTGCGGCGGGATTCGCTGTGGGGTGTAGGGGCCACTGCCAGACGACGCCGTTGAAATTAGTAATTGTCTCTCTCCGAACAGCGAGCCGGGCGTGGAGATACCCGCCTGCCCCCTCGACCTGGGCGACAGCAGCGAGGAGAGCGCAGGCGCCGCCGAGGCTGGCGAGGAGCTGGCCGGCGGCAGCAGCCTCGAGGGCAGCACCCAGGAGTCGCGCCTGCGCAGCGCCTGTCGCGAGTACACGGCCCAGTACCGGGAGCTGCAGGAGAAGTATCACGAGGCCATCTACACGGCCGCCGAGAAGGTGCTGAAGACCTCCCAGACCGGGCAGATGAAGCAGCTGAAGGCCTCCCTGGACAAGGTCACCGGCGAGGTGATGCACCAGCTGCAGGAGGCGCGCCGCAACGAGGTCAAGAACCTGGCCACAGTGCACCGGGATCGCGACGAGCTGGTCAGGTGGGTAGCCGTAGCCTCCGTCTGAATTTATTCCACTGATTTTGTGTCTTTTTTCCTCCAGGATGAAGCGCGAGGTGGCCAGCTCTGTGGTGGAGCGGGGAGTGGCCGAGCGTGTGCGCCTGAAGCAGACGTTCGACAGGCGCACGGACGACCTGCAGAAGCAGCACGACTCGGTGCGCAATGCCCTGGCCGAGCACCGCGCCAAGGTGGGTGCACAGCCCTGCATGGCCCTGCCGTTCATTCTCTAAGGTTTTCTCTGCCCTTTGCAGGCCCGTCAAATACTCGACAAGGATGCCGAATCTCGCAGCTGCGTCTCGAACAACGGCTTTCTGGTGCTCTTCCATGGCCCGCACCATCATGGCTGCTCGGGCTCCGGCTCGTCAGCCATTTCGGGCAACAATCTCACACTGAATCTGGATGCCGGAGCTGCGGGCGGACACTCGGCCGTGTCGCCGGCCAGGTCGCATCACAGCATTGCAGCGGCCACGGAGATGAAGACGTAGGCGCTCCCCTTGAGTGCTCTTCAAAGTGGTTCTCTATTCGTTAGTGTTTAGTTTGTAGTTTGTCGGTCTTCAGTATTCGCGACAGAAAACAGAACAGAAAATGGAAAACAAAAAGTCTTCGTAGTTCTTAAGCAAACCACAAAGAAAACCCCTTTGTGCGACGGGAACTCAACCTCGACTCTAGAGCCTAGGGGCAACTAAATCCTAAGCCTAAGCCTAAAACCGTGCAAAGGCAACGCCGGAAATCGCTTCTTTTCATACTGAACAAACTAGAATGTAACGCTCTCGCATGTACGATGTATTTGTAGTTAATGTATCTATATATACCTGTATCTGTATCTGTATCTGTATACTGTATACTGTGTACTGTAACTATCGGTCTGTATCTAGTGCATGGAAGCCGAGCGCCGTACGGTTTCTTCCTACTCGAACTTCGCCGAAACTCTGAGTGTCTAAGTGTTAAGCCAGAACAGCCAGAAAAACGTAACAGAATCTAAGTATAATTTATTTGTGGTCAAGCAGCAGACTAGGCGATGCAGGGGGATGCATGGGGGATAGAACGAATGGCACTGGCTCTGGGCAGGGGGGACTGCATCGCGTCTGCTAGTGCTCCGGCTGGAGACTTTTCTAAATGCTAAATGTGGTTGTGTGTATTACTCTTTTACATCAGTTTTAGTTCGTCTAATTTATACGATTAGTTTAAGCGCGTTCGGCCCGCACAATTGCCATGCCCATGCACCATGTGGCATGATTGTGGCATGAATCTCTGCAGCGGCAAGCACAAAGTCTAAGCCAGCAATTTAGTCAATTATGTTATTTTTTATTCGGTCGGTTGGTTGCTATTTATTGATTAATGATTGTTCTTCCACCCTCAGTCACTATGCGTACGTTCATTTTTTTTAGTTGATAGAAAAACTCCAATAAAATTCTCCATCGAATTGTTTTAAACATTTAGCGATTTTTGTTTATTAATTTAGTTAACTTTTGAATTTTTATAAACATTATTCTAACGCACACGCATACACATTAAACACACACAGACGACGCACAACCTACAACACCAAAAAAAAAAAAAAAAAAAACTACAAAAAAAAACCAAAAAAAGATATATACAAAATATATATACCAAAAGGAACAACAAAGCCTCAAGACAATCAAACAATAAAATATGCAAAATTTACGAGTATATTTAACCTTTATTGTAGACCAGAACAGACCAGATCAGAGCCAGAACCAGACACCAGATCTTCTCGGTAAACTCGGAACACCAATCCAAAAAAGGGAAACCAAAAAGCGACAAAATGCAACTAAAAACTATTGGAATCAAAAACAAATGAAAAACTTACCCAAGCTGCCTTGTAACGAAATCCAAAATTGAGCATACATACCCCGTACCGCGTACCCCGTACCCGTACCCCGTACCCTCACACACACACCACAAATCCCACACCCCCCCCAAAAAAAGATACGATACCAAAGTAAACACATAATTCTTAGCGAAACACTATGAGATAAATCAAAAACAAAGTTGAAAGTACATTTCACTGGACGGCAGAACCACCTTAGATGTTGTAATTTCCCATTTAACTCAAGAATCGACTATCAAGAATCTTTAACCAACAACCTGGACCGAGAGAGATCTGTCTATAGCACTCTCTCTCTCTCTCTGGCTGTCTCTCTAAATGTGTCTCTCCCAAATTGATGTTGTAATTGAATTTAAATGTGTGTGTCGTAGTTTTTTCATAGTAAGATTCCACAAGATACTTATGTATATCCCCACCCCACCCCCCCAACCCACATAGCAAGCAAGCAATAACCAAGAGAATTGGTATAAAGCCACAGATATGTGTATCTCAATCTGTGCATCTGTGTATCTATGTATGTGTGTTCTTCGATATTATGGCATCGATAGCGATATCGGTGCTGGTGTTGGTGTTGTCTATCGTCTATCGTTATCTACTCTCAATCGGTGTCTATCGTGTGCGCAAACACAGATATGTATCTATCGATCTATCTATCAACATATGTAACTAAATAATTGGCTCGATTAATCCAATACAGCAAGCAGCATATAGCATATAGCATATAGCAGCAGTAAATACTCAATACTCGTCTAGTAGAATTACAAGCAAACTAAGCAGCAAATTCGAAATAGTTTTGGTGTTGTACTACGTGTAAGCATTATACCCCTTCAGCTGTATCTGCGCATCTGTAATCGCTCGTATCTGTGTGCTGTCGATGTTGTTCGCCTGCCGTTATCGTTATCCGTATCCGTATCCTTATCGTTGTTGTTGTAGTTGCTTTATTAAACGTTGCAGATTAATCTTTATCTTTTGCATGCGCGCCCAAAGCACCGCACCCCACCCCACCCCACCCCAACCACAGCCCAGACGAATCGAAGCCCATCACCCACCCCAAAACCATTTCCACACTTCCCACACCTCTTCAATGACAAGGCTTTAATCAATGTTTGTTGTTCGTGTGTGTGTTTGTTTGTTTGTTAAACTAAGTTATCGATAAAGAGCATTAAACGTAAAAAACCTAAACATAAACATTATACGAAAATGAGATTTAAATTGAAAAGCAAAAATCGGTGTTAAACACCAAGAAAAACTGATAAACAAGAAACAGAATGCAAGAGAAAGGAAGGACGAAGAAATTGCATGAGAGGAAAAAATATATGAAATTAGAATGGAAAAGAAAAAGAAAAGAAAAACCCAATTTAGGCCCTAAATAGCAAATGGAAATTTTTGGACAGCGCAACTGACGAATTTGTTGTTGCCTAACAAACTTAAACTTAAACTAGTTAAATAAATGTTTAGACACCCTAGCGTTACATATAAAAAATATACATACATACAGACTCGTACATACAGAGGTACAGATGTGTGTGTGTATGGAGGAACCCGAACCCCATTGTTGCAATAATATTGCCAAGGCACTTATAAGACGTTTACCGAAAACCAATCTCTCTTGATGTTAGCAAGAATTTAATATAGTATTCACCCAAAGACCCCAAAACGGATATCATTCCATATAACCAATATATGTATTTTCATTCAAAAGAAAACGCTCTGTGCCCAGCACTCCAGTACCAGTAGCAGGACCAGATCGGTCGAGCAATGAGCCCAAAGAAACTCTTTCAGCGATATAAAACAAAACCCAAAACGATATCAGGTTGATATCAGGTTGATCAGCAGTTTTTTGCCCATCACAAAAAGGCATGCCAAATATATCCCTGGTTGTAGATCACAGGGAGATCACAGAAAGGCAGCCATGTGCCATACACATACGATCTGGGCGTGTCACGCCTTCTCGTGATTGGGAAAATATCCTCGATCGCTTGAAACCAGATGGACATTTAATAAACCTTTCGATGCTGGCGCTATAGCTCGAGCAAAATGGAGCCAAATCCGCGAAGTTTATACTTTTCCAAACTTTAAAAGATTCCAATTGTCGATCGGTTTGAAAGAATTTCTGAGAATAATACGAGATCAGGCGAAATATAGAAGAGCGGCACAGGCACAGGGCGTCCAAAAAAATTAAATAAAAATCTGTAAATTCTTAACTCAATGCAATTAAAGCAAGTCAGTGTTTCCAATGGAGTTCATTCGTTAAACAAAAAAAAAAACAATGAATAATGTCAAAAGCATACAAGCAATTAACTTAATCCACATTGTTGTTGTGATCTGCAGAAAACTACAAAATAAACGTTAAACCAAGAGAAAATATCTACCCTCGAATTGAGTTTTGTTTAAACATGATTTAAACGTTTCTTTATTTCTAGGACATTGTTCAAAAAATTCACAAACTTACAAACTAAATGTTATTGTACATGTGATATAAAAGAATCTCTCAGATCAATGGCGAATTTGGGAGCTACGCAGACAATCACAAAACCGATTTTAAATCGAAACGAGACAGTACAAGGTCTTGATCTAAATGCTTAACAACAACGAAATGAAGAATATCAGGTAACATAAAAGCATAAAACTTAGACATAGAATTAGCTAAGGCACCAATCGGCAACAACAGTTACATCGTGGGTCATTCAGGTCACAACATCTGGACGAAACAGAGGCTCAGCAGGGAGCCCACCGCCATGCCGACACTCAGAGCAGCAGCCATAATGGAGGACGCCAACTCTTTCTCGTGCTGCTTGACGCTCCTGTAAAGTAAACAAAACAAAACAAATGATTAGTACACTGGGGAACAAAACAGAACAGAATACTCTGGGGAGCATGTGCAATGCATTATAGCTTCTGTGGTGTAGACTGCAGCTACGCCGAGCGCTGGTGCGATAGCATGGCAGTCAAGGCTGCGTTTTTGCATTACAAACGTGCGCCAAGCAAATGGAAATTTTCAATTTGAATGAATAAACCGCATTGATTACGAGCGACGCATGGGCGAAGCTTGCAATACTTATTGCCACATGCTGCAGATCTTCTGCTACGACTGTTGAATATCTTTAGGCAGAGTAGGAGTAGGAGTACCAACCTGGGCGCCATGATGAGCAGTATATTCGTTAAATACCCGTTGGACAAGGCAAACACGATCATCATTGCGATGAACGAGTAATCGTGCTCCACCAGAGTGGGCATAAAGTTGTGCTCGTTGGTGTTGGAGCACAAGAAGAACGGAATAAAGGCCACGCGCACTACGGTCAGCAGCAGCGAGGTGTGCTGATTGCTGGGCCGCTCCAGCCAGCCGGCCAGGAGCCGTCCAAAGTAGTCGCCGCAGTTGAAGAACAGATAGTTGACCACGGGCATGTAGTAAACATCTGAAAGGAATCAGTTGTAGGACACAATCCGAGGGAGAGACTATGCTACATACCCGTCCATGCGGTGTGGCTGTCGGAGTGCTCCGACTGCATCAGCACAGTCACCGCTGGATAGACGGACAGCGTGGTCGTGTAGAGCAGCGCTATGCAGACGGCGTGCAGATATATTTTAGTCATAACTTTCCGCATTATCGGCTCAAGAGGCACGCCGTCCGTCTCCTCGCTGCGGCTGTGCGAGGGTATCGCACTTATCACCTTGTACTTGTCGCCGCCGTCCAGGTAATACTTGAAGAACGGCTTCTGCACCAGGATCATGTAACAGACAATGCAGAGCAGTATGAGCACGCCACCCACAATGAAGAAGATGAAGGCCGTCGTGTTGGGGCCCGTGTCAAAAGCCAGCACCAGGATGAAGGCCAGAGCGGTGAGAATACCGCCCAAGGCCTGTCCGCTGACCACGGCAGTCATGAACTCTGAGGGGAACAGGCCGGCGATGCCGTACAGGGCGCCCGACATGGTGGCCGCAGCGGCTGCATGGGGGAAAGAGATGTAAATTAGCCATAAATATGAAGCGTGCTGTGGATCCACTCACAGTTCAGTAGAACCACAATGATCAGTGTGATCAGGAAGAACTGCTCCTGCCAGGCATCCGTGTTGACCTCCACAAAGCCCGTCGTCACGCCAAACAGAACGAGAATGCTCCACAGCGTGCCCAGCATTTTGACCCTAAGTGAGATCCGATTGCCATAAATGGCGTTGAGCAGCAGGAAGGTCGTGCCAGCAATGGTGGCCGTGAGGGCCAAATCACAGGTGAAGCTCTTCTGCAGCGGCGTGAGCTCCTCGTCCGGATCAGTGTCATTGAGCGTGGTATTGCGGAATTTGTACTTCCAGTACTGCGAAAGGAGGAAGGGCAGGGAAAGGGAACGAGTTAGCATATTTTCGTATAAGCCAGGGCTGCGGGGGTGACTCAACCCCATAATTAGCGCAAAACAAAGAAAAAATCATGACGATAGCCACAACAACAGCAGCAGCAACAGTCGTAAAAACAACAATGCCCAAGCCGATAAGCGCGCCTTAGGCGTCGGCGCTGCCGACCACGCCAACGGCGGAGTTACGCTTGGCCCACATGCAGGTTCGAAGTGCAGTCCCACTCAGGGTACAATGCGGGCGGAAATATTCCATGAAGTACTCACATCTTCCGCTGTCACAAAGAAGTTCCACGGCGTCATCGTTCCAATGCCAAGCAGGTAGAAGACCACGTAGGTGTAGAGCTTTCCCGATGCGGGCTCATTCGACACAAGGACCACTTCGTCCTCCGGGCGCTCCAGCAGGCAGCGTTCGCCCGCCATGTCGTAGTCCTGACCATGGGGTCGAAAGGCGGGCACAAAACTTCCCTCGCCCTCAAGAATCTGCTCATCGTCCTGCTCCGCGCTTTCAATGAGGCGCTCCTCGTCATCGTTTCGTTGCATTTGGGTCTTTGGCTGGCCCCGAGCTGGCTTCTATTGTTCTGCTGCGCTGTTGATTTGCACTCAGAATCGAATTCATTCATGCAATTAAACGACTCGGACCACTGCAGCACACAAACAGCTGTTGCGTCTCATCGAGTTGTGCAGCGCTGCAATAATTCTTGTATGTGTATGCTCTTGTATTCTATTGCTGATAGTGTTATCACGTAGTGCAGCGAGTGGGTAGTGTGACGAGGCGGAGGAAACTAGATTTTAAAAAATGTAAATATTACGCGTTTGCGATTAGAGGTGTCACTATCGATATAATCGATATTTTACTGCTAGTCTCTACTATCGACGGTTTTGCGACTATCATGATAGTTTCATTGATACCGATAACTGCGTTTGTGGCGTTGCCACTCTCGTTCAATTCGTAGTTGCTGCCATACCATGATATTTTATGATATGAAATTCGTCAATTTTGATATTCAGTTTAATATTACTAGATAGTTGGACCTCTCAGCCGTAAACAAATAATTTTATCCAATTCCTCAATGAATTTTGTTTAGGATCGACTTGTTTTCAGAACTATTTTTTTATTGGATTGTTTACATATTAAGGTTCAAACAAAAACGGCCAAAGCATAAAACGTAATTGTTGACTAAATGTGACGTCAGTGTTGCTGGTCAGGGCTTTTTTATACCTTATATCTTTTAATTGATGTTAAATGTTTTGTTCAAAGCTCCATTGAAACATTATTTATGATTTTATCCTAAATTGACATGTTTTTTACCTCTTACTGCAGGAAATATGTAAAAATAAATGTAAAATGTGATAAAAAGTCAGATTTTTTCCATGTTAACAACATGGTAACTACACATTTGCTACATATTTGTTACATACACCAGCTCTGTTAACACCTAATCCCCACGAGTTGGCAGCACAGTGCCCGCAACTGTATTGATTTTGAAAATTAATTTATTCTTTGGGGCATTTTACGACCTGCCGCTGCTTGCTTTGGCAGTTTAATTGTGTTTTATATGCGGAACAAGCGAATTACCAGCAGAGCAGAAACTGCAAATCGTAATTTAATTGCCAGACGCAGCAAATAACAACAAGAACAGCGATAGAAACAGCCAGAAACGAGCTGATGATGAATGAACGCAATTTGTATTTAATCAATAAGCACGCCCCGCAGTGCTTTAAATCAGCACACAGCTTCGCTTTACGGCTTAGCGCCAGTCGCAGGATGCGATGGCCCATAGCCCCCCACCAACCCAAAAGCCTCCTTCGAGGTTGGGAAATTTTAATTGGATTTGCATTCGCGATCGTCGAAAAACGATCCCCGCCCCCCTGGCACAGAACGGAACCCGTTTACACATACGGCTCCACCTCCTGCCGCTGCCCCTGCTGCCCAGCACTCTGGACTGGACATAAATTTATTTTTAATTTACTTATGCGCGAATTTCCGAGCTGTGCCCCGAGGTTGTTTGATTTGCGAATTAAACTGCCTGCAAAAAGGGCCGCGTCTCACAGCAACTGGCCTGGACTGGACTGGACTCGTTAGCGTTCGACAGGCACAGGCGGAGGATCTGAATGGGATGCATGGGGATATAGAATATGCAGCAGTTCGATTGTCATCGCACAGGCAAATTAGATTAGTTCATAATGATCGGCGGGGCGAGAGACATGGCGGGGAGTCTCCCAGGGAGAGGCGTGTCATCTCATTAATTCCATGAAAATGTTCTTCCTCCCGGGCTAACCGTGCCCCAAATCAATCTCCTCAAGTCTCCTGTCTCCTGTCGCTGCCCTGCCCTGCCGCGCTTTAGGCCACACACTCAGGCCGCTATCGCTGGCAGAGCCACACAGTGCCAGCATCCAAGGCTGAAGCTGCAGCCTGGCTGGCAATTTAAAAATCACATTAAATTAGTCAGCAAGAAATCACCGCAACGAAACCATCAACAAATCATCTCAAATTAAATTCATTCAGAGAGCGAACCACAGAGCAGAAGATGAAGAAGAAGTGGATGAGTAGCCCAGCCAGGCCAGGCCAGGCCAGAGCAGGCCAGGCCAGAGCAGGCCCGTGCTTGTGCTTGAGCAACTCATCTCCCATTCATGCCAACGGGTAGCGCACTCCATTCTCTACTCTACTCTACTCCCACTCCACTCCACTACTAACCGCAGACTTGGCAATTAATAAAAATGTAAATTCAATTAAATTTATATGACAGCCAGCTGTCAGAAGAGCTCAAATTAAAAATTACTAACAAGACCTGTTCAGCATCCACTCGCCAGCACTCCCAGCACTCCCAGCTCCCAGCTCTACTCCTCCCATCCGCAGCACATCCGATCTGTGGCCGAGTGAGCTACTTGACGAAAAGGCCCCGGGTGCAGGCCACGCTTAATTAAAAATCCAACAACTCCAGCTTCAGCTTTAGCCTCAGCCTCAGCTCCAGATGGAGATGATGGAGATTGGGCAGCTCCCCGCACTCCCTCCACTGGCCAGTCTTGGGCAATTCTCATTTGCCGGACTTCAATTTGAGTGACGTCCGCTGACCACCCGAGGTGATCGTGGATCTGCACCCCCCTCTCTGCCTTTTCGTGGGGTAGCCAAGTGGCAGTTGTCTGGAACGCCTGTCAGCCGCCGCCGCCGCCCATTTGGCAGATTCTAAGCCAATTTCGGCCATTCTTTTGGCTCCTTTTGTGCGCATCTCTGGCGGGGCAGAACCCCCAGCCAGGAGATACTGAGAAGATTTCGCTAATAGCGGAAGCCCAAGGCACAAGGAGCAGGAGTCGCGTCGCAACGAGTGTGCACCGCCTAGTAATTAATAAATTAAAAATGAAAACCAACACGCACATGACAACTGAAGGAGTGGCGGGTACATAGGGGGTGCGCAGGGTACAGGGGGTAGGGATTCGAGGGGCCCAAAGGATAATCAAATGCTGATTTATGGCAATTTCAGAACGAAACTCTTTGGATCGCTCTCGCTCGCCCTCGCCAGCCACTTCCGGCGTGCCACTCACTACGAACAGAACCGAAGCGAACCTTAACGAACGTCAGCTGTGTGAGGTCCTGCTGCTGGCGCTACGATCTGACCCTCATTCAAAGTGTCTGTGTCTGTGTGTGTGTGTGCAGCTGTATCTGTGTGAAAATTAGTAGCTAATTTGGCTTGTCATCATTATCGTGTGTTGTGCAAACATTTGTTCGTCTCGTCTGGTAACTGGTAACTGGTGAGAGTTGGCTGCGACCCACAGCCAGACAGAGGAGAGCGAGCTCCAACAGTGCCTGCGAGCATGACTGGGCATGGCCTTTGCTGTAGGTCTGATCCAGCCAGAGCGGGGGGTTCACCCCCTGTTCATAGCTGAGATTATTAATTGAATCTCATGGCACTTACATGGCAGCAAAGGCAAAGAAAGTTTCAACAGAGTTTCCACCCCACAACAGCCAGTAATTAAAACTCAAGTGTGGCCTGGCCACAGTCAAGAAGCTAACAATCAACTAACAATCTTGTGAACTGTCCAATTAATGGACTGTCTGTCCATTATGCATATTCATGCTCTGTCCTGTCCGATCAATAATCGAATCGTTTGGGGGCAGCGGCCCACGCCAGAGCGGCATCGCTTGAGGGGCGTGTCGCGGGGCATTAAACGTTGCTCAAAATTATGCAAATCAAGGCGAGAGACATGTCAGAATGATTAAAGCGCGGATGCTGGCAGCAGCAGCGCTTCTTCCATTGGGGAGGGGAAAGCGACAAAAGCAAGCAACAAAAGCAAACAACTTAGGCAACGAACTCGTTTCGGCAGCATCCAATCCATCCACTGCGGAAACTGGGAGAGATCTGAGCCATAAATTGATTCATAATTCGCATTCAAGCGATCAATGCTAATCAAATTAATTAAAAAGTAGCCGCAGCCACCGCAGAATTTTGCATTATGCGGCATTATGATTAATGAGCCAAGAGTCCGGGACAGGTCTCCGCTCTCAGCTCTCAGGCAATTAGCCAAAGTTTCGCCTCACGATTGTTTGCTAAATATATATTTCGATTTCGTTTCGTTTCGTTTCCGCCTGCTGGCCGGGCCAAGTTCAATGACAGCACTGAGAAATCCCCAAACGAAAATCAGCCACGAAATTACTCTAATCAAATGTGCGACCTTAAGCGAACCTTTTTGTGCGCATAATTCGGATAATGCGCCAAATGAATGGACTTTAATCATATTAGGAACAATTTCCTCCATTTCGTACGTGTTTCGCTGAACGAAATTATATTTTCAATTTCACGGGCATATGGACAGAGGCAGCAGCAGGCAGCAGGCAGTGGGAAGCGAGGAGCGGTGAGCGGTGAGAAGTGTGTGCCAAAAATGAGAAATCGATTTTGATTACAAGCCACAGGAATTGGCGTGGGCGTGGCCGCAGCTGATTTATTCCCGCGAATCTGCACCGAAATTCGAGCAAAAACCAACAGAAATTGAACTTTACACGTTTCGAGTGTGCAAATTTACCTCCACTCAGCGGAGTGTTCAAGAATATTAAAAATCCAATATGTTTACATATCAATTGGGGGCTCGAACAGAGCACAGGGAAAACTCTTACACTTGGGGAAAGATTGGGGATAGCTCTCAATGGGATGTCAGCGGGTAAACTATGAAAGTTTTTATTGGAAAAATAAATTAAAATTTTCTTTATTTTAAATTTGTTTTTCATTTAAGATTATTTTGCACACTGTAAATGTCTGCAGCTAGCCACTAAATATGCCCATTATTGCGCCCTGTGTAGTCTCTCCAGAAAATAAATTGCCTTATTTGCACCCCTCAAGTGGGAGCTCCGCCTCTCTCTCCCACTCTCTCCCACTCGTCCGCTCTCCATAATCTGTGCACGCGATTCGCGCGGCAAAACGTGCAAAATATTTTCGCGCCGTGGCGCTAATCAAATTTATAAAAAAAAAGCAACGAAAACGAAAACGTAAAGCGATAGCGATCCCATTTGAGCCGAACTGGAAATGGCAGCAGAAAAACTTATTCAATTACCCACTTTGGGGTCCCATATGCATTCAAATTAAATTATGCTACGGCAACACCAGAAAAAACCAAAAACTAAAACAACTGCAACAACAATAACAACAATGTTGGTGTCGTGGGCAGCACGGTGACACAGGGAGCACAGGGGTACGGGGCGAATACGAGTATTATAGCCATAAAGCCGACAAACACGAATCGCGTGCAAAAACAATTTAAAAAACAATCAGCTCTGCCAATGGCACCATAAAATATATCAAAAGAGCGCAAAGCCAGAGACCAGAGACCAGCAGAGACCCAGACCTCAAACCGTGAGTCTATGTCCCTCCCGCCACTGCCACTGCCACCCACCCGAGAAATACTCCCAAGGAACACTGCTCGCAGGGATCTGGCGGGACTGCAGCGGCCACTTTAACACTTACCCCAAAATGGTAAAAGTTTAAGCAAACAAAAGTTGAGTGGACTGCTCGAAGATGGAAATGCGCTGCCCGAAAGGGGGGGCACAAAAAGTGGGGCATATGGCATGTCTGCTGAAGCTTGTCAGCATTTTTGGCAGCTCTCCGAATGAACTTAAGACAACAAAAATACGTGGATTAATTGGTAGTTAACTGGAAAATCATTCGATGCTTTCATTTAGTCGTGCAATTTTTAAAGAAATGTTTTTCGCCCAAAAGATCCTTAGCCAATTTCCATTTCTTAGCATAACAAAGATCCATTCGATATACCACTATATTAGATTTATTTCAAAGATTTCCATTCTCAAATGGAATTCCTTATGTATTCCGTGAACTTTTAATATTTATTATGGATACCTATCCAACGGAATGCTCAAACATTGCTCTAATTTGCTGCCAGCTCGCATCAACTTGCCTCAACCCCTGCCCAGAGTTTTTCCTTTAATATTTCAGCACATTCTTGGGTCGACTATGCCCGCAACACTGCCTGCCCGCACGCCCACCCCACCCCCCTTGTTTTATACGTTTCATTTTGATTTCATGTAAATTGCCTGTCGACGACAACAACACCAAACACAAAGACCAACAGCAACGACAGCGAACAACTTCCCACTCCAGCAACTCACGCGACGGCGGCTGGCGGCGCTCTCTGCAGGCCTCTCTCACAGCTCGCGCCGATTGGCCAGCTGCCAGAGCGGGGAGTGGCCTATCAGAGCAGCGAGGCTAAGCACTGGAGAGAGAGCAAGAGAGAGAGAGAGAGCGCGCAGCCAGGCGGAGGCGCAGGTGAGGCGGGTGCGCAGGTGTCGCCGCTGCCATTTGGAGCGATGCCTGCGCCTAATGGAAGAGTTGATTTCGAGTCAAATTAAATAACGCTACCTCTGGGGACTGCTTGAATGTTTGTTGGGGTTTCTGATTAGCAGCAGACAGGGGCACTGGGGGCACTGGGGGCCCTGGGAGGAATGCATGCAAATCAAGATGGGCAAAAAGCGAGGCAAGATTCAAATGCAGAGCCGACGGGAAAGTAAGTTATAGAGAAAATGGAGAGGAAGAAAAGAATACCCAACTAGAGAAGCCAAAGGTTGTGGCAGCGCCCTAGGCTGCACTCCAGAGAAGAGATCTGTGCCCTTCCTAGCCCCCACTAATTGAATATGCATTGCTAAATGACTGGCAACTGGTCGCACACTCCCCATACCAAGTAGGTGACACCTGAAAAACGATCCATCCATCGATCCATCCATCCATTCGGTTTGGCTCTGCAGCAGAACTCGTTTCGGGCATGTCTATCTTTGGGGGATGCTGCTGGGGCTAGCGAATGCCAATCACGCGTCAATTGCAAAGGCCAAATGGCCATAAAGATGCGATTGTACGATTGTCGTGCACGATCTGCGATCGGAGTAACGAAGAGCTGCAGAGATGCAGCTGGGCAGGAACTCCTCGCCCTGTCCTGGCCTGTCACTGTTGATGAGTTGATTTTGCAGGCTGACAGGCGGGCGATCCTTATGCAGGAGGATCCAACACAAAGAGCGCAGCACCACCATTCCCCCCGGGTGACTAATGCGGAGAGTGGCATACGAGGGTGGAGTGGCAGAGTGGCAGAGTGGCAGAGAGACCCCAAGTCGCGGGCAAACTCCGCTTATCTGAGAATGTTTTTGGTTTTCTATGGTTTTACGAGCGACTCCGTGCACCCTGGGAGCTGTGATAAAACCATTAACAATTTATTAGTGGGACTCGGGAGTCGTGTGAGTCACGTGTGGCTCTGCTAGCTGGCTGACTGGATGGATGGATAGATTGTTGGATGGTTCGATGGGTGGCCCTGACTCACTGACATCTGTGGGGGGAATTTGTCTCGCTGTGCAGCAAGAACTTCTCTATTTTTTGGGGGCCACTATCCGCATCCTTATCGGACTCCAATTCAATTAAGCGAACAATCAATTATGATTTGTCACGCGAGCAGTGAGCACCGCCCAAAAATAAGTCGCCTCGAGGTTTGCCCGCTGCTCTTATCACATGACGCGCGGGCCTCTCGTTTTATGTTTGACATTTCTTAATTATTGATTCTATGTTTTCGCTACCTTTTGAAGATTGAAACATGTGTTCCCGCCGGGGGCACCCAAACAACAAAGCAACAAAATAACAAAACGGAAATGAAATTAATTGGAAATGTGCGTAAAGCAGAGAGAGAGCAGTTGACTCGATGGCACTCCTCGCAGGAGTGAGCTCACTCCCAGGGCAGTTACTAGAGCTATGCCATAGCTCTCAGATGACAGCTTGGAATTTCGAAGCTCTGGCTACTAAATACAGCAAGATCTGTCGCCAAAATCTGTGCTCTAGTAGGCCTCCTGCTGGCGCACTGTCAATGTCCCTGGGCTGCTCAAACCTGCCCCGTAAATTCATTGCCTCACTTCCAGTTTCGTAGTCAACGTATTCAGTTCGAGTTCGAAAATAATCCCAAATATTTTTCCAAACTTTGCCGAACGTTTCTCTCGCCCTTTGTAATTATTCTGTAGAAATGTTTCGCCGCTGTGTGCGCGACTCGCTGCGCGCGAATCGCAGCTTTCTCCGCTGCTACTCGAAGGATGTGCGCTTTGGGGCGGAGGCGCGTGCCCTGATGATTCGGGGCGTGGATCTGCTGGCGGATGCCGTGGCCGTGACCATGGGCCCCAAGGGCCGCAGCGTCATCGTGGAGCGGCCCTGGAGCTCGCCGAAGATCACCAAGGACGGCTACACGGTGGCCCGTGCCATTGCGCTCAAGGATCAGCACATGAACATGGGCGCGCGCCTGGTGCAAGATGTGGCCGACAACACCAACAAGGCGGCAGGCGATGGCACCACCACCGCCACGGTGCTGGCCCGGGCCATCGTCAAGGGCGGCTTCCAGCAGTTCACCAACGCCGGCAATCCGCTGGAGGTGCGCGCCGGGGTGCTCATGGCCGTGGAGGCGGTCAAGGCGCAGCTCAAGCAGATGTCCCGTCCGGTGGCGTCGCGACAGGAGATCGAGCAGGTGGCCACCATCTCGGCGAATGGCGATGCTGAGATCGGGCGCCTGATTGCCGAGGCCACGGACCGCGTGGGCCCCACGGGCACGATCACCGTGAAGGAGGGCAAGCGGCTCAAGGACGAGCTGGATGTCATCCAGGGACTGCGCTTCGACACCGGCTACCTGTCGCCCTTCTTCGTGAACACCCCCAAGGGCTCCAGGGTGGAGTTCGGCAACGCCTTGGTGCTGATCTGCCTGAAGAAGATCACGGCGCTGTCGCAGATCGTCAAGGGCCTGGAGCAGTCGCTGCAGAAGCGCCGGCCGCTCATCATCGTCGCCGAGGACATCAGCGGCGAGGCCATGAACGCGCTGGTGCTCAACAAGATCAAGCTGCAGCTGCAGATCTGTGCCGTGAAGTCGCCCAGCTACGGCCAGCACCGCAAGGAGCTGCTCGGCGACATTGCCGCCGCCACGGGCGCCACCATCTTCGGCGACGACATCGACTTTGCCCGCATTGAGGACGCCAGGCTGGAGGATATGGGCCAGGTGGGCGAGGCCATCGTCACCAGGGACAGCACCTTGCTGCTGCAGGGCAAGGCCCGCCCGGAGCTGCTCCAGCTGCGCATCGAGCAGATCCAGCACGAGCTGCAGGACCCCAAGACCAAGCCGGAGCAGGCCGATCGCCTGCGCCAGCGCCTCTCCGCCCTCACCAAGGGCGTGGCCGTGCTGCACATCGGCGGCAGCAGCGAGGTGGAGGTCGGCGAGAAGAAGGACCGCGTCACGGACGCCCTCAACGCGACTCGCGCGGCCATCGAGGAGGGCATTGTGCCCGGCGGCGGCACCGCCTTCCTCCGCTGCATTGCCCCTCTGGAGGGCCTGCAGCCGCAGAGCAAGGACCGCCGGAAGGGCATCGACATCGTCTGCCAGGCGCTGCGCATGCCCAGCTTCACCATTGCCCGGAACGCGGGCGTGGACGCCGCCGCGGTGGTGGCCCAGGTGATGAACGGCAGCGGCGACTACGGCTACGACGCCATGCGGAACGAGTACGGGCCGCTGCTGGCGCGGGGCATCATCGATCCCACCAAGGTGCTGCGCACCGCCATCGCGGATGCCGCCGGTGTCGCCTCCCTGCTGGGCACCACCGAGGTGGTCATCACGGACATTCGCAACTCGGATCTGCTGGCCAAGCTGGCCGGCGCAGGCGGCATGGGCGGCATGGACGGCATGGACGATATGGCTGCTGGCCTCGGCGGAATGTCCGAAATGGATGCCCTGGCCGCTCTCAGCGAAATGGGCGCCATGGGCGGCATGGAGGGCATGTCTGGCATGGGCATGGGCGGCGGTGGCTCCGCGACAAGTGCCGCCGACATGAACGAAATGGTGCAGAGCATGCCCGGCATGGAGAATGTCGAAGTGCACGACATTGATGCCAGCATGATGCAGTAGTAGCCTCCGCCCCTCCCCCACACATCAAC
Organism: Drosophila tristis; assembly: GCA_018150885.1. Taxonomy (NCBI): domain Eukaryota; kingdom Metazoa; phylum Arthropoda; class Insecta; order Diptera; family Drosophilidae; genus Drosophila; species Drosophila tristis. The sequence goes on along the minus strand of JAECWT010000003.1, from coordinate 4,553,425 downwards.
CGATTCCCCAACATAAAAATTACACTTACACACCCCTCCCCGTGTTAACCCACCCCACACCCACACTCCTACATGTCTGTGTGTGTCGTGCAAAATTCTCAACTTTCGAAATATATAAATTGTGCATAGTGGAGCAGCAGCAGCAGCAGCAGCAAAAATGGAGATCTCAAAGGGCTGCTGCCCGACTGACGGGTACACGGCGTGACCCACTGAACCGCGTTTGTAATGCTATCAATAATTAAGTGCCACTGCCACCTCGAACGGACAGCGTCTGCACTGCAGCAGGCTGGCCAGCCAGGGAGAAAGGAGAGCCAGCAGAGCCAGCAGCACGGAGCACGGAGCCAGGAGCCAGGAGCATGGGCCAACGAATTCTTAATAAGCGGCGGCTGCTGCATAAATTTGCAGCCCAAAAACAAACATTCCAGCAGCATTTTGTCTGTCTTGTTTCGGTTTCCGGGCGAGTAACGAAGGAGCAGATACTCTACGGAATAGGGTGGCATATAGTATAGGGAAAGCACAGGGGATTGATTTACTGAGGGAGAAGCAAGCTAGATCTACATATAAGTAGAGTATACCACGCTCCAATTAGTAGAACATTTGCACCTAAAGACACGGCATAGATACGCAATGCGAGGAATCGGGAGTATTACCTTCTGATTTGCAAATGAACTCAAGTAATTTCCAGCCATATTTAAGATTGCAAAACTCATAGAGTAGCAGTTCCTAAACCATGCTTCGGGGCGATCTTTCTTTTATAATTTTTGCTGCTGATCTTATAGATTTATAATTAAACTTTAAACTGCATATACGTAATCCAGCAGACAGCAGGTATCACAGGCAGTAGATCCACTCTAATCATATTTATTTGTCAAGCTCTATATATGTACCATATGTAGTACAGAAGGGAACAATAGAAGGCAACAAAATGAACTGAAATGATAGAGTGAAAAGAAAACTTGAAATGCTTTGATACTGTTGACTGATTCTGACTGATTCCTGACTAATTCCTGACTGTTAACTCGACTCAGTGTGAACTAGTGCAGGGCTGTAGAATATGTACAATATGTAGAATATATCCACAAAATTCCGCCATTAATAAACCAATACTTTGTGGCTTATTCACAGCAGAAGGCACAAGCCCAAATTCTTAGGCAATTTGTTTATTAAAGTAAGCAGAATCTGCACTGACAGCAGGCTGAGCAAACAAACTTTTGGGGCTTAAGCTTTCGCTTTCCTAAACCATCTCCCAGTAGATTCCTTAGCTACATCCCAATCCCCCACTGTATCTTTTGCAACCCTCAAGGGAGTTTCCACTGCCCAAGTGCTGGCTTCCCAGCAAACTGCTTCAGTTAGCTATCATTCCCCACTCTTAGAAGAGTCTGCCGACTGCATGCGTCTGTGGCAGTGCGTAGCACACGCAATGCAAAAATCTTGTTGCAAGCTGTAACAAGTGGAAGGAGAGCGCGAGAGACACTCCTGGCTGGCTGGCTGGCTGGCTGGCTGGCTGGCTGGGGCATGCAACATGTGCAAATGCGCATGCGTAATTATTGAAACAAGTTAATTACTGCGAAGGTGCGCAGCTCCGACTGCGACTGCGACTGCGCCTGCGCCCCGCCACCACAGCCCAGCGAATGTGTGTTCAGTGGATGCGAATGCGAATGCGAATCGAATGCGGGTGCGGGACACCAGGAATCGACAGAATCGACTGAATCGACTAATATATGCAAGGCAGCGCATTCCACAGTTGCAGATCCTTTTAAGGCCTGGCCAAGGCTTGGCACAGGCCAGAGCCTGCCACCAGTGGCAACCTGCAGCTACCCGACTACGACTGCGAGTATGTTCCTGCAGCTGCAGAGCTCCGTGATCAAAGTGTGAAATGACTTGTTGCTGTGTGATACCTGAATACAAATTGCTTGATGCCTCTGCGAACGCAGCCCAAAAATGGGTCCTCCCTCTCTCTCGCTGTCTATCGTTGCAGCGATCCAGCGATCCATCCATCGATGGCCTTAATTAAGTTGTTCTTGCTGATTCCCAGGAACCTTACTTTCTCGCTAAGCCCAGACCAGACCAGAGCAGAGCAGACCCCTTGATGACAAATAGCTAATGAAATTATCGCTAAATCAAAGATCTCCGGAATACCCCAGCAATCTCTTTCGCTCTCCCTGCAGCGTCCCTCCTTTTACTTAATTAAAAAGCTTGTGTTTCGAGGTGATAAAGACCTGCCTGTGACTAGGTCGACGCACATGCCCCCCCACCCCACCGCTAGAGATTATCGCCCAACAGATATATAATCGAGGCAGCCGCAAACGGACGTCAATCATATTCAATTAAAATCAATATGTGCGTTGTTTTACGCTAGAAATAAATAAATAAGTGCACAACAATTAGATGGCCTCGTTCTGGATTTGATTTGACATGTTAAATGGGTCTGAACGTGGATGTCTCTCTGCCAGCCGCCCCTCCCGTTCCCCCTGGCCCTCTTGTCGGCTCTCATTTGAAGATGTTCCAGAATGTAATACCGAATGTTGTTACTGCTGCCAGATAAGAATCGCTTGCAGGTAGATTCCGCCTGATACGCGACTGATGCGTGTAAGACGTGGGCTCAGATAAGGTTCGGCTGGATGGATGGATGTGCCGCTCCCTCCCTCCCTGCCAGCACGCGTCGTCTGGCAATCAGAGCCCCCACCTCCTCATGCCTCTCCATCTCCAATTAGCTAATAGCCAAGAAACCCCACCAATGAAAGAGCCATTCGGTGGCACCACGGGGCTGCCTTTGTTAGGGCCAACTAATTACGAGAGGCCATCGATTAATAATAAAAGGAGTCGCTCGCTCGATGGCTCGCTCGCCTTGGTAGTTCCACTTTATTTGCATTTTTAATTTGTGCCTTAATTAAATATTCATCTCTATCTACCCCCCTCCCGCTCTCACCCCCTCACCATCTCTCTTTTCCCTCGCTCTCCCACCTCTCTCTCTGTGTGCATCTCTCACGCTGTGTCACTTTTATGGCACTTGATTTATTCGAATATATCTGATTAATTGGAGCCGACGCAACGCGGGGAGAAAGTACCACGGCAAGAGAGTCAGAGAGAGAGAGAGAGAGAGCATCTCTTTCTCTCATTAGGGCTCGTTAAGGGAGTGAGAGGGAGAGAAGACGCGTCCTATATTCCCATTTGCTACGGTTTATTTTTACGCTTGAAACGCATAATTTAATAACCCACCTCGGCTTGTGGCAAGCGGCATTCGGTTTGGGGCATGGGCCATATGAGCGCTGGCCCGTTCCGAAGACAAATGGGTTTATTATAAGTATGATGGCTGGAAAAATTTATGCGCGCTATTAAATTGTTTATTAAACGACCGAGCCACCAAGCAGCCAGTCACCAAGCAGCCAGCCACCAAGCACCCGGCCACAAATGGCGAAAAATAAATCGCTTTTCACTTTACAAAAATTTAATTCCCATCCGAACGTTCCCGCCGTTGTCTTAGTAGCCCCCCGAAAGAGGCAGCTACTCGGGCTGTTGATGAACCCATTTGTCAACGTCACCTGCGCTGCCCTGCACCGCCCTGCCCGCCTTCTCCCACAGCCACAGCCCCACCCCACACCAGAGATGAACGGGAAAAGCGGCACGGAAACGGGCACGGGCACGGGCAGGGGGAATGATCTCTCTGCCTCCTCCTCCTTTTGGGGCTTTGGGGCAGCGGTGCCCTCGAACCTCAAGCCATCTACTTAATTACCAATATATGTTGCTGGCAAGTAGCAGCCCCTGCTGCATAATTGCATTGCCTGGCTCCACCTCCCTAGCTGCCTGCTTAAGTGGCTACAGTGCGGATTGACAGGGCGTGGCTAATTCTGCAATGAGATCAAGTCAAAAGGAATTCAATGAGAGAACTTTTCGGGGGTACGCTTAAGTATGTGAAGGGAACAAATTGGGCAGCAAATCCTTTTAGAGATAAATATTCTGAAGAGAAAAAAGTAGGATAAAAAGTTTATTAATTTTAGTCAATAAATGTATTGAAATTGGGATCAAAATTGAGCAGTAATGAGCACATTATATAGCAATATATGACATATATAGATGCACATACATTAGTGTAGGAACATAAACTATTTTTATGAGCTAAGAGCTGTTTCAATTGTGTAACTCACACACTTTAGACGAATAAATAATTATTTTGCATTATTAATCATCCGCTTAAAGACGTAAAACGGAACATCTTGTCTGTGGCTCGGGTTCCATCCTCTGACCCTCTTGTCTGTTGTAGCAGAAAATACTTCTGCAAGTGTTAAAATTTATTCAACTGCCTTCCACCTGTCCAGCAATCTATGATTTAATCTATGATTTAATCTTTGATTTAATCTTTGATTTAATCTACGATTTTCCTTCTACTTTTTATCTGTCCATCATGCATCTATTTTCGAAGAAAAATGTGCAACAATGTTCCATAAATCATAAAAAATACTCCGCCTAATTCCCACCGCATTTGCATTGCCATTTCCCTCTTAAGGACTGTCCACTGTACCGTCGGAGACCTTTGGCGACCACCAAGCACGACTCGCAGCGAAACGGAAGCCGAGCTTAGCGCGAAATTTAATTTAAGTTGCAGGGCTCCCGAGAAGGTTTTTCGCAAACTCATAAATGACGAGGCAAAGCCACACAGCGCCGCCCCCAGCCCCTGGCAACCTCCCCCCTCGTGCTCCTCACTTGCCGCGCTGACGCACTGACGTCATGACGGACGTACTAACTGACTGACAGGCCACGTATGAAATTTACATTCATTAGCTCGTTATCAATCTTTATGCCCCTCGTCCAGCCGCCACGGCAACGCGGCAACGCGGCAACCGGCAGCCGGCACTCGCGAGCCCCGGCTTGGGGCTCTCAGTGGACTTGCAACTAATTACAAAAAGTAATTATTGCTGAACTCTGGTTAATGCCGCAAACGGCGCCACAAAGAGCGGGCGGTGGGGGCTGGGCAGGGGCAACATCAGTGCTGCCCGAGTGGCATGGTGATTTCTGCAATGGCCGCGTGAAATCAATAAATTAAATATGCAAACTGGATATCGATTTGCAGAGGAACGGAACGCCAGCACAGAAGAATCCGCTGGGGCGGGGGGGCTGGGGCCGGGACTGGTGCTGGGGCCGGGACTGGTGCTGGTGCAATCCTAGATTAACGAGCCTCATGGGCGTGGCACTGTGTGCGGAAGCCAGGCAGCAGCAGCAACGGCAGTCAAAGGGAAAGGATAGACGGGAAGAGAGAACACCGGACGCCGAACGGACACTGGCGGGCACTCAACATCATTTACAAGTCAATAAAATCAATTTGGGCAACCGAAGAACAAACAAATTGGCCGACAGGGCAACCAGCCAGCCAGCCACACAGTGAAGGATACTCCACTCCTCGTATCAGCATTAGGGACCCCCGACACATGCCCCGCCGCACTGTCCAAGGTCCCAGGCCGCAGACCAATTATAATTCTAACGATAGTGAGCCCGGAACAGAAGGCCAGAAGCCGGCCTCTAATTAATCAATTATATATAAAAACAGAACTAATGCGATGATCCGAAGAGAGAAGAAAGGAAACAGAGAGCAAAAGGCAAGAGCAAAGGGAGACCCGAACACGGCAACACCTCAAGGGATGATCGAGGAGTCAGCAGCGATCGACATCTGCTTGTGGCCCACAGAAAGAAAAGATAACACCAGACTTTGACCGGACCCTGCGCCGGACAATCATTCTGAGGCGGCAGACTGCAGACCCCTCTAACCCATTCGATGTCGTGGCGCAATGGGAGATCAACGGAAGACGATGACGTAGATGTGAAGACTTTATTAGGAGTCACCTCTTTTGATACTAGAAGCGATGACTGCCAGGAAGATAGCAATCAGCTCACTTTTGGGGGGTATATGAAAGTTGAATGATTCCATTTTGGCCACCTAACTGAAAGGAACTATGTCTTGTCTCTCTCTCTCCTTCTGCCTCTCTCTTAAGCGATTATCTAACTTAGATTAGATTAAACAAGCTACAATTATTATTCACTACTATAATCCACACTACTGAACTGATAACAAATATACAAAATGTAAAATACAAGTGTATAAAAGTGTTGTGAAATTAAAGATGAATGAACATTTTTGTTCAACTATCCGATCGCCGAAGTCAGCCTTAATTATAGTTGACGTTCCAAAGTTATTGGAAACTATTTTTCAATTGCTAATAGATCAAATTTATGGGTACAAAAAAACAATAACAAACTGTGACTAGAAATAGAATGGACTGAATAGACTGACTGAATGGAAATTCAATTCAATTCAATGATATTTTGTAGCTCTCTAACCTTCAGGGTTATAGTAGAGTACGAAATGATAGCCCAATTGTCGGGGATAAATTAAAACATAGAATCTAAGTGGAATGTAAGAATGTAAAATAAATAAAATGTTAGACTGAAAAAGGGTGAGTGGAGTATGCAATAAAAACAATTACTGATTCACTATTGAAGACAACTTTCAGGGAAAATAAGTAAAATAAATAAACAAAATAATAAAAAAACAATAAATAAATAAAATAAATAAATAAAAAAATTAAATAGAAAAATAAAATAAAATAAAATAATAAAATAAATAAAAAAATAAAAAAAAATTAATAAAATAAAATAATAAAAAAATAATAAAATAAACAAAAAAAAAATAAATTAAATAAAAATAAAAAAAATAAATAAATAAATATAAAATAAAATAAGTAGAGCGATTGTCACATGTGACATATGTAGCTCCACATGCTGTCACTCTGCCAAAGATGTTGATTGGCTCATAGTCGGGGTCAACTAATGGCAGCAACTCAAATTATAGACGATATATTATAATAAATGATATATAATAATATATTATATATATATATAACTCACTATCTAATTTTGCCACGTTGGCTGAACTTTTATTATTGTACAACCCGAAATTTGAGAATAATATTTTCCACTTTGCCCGATGTTTAGTCATCGATTAATGCTTAAATTGGGAGGCTTTTGGAAAACAATTTAAAATTCCGTATTGGCATGCGTATAATTTTGGGAGGTTTCTGGGTGTGTGTTCAGGCAAGGGATACCAATTGGCGGGGGGCTGAAGTGGCCTCGTACTTGTAATTATATTTAATTCCACGCGAAACAATATGAAAGATAAATTTTAATAATTTTAATTGATGCGCTTTAAACGCGAATTATCTGCAACACGAAACATTTATTGCCAAATTCAACAAAACGTTGGCAATAAAAAAAAAAAAAAAACGAAAACCGGCAGCAAAAATGATGAACGGTGTGGCGATGCCAAGAGGCCGTGCTGAGAGGGGGGGAGGGGCTGGAGAAGAACAATTAAAACTCCAGTCGGTACACGCACTAATTACCAAAGCATTTCACCAAGGAGGGGGGAACAGTGGGGCGGTGCAGTGAGTGCGGCATTTTCCACAATTAGATTTACGAACAAATGAAATTACTTGGCTTTCGTTTTAATTGCAGGCTGCTTATTGGCCAGGAATGTACAAGTATATACATATACATACATATATATATATACCTGTATGTATGTATCATAATCGACTAGCCAACGCAGCCAAGCAGAAGGGGGAGCTGCCTTATCGTTGGCTGGAAATCTGGCGATTTTGGGTTGCATAAACCAGTTAATAACGCGCTTCCGCCCAAGTCAATTTGTGCCCAGGCCGGGCCCGGTCTGGCCCACACGACAATTGAGTGAAAATGCAACCGCCGACGCAATGAAAGCAAGACAAATCGTCGTATCAAATTACCAAATAATGATCCAGGGGGAGGGGCAGAGACTCACCCAAGGAAATGCCTAACCATCGGGCAGAAGGGGAATCAGCAGGGGAATTATTTGTAGCAGCCATCAGCAGCAGTCGCTGGTGTTTGTTGTTGGTGGTGGCAGCCATCCAGCGACAGTTTTGTTGGCTGAGGTGATTATGTCACACGCCCTGCCCTGACGGAACCAACCGCAGCCATTTGTAATTGAATTAATGCCTCTGGAAACAGAGAGAGCTGGGCACAGAGCCCGTAGTACTCGTCGTATTTGTTGGGCACTATTTATGGGCCGACGGGCGGGGCCTTATCGGCGACATTTCATCGCGCGACTCCAGTAACCCTAACTAATCGCACGTAATTAAATATAATTTGGTATCGTTTACAGTTGCGTTTCGTTTCGTTTGTGTGTTGCCTTTGCGTTTGCATTTGCATTTGCTACACCATTTCCCACAACACACAGGCACTCCACCCCCCCACGGGATTCCAGGGCAGGGCCAATTCCAAGGGAAAACTATGTCGAGGCGGAGATTATGTCAGGGCATAATTGGAGAAGTCATTTCGCGGGGAAGCGAAAGTAGTGGGGCGCAGAGTGAAAATGGTAGGCGAAACTACAATTGGAGCTGCTTTCGGAGGCATGACATGAGGATAAAACTCGTCGAATAACTAGGAGGCAGGAAGGATAGCAGCTAGGGAGAAGCATTTGGATATGTTTGCCATCACTTCTAAATGGGAATAAAGTTCAGAAGAGCAAAGATCTGCTTGGGAGAACAATTTTAATAGAACATATAATAATAATAATGAATATAATATATTATTTAATATAATATTTTAATGGCATTCACTCTGATGAGAATTTGTGGGCTTGCAATGTCGCAAGGGAATCGTAAGGGACTCTCATTGAAAACGAAAGCAGGATCATCCTTAGGGAACCCATTCTAATGGTTTCCATTCACCCATAGAATATTCTTCCATTACCTATCTGCTGACAGGGAACTCTACCCTGCGAAAAGCAGTTCATCCTACGTGAAAAACTAGCTTAAACTTTAGCACTTGGATATTTGGTTGGCCAAATTGCAGCAGCCATAAGTCCAAGAGAGATCCGATCAGGGGAGTACTTCCTGAAGCGAATATGACGCCGGAAATGGTATGATCTAAGCCAAGGAGGAGATTTAATATTTTTATTTGCTATTATTGATAATCGAATTATAAAACTCAAGCCAACTTTGCAGGCAGCACTGGTTTCCGAGGCCTGCGGCTGTGTGGAGGATATTTGTGCATTTATCACATATATTTTAATATGCAAACTGACAGCCACTCACCGCCAACTCCTCGAAGCTCTAACGAAAGGGGGCGAACTCAGCTCAGGGGAATATACAAACACAGTGGATCCCAGAGACTGCCAATACCTATGCACCTCCTGTCCGCTTTCCTCTCAGGCACTGCCTGGACACATCAGATAAATGCTTGTATCTAAGCTGCATAATGGCCATAATGAATAAGACACCTACGGACAGCAGATAGGGCCTGTCCAAACAGACTCACAGCCAGCCACTTGGCCTGCAATTTGTTTGCCATCGGCAACACACACACACACACACACACACACCGAGAGAGAGAAAAAGAAATACAACGAAAAAGAAGAAGGAAAAAATAAATGAAAATGCGCGGAGCTGGAATAAAAATAAAATTATTTAATTGCGCAATTAAGTGCACATTTGTAACGTTTTGCGCGACATCTGTCCCATGTGCAGGAGTAGATCCAAGCCCAGAGACAGCAGCAGAGAGCCCAGACCCAGACCAGACCCAAACCAGACCCAGGCCAGACCCAGAGTCCGCGTCCGAGCTGAAGTCGGGACCGGAAATTCAATTGTTGAGATAATAATTACATTAGGACGTGCGCGCATGCGCGACTCTCGCTGTCTCGCTGTCGCTCTGTCTCTCTGTCGCTGCAGCGTCTCCGCCATGTGGACTGGACAGGAGTGGACGCGAGAGCGATTGCCGAGCGGAGTCCGCACTCCAAAACGAGTGCACACCTTGCGCGACGAGCTGATTGACACGGCCACATGGGGACGAGATGTACCGTAGAGAGACCTCTGCGCCTGTCCATTGAACCCATCGGCCAAATGGTCACTGGTCGCTGGTCGCTGGCCGCTCTTTTGTTTGCATTTCGCCTGTAAATGAAGCGTGAAATTAGCTGCAGTGCAGCCAGTCGCAAACTCGATCGGAGTCGCCTCCAGCCCTGACTCTCAAGCTGACTCGGACTCCGAATCCAGAGCTGCGACTGCGCGACTCCACGACTCCACGACTGAGCGACTGTGGCGTCGCATTGTTTGCTTCTTGTTAAGGCCCGACAATGGGATAATATGGCAATATAATGGCAACACCAAACTATTTGTATGCAATTGCCATTAACACTTTATTTATTGCCCGGCGATACGAGCAAATTGGGCGACTCCAGCAGCGAGCAAACAAGAGTGCGGCAAAGGGGCTGGGCAGTGGCAGCAGGGGCAGCGGCAGTGGCAGCTTCCACTGGAAAATGCTGCAAGTGGACAAGTGGCTGGAATGAAGCCGTCGTTTTATATGGCCAGCTTATATCGGGCCTAATGAAGTAGTTATCAAGGAATGGAATCTGCTAGGACTGAAACGAAAATGGCAAAGACCGGCTGCGTTCTCCATTAGAAGCGGGGGCACCGGCTCCCGAGGGGATTGGTCTGCAGGAGTGGGAAACACTCTGCAAATGGAATTAGTTAGGTGGAAATGCCTTTCAGAAATAATACGGCTAAGCGAGGCTTATGACAATTAATCTAATAGCAGTGATAAGGGGCATGGGTTTTATTGAGTTGGGATGTGCCGAGAAGACCAAGAAAATATCGGAATTACAAGTAATACAAGAGCACACAAATTATAACATTAAATTGTGTTAGACAAGGATGATGTAAAGTTAGTTTAGATTCAGTAATTTGCTTGGAACTGATGGGAATATATGCAATTTATACTCGTAAAATTACGATAAGTTTGAATGTATTATCGCTGGAAATTTAAAGTTTTTTGAACAATTAGTAAGCAAATTAATTTTCATATAATATAATAATAAATAAAAATAATACATATATAATAATAAATAATAATATATAAAATAATATATAATATACATATATAATAGTATATAATATATATACAATAACTAGCTGTACCCGGCCACGTTTCACTGTGGCACATTGTGGTTGCATGGGTGAGAAGTGAGTCGAGTAATACGCTCAACATAAATTTGGACTTGCAATAATTGGAGGGCATAAAATACACAATATTCCATTGCCGTTTCCGGCATCTTCCGGCATATATAATATGCATATAATATTGATAATGTTCTATAAAAGTTTGCTGAAGTTCGAGCAGCTTACAACACGTTTAAAACGTTTTTAATGGCTTTAAAAAACTCTAAATTAAGTAACTAAATGGCTTGAAAATATTGCAGCATATGGAGATTCAAGGGAAAAGGTTGAAAATTAGCTAGTAAATAATATAAGAATAAGAACGACGAACTTTAAATATATTCAGTTGCATTTTCATAAGTTTTATAAGTTGAAAATATCTTAAAATTCTGTTGGTAGTACATCAATGTTACATCAATGTTATGGCAACATATGGCAGATCTGCAATAAGTTAAACGATGTTAAACACCTCCACATTATGAGACTTTGAACTGTTCATTTGGGCATCCCTTGCCAACACCCTGGAACCGCTGTTAGAAACCCTTTGGCACGCATGACTCAACGCAGGAGCCTCATCTGTCATTCCCTCTTCAAGTCTTTGTTTCTATGACCCTGTCAAATGGCCAATGCATATCCCATTAGCATCCTGACACCCCCAAAGGCAGACTCAGAGCCGGAGCCAGGCCCAGACCGAGACCCCGACCGAGACCCAGACCCAGACCGACACCCTTTCCCATATACGCGGGTAAACAAGGCAATAATCTACGACTACGTACGACTCCGGGCAATCATCCAATAAAGCCAACAAAGTCATTAACGAGGCCCTTAACACTACTAACAAACGGTTTATATGAGCAGACGAGGAGAATGCTCTCTCTCTCTCCCCCTTATCCTCTCCCTCTCTCTGTCTTTGCGCCTGCCTGCCTTTCCCACAAGCTCCCTTCCTCCGCACTTCCCTGGCACTGACCAGAACCTCTCTCTCTCTCTCTCTCTCTCTCTCTATCTGTCTCTCTGCCTGCCAGCAGTTTCTCTAGCTGTTCACATGTGTGGATTCCAATGCCATGGCTAAATTATTTAATTTATGAGCCGCAACTTCTATGGGGGAAACGCATCTACGGAAACGCAGCAGAGTTAACCCGGCGGCGGCGGGGCAAATAAATTTCCATTTTGCTAATCAAATTTATTGCACTTTGTGCCGCGGCTTATTCAATTACACTCCAATGCGCGGGAAAGAGAGCTAGGGAGCGTCGCGTCTGCAACGCAACTGCCAAGAAAGAGCAAAGAGCAAAGAGAAGCCACCGCCGCGTGCTCGCTGGCTCGCTGGGTGCTTGGCGGGCGAGAGAGAGCAGCCAACGTCGCCGGTGCCGCCGCCATTACTGCGCTCTGTTCGTGGCGACGCCTCCCATAGGCTGTCGCCGGCACTCGTCACTGGCCCTCCCGCTCGCACTCACAGCCAAAGGGGGCGGAGCACCTGCCGCCGCCAACACCTGTGACGATCGATCGCAGCCACCGATCGCCTAGCTGCCTCTCGCTTCGACTCACAGTGAACAGAGCAGGGCAGAGCAGAGGCCATAAACAACACACGGGAGAGAGGCAAAAGAAACAGCAGCAGCAGCAGCAACAGCAGCAACAACTCCAACCGGTTGTGGCACCTGGGGAACGGAACCCACCTGAGTTTTCACCGGCGCGGCAGTGGCTCTTGCTGTAGTTCGCTTGCGGCACTGACGGAGCCCGGTCATCGTCTTTCGTGTGCGCGCTCTCTCGGCTCCGTTCCGATACATCCACATTCGTGGTTCTTCGTTCTCCGTTCTCCGTTCTGCGTTCTGCGTTCTCCGCCCGTTGCTTGTGCTGCACAGTGTCGTGTGCTGGCGTGGAGTGTCCGGCGTCTTTGGAGGTGTGAACAGCCCACTCGCAGATAATAGATCCGCGGCGTAGAGTTGCCCCGCAGATCTGACAGTACAGAACCCAAAGCCAAAGACCGATTGACGGAGTGCGGAAAGACCGTCGGCAAGTGCTCTCCTCTCCGATTGTGTGAACCGAAAGTTGTGCTAATACCAGGCGAAACAGAGGAAAGTAAGACAAGAAAGCAGCTCTACAAGGAAGTTACAACACTGCTCCGGGCGCACACTGAAATATACGAAAATAAGGTAAGGTTTTAGCACCTAAAAGTGGGAGGAAACTTTAAGAAATTCCGTCGGAACTATTCCACAGGAACTGAAGCTCGAAAGTCGTACAATTAATTTCATATTCTTTAGCATGTAGCTACAATGTTGCGATAGATAAATTAAAACCTCATTTCGGGAGTCGCAGAACACGTGCCAGGAGGCCATAGAGAAGAAGAAATATATGAGAAATATATGAGAAATATATGAGAAATATATGAGAAATATATGAGAAATATATGAGGGGTGCTATTTGCAAAGAAGGCGGATAAAGCTTTAAATGGGAACCATAACTAATTCCATGGGTGACTGAAGGGTATCCGAAACTCTAAAGATTAGCCACTAAAGATTCGTAAGCAAAGTATTACTTCAGTTCAGCTTAGCTCCAATCTACATCCAGAGACAATATAAATAATTCCGTAGAAAATAAAATAGATCTGAAATAGCTAAGACTCTTCCTGTTTCAGATAGGTTATGATGGGACTAAGTTGTCTAAGTTAGATGCATCTCATGGGAACATCATAGAGCTGCGCAATCGAGAGCTGCCATATACGAAACATAAGTAGATTTGTGAGGCATTTTCAGCGCCACTCACAGCATTCTTTTAGTCTATGTCTAGGGATAATATGACAAAGTACTTAGTACAGTGCTCTACAGATACGATAGGGATATAACCATTCCCAATAGCTTCTGTGCAACACCCGAAAAGAGATCCAAATTGCATAAAATCGCATAAAAGGTACACAAAAGAGGAGCACCTCCGCCTTGCATTAGCTGCCCAGCCAACTCCCCCGCCACTTCATTCCCAATCCCAATTGCGCCCAAGACCTCCCCCTAGAAGCCTTCCCCCCCTCCCAACTTGTATCACCTTCGTAGCAATCGTAGCCATCCAAGAGATACGATCCCCGCTCGGACTTAACCTACTTCTCAGCGTGATTGACAAATATTACAAGCACAAGTATAGCCCCGTAATGCCGAATCTATTTCATAATTCCCACCCAGCCAATCTGCGAATCCAGCAAGCCATCAGCAAACGAAACGGAAAGTAAAACCTAAAATTAAATATCATTAAATTTGATTAATTCCCCACCTGGACACATCCTCGGCTCGTATCGCGGCTCGTATCATATCAATCCGAATCATATCAACGCTGTAGACCATCCCATAGAGGGGGAATTTGATTAGCCAGCGAAGAGGGTGGAAGGAGGGATGGGATGGGGTGGGGATGGGGGTTCCCTGTGGGCCTCGAAGACTACGCTTTGGGCTCCTGCTGATAGCTCGATAAGTTTATCGCTGATTGGCTTTAATTAAACACCATTAAAGAGTACAAATTGTCAGCGGCACACACACACAGCCTGTGCCAATAAATCACGTTTGGTCTGGCTGATGTATTTCAATTGTGTGTGCCCCAACCCACCCCCCCAACCCCTCGCCAGTGGGGGTGCTTGTACCTAGTGTGTGTTCCAACAGAATAAATGAAATTAAGCGGGCCCCCGGCCTATCGGGCCAAGATAATCGTGTCAAAAAGCCCACTGACCACTTCACATTCGACGTGGCCGAGGGCCGCCGCCGCACAGAGACCTCGATAGACAGCTAGACACGATGTGTGTGTCTGTGCACCATGACTCTAGCTGCCAGATAAGCTGCCGCACAGACTGCTGCCTCACAGGCCATCCCGGCAGAAGGTGCAGGTCTCCGGTCTCCGGTCTGCGCCTTCTGGTGATAATCGAATTGGCCAGCACTTGGCCGCAAAACGATTGATTTAATTAATAATAATGCCTCATGTGACTTGTCAGCCAGCAGCAGCAGCAGCAGCAGCAGCTCCAGCACTTGTGACGCAAATAGCCGGGGTATCGCCGTGGCAGCATCTGCCCCCGCAGATAGTGCTGCTGCGGCGGGAGATCTGCCCCGATAAGATTGTTGTGCTCCTTCTGGGGTGGAGGCAGTGGCAAAATTAAAATATGTCTCCCTGCACCTGTTTCAATTCAATTACGGCAACATACAATTAAAACTTGTTGCCCGATGCATAGATAGCGTGGCGTGCCCCTAGTATCTTATAGATATGCAGCCGAATTCTTTTTTTGGCAGCTATCAGAACACGAACACACGCGTTCTGATTGCTGCGCGATTGTGCGACAGCGCCCAATTGGGTGGCGCGGTGTGCGCTGCCTCCTTTGATGGCAGTTCGATTGAGCAACACCCCCCAAAGGCAAGCGACTGACTCCCCACGATCTGTGGAGCTGTGGCACTGTGGAACTGCGGCTAAGATGGCGCCAAGTCTGCCTCAGAAGGATTCATTGAGATGTGCTTCATTAATTCCAATTCCCATACCCATACCCAACCCCATTCCCATCCCCCATCCTCTTTGCTTTGCTTTGGCTAAATGGAACATGCAAACATGAGAAATCAACGTCGTCGTCGGACACATCTCCAAATTGCTCTGCCTCGGATTCGCTTATCAAACCGTACAAGACAATGACAAAGGGCAGAGACAGACCAGGCAGAGGCAGACCAGGCAGAGGCAGAGGCAGACCATCCACACAGACAGACAGATGGAGAGGGAGATGGCGAGGGAGATGGAGTGGAGATGGAGTTGGAGACGACGGCGTCGCGCAACAGTTGTACGAGCAACAGAGATCACAGATCCCTCCTCTCTCCGCGATCCTCCAGTGTAGCCTGCTGCCGCTGCTGCTGTTGTGTTTTTAACATGCATTTTATGAGTAATTGGCCCCGCATCAACATCACCAACATATCCAACAACAGCCACAGCATCGCCATCAACAACCGCATCAACAACAAGCAGAGCCACAGCCAGAGTCAGAGCCACAGCCAGAGCCACAGCCAGAGTCAGAGCCACAGCCAGAGTCAGAGCCACAGCCACAGCTTGGAAGTGGGCTACGCGTCTGGCTGGGACATGGGGGACATGGTACCTGGGACCTGAGTCACAACTTGAACCTGCGACTACCTTAGGGGCTACCGTCCCAGCAATCTACTCCATTAGGGTGGCCAAAGCAGTGGCTTTTGGCAGGTTGGACAACGAAGTGCGGAATACACTGGCAAAATAATCAAAACATTGGCAAAGCATTCGTTCCTTGTGGGCTAGAGATCTAAGCCGAATATCTAACAGCTTTTAAGGGATAAAAACAGCACTGAAACAGCATGGAATACGCTGAATAAAGGGAGTTTAAGGCAGCGCAGAGCAACAGAAATCCCATGTAATGCTCATCGCAATGCAAGCTTAAATCTCACGTGAAGATAAGCAGCAGAGCAGAGCCTTCATAGCTTTCACAGCTGACTTAAAGATGCAGAGAAAAAATGCTATCAATCTTTTAATGCTTATATGTGTAGTGCCACATTTCAGCAATAGATCAAGTGATAGTTCAATTTTATACTGAAGCACACAACTCTTCTCCCAAACTCTCTCCCAAATAAAGAGGATAACACCAGAGAACTTGTCGAAGATCGAATATTCAGTCAGAAAACTCATAAAAGAATTTAGCAGCGAGGATCATTGAATAAGCAGCAACCCACAAGTGAATATTTTTGGGTTTTAACATACAGAAAACATTCGCAAAGTGCTAGAAATATTCCCACTGAACATCAGCACTTCTTGCCATATCTCTCGCGCCGAATTATGGATTTATTCCAGCAGTGTTCAGCTGATGCCCTGCCCTGCCCAGCTGTGTGCTATCTGCGGGTTAGGGTAGCCCACAGGTCGCAGTGTCTCTTGGGTCGATTGGCCAGTAAATTGAATTAAGATTGGCCCCAAGAACAACAAATGAGGCGGCCGAGTCAGCTTCGACACAGCACAGGATATGAATAAACTAATTATAATTGGGAGAGTGTGTGCATTAGAGGCAGAGGTCGTCCATAAGGTGCAACGCAACAGCAACAGAAGAAGCAACAGCAGCAACAACAGCAACAGCAACAACAGCAGCAGCAACAACAAGCAGACGACGATGATGATGACGGGAGGCGCCTGCCTGGGCCAACAACAAGAATGCTGCCTTATCGCACCTGGTCCAAAGACGGCGCCAAGAAACAAACAACGAAACAACGAAAAGAGAGAACTCAGGTGCAGCAGAGGCCACAGAGGCCACAGAGCCACAGCCAAGGGATTCTGATTCGGATTCAGCTTCACCTTCAGCTTCAGCTGCCTCGTTGTGGTATCAATTTTATGTATTTTTGGGTGACTCAGAAGAGCGCCACGAAAATTAATAATTGACTTTATCAACTGAAACTATTAGGCGAGGAGAATTCCCAAAGCGCTTCTCAGTGGGACTGATCGGTGTGGAGGTGTGGAGGCAATCCATCAAGCGACCACACACTCGGATGGGGCTCAGCAGACTCAGGCTCTGCTCTGCTCTGCTCTCTCTCTCTGCCTGCCTGTCTCTGCGCTCGGTATCATGGAGAACGCATGAGCTTTCGCCTCTTGGGAGCCACCCAAAATGTTTGCCATTATCATGGCGGGTGTGTTGGTGGGGGGGAAATTACAATGCCGATCATCAAAGTGTGACTAAAGTGGTTTAGCCTAATGTAAACCCATAAATAAGCACAGCACCAGATACAGAGACGCGACTGCAGACGGAGACGGAGACGGAGACTACGGAGACGGAGACTCTGGAGACTGTGCAGACTGGGGAGACTCGAGACGGAGACGCATTAACAAAATGCCAGAAAAGAGCTTCTGTTTGCTGTTCTACCTGGTCCCGTAGCAGCAGCAGCAGCGGCAGCAGCAACAGTCGTCCCCTGGTCCGTCCGTTGTGGCTTTTAATGAAATATGCCAGGCCAGGCCAGGCCCATGGACGGACGGACCCGCAAGAAGCAGCTAAAAACACAAAAGTGCAACCATAAAAACGACACCAGCCCAGGCCCAAAGCAGCGCAAGAGAGAGAGAGAGAGAGAGACTTGGAGGAGAGTTGAGTTGAGTTGAGGAGAGGAGTCTCCCTGTGCGTGGAGTTGAGTTGTGGAAAGAGTAGCCCGCAAAGGCAGAAACATTGATGCTTATCGAGATGACAGAAGTGACGACAACAGTGAGACACACAGAGACAGAGACAGAGACAGAGCTGAGGACACTGGACAGTGGACAGAGCTGGACAGTGGACAGCGCTGGCCACTGGCCACTGGCCACTGGAGAGTCTGTTCTCATATGCTGCTGAAGTACCTGCCAGCAGTACACTTGTCTTCGTATTACGAATTAATTTCTCAATTTTCCATATGTCTTAGGAAAAACCCACACACTTCTTACAATGTGGTGTGTGTGTGTGTGTGCTCTTCAATATACAAAGTATACCATACGCGAGACACTAATGGAGCTTATCTTTAAACGGAACAAGCAACCGGCAAACAAGTTCCAGGTTCCAGACAGCCATGCCCCAAGGCTGTGGCTCTGTGGCTCTGCGACTGTGGCGCTTTGCCTGATTAGCATCCAGGGACTAAACAGCAAGAACTTCGACTTCTACTTCTACTTCGACTTCTACTTCGACTTCTACTTCGACTGCGACTGCAACTCCTCTGAATGTTGTGTCAAAATGTTAGCCACGAACTCGCCCCCGCCTGCAGTTGCTGCTGCTCTGCCTCTTGGCACTTGGCGAGGAGTCTCTCTTCCTGGTCGCTCGAGCCGGTCCACTTCTGCTCGCACTGCTATCTGCAATTGGGCAGAGCAAGTGCAGCGTTAACTTGATTAGTTGTTGTCCCCGGCACTGACTAAATGAAGCCATGAGAGCAGGTCTGCCCGAAGAAATACAACAGCAGGAAAAACAGAAAAAGCAGAAACCTGACAGTTTCTCCAGGCACTCTTGGCTTTGCCTTTTAATTACCCCAACGAAACGTCAATCAGAGACAACAGCCATCACATCACATCATCCTTCTGTAGCACTCTTGGAGTCTCTCCTCTCTCCCCTCCCTCTCCCCACTCTCTGATTGCTGGCAAAAGGCAATAATAAAGTCGTAACGCGGATACAATTATAAGGCGGCTCTACAACAAAGCCAAACGGCACACATTGCCCGCATACCTTTCGGGTAGTAGCAGCAGTAAGTCGGTCCACTGCAGCTACTGCAGCTATCGCATGCAATGAATTAATCAGTTTTACGGGGGCCAGTAGGGAAGGAAGGGAGCGACGCAGCAGCAGCAGCAACAGCAGCAGCAACATAATTGCAATTCGTACAACTAATTTAATAATTTGCGGTGCACGGTCCACGGTCCGCACGGTTGCTCGCCACACAAATTAAGTTTGTCAGCTGTCAATGCGTGGAATTTGTGGACAGCATTCAAAAACTGACAGCACAAATCATATCAGCGAAGTTATGAGTTATTAACTGAAGTCAGAGAGACCAACAGACCAACAAGTTGCCTCCGCAAGTTAATGGACCCCTCCGATGTTTGCAGCGCACCAAAGGGTCTTCGTTTTGTTGGCTTGTTGCAACTTCATTCCGCAAAAGAATGCAACTAAATCAATCACAGCCACACTAATTTGCCATTTAACAAGGTATTTGGACAATTTTGATATATGTATTCAGCTGGGTCTGGCTTCGAGCCCACTGAAATGTCAACGGAATCAGCGGCCATCAATCAAGCAGACTTTTGGGCATCTTGGGGACAGGCACAGCCACGGGCACAGGCCGAGGGACTGGAACCGGCTTCAAGCTCGCGGCGTGGCATTGCAGCAGCTCCGCTCAGCTCAGCTCCGCAAAGGAAGGTTACACATCGGGTCTAACCATTTAGTTGTCATTAAAGCGGGAGAGAGGGACAGAGACCCCTCTCGTATATTAATTAGCAAGACATGAAATTACCAAAAACTTCAACTCTGACGTGCAGTTCAGGCCAGAACGAGGCAAAACCAACTGCTGCCACCTGATATTAATTTGATCTGATAGAAGCGACATGGACACGGACCTGAACCTGAGTCTGAACCTGCTTCTGCTTCTGCTTCTCGAACTCGAACTCAAAGTGGAGCTGTAGCTGTAGCTGTTGCTGCTGCTGCTGCTGCTGTTGAGTTGATGATGATGAAAATGAAGTTGCCGCCCAATTTAATTAAAATTCCAAACGATCTGCACATGAAAGCTGCCATCAGCCATCAGCAGCCCCAGCCACAGCCCCAGCCCCAGCCCCGTCCCCGGCTGCAAAAGTAAACCCAACTCAGCGAGCGCGCTGAAACGTGTTGATGGAAGAGATCAGCTGACGGACAGAGCTGCAGTCCATCCATGGTGTCCACGGTGTGGTCATCGATTTGCATTGGCTCTGGCTCTGGCTCTGGCCTGGCTCTGATGAGACCACAAGCTGCAGCTGGGAGGTTCAGACCACAGGCCATGACCATAAGGCACGCTCCCGAACCGCAACACTTAGACTTGGACTGGGGAGAATTTTTCGCTAGAAATAAATAACTTGGGGCATACCTGAAAGTGTGCAATAGCTGCCTCTGCATATAAAAGTAAGAAATTCCTTGCCAAAATGTGGTTGAATATGTTTCAAATAAAATATATCGTCGCTTTTTATAGCCGAATGCCAGTAAATGTATAAAAGAGACAGAAGATACGTGTCCGAGCCCATACTGAATATATATTCTGGCTCAGCATCAATAACCGATTCGATATAGCATGCCTGTTATTCATTCTTATGGCCAGAATGAAGAAAATAAGTTTGCCAGCTCCCCACCCGCCTTACGCTCAAGCTCTCTCTCTCCCAGTGTGTCTTAGCAGTTAAGGGTGTTCCACATTTACTCTCTTCCAGGTAGAAACGTTCTCATGAAAAGTAGCTGCCCTTTATTGTTATTTAGACTATTTCTTATAGATATATCCTCAGCATTTAGTCATCCTTAAACTTCGCCTAACACTGCAAAAAGGTAACCCCAAATGAATTGGAGTTTCCGCCACAAAAGAAGTCTGTACTATAACATGCCCCCATTAGGCCCCACTAGCCCCCATCCAAGCACACTCAACTCTCTCTTATGCTGGACAGTGTAACCGCAGCTCTAACCTCGAGGCCCACAGTCCCGATGCAATCGAATCCGAGCCGACTTGGTCATGGCTGCGCTGCGAGTACGAGTCGATGGCAGAAATTACAGAAATTGGCATAATAAAGTGCACGATAATTGCACGTTTAGCGTTTATTGAATTACGAGCTTCTAATGCGCGACTATAGCCCCTTAGCCCCCACCCCACCCCACCCCACCGCGCCCGTCAATAATCTGTACCCACCCACTTGCTCTCTCTCGTTGCAGCTGCCTTTGGTGGGATACTGGAGTACTGGAGTACTGGTGTGCCTTGGTGGATTATGGGCATATCGGAGGAGATCAAGCTGGAGGAACTACCGCAAGAAGCCAAATTGGGGCACCCGGATGGCGTTGTGGTCGAACGTGGCTCGGTGCTCGTCTCCTCAGCGTCGGCGGCGACGGCCGGGGCCTCGCTAACGGTTTCAATTTCTGGCGGCGCACCCAGCGGCGCCAGCGGGGGCACCAACAGCCCCATCTCGGACGCGAACAGTGACTGTGAGGCGGACGAGTATGCGCCGAAGCGGAAGCAGCGTCGCTATCGGACAACCTTCACCAGCTTTCAGCTGGAGGAGCTCGAAAAGGCCTTCTCACGCACCCATTACCCCGATGTCTTTACGAGGTGAGTAAGAGTGAGAATCAAAACAACAACAACAGCAACAACAACAAGAACAAGTATAATATAATATGACAAAAGATAAGCGAGAACGCCCGAATGGAAAATGGCCCCAAAAACTTTTTGTGAGGAGAGAAATGAAATTTGCATAAATCGCTCATCGAGACATCAGCGAGACATCACGACAGAAGGGAGAGAGGAGAGACGCTCCTTGGTTTTACGACTCGCTTGATAATAATACTTATGACGACCGAGCGACCCCCCTGAGTGGTTGGTTGCTTGGATCTTCCATCGATCTTATTTGGAGCAACATTTGTATGGGCCTTTATGGGCGATTCGATTACAAATCACCAAAGATCAGGCTTCAGCTCTCATAGATCCCAATCGATGACCCTCTCCCAGAGTTCAATTAGCATGCAGAAATCTCTCGAGACTTTGGTCTCGTTCTCCGGCTGAAAGACAGCCAAAGTAATTGCCATAAATTAAAAGTCAGTCAGTCTAGAGCTCCCAGTTCGAGCCCCAAAGTGAACTGCTAATTGAGACCGCACGATGACCAAGCGAAACAGTACAACAGCAACAACAACAAAAAAAAAAGGAAAAAGCTTACTTACAATGTCAATAGCAGCAGCAGCAGCAGCAATTAGATCAACTTTTTGCAACGCTTGTTGCTGCAGTTCTCAATTCATTAAGGCCTGCCTGCTGCTTGATTTGAATGTGCGGCAATTAATTAAGCAAATAAATCAAATCGGATTTAATTTGTGTTTAAGCTGCAATTAGCACTTGGGCTGCATTCGCTGAGAGTGAGAGCGCTGTGAGAGCGGCGCGCGTGAGAGAGGGTCAAAGCTAAGAGCGAATATGTGAATGCTTTCCCATGATGCACCTGTGTGAGAAAGAGATGGAGAGATCATCTTAAGTAAAGCTCGCTCTGTGTAACTCAGGAGTGCGGCGCAATTAGGAGTGCAGAAGGGAGCGTCACTTCGGAACAAACTTTAACAAAACTTCAAAGAGTGTCTCTCCCGATTTTACGGCAAGGAAAAAAACCTTTCAATGCCTTTCAACCATTACAATTGATTATCAACTAAATCTTCTATCTATTTGCCACTAAACCTCTGGTTTTTCTTTCAACTTTTTATTTTTTTTCAGAGAAGAGCTGGCGATGAAAATTGGCTTAACCGAGGCGCGCATTCAGGTAAGGCCCGGCCCCCAAAGAGATTTGCGGTTGATTCGCGTGCCCCACGTGCACCCCACAAACAATGTTGTAAAATTGAAAAATAATGGAGCATGTCGTCCCTAATGAAATCGACTCGCAGTTAGACACACTGAAAGGTATCCTCGGGGCAGAGGGAGAGCAGAACTGAAGATGATGCAGAGAGAGAGAGAGAAATGAATGTGCATTCAATTTTTTTTTTTTTTGGTTTAGTGCCAGTCATTACAATTTACGGCGCTTCTTGTTTTTAATTATTCCCCCCAATGCTAAACAACATTATTTGCTTAACCGAACATCCATTTCTCCCCAGGACTACAAATACAGTCCCCCCCCTCCACCATTTACCATTCCGTGTCCGTGTCCGTGTCCGAGGAGTCCAAGTCAGAGTTTGAGTGCAATCAGCCACCGTTCTTGTGCCTGGGATCGACTCCCATATTCAGATTGTTATGTTAAAAACTAATTAAAGGGGCGTTTTCAATAACAACGCCCATTAATTGGATGAGGCTGAGGCGTCTTCCGTGCAGAGTGCAGTGCGCAGTGGAGGATGCTGTGGATAGCGATACAGTAGCCTGCCAGCCACACATAATTCATGGTCTTCTCTTATTCCTCCTCCTCGTTCTTGTTGCAGGTCTGGTTCCAGAATCGTCGCGCCAAGTGGCGCAAGCAGGAGAAGGTGGGTCCACAGTCGCATCCCTACAATCCTTACCTGCCCAGCGGCGCCGCCAGCATGCAGACGGTGGTGGGAGCCGCCCTGCCGCCCAATCCCTTCACCCATTTGGGCTTCCAGCTGCGCAAGCCCTTCGATGCCCAACACGCGGCGAATCTGGCCGCCTTCCGCTACCCGCATCTCTCGGCAGCGCCCATGATCCCATCCGGCTACTTCAATCAGTTCCAGCGGTGAGTAGTCTAGTGCCTGGCGAATTCCCAAGAGAACTAGTTCCTCTAGCCCATGATGTTCTCTCTCTGCCGCCTCTTTTAGAGCTCCTCCTCACATGCTGCCGCCGGGCATGGCCGGGATGTACTCGCCCTCCAGCTCCTTCCAGTCGCTCTTGGCCAACATGACGGCAGTGCCGCGAGGCCCACCCCACATGCCGCCAATGGGTGGCAAGCCCATGCTGGTGGGATCCCCCGACCTGCACTCGCCCACCTCGCCCGACTCCGGAGCCTCGCAGCATCAGCATCAGCCTCCACCACAGCAGCAGCAGCCACCACACGCCCAGCCCTCGCAGCTGTCGCCCCAGCAGCTGGTGGGGATATCTCTCACCCACCAGGTGCCCTGCGGCTCGCCCACACAGACGTCGCCCGTGGCCCTGACCCTGTCCCACTCGCCGCAGCGCCAACTGCCGCCGGCACAACATCCGCCGCCCCGTTCATCCACGCCGCCCGAGGATCGACGCACTTCCTCGATTGCCGCCCTGCGCCTCAAGGCGCGCGAGCACGAACTCAAGCTGGAGCTGCTGCGACAGAACGGTCATGGCAACGATGTCGTCAGCTAGCCGGGGGTGTGCCCCAAGCTCCCAAGTCCAAGTGCAAGACATTTGCTGGTTCACTTTAGTCGTAAGCGATTAAGTTATTTCATTGTATGTGCAAGTATTTAACGCGGAATTTTCAAAATAAATTCACAAAGTAAATTGAAGAATCAAAGCTCAACTAGGGGATAAAATGTACTAAAGAAAAGTTGGTTAAATGGATCAAAAGGGAGCAAAGCAGCACAACCTCATAGTTCCTATCTAAAAGGAGATCTCCCTTCCCAAACTTGTCTCTGCAGCCACTACTTTTCCTCCCAACTCCACCACATTATTAGTTATAGACAATAGCTTAAGCCTCCTCCTCTTTTTCTTTGTATTCATTTGGTAATTCCCACAAATTGCCCATAAGCCGAGGCCTAATAGCGTCTGCCTCTGCCTCTCTCGTAGCCCTCCTAATATGCGTAACAACACCTACTTATGAGTGGAGCCCGAGTCGAATACAGTGAATCATGGCCAGTCCGACCAGATCTGGGGAGTACGAATACGAGTCGAGTCCGAGTCCGAAACCGAGTCGGATCTGCCATTAATCAGCTGTATTCCCATAAATCAGAGAAGAGAATGGGATTGGGATTGGGATTTGGGAATTGGGCATGGGATGGTAGCCATGAAGGGAGGCATGATCAAAAACAAGAGAATCATCATGAGCAGCGGAGGGTGCTACAAATATAAATTTATGAATAAATTAGAAACAAATTAAATATGTTAATGATTCGAAGTCGAAGTCGAAGTTCGAACAGCAATGAACGAGAGAGAGCGCGAACTTCGAACACTGGAGATCGATCTCCAATCGACAGAGAGAAGACAGAGAGAGAGAGGAAACTTTGCTTGGTTGTTCGATCTTCTGCGATATTTTAAATGATTTCTCTGGCTTGCTTTTGTTTGTGAATTATGCGCGGTAATTAATAAAATGGAATATTTATGATAACATTTATAAAACACGAAGTTGCCTAATTCGATTACCGGATTTTTTTCTTGGTCATCTTCGCCATCCGTTGTGGCCAGAGTTTCGACTCCGAAACTCCGACACTGAAGCTACATATTTTATGGTACGAAAAAAAGAGGCAGTGCCAGAGATCTCTTGACTTGGAAGCCTCCTCACATGCCCTGGTAATTGCGATGAGGTGGAACTGTGATAATCATGTTTAACCGACGGACAACGGCTGGCAGGGCCGCTGCCGCTCAGACTGTATAATTTTGTGCCTCACTCTCTCTCTCTCACTATCCCTCGATGTTGGTTACATTTTATGCATTTCAATGAGTTCGTCAAATGCAGAATATAATAAAAAAGAAACAGTGAAAAAAGGAGAGAGAAAAAAAAGAGATCCAAACAATTAATTTGCATAATAATCAAGCCAAGAGGAGGGTACAGCTATAAATATACGATGGCAGGAGCGCCGCAGAGAGGGAGGTTCAACAACCATATTAATAATCATTAATTAAGGCGACTAATTAACGCTGACATTAAGAGACTGCAGTTTAATTACACCCCAACGTCAATTTGATTCGTTTCGATATTAGTTTAGTTTTTGTGTTCTATCGTGTCTGGCTTTGGAGATTGCACAATACCTGCTATGCACTGCCCGAAATTTGGTATAGAGAAAGAGTGAAATAAATCACAAGAAGGCATAAGAAGGTACATACCTTCTGGTATGATTTCTTGTATTGTTATTGTTCCCACAAAATTCAAGGAACCATGAAATTCACGGACTATTTTATTCCTAAATTTGATTCACTTCAGCTTGCCTCTTTCTGGTTGAGTTCCCTTTCTGAGTTAATTTCTTGCAGTGCATCTCCGGTACAACATCTCTATTCCATTTGAGTAAATGCATTTAATTTGTTAGCAAATTTGCACAGAAACATTTGATTAATGCGCTTTTTTGTTAGGTTTTAATTCAATTTATCTGCAACACAAACTTAATTGTTAATTCCACGAGCACTCACTGCACAAAATCCACAAAAACAACAAACACAAAGGCACAGCCGAAGTTTTAGGTACCCTGGAAAGCTACAAATGTACATGTACATTTATCTATATTTTATATCAACATTCCTTTAGTAGATAAGTCAATGCATAATATATGAAATAATGATTCGATTTTAAGCCATTTCGGGTGATTAATTAATGAATTTGTGACGTTTGGTAGCTATGCCTCACGGAGTCTTATCTTTTAAGCACTTTTTTCTAGGCAACTATAGAATATAGCAATACTATTTTGGAAACAGCGAATCAGTTAAAACCTAGAGATTATTTTTGGCATATAAATAGACAAAAAGGAAACCTAATATCGTCTCTGTATATAGTTTTTGATGATCCATAACAACTCTGTGATTAATTCATAGGTTCGGAAATTTGCATTGTACTATTGTTATTATTATTGTATTATTTTGCATTATAAAACTCTGATCAAAATCATAATACCCTGCCCACCGCCGCTGTCTTGCCAGGGTACCAACCCAAACCCCCGAAAGAGACGCAGAACGCAGGCGAATGTTTTTCTGTTCATTTTTCTTAACTTTTTCTTTGTGTTGGTTGTTGGTTTTTTGCAAGACAAAATGCAGTTGCTGTTGTCGCTGCTGTTTCTGAAAATATATATGTACACTCGTGTGTATGTATCTATATAATTGCTCGAGTGCATTGCTGTGTGTGTGTGTGTGTGTGTGTGTGACGAGTATCTGTGTGTTTCGTGTGTCGGCGCAATTAAGTTTGCGTTTAATTTGCAATTATCCAAACGACTCAAACTAATTAGCGCCACTTTGATTAAGCCTGCCAACAACAAATGGAAATAATGAAAATGGATAGCGGATAATGGATAATGGAAAAACGAAAAACGAAAAATACTTGCAGCTTTTCCATGATACACAGCTAAGAGCCGCAGAGGGGGAAAACCGAAACCAAAACCAAAAACAAAAAATAGTTAAATGCAAAAATCTTAATTCGATTTATGACGAAGGGAATTGCACATGGGATTCGAAATCATTGTGGCCCTGAAATATATCCCCAACACATTTTTGTGTGGCTATATGCATAGATTATTGGCCATAAAACAACAACCTCCAAGCCGACAAACATCTGTGGTGGGAATCGTTTTTTTTTTTTTAAATTTGTTATTATAAATTCATTCAGACAAACAAAAGACTTGGGCAACGAACTAGCGGGGCAGACGTCTGTGAATCTGTATCTGTATCTGTAGCTGAAAATGTATCTGTTCGATGTGAATGAAACCAGTAATCCAGTTACATGCTAAATCCATTTCCAGGGCAGTTTTGATGAGATAATCTGTAATCACCCATGGGAACATATTGAGCTACATGCTCGAAAATAGAGCGGGAGGTTTCCGCCCCTTGGACTGCTCTAAAAGATCAACTCATAATTTCTACATTTGCCTCAAGCTGTGTATCTGGATGATAATCTATTAAGATCATAGATTTCTGCCATGATGAGATCATCTCCCTAACATGCAGACGAGTGTTTCCTTCGCTCATAAAAGCAATCTTTATTGATCTTTCCAACACATTCCCCCCAAAACACATTGACACATTTTATGGGCACACTTTTAACTTCAGTTTCGATAGAGCGCAGCCACATTCGAAGCTGCGCATCTGAGTCAGTTTTGTTTACCCACATAAAGAATAAAGAATAAACTATCAGCAGTAGGTTCCTGGTGAAGTTTCTGAAATATTAAGGTACAATAAACAGTTGTGATTCATCTATTTGATAGCTATTAGAAATGCTTGGAAATCATATGCTAAAAATGCACTCTTTCCGGTCTGAATATCCATTCTTGGATTGAAATAAATTAGAAAATCGAACATGAAATCAAATTTTATAAAATAAAAATGTTTTTTGCATAAAGTTTTGTTTTACAATTTAAAATGCCATTCCATTAGTTGTATTATAAATGTTAGGGCCATGAACAATTAAGGCATCCATTTCTCGGCTTAATTATCGTATTTGAAACACCCTTTGCAGGGTATTAAATGCCTCTAAGACTCACACAAAAAAGAATCCATCTCTGCTGCCTTTTTGGTGTGTTCCTGTTAACTTTCCTTCCGCTTGTTGCTCGCGCAGATGAAATTATTCAGTGTTTGGCGGTGGTTTTCGGGGGACTTGTGCATAAATTAAATTAAGGCAAAACTGCCAGTTCGACTGGGTATAGGGTAGAGGTACAGGGGATGGGAGGAGAGGTAGAGCTAACGCAGGAGCTGCCGGAGATCGGAAGACATGGCAGCAGCTAACAATTCCATTTGGCCTGCTGCAGCAATTGGAGCATGTCGACCGGAGCGGAGCTTTGTGGGCTGTTCGGATCCTAATTAACTTGTTGCCATAATTGCTCACTTTTTATGTGTTGCATGTGGTTGTTGCATGCCGCTGCTGGGGCACCACTCGACCAATGGAAGAGTGCCACAAAATTTCAATATAAATCAAGAAATGCTGCTCGTGCAGCGACCTCATAAGCGCCGACAAAACGGTAACGATGTGACTTTTATTATGTCCCAAAGACAACGCCACACACACACACACACACAAAGGGAGACAGACAGACAGACAGACAGACAGACAGAGGAAAGAGTGAGAGAGAGAACACACAACGAAATGGGGAAACATTTGGCGCCGCAGCAATTAGTTATCAAAGACGTCGCTCATTGACAAGCAAAAGTCAAAGCACTCGAAGTGCCACCCAAGACAGAGGGACAGAATGCAGCTGAGGGGGGGAATGGGAATGCGGGGGGGACCAAGGCACCAGGCGAGCTATATAAAGTGGACATTATCCCCATATACAAATAAATGATGACTCAGCCACGGGCTGAGCGCGATATGAAGACAAAGGAAACAAAAGAAAGACGACACCGCAGACGAAGATCGACTACCGAAGTTTTTCGGTGTAAGTGCAGGCCCCCGCTTGGAGATGCGAGACTCTGCCTGCTCCCTGCTCCCTCCGCCCTCCCCTGGCATGTTGTGTATGTGTAGCACCGCCCCAAATCATGGCAACGTGTGCCAGAGCCGAGCCAGAGCCCAGAGCCCAGAGACGTATATTAAAACGTAGCAACGGCTAAACATTGATCCTTATCGACATGGTCCCAGTGAGCGAGAGGCATGAGAGGCATGGGGCATGTGTGCAGCAGTACCCCCACTCGATCTGGGCAGAGGCTGCAATTGGTAGCCACAACAGCAGTGTCAGTGGCAGCAGTGGCAGCAACAACTTAGCACGAGACACACTGTGGACACAGCACGCAAGGCTCAAGCGGAGCCTCTGTCTACGGACAGCCCTCATATTCGTACGCGAAGTGTGTAGCTTGCAGATGGATATACGTATGTATGTATGTACATATGTATGATATATGTATGATATATGTATGTGTATGTTTGTGTACATTGAATGAGTTATTCTAGTAGGCAAGATGGCAACTTCATGGGATACTTCTGAGGAAGCCAAAACGTATCCTTTGCTATTTTATGAGTTTTAATTATGGCTGCAACTTAAGTAGTTTGTTGATGTTTGGAAGTGCGTTATTTGTTTGAGTATTGTGCGGTTCATACCTACACGAAAAATGTATGGCCTTCATTTATGTAATTTAAATATTTCGGGATTCATCATCACACTTTTAACTGAAATCCGTTCCCCAAAGAATCTGCTAATTATGTGGAGTAACTTAAATTAAATCCATTTTATTTACTCGTCATAGCAGTCATAAAATGGCTTTGTTCCGCGGCAGATAAGAGCAAGCATAAAAAGCGCTTCCAGATTTAAATTAACCAGAATTCAACACTTAAAACTTGTACCCAATGTGCTATAATTTATGCTGAAATACTGCTTAAACAATACTCATTTACTCCATAATACTCACACTCCCAATACGCTTAAAAATACCTTCTTGTTCCATGGCCCATAATAACCTTTTGCATTCTTTACCTTTGCCTTAGCTTGACCTTTCGCCTGGAAAGTCATACCTTTAGCTACATAAAAGTGCGGCAGATATAACCATCTGTTTCTTTAAATAATTATTTATAATATTTTCATATTTATTTATATTTATATTTTGTATTTATATTATAATTTAGAGCCAAAGAACTTCCACACAATCTTTTTTAAGCCAAAGTTTTCGCATCTGAAATAAAGCCAAGGAACTATAGCTTTAAGACATAAATTGAACACAATTTATAGTTATTAAATCTAATTTATAATTAAAGATAAAAGTTCGCAAGTCGTAAAACAAAACCTCTTCAAGCCTCAGTTGAAAGCGAGTCTTTCAGCTTATATTTTATGTCTCCATCTAATTAAATCTAATATATATTTATGTATCGCTTCATTTCGATCTATGCATCGTTTTATATTCGTTTAGTCGTGAGATATAACTTCCTATATGGCGAGCGCTGTGTGCGTAACATCCTACTGACCCATTCCCAAGCCAGGGCCCAAAAATGAATTCATAATTCGGCCACGAAATGAATGCGCTAATTAAATAAACATAAAACCCTGGTCGGGGCATTATCTACGCCTCCTTAGCTTATCTGCCAGCGACATGTGTAAGAGATCGAATCGAGATCTTTTTTGGAGGCATTTGCATATTTCTGCCTCGATTTGGGATTCGTTTTTGGTGATGCCCACGCAGCTGGGGCCCGGCCCATAATGAGGCTGATTAGAGCGCGCGTTTTTGTCGTAGGTGTTGCAGCGTGTAAGATTAGATTAGGCTAATCAGTGGCTGGATCTGCCACGGCACGGCAAACTATGGAAAGATCAAAACGAAAGCCGTGAGGCATGCCAATCGCAATCCGGAGGAGAGTGGCCAATGGCCATCGATAATTGCGGGCTAATTAACTCTGCAACGCAGCAACGTTGCAACGCAGCAGCGCAGCAACGCTGCAATGCGATTTATAATTTGAGTTTGCCACAAATTAAAATTGCCATCGGGCAAGGCATTTGCGGCATGCGACGCTGCGAAATCTGCGACAAGCGGTGAACAGCATAATAAAAATATGTGAAATGTGAAATTAAATAGGACGCTGCCAGCAGCTGCCCCCCAAACATGCACTGAGAGAAGCCAGCGGGGTAGAGAAAGGAATATGGAATAAGGAGCATAGATTGAAAAAATATGTAATACAATTTCTAAATTCATTTGGAAGGCATTTGTCGAAGAGCCACTGGAAGAGAGCAAACAGCGGAGCAAGTGAGAAAGATAGGAGATAAAAACGCAACCTTAAATGCTAAGCCACACTGGGAGAGTACCCATATACCCCTATACTCGCTGAGCAGAAGGTATAAAAAGTGAAAGATAAACACTTGGGATATATGTAGAAAATATATTCAACTCTTAATTTAAAATTTAAATTTACAATTTTTCCTTCAATAATAATTTCCTCCATTTTTTGCAGCTACTCCCTTCATTTCTGCCAGTGCATCTTGCGTTGACATTTTTGGGCGTGCCCCCCAAAAAAGGGAGCACATCTCAGCGCTGCCCTGTCCTGCCCTGTGCTGTGCTGCCCTACCCTTTGGGTCACTAATTTGCCATTTAGCGAGGCATTCATGGCATTTGGGTGACAAGAGCGAGAGCAAAAGGCTGGACACAAGGCGGCCAAAACTTTAATGGCTTAATGTGGCAATGTGGTATATATTTTGGCCTGGCCCAAAAGCATTGGCCAGCCTCACATTTGCCAGCAATTTTTCTGTTATTTGTCTGATTTTTCAATCAGCAGGAGAGCGCAAGAGAGAGAGAGAGCGAGAGAGATGTGGCGGCCGTGCAATTACCTGCCGCAGAGCAGATCGCTTAAAATCTTATTAAGTTTTGTTTGTTTTCATCATTATTTTCACGGCCGAGGCCCATTTTCGGCCATTAAGAGTGAAAATCTTGTGTAAATCGAATTATTTGTAATTTATGGTGTGGCAGCAGCAGGCTGCCGCCCCCCCGCCACCACTCCACTCCAACAATACCCGGACTTGTCCAGTAAATGGGAGGATTATTACCCATGCAGGCATCAGCCAGCCATCGTCCCGACTCCGGGGTATAGCCATAGCTAAACCAATAACCATTAAGCGTGCTAAAATCAATCGCAATTGCCCGGTACTGGCCTCCACCTCCACCTGATCCTCTGCAGACTGCTCTCCTCCACTCTCTCTCTCTCTGCCGCTCCCTGCCTCGTTTTGCGGTTACAATTTGCAGACGATTTGCGGTTCCGTCTCTCTGTGTGTGTCTCTCTCTCTTTCTGTCTCTCCCTCTCTGTCTCTCCCTCTCTGTCTCTCCCTCTCTGTCTCTGTTGTGGGTTACCTCAAAAGCCAACATGGCTGGATCGGATCGGATCGGTTCGTAGCCACAACCCGCTCCAAGACCAAACTGGTTCAAACAGATTATCGATTTTCAATTACGCGGCGAGTGTGCGGCTAAGTAGTTTGGTTTTTGTTTGGTCTAGCAATTTTCGACGGCCAAGCTGCAGCTGCAGTGCCCAGTTCCAGCAATCATTTAGTAAGTAATCGCAAGGGGGGGGAGCAACATGGCGGTAAAAACGATCCAGCAATACAAATTATAGCAAAGAACTTGCATGGAAAAAGCGCACAAAGAAAGAATTGGCTTAGCTTCAAGTTGGCACAGAGCTTCACGTAATTTGTGGCAAATTGTGCCTAAATTCGTAAATAGAAAAGTAAATTTAAAACTTATTTTGAAAATGTATGCTAGAGGATTTTGCTATAAATATTTTGTGGAAGAAATTTTCATACATTTAACATAAGAATTGCTACAAAAAAGGTCTTCCCAAATTGCAGTAAATATAATAAATCAATAAATTCAATAAATGCCAGTCAAGCAGCACAAATCAAACAAATTTCCGGCTAAACAGAGAGTTAATAGCACACTTATATATTTTTTTTAACTTATCTGTAGTTTCCCTCTGGCCGCTCTACAGTTTCATGCAAGCAGCCAGAGAGTTACGTTACCCCGTCCCCAGTGGATTAAACAAATTGAGTGCGACACTCGGCAGCAACTGCCCATCAAACGCGGTGAGTCTGTCAGTCACTAACTAACTCTGCGACTAAGTGAGTGCAGCTAACCATATACAGACATAGTCGGATATATAACTGCCACACACAAACACACACATGCGCACACAATATCAGTATCTTATCTAACGAATCGTTTAGCAAGTATAACCCGTTTGCCGCTGGCGTGTGAGCTGTCCCCGCGAGAGATCTATGAATGAAAGCGGTTGCCCGGTAGACATGCCACAGCGAGAGCGAGGCGAGAGCGGGAGGAGACCCCTAGTTGGGATCTATGCTAATCGCTGGGATTATAATTAATTAATTAGGCAGCTGGCCATGAGCCGCACTAGGGATTCCTCTCTCTCTCTCCCTCTGGGGAGACTCTGGGGTTGCGTAGAGTCTCTGTGCAAGTTTGTGGCCTAAGTCTTTTGGTCCCAGACTTTGGTTTCTTCTTTGTTTTTGGGGTCTTGCTGCTGCCTTGATTGTTGTTTCCAGCGAAGCGTCAGAAATTTAATCAAAATTTTCATAAACGCTCTCCGCTCCAAATTGCACATTTAATGACAATAATTTGCGTAATGGATTTTCATGTTCTCGTAATTGAATTTATTTTAATTTAAACTAAATTGCACTACGCGTTACACGAATGGGGGGCTGTGGATGCCGAAGCCAGTCCCATCGCAGGCAACGGAATGTATAATTTTATGCGCTCACGCTGCCGCTCCACTAATTGATTATAATTCTGTCAGTCGCCACCGTTGCAGCAGGCTGCCAGGCGACCAGGCGACCAGGCGACCTGCCACTGCCACCGAAGCCGAAGCCTGTCCCGATGCCACTCCTGGTACTTCAGCTGGGCATGTGTCCCAGAGTCGCAGTCGCTGTTGCAGTCGCTGAGTGCAGTCTCTGCGTCTGCTCCACATTTCGCGCATTATTTCGCGCTCGTTAGCCGGCTTCAGGCTGTGGCAACATCACCATACCCCAGCCCAAGCTCAAGACCCATCATCATCGACAGCATCAGCATCAGCCTCTCGATCGGCAGTGCTCCATCATCAGTTCGGGCGGGCTAGAGATGCGCGCGTGCATTGATACTGTCATAAAAGGCTTCTAAAAGACTTTTTCCGTATTGTTTTTACTACCAAAATGAATGCAAAAGTAGTATCGAAGGGCAGAGGAGAGTTACTCTAGAGCTAGTCTAACTATCGTACCACTTTTCATCTAAAATTCACTAGAAACTGCGCATCTTACTTTCACATATTCCATAGAAAACACTCCCACTGTACTTAGTTTATAATCTTCCTTAATCTACACCCTAATCACGACTCTTAGCCTTTAAAAAAACCCGCAAAACTTGCACCCAGCTCTGGCATCTCTGGTTCCCCCAATAATGAACGCATTTTGCTTAAATAAAATCACGCACTCATCTCTAGATGCAAGCGGCTGGTGTGTGTGTGTGCCTGGCAGGTGTTTGGGGCGATCGAATCCAGCGATCGATTCGCTGCGTGGCAGCCTGTTAATAAATACTCATCGCCTCGCACTCGCCGTACGCAGTGGCCAGGGGGTGTCCAGGTGGTGTCCAGTGCTCCGTTGGGGCGATGTGCAGCGCTCCGAAGAAGGTGTTCTGTAAAACTGTTTGATGGATTTCATAATAGTCGGACATTATGTTTGCTTCCGCTGTCAGGCGAGCTGCTGTTGCCGCAATTTACTTTTTATGAATGTCAATGGTTTTTTAATTAATTGCAGGCCATTTTCGGAAGGCAGGGCCCCCTCCTCCCTTTCTTTTTTGTGCATACTTTATGGGCGTCGCTTACATATGCAAAAAAAAATATTAAGAATTATGAACTGCTTTGGGGCATTGCATAAATCTGGATATTGATAGGCGGTCATTAATGGAAGCCCGTTTCGATGCGATGCGATGCGATCGTAAAATTTGTCTCACATTTTTGATGTGCCAATAACAATTCCCTCTATGAGCCATAAAAATAATTCCCAAATTTAATTCCGATTCGCTGATTTCTGTGTCCAGTCGGTGCGCCGATCGCGGCCGAGTCTCCTCTCTGCAGTTCATTAAAGGCGCTTAAATTGTATTTCAATGCAGCGTCCGGAGGGGGTCCACACGAGCGCCAGAAGCGCACAAATCCAATCAAAATGCACGCCGAAGAAGAGGCCGCCGCCGCCGCTGCTGCTGCCGCCGCTCCAGACCTCGAGTCGACCCCCTGTGCGAGTCATTGTCGTAAATCACACATTAAAATATTTATTTGTATTTTTAGTTGTTCAAAAATTAGCTAAGAGCCCTGCCCGAACGGACCCTGGGCCCTGGGCCCTGGCACATCGATCGTCTTGGGGTCAGTCGCAGTCTCCCCAGTCGCAGTCGCTGTCGGAGACGGGCCGCTGCGCTTTTGTTGTGCGAGTGAATTTTAATTTCCTTTTTATGATATTTTAATTTATTTCAGCGTAAATCAAAACCAAAACGAGGCCTCTCGCCCGCTGCAGGGGCTGCACTTTTAATAAATTAGATTACTCTTCGGGTCTCTGCAGATCGTCTCGGCAGTCTCTCCAGTCGACTGGAGTGAAGTTGAGCTGCGTTCCGAACGGCGCTTCCATGGCTCCCAGATGCCATCCCCTCTCTGACATCCGCGCGCGAACTGCATAAATCTTGGGCCCTACGCAAGCGGCGAAGGCGGGTATCGGCGGTGGTGTATCCTCGCTTCTTGGATGCTAACAAGCTGGAAAACACTTTGAGGATGAGGTCTGAAGTGCTGCATCTGCATCTGGATCTGGATCTGTGGCATGCAGACCAAAGATTGCTTTTTCACAGCTTGTGGTACGTCCGGCGGTTTATTAATTTGACGTTTCCCCTCCAAGGAGCAGGCCAAGCGGACGAGCGGCACGGGGTAGTTAACGGTGCAACAATTTGTACACTTTTTCAGCTCCCCAACTCCCCCGCCTTGCGCTTGCGGGCGTGGCCTGGGCAGGGAGGCGAAGTCGTCCCACAGCAATTAGAACAAGATATTTGGGGCTGCATTTAAGCTAAAGCTGTGCCCGTCATTGTAGCCAGAGTGTGGCCATTGTGGCCAGAGCCCACCAAAGTATTATCGGACGTACTTTAAGTGGAAACCGCAGCCGCACTAAGCCCAATGGAGTAGCAATAAATTAATTACCCACCGTTTTCGTTTGAACCTTTTTGCTTTACATTTTGTACCCATAAATCGATAAGTTTCGTTCAAATGTACCAAAATTTCAGGCATTTTCATTGGTCCAAGTGGGTTCACTGAAATTCCCCTAGATGGCGCCAATCACTCTTATACGCTGCTAATGTAAGGAATTTTGTTGCTTGAAAATTGCAAATGGAAACTTGTGATGATTTAGTTGTTACCTAGCTGGTTAATGTTAGTTAATTTACTAACATAATAGCAATAACGCACAAAGATGAAACGGCTCACCTGTTAAGAAAATTCTCCAGGCCAGCAGCTCGTTGGCAGCTTCCCCTTCGAACAGCACAACTTTCAAACTTGTAGGAGCAAACTCGTTGGCTTTGCTTTAACAGCTCTGTTAGAACTCCTTGCCCCATCGAACCATTGGTTCGATTCGTTGGAATGAATTCATTTCTGCAGGGGTGGCTTCAAACCAGCCCTGTAAAGCAGCAGAATGAACACACAACAGAATGCTACGTTACAGAGGGGCTGTTTTCTGTTGTTTGCAATCACCCGACCACAAAGCTCCAGGTTGGTGCTGTTCAGAGTGCTGAAGGCTGCCGTCAAGAAAGGGCAAGTTTTTGCCCTCTACAAGCCGCACAATGGTATCCACCTCACGCAGTATTATATAAATACTATACATATTATATTATAATAAATAATATACTCAATATAATAAAATATAATATAGCATTAAAACATTGATGGCCCACAGTGCCGTGCACAGCTGCGATTTTTTACCATTTGCAATGGTATTGGTATTGCCACGTGGCGTGGTGTAGACGTTTGCGCCGCCGGGCCACTTGACCGCCGGGGCCGGGCGAAATATATACACTAAGAACTATAATAGTACTTTCGCTTAGTAATTCATATTTTAAATCACTTATTAAATTTTAAAAATTACACTTTTTTTACAACTTTTTACCTCTAGTGTAGAGGCTTACGCCGACTGTGTTATCTTCGGCGGCGGCGTGGACGCTAAAAAGAATCCGCGGTGACGGCTTAGCCGACGAATTGGTAGGCCGCGGCGGCGGCGCAGAGTTAAAAAATAAAAATTTTCACTTTTACCTTTGGACTTAAAATGTTTATTTGGTATTAAAAAATAACCAAAAAAAAAAATTATTCAGGAGAAATCGAGCAGTTGTGCAAAATTTAGCTTAGCACCAGTTATGGGGAAAAGGTGCGTCATAATGGTAAAAAAATTTTTAAAATCCGTCTTATTTGGAGCTTATCTTACCACTTGCAATACGACTGTCCCATTCAGAAAAATGCCCAATCGTACCTACTCTTATAAAAATTATAGTCTTTCCAATTCTTTTTTCCAAATTAATAAATAAAAAAAAAAGATAAGCTTTGTTTAGAATAATCTTAAATGTAAAATATTATAGAAATGGGAAATTAAAGGATGGGAAATATGTCTCATCGATTAGTTGAATAATTCGAGACGACTAACGTTGCAGTGGTACACTTCAGTACGAAATCCTACAGTAGGTGGACGGTGCGGGTAGCTATCTTCAAAACATATATCCAGTCCCTAATGCCCCATCCCACGCCCTACCTGGCGTTGAGGTTAACCGTTAACCGGTTCCTCCGGAGTGAGGCTTGGCCATTGCACTTCGGCTGAGTTGACCTCTGCGATTATTCCTAATGTGAATAACTCGTGCGTGTAATTTTTGGTAGCCGGGACGATATACGATATATTTAAAAATTTTAATTTTTTTTCCTGACGCGCCGCCGAATTACGTAAACATTGGCGCGGCGCCGGCGGCGCTCGGCGTCATACAAGTTGTCATACGATTGTACAAACCACAGATGTGTTCAATGAAATAGTGCCTCTACTCTTTGAAATAGACTGGATTATTATTAAAATAGTAGTATTATATTATAATTATCTATACTATAAATTTGTAGAAAAAAATCTGTGTGTAAGCGGCTATCTCCGCAACGCGTGCACCAAATTGCATGCTGATTTTTTTAAATGATAGCCAGAGAATGTGCACAAACAAATTTGTGCTAGTAATATTATAGAATATTGATTCATTTATGTTTTGTTGTTTTTGTTTTTTTTTTTTTTAATGAAAAAAAAATTCAGATATGGAATCTGCTCCTGCTGGTTTTGACCAGCAGCGACCGACAACATCATTCCCAACCAAATACCCAAATATGCCCCATTCTTTGATCATGTAATATATATATTATACATATATCATATAATTACTCTACTCTTTGAAATAGACTGGATTATTATTAAAATAGTAATATATATATATATATTATAATTATAATATTATAAAACATTGATTCATTTTATGTTTTATGTTGTTTTTTTTTTTTTTTTTTTTGGATGTAAAGAAAATTCAGATATGGAGCAGAACCAGCAGCCACCGATAACATCATTGCCAACCAAATACCCAAATATCCCCCATTAATATATAATTATATTATAAATTTCGTCCAAAAGTGTGTGTTTGAACGCCTATTTCATTTCATTTCTCCGCAACGTGTGCACGTGTGCTTGAACGTGCCATTCTGTAGAACGGAACATTCTATGATAGATTTTGTTTTTTATAGCATTTTGTGTAAAAATTGTTCTCTGAAAAAATTGGAATTTGTATAAGTATATTTGTTGGTTTTGAAAATGTCTGCGTTGTTTAATTTCGATGAACAAATGCAATTCGTAAGCAGCGAAGCACGCGGGTCTGCTAGTAATATTATAAAACATTGATTCATTTTATGTTTTGTGTTGTTTTTTTTTTTTTTTTGGATGAAAAAAAATTCAGATATGGAGCAGAGCCAGAAGCCACCGATAACATCATTGCCAACCAAATACCCAAATATCCCCCATTAATATATGTAATATATATATTATACATATATCATATAATTACTCTTTGAAATATACTGGATTATTATTAAAATAGTAGTATTATATTATAATTGTCTATACTATAAATTTGTAGAAAAAAATCTGTGTGTAAGCGGCTATCTCCGCAACGCGTGCACCAAATTGCATGCTGATTTTTTTAAATGATAGCCAGAGAATGTGCACAAACAAATTTGTACTTTTCTATAAATAGGTTCCTCAAGGTTTAAAAATGAATCAAAAAAATCTTAAATTTGGTCCAAAAGTGTGTGTTTGAACGCCTATTTCATTTAATTTCTCCGCAACGTGAGCACGTGTGCTTGAACATGTCCCTTCTGTAGAACGGAACATTCTATGATAGATTTTGTTTTTTATAACATTTTGTGGAAAAATTGTTCTCTGAAAAAATTGGAATTTGTATAAGTATATTTGTTGGTTTTGAAAATGTTGGCGTTGTTTAATTTCGATGAACAAATGCAATTCGTAAGCAGCGAAGCGCGCGGGTCTGCTAGTAATATTATAGAATATTGATTCATTTATGTTTTGTTGTGTTTTTGTTTTTTTTTTTGTTGAATGAAAAAAAAAATTCAGATATGGAGTCTGCTCCTGCTGGTTCTGACCAGCAGCGACCGACAACATCATTGCCAACCAACTACCCAAATATGCCCCATTATTTGCTCATGTAATATATATATTATACATATATCATATAATTAAATTTAATTTAAAATTTTTGTAGACAATTAAAAAAACACAACCGGGAAGAGCGTTCATGTAGGTGCCGGCACTGCGACAATTCTTTTACTGGTACCAACCTGCGCTGCAAGCACGGAGAGCGTGCGTATAAAATGTGCCGTATGCGCCCTCAAATTCGCCAAGAAGTGCGATTGTAACAGCCAGATGGAAAGATTTCTGAACTGCAAAATCACGGACAACTGATGAGTCAAACGATTCGTATAAATGAACGAGCGTAGAATATGCAAGAACAACACACTAATGACTGCTAGGGGTTGTGTTCGGGAATGCTTGAAAGCTGCTCCACGCTTAGATAACATAACCCTGCTATAGGGAATTATCAGAAGAGCATGGAAAAGGGTTTTAAGAGACGCTTGCTCTGTGCACGGCGAATGTTGGTGATGCTGTTGCCCGCCCGGAAAGGAAACGAATCGAAAGACAGCGAGCGGATAAGTTAATGTACAATCTCTGTTCGCTTTAAAAGCATATGAGGCGATGTTGTCTTTATGCCTGAACAGAGAGAGCCCTCCCTGCCTTGGCCCCCTGCTCTTCCGCTGTTTACACGCCCTGAGATGTGGG
Organism: Drosophila tristis; assembly: GCA_018150885.1. NCBI lineage: Eukaryota > Metazoa > Arthropoda > Insecta > Diptera > Drosophilidae > Drosophila > Drosophila tristis. The sequence goes on along the minus strand of JAECWT010000003.1, from coordinate 4,512,583 downwards.
ATGGGCTGCATCGGGAGAGTGTGCCCGGGGCATCGCATTTGCATAAAGCGGCGAGGTCGAGAAGGAGGATGAAGATGACGATGACGATGACGAAGTCACCAACTTGTTAGCGGACGCTGGAATTTTTACTTGCATACATATGCAGAGATAATGCGCCGCCCATTGCCACCCAGTGGCCACGTCCTTGCCACCCCCACCCCCACTGGCAACGGGCAACCTGCAACATCGCCCACCCACCCAAGCATGTCAGCGACAGTAGCCGTGGCAGTGGCAGTCTCAGGGGCTGGCAATGTCATGGCTGCGTGCGTGTCTAAGGGAGCACATAAGTCCCTGAAATCCCAGCGAAACCGGGTCGTGCGCTTTGGGGGCATCTCGAGTGAACTACGGAACAGCAGGAGCAGGCAGACTGACATAACCCATCGGAAGGTATCGCAAAAGTCAACACCAATCTCTCCTCTTCGCTGTTCTAGCCAAGTGGCAACGCTTCCAGTACACAGAAAAATCAAGAAGAGAAATGCTTTCATAGGCAGTAATAACCCCCTCATACAGATAGAACGACTTTTGAGGATTCCTATCTAATCATAGAAGGTGTAACAGTGCAGAAATGTAATTTTTTGTAATAAGACATTTCGTTCTTACGAGGATATAGAGATGCGCAATAATTTTCCTCTCCCGGACACAATAGAAATATTCATTAAAGGAAAAAATGTGGTTTTTAGTAAGTCCTTTCCCATCAATACTTGTCTGATGAACCAGGGCCCAATCAGTGAACAGGGCTATGTTACACCGTCGGCGCACATTTTCACACATTAATCGAAAGTATGTTGAGAAGGATGTTCCAGACATCCGGACTTGGATGATGATAGAAATTTGGCCGAGAATTTCTCAGGCAGGCATCAGATAATGCCTGGTTATGGCACCCCAAATCAAAATCCTCATCACGTGGTGTTAAAACAGGAACTGGATGAGATGGAAAAATTGCGGACACATTTTTTCACAAACTTCCCAACGGAAAGCCTGCGCCTGAGCGACTGCAAGTCCGATAACTTGGAGTCTCTTGTGCAAGCACTGTGCGATACACAATCTCCACATCATATGAAGCGAGTGGAGGACGCGAAAAAGTCATGACGGAAGCAAGGCAAGTGCTTACCGTACCATACATCTAGGGTAAACAAAATTACGTTAGGCTTAACATCGGCCGATCCGGATCAACATTATTTTTCGATAAAATTTAATTAACATCGGCCAATTTGGTTAATTTTTTTTGGTTGGGTAGCATAAGTAAATTCGTATTCGAAGAGGCATGACATGATGGAAAGTGGTATTTAAAGTGGGATTGGGCTATTCTTTTTCCATGGCTGTCTGTTTTGCTGGACAAAATCAACAACTGTGTTTCTTAGTCCAATAAATAATAATAATAATAATGATTATAATTATTATAATGCTAATGATAATACTAATAACAATAAATAAATTAATTTTGTGTGTGTGTTGCTGGGTCAATAAATATTCGGCTGCTGTTTTGCTGTTGCAAACGGTCACCATGCTACTACCCTTAAAATTATCAGCCTGCTATCGATATTTCTGCAAAACGAGAAAGTATTGGCACGAATCGATCTCTAAAAAATAGAACGAAGAGGACAGTAGACAAGAAAATGGCGGCACGACAACACAATTTAATAAATCATAACTTTAGTGCTTGCATAAATAAATGTATTTCGAAGCAGAAAGATTATATTTTGTGCTTTAAAAAAGATATTCAACTGTTTAAGGCTGGAGATGTTTTCTACACGGCGTGCCCGTCCAGCAGACATTGTGGCATTGTGGTGTTGGAGGAATCTGTAGAAATGACCACTAAAACTATGCTTCAATACCACGGAATCGTTAAGATGTCACATGAAACTATTTGTCAAATTTATTTACAAAAAAAATTTGCATAAATGAAATCCTTACAAATAATGCTTAAAATTATATATTTTTGGTAAAAAAAAAAAAATCGTCCCGAGCTACCAAAACGCCGCTTCGAACGCAAAATTGAGGTGCTGTCGATACCAACTATTTAAAGAAATAAGAGGTTGGAAAAAATGTTGTTTATATGAAAAATTTGTATCATTTGAGTTGAAGAGACTTGTGCAAGCACTGTGCGATACACAAACTCCATATCATATGAAGCATCCAGATTAACATTATTTTTCGATAATAATGAGCTATGTCTCCAAGAGACACCTCATCGTGGCCCTGATCGACCGCAGCGATGAAAATGGGAAGATGACGGCGCGGCGCAGTGGAAACCACAGGTCCACGCCCAGCTGGTAGAATCCCTTGTCGCGCGAATGGAGGACGAGCCAGACCCAGAGCCCACCTTCGACGGTGCGGGATGGCTGAAGTGCAATGACGACCCGACGAGGAAGTGGCTATCAGTGGCACCACATTTTCAACTTGGCTACATTGAACATTGGGCGGAAATGCCTTTTTTGGGCATTAAACCCAAAATTAAGTTGTAATATTATCATAATTTTATTATTACACCCTTTAAATAAGAAAAGAGCTCGCATATTTCCCTATTTATTGCGAAAAATAAAAGAAAAATATTAATAATCTTAATGTTAAGAGTTGAATCGAAAAAACAGGAATGAGCCAAATGCAGCGCCTTTTATACGATTTGGCGTTGAGCGCCGCCTGTCTGCTGGTGTGAGTGCATTGGTATTGGTACAGTACACCAACACGAGAACAGCTGATTGAAAGTATGAAATTCTCTGCCGCTGCAAATCAAAACTAGGGCATATTTCTCTCTCGCTCACTCTGCAAGCTTTTTCGTCCATGTCTGAACTAGAGATGGACCATTTTTTCTTCCCAATCGGCTCGAAAAAAACACGACGACTGTGTTATTCGCTCAAAGAACAAACGATACGTTTTTCAGTAATAATTATTCGCAGTGTTTTTTTATGATTTACATCAAGCTCGTATTGGGAACTACTACAACATCACACACAAATAAATCACATTACATTGATCAATAAAACTATTGTCCCTATAGCTCATCGTTATTGAATATAAAGCGGCGTCGTGTTTAGAAGGAATTATAATAACTATTTAGAGTGTAACATATTTAAAAATATAGTCAAATAATTATACCATTTCGTGTTTGTAACGTTTCCGTGCCGTGCTGGGTCGTGCCGATTAGCCATCTCTAGTTTCCACACATACACAGTCGCGTGCATGTAAGAGAGAGAGAAGAGAAATGATGGCTGTCGCTGCTTTTGCGTGTTTCTAATTGTTCGCTTCCACTGAAGTCACAGCAGAGGCCTGGGTTAGCAACAAAAATTCGTTCTTTGCTTTACGCTTTACGTTTTTTTCGTGGAAGCGTTTGAATTTTTCAATGGCCATGGAGCAAGAATACGAGGAGCTGCGTGAACTGCTCCAGTCATGGGACGCTGCCGAGCTCCTCCCGCACTTGCAAGGTGACAAACTGTGGAAATATCAGCTGGAGAGCAAGAGCGGAGAAACGACTTTAACTGCAATGCAATTTGTTCGCCCATTTCGCTATTTGCAGAGGCCGCCATCAACGTGGACGAGCTGCAGATGATGCAGCGACACCACCTGACCAGACTTCTGAGCAGCGTTCGCTTGGGCACGTGCATACGCTTCGAGCATCACCTGGAGCGCTGGCGCCAAGGCATGAACGTGCCCCTCCAGGGCGTTCAGGCAGAAACGCACTGCCAGGGCTGTCGGTGCGCGACAAACCAACCCCAGGCGGACTGCGCCGGGAACAGCGGCAAGTTCGATAATCTGCTGGCTGACCCACTGGCACCATCCACCAGTCAACCGGAGTTGGACACCAACGCGAAGCAGCAGCACAGCGGCGAAAGCAGCAGCCAGGTGCGCTTACAGTGCTCGGCATTCTAAGGGGCCAGAGCCTAAGGGGCATTTCGCTGCTGGATATCATGGGCCAGCAAGAGGAGCCCCTGGAGCCAGTGCAGCGGCAGCTGCTCATCGAGCTGATTTGCAGCCACTATATGGACAATGATCTGCACCTGACGCTGGCGCACAGCCACCAACTGGAGCGGGAGATCATGCAGCTCTTTCCCAAGGAACAGCTGCACCATTACCGCACCGAGCGGCGTGGCAAGATCTATGTGCGGCTCACCCACTTGAAGCGAAAAAAGCGGCTCAACTCTTCCCACCAGCAGCCGCAGCGTAGGCGTGTGAGCACCGGAAGAGGAAATTCTTCATCGATCTGAGACAATAAACATCTTTATTCATTCGGAGATTAACAATATGTGTGTGGATATTTGTAGGTTGTGGCTGGCGGGGGATATGTTAGCCGGGCCAGAGCGAGTGTTCGTAGTCGTAAAGTCTAGTGAACATCTTTCAGTTGGCATCCTTCTGCTGCACTTTGTCGTCCTCCGCCTTCGTCTCCTCAGCTTCCTGCGCATTCCCTTCTTCCCCAGTGTCCGCTGCTCCCGCATTCTGGGTGAGCTTCTCCGCCGGGAATGGCAAGGCTCGCAGTCGCTGCACCATATCCTCGAGAGTTTCGGGAGCAACGCTCGCCGCCTGTTCCGCTGCCGCTTCCTTGCCGGAGCCACGCTTCTTGGCCGCATCGTCCTGGCGAGAGGCGGCGCACAGCTGAGCCTGGGGCGTGCTCCTTGGCGGCTTCTTGGGTATGGCGCCCGTGGACTGCTGCTGGACGGCCTGCTGCGTGGCGGTTGTGGTGACGGTGACGCAGCAGGCGGCACCCTCGGATTCGGCTGCCTCCTGCTCGGCCACAATCCGCGTGCTGGCTATGTTCCGGACGGCACTGGTGGCCTCCTCCGTGGACAGGGTCTGCTCCACCAGTTCGGCCTCTTGCCGCCTGCTGGCTTCCCGCTCGGCCATGCGATTGATCATGGCCGTGCCCCGCTCCGAGGTGTTGCTCAGGCGTGCGATCAGCTCGTTGCCCTGCGCCTCCATCAAGCGGAGACGTTCGGCGCGGTTCGCAGACACCCGTTCGATGTCCTCCAGTCGCTGTTCCACAGTCTGCGAGATGGCTGCAGCCGTGGGCTGCTGCTGCTGCTGCGGCTGCTGCTGTCGCTCGTGGAGTGTGTCCAATTTGCTGGCCAGACCCTCGCCGCGCTCCGAGTTCTTTGAGAGCTGTGCGAGCAGCTGCTGGCTCTCCTGTTCCAGCCGCTGAAGGCGGGCGGCCCGGCGCGCCGTGTAGGCCTCCTCGTCGGCGGTCAGAGGGGATGCCTGCGCCGTTTTGGCTGCTGTTGGAGCCGTCTCCTCCTCGGTGTTGCTCTCGAAGCTGGCTTCCCGACTGGGTGCGCGTCTGATGCGATCCAGGGACTTCTTCAGGTAGTGCCCCCGGTCCGTGGTACGCCTGATGCGCGACATCAGCTGGCGCGACTCCTCCTCCAAGCGGCCCAGTCGCTCGGATCGCTTTCGCGTGTACTCCTCCTCGCGCGGCGTGAGGCTTCCCGTGGCCGGGGCGGAGCTGGCGCGCGTCATCCTCTCCAGCCGCTTGTTGTTGATGAACTCATCGAGGGGCACGGCATGCTGGGCGGGCGAGACCTCGTCCTGGAAGCGGCACAGCTGCACCTCGAGACGCTCGCGGTTGTCGGAGGTTTCCAGCACCTGCTGGATGAGCGATTTGCACTGCTCCTCCAGCTTCTGGATGCGACTCGCCGTGCCCGAGCTGGAGGCATCCTCCGCCTGGCCGCGCTGTCTGCTGCGCGAGCTGTGCGGAATCTTGGGAATGGCTCCGCGTGTGCCCGAGCCGGAGCCCTCAGCCCCGTCCAGCTGGTCCTCGTCATCCTCCAATGTGTTGTCCACGGTCTCCCCACGCCAGCCGCAGGTGGGTGGGGCACTGTTCCAGCGGAGCACAATCTCCTCGCCCTCGTCTTCCGCCGAGCCGGAGCCGGAGGCCAGAGCAGTGGCCGTGGACGCCTGGCGTCCCGGCGAGCTGCTCTGCATCCGCTTAATCTTGCGCGTGTGTTCGAACTGATCCCTCAAGTGCTTCCTGCGGCAAGTGCCAGAAGTCGAGGCCTCCGGCTCTGCTGCTCCTGCACCGGTTCCTGGTTCCACTGCCCTTGCGGAGTCCCGCTCCTCGTCCGACTGCGGGCCCGAGTCGCTGTATCCGCTCTCCGCCGAGTGGTTGGCATCCTCCAGCTTGCGGCGCGCAAACTCGCGCCGCCAGTCATCGCACTGCTCTTGGGTCTCCTCGTTCTTGGCCCTGGCCGCCGCCCACTTGCGGCGGCAGTACTCCAGCTCGTCCTTCAGCTCGCTGAGCAGGCGACGCTTCTGCTGCAGCTGGTAGCGCAGGATCTGCTCCTGGGTGTGCAGCTGCCGGTGCTGGCGCTGCATCTTGCCCACCAGATGCCACGTCTTCGTCAGCTCCAGGCTGACGGCGCTCAGGCGCTTCTCCTGCTCGTTCAAGCGGTAGTCCAGATGACTGTTGAGGGTCTTCAAGCGGTTCGTTTCCTTCACCAGCGACTTCTTTTCCAGTATGAGGTCCTAAAGGAGAGGCAGTTAGGGATAGAGATTAGATTGAGAAGTTTTAAAGTGCTCCACAGAGTCGGGGAAAGTTCTCTCCACTTAAAAGGATTTCCCAAAAATATGCAACATGTTCTGTTCCCCAGCCCCAGCCCCAGCAAAACTGACCGATAAATTCAATTATGTGCACAACAACGGAACGCCCCACAGCCCCACAGCGCCATCCCTCTGCCACATCGATGCTCGACTCGGCTTGGCAGTACGTCAGCAATAATGAAGCTGCTCGTCCTTGGTCTGGGCCACGGCCTCGGTCTGCACTCCACACTAAATAAAGCGCCTAAGTGAATAATGCAAAACTTTGCAACAGCCACAGACAGAGAGCCTCGGACACGGACACGCAGACGAACGAGGACTCGCTGGGGCACGATGGCAGGCTGCTGCTGCCGCTGCTGCACTTCATCAGCAAACCGGATGCGACAACTAACAAGCCCGATTGTCCGCAGCACTCGAACAGAGAGAGTGAGAGAGAGAGTGCACGAGGAGGAGTAGGAGAGGAGGAGTAGGAGAGGAGGAGTAGGAGAGGAGGAGCAGGACTCACCTTCAGTTTGATGTAGGTCTTGCTGACGCTTAGCTCCGCTGGCTTGCCACCAACTAACGCTGCCGCCTCCGCTTTGTGGCCTTCCCCTGGGGCAGCAGCAGCAGCTGCATTGGCGCCAGTAATGCCCCTGGGCGCACTGGCCAGGGACAGCTCCTCGGCGAACTGCACGCGCTCGATTTTGTGGTGACTCAAGAGCTCCATCAACACTTTCCAAACTTTTGGCAAGTTGCCAATGATTTCTTGGGCCGAGGCAACTTTGCCCATAATTTCGGGCTCATGGCATTTTGAGGAAGCCGCAACAGCCCCAGCAGATCCACTCCTTCGCTGGCCACTGTGTTCTCGCCCCTCCGACTGGACACAGTCGGGCATGTCCACGTCCACGTCCGCGCCATCAGCAGCAGTGTCAGCGACAGCCTCAGCCACAGCCACAGCCTGAACGTGGCCTGTTGGCGTTGCACTGCGACTCTTGTCAGAGTCCTCGCCAGAGCCCCCCGAACCGGTGGCCTCCTCCACCAGCTCAAAGAGCAGCTTGGGCAGGGTGGCGCCATCGCTGCAGCTGCCCTCCGCCTGGGTCATCTGATTGAGCAGCTGGCGGTTCTCCTCGAGCATTTGATTCAGGCGATCAATGTCCATATTGCTCTTGCCATTGAAGCCCATAATGAGCTGGCTGAAGAGCTGCAAAGGCATGTAAATTTGATTTAATCCTCACACTTTTGGGGCCCATCCTCGCTTACCATATTGACGGCTCCCACCTGCTCGTTGAGCGTCCGCTTCTCGTACTTAAGCTCGCCGCATTCCTCGCGTAGCTTGGACAGCTCCTCGTTGGCCGTTTCCACTTCTTTCAGCAGCGTCTGATTGCGCTCCTCAAAGTTCTTGGTTCTGTCCGAAGGAAGATTGATGAATGAGTAAAGGGAACCTTTGTGGCCTTTTGTGGGCTGCTAGAAACTTACTTCTCCTGCTCGGCGATGAGTTCGTCCTTCTTGATGGAGATGAGACGCTGCAGATTCTCGTACTCGGCGGCGGCCACACGCTGTCGCTCCTCGTAGAGCTGCCTCAACTGGCGAATGTTGACCAGCTGCCGCTCGTACTCCTGCCGCAGATTGTTGGACATGATCTTCATCTCCCGCTCGCTGAACGAGTTCTCGATCTGCTGCAGTTTCATCTTGAGCTGTGGATTGGAAATACAACGAAAGTTAGCATAGATTTTGGCTTAAATATTCCTCTGGTAAGCACTCACCTGTGCACACTGCTCCTCTTTGACGCTGAGCATCTGCTTGCAGCAGGAGATCACCTCCTTGAGGGTGCCCACCTGGCGCTGCACCACCTCCACCTCACCGCGCAGCGACAGATTCTCGGCATTGGCCTGTTGCAGTGCCAATTGAGCGTTGGCCAGCTCTATGTTGGCATGGCGACTGCGACTCGAGGGATTCTCATCGTCCGGATCGATCTCTGGCTGCTGCTCCTTGGGCTGTTCTAGTGGCTGCTCTTGCGGCTGCTCCGCCTGCTCTTGTGGCTTCTCCTCCTCCTCGCCCTGATCCTTTCTCAAACGTCGATTATCTGCCTGTTCCCTGGCCAGGTCTCTCCGCAGGCTGTTGATCTCATCGCGCAGATCCTGCACAGCAGTGAGGCGAGCCTCCCGTTTGGTGCGCAGCTCCTCCCTGAATTCCTCCAGCGTTTGCTCTCGCTTCGGGGACTCCTCCTTGCGGTCCATGGCAATGGGTTTTTCCTGCACCACTCCAACAATTGATTCCTGTTCTTCTGCTATTTTCAGTGGTACATCCGCAGCCTCCACAGCTTTCTTTGGCATTGGCATTGGTGCGGCCGCATTGGCGGGGGCCTGTAGCAGAATTAAATTCTCGTGCTCGATGTCATTCCACCAGGGCTCGTCATCCGGTGGCGCGGCTGCTCCTCCCACTCGTTGTTGCCGCTGCCGTTGCTGCACCTGCGACTCATCTGCAGGCGGTGTGGACTCTGCATTTCCCATAATATGCCCGAGAACAAAGGCCCCCCAAAGCAACCAAAAACTGTGGTATGCGAACGTTCTGTTGTGTTGTGTTTACTTATGTTCTTGGCCTGGCAGGCGTTTTATTTACGATTCACTTTAATGCGACTTTGCCTCTGCAGAAGCAGCCGAAGAGCAGCCGACACAAAGAGGCTGCCCCGCCCTCTCGCCGATCCACCGCCGAACAGATATAGGTACACACCGACCGATACACAGATACTATGGGAGCTGTTGTGTCTGCTGTTTCGATCACACGCGATTCGATCTTTCGATTTCGCAATTTTCTTATTGACTTTTACTTTTTCCCAAACCCACCAAGCAGAGAAACTTTCGAGTGAGATTCTACTGGACACTGACGGTTACGCTTTCAACTTTACCCAACAACTGAAAGTTACACGAACCGCATCAGCTTATCCGATTTTAAAGTAAATATCTAGTATACATATGGTTCAAAAAAAATCTATATGTAGTGGGGGGGGACTCTCGCGAGGCGTTGGAAAATTTCTCGAAATCTAATTTCTATCCGTTGCGCGACGCGTCGAACGGAACTTTTCGCTTTGGCTTCTCGGCTAAAACTGAGCACAAAATCGAATAGATTTTTCTATTTTTAAACAGCCAACAAAGAGATCTCTCTATGCCGCACTCGGAAAATGCTCCAACGAATGTTTTGTTCTGGGGGGAAAAACTATCTTTGCGAGAGAATCCTCTCTCTCTCTTCCTCGAATTCCCTAATTATTGTTCCTATGTTATGCGCTCCGTTTAGATGCATTTTAATTGGGAAAATATGTCACATGAAGGTGTTTAAATTTAGACAGACGCGTCACAATCAAAAAGATTGTGACTAACAGCAAAAATTAAAGCAAAAACAGTTGCCACATCGCCATGGCAGCCCGCATGACAATGAAGATCACAGCCAAGGGCTCTTCACAGATGGATTCGATGCGAAGAGGCTGCAAGGTCATTGCTCCTTAGCTGATAACAATATTTAGGGTTTATATGCTGATTGGAAATTGGAATGTTTATTGTGTGTTTGTGTTTGCTTCAATCAGTGGCCCAAATATCTTAAGTATACAAATTATTGTCTAGAATTTAAACGGAAATTATAATTCCATTTAAATTGCATGAATCATGATTCCTTTCATTCATGATTCTATGATTTTGTTTTTGTTTGTGTATCACTTTTTTTCAGTTTTATTGGCATTGTCCGTGGCAGGAGCCATGGCACGGGCCTGCTCGCACACGCGCTTATTGTACTTCTGGCGGTTCTCCAGATAGACAGTGTAGGCCTCTGCCTGGGCTGGGTCCTTGATGTTGGGCGAGTCCAGCAAATCCTGAATGCCCATTAGCAGCTGCTTAATGGTAATGGATGGACGCCAGTCCTTCTCGTCATCCAGCAGCGAGAGGCAGACAGTGCCCGACGGATACACGTTGGGATGGAAGAGCGGTGGCTCGAATTTGCATTTGGGCGGAGTGCTCGGATACTCGTCCTTGAACGTCATGCGTAGCTTGTAGAGGCCACCCTCCCAGTTGGTGCCCTTCTTGCCGGGAATGGCGCACTCCCAGATCTTCAAGTTGAGGGTGCCATCGGGATTCTTGGCGGGACGAGCAACGAATCCGAAAGGATGGTCCTTACGCCAGGCCTTCCGTTCCTCGGACAAACGTATAGCTGCAATTCCAGACATATTCTAGCCGGTCTTTTTTTTCTGCCCAAAAAAAAAAACAATGTACAAAAAAAGCTTAAAATGTGTCACTAAAATATTTTGTTGTTGGTGGGACATACCTTTTGATTATTTTTTGTAAGTTGTGTGTTAGTTTTACCGAAAATTCGGATATATTCCACCAATACTGACGTCTATAAGCAATTGATTTAGCAAAAAAAAAAAAATATGCACCAAAAGAGGCTAAAATGTTGGAGTAAAATATGCGCTTTGCTTTAGGACATATTTACCTTGTAATTATTTGAACAATTTGCAGCAGAAAATGCTTGTTCCAGTACTCAATCCAAATTTAAATAAATTTTGCAAAAAAATGTTCACACTGACACGTCAAGCTGTAAGGAAAATCAGAATGAACTCGAATCAAATCTGTTCGTCATCTTCAAAAATCACACAGTTAACTAGATCTATTTTTTTGTTCGTGCCTCTACATACTTACACATGTATGTATATATGTACAAATGTATGTGTGTAGAGGACCAAACAAAAAATATACGCAAAGAGAAAACACGCGCATACCGACACTTTTCTGCAACTGTTTTTTTTACCAGAGAACAAAAAGAGGTTAAAATGTTGAAGCTGTTGATTTTTTTTTTTATTGGCGATTGGTTTTGGGAAGCTTGCAATTATTTGATTAAACGTTTTGCGGCAGAGCATGCATACTTACCTTGTAATTCACCACCTTGTATTTCACCAAATTTTGTAAACGTTTTGCAGCAGTAAATGCTTTTTCCAGTACTAAATTCAAATTGAAATTGAAATTGAAATTGTTTCTCCGGCAAAATAATTTACACACTGACACGTCTAGCTGTGAAAACAAATAAGAATGAACTTGAATCCATTCGCCATCTTGAAAACTCACACAGTTAACTAGATCTGTTTTTTTTCGTGCCTCTATATATGTGCATACAAACACATGCATGTGTATTATGCGATTGGTTTTGGGACATATTTTGCAATTGTTTGATTAAACGTTTTGCAGCACAAAATGCATATTTACCTTGTAATTCACCAACTTGTAGTTCACCAATTGTTGTAAAACGTTGTGCGTCAGAATCCAAAATCCAAATTAAAATAGAATTATTGTTTCTCCGGCAAAATAATTTTCACACTGACACGTCTAGCAGCAAAAACAAATCAAAGTGAACTTGAACCACTTCTGGAAAAATCACAAAGCTAACTAGATCACACACATACACGCACATTAAAAGCAGCTACACATATTTGACTGGTGCTGCGATTTACCTTGTAATTATTTGACAAACTGTTTAATTAGTTTTGGCACGCAACAATGCACTTTTCGGGTTTTATTTTAATTTGACCACACACGATTGATTTTACTTATCTCTCACAAATATTTCACAACATGACAGGTCTTGCTGGAACGGTAGCGTGAACTGGAATCAGTTCGCCTTGTTGAAACAAGCAGAATGAACTAGTTCTGCCACACACAAATGCAAACTTCACCAACAAAAAAGCCTGCAGTGTGAGCGAGAGAAACATATGCATGCTCTAATTTGGATTTGCAGCGGCAGAGAATTTCATATTTTGAATCAGCTGTACCAAGAAAAAACCACCAACACAAACAAAACTTAAACGTTGTGTTATTGCGGCTCGTGCTATCTCTGTCTTGCAGCGGTAAGCGTGCTGCGCCTGAATAAAATAGTCCCGAAACAATCAATCTTAATATCCAGATTCACACATATTTGAATCCCATTCCCAACGATTGTCAGCTGCTTTTATTTTGGCAAAAGAGCACGAGTATTTATCCCTGGGGCTCGATTAAACAATTGATGATGATTCTGAAGAGTGCGTGGAAGCCAACTGCTAAGCAAACTTTTTTGCGAAAAACTTGCAAATGAAAATGCATTTTGCAGCTGATTTTTGCGCTGGCTATGCCGTTTTTGCGTTCACATTTGAAAAGTGGGAAACACGCAGCAATGACTCCAAAGCGAACGGAACCAAAGGATGGGGGAACAGCACCCTAGCCTAGCCTAGCCAAGAGGAGGAGTACGGGGCAGGAGGCGGAGGAAGCACACATTTGGCAAAGTGTCGCCAGTGCGAGGGTGCCAGGGTGCGAGGGTGCCACACTGCCACTGAATGAGAAGCGCAGCTCAGGCTTGAAAATGAAAATCAACAATGCAATTTGCCATGTTGCTCCTCTCCTCCTCCTCCCATCTCTCTCTCCTGCTGCTCCCTGCCTGTCCGCGGTCCGGTGTCGTCAGCGCAGACAAAGCGCCAGAAAGGAGCAAAAAAATCCGGCTAAAACTTGGAAGCGCATGGCAAAGTTGTGCCCAGCCACGCCAAGACACCCACACACCCACACGCACGCAGCACACACGAAACAACAAACACAGCGCCAACTTTCACAGAGATTGCACCACGCAAATGTGCAACGAAAGTAGCAACGAAAGGACCCAAAGCAGCCAAGGACACACTGCCAGAGCAGGGCGCTGGCAAGAAAAAGTTCCAAGAAAATGTGCATTGTGTTCATTATAATGGAATAATAAACCGAACCGACTACTGGGCTCAGATTGAACGTCCTCTTCCTCCTCTTCCTGCTGCTGCTGCTGCTGCAACTCCTTGTTGTTCTTGTTGTTTCGTGTCTTTCTCAAGTTGCTGGCTGCAGTTTTCCTTTGGCTCCGGCCGAGTTAATAACCAAAAAGGAAGTTTCAGCTTCATTATCCTGACAGCCAGTCGCCCGCCCCCCCATATGAGGCGATGTCATCTGGTGTCTCTGGTGGCCCCTGCGGTTAATTAGAGCAACTTTCTCCAGAAAGTCAAAGTTAATCCGAGCCTGCAGGACAATGTAGAGCATTGCTGCAGGCATCTTGTAGCATAGGAAACCCGTTTGAGTAGGGATAAGACCGCTCCCTACTTTCTCCAACCAGACCATGTTTCATTGTCTGTCCGTGTCGTTGCTGTCTCATTTGTGAAGCATTTCTATGCGAAGAAGTCAGCAGGAATCATGCATTAATAATGCAACAAGCTTGCGCATATTTTGCGGCTGACAATTCTTGCAAACAGCAGCCAAAGAAGCCGGGGCCGGTCGGTCACAAGGGCAACAATGAAGCAAAGCAACTTCATTAGAGAAAGCAACACGTTGACAACACATCCGGCAGAAGTAGAGTCATTTCCGTAGACAGGACTGCAAAGCAGTACATACAAATGAGCAGCAGGACTCACCGGATATCCAAGTAAACGTTAGTCACTGCAGGGGAATCTGAGTCTTCAAGATAATTGGACTTGTTCCTATGCCACACACTCGGAATTTAGTTTAAATTCACTTCGTAAACAAATCATTTTACGCGGGCACACAATCAGCTGTTTACTTCAAGAAGTTGGCAGCCCCTGCAAAGTGTTGAGCAACAGCGTTCATGGAACTAACACAAGTTCCGCCAAAGAGATGAGCAGCACCGTTCACTGAGTTAACATCAATTGAACCAATGTTTAAAAGAGTCTTACAACTACTCTAATGTTTATGTGTGACTAATTATTGAAATTACTTGAAAACCCATGATAAATTAACCAATACTAAGTAAGAAATTATTCATAAATTCTTAATTACAATTACAAGTTCCCGAATGAACAAAACCAGACTAGTTCGCTCGCTCACAGTTTAGCTCCGACCCAAACAACACGTGCAACGGTCTGCACTTTGGGTTTTTATTATTTTTGATTAATATTCTGAAGGAAACAAGCAAAATGCTGGAGGAAATGAAAACGAATCCTGTGCTGACGAATTCCCGGCCAGAATTCAAAGCGATACCCAAGCAGCTGAACAAGGTAAGAGGCTGCTGTTTTATTCTTCCCCGCCTGTCACCACTTTGAATCTCCCATGCAGCACTTGGCCAACCTTGGAGCCCCACATGTGGACTCGTTCGATGAGATGCTAACAGTGGGTCTGGACTTTCTGGCCAAGCACATGCCGCCCGTCCAGATGCAGAGCCCGGCTGGAGAGCGCATCTCGCTGAAGGTGGAGAACATTTGGATATCAAAGCCACAGGTGCCGGCGGATGTGATTGACGTGCGAACACGTGAAATTTATCCCACAGACTCGCGCCAGCTGCACGCCTCCTACTCGGGCCAATGCTCGGTGCGCCTGGCATGGAGTGTCAATGGGCTGCAAAAGACGCCCATCAACATGGATCTGGGCGAGGTGCCGGTGATGCTGCGTTCAAAGGCCTGCAACCTGGGCAAGGGCTCGCCGGAGGAGATGGTGAAGCACGGCGAACACGACACCGAGTGGGGTGGGATCTTTGTGATACGTGGAAACGAGAAGATTGTCCGAATGCTGGTGCTCGTCAGGCGGAATCACCCCATCTGCGTGAAGCGTTCGACCTGGAAGGATCGTGGCCAGAACTTCAGTGAATTGGGCATAATGGTGCAGACGGTGCGTGACGATGAGAGCTCCTTCAGCAACGTTCTCCACTACCTCAACAATGGCACGGCCCGCTTCATGTTCTCCCACGTGAAGCGCCTGTCCTACGTCCCCGTTTGCCTCATTCTCAAGTG
Organism: Drosophila tristis; assembly: GCA_018150885.1. NCBI lineage: Eukaryota > Metazoa > Arthropoda > Insecta > Diptera > Drosophilidae > Drosophila > Drosophila tristis. Next base: position 4,497,285 of record JAECWT010000003.1, on the reverse strand, counting down.
CTTGATGGACTACACGGACGAGGAGATCTACAAGAGGCTGGTGCAGGGCTACGAGGATGATCAGTACTACGTGTCCTCTGTCCAAACCATGCTCAGGGAAGTCCAGAACGAAGGTGTCTTCACGCACGCCCAGTGCAGGTCCTTCATTGGCACCCTCTTCCGCTCCCGCTTCAACGTTGTGCCCGAGTGGCAGCCCGACGAGGATGTCACCGACTTTATTCTGCGGGAACGCATCTTGGTCCACCTGGACACCTACGAGGAGAAGTTCCAGCTGATCGTGTTCATGGTGCAGAAGCTCTTCCAGTGCGCCCAGGGCAAGCACAAGGTGGAGAACGTGGACTCGGCCATGATGCAGGAGGTGCTGCTCCCCGGGCATCTGTACCAGAAGTATCTGGGCGAGCGCATCGAGAACTGGGTCTCCATGGTGCGCCGCGTGCTCCAGAAGAAGCTCACCACGCCGGACAGCCTCCTCAGCAGCAGCATTCTGACGCAGTCCATGCGCCAGGCTGGCGGAGTGGGCAAATCCATTGAATCCTTCCTGGCCACCGGCAACATAACGAGCAACACGGGCCTCGGCCTCATGCAGAACAGCGGCCTGGTCATCATGGCTGAGAACATCAATCGCATGCGCTACATGTCCCACTTCCGGGCCATCCATCGTGGCTCCTACTTTACGACGATGCGCACCACAGAGGCACGCCAGCTGCTGCCCGATGCCTGGGGCTTCATCTGTCCCGTGCACACGCCCGATGGAACGCCCTGCGGTCTGCTCAATCACTTGACGCTGACCTGTGAGATATCCAAGCGCCCAGATCCCAAGCTGGTGCAGGTGAGTAGTGGCTCCTCCATTTAAATGGAACATCAATTCATTCCTCCTCCTTCCGTTTCAGGCCATTCCCTCGAAGCTGATAGAAATGGGAATGCTGCCGCTGTCTAACCAAAGGAATCCCGATGCCAAGCTGTACGTGGTGCTCCTGGATGGCAAGCATCTGGGCCACATATTCCAGTCCGACGCCTGCAAGATAGTTGAGGATCTGCGCTACGAGAAGATAACCGGTTCGGTGCCGCAGATGATGGAAATTGGCTTTATTCCGTACAAGAAGAACGGCCAGTTTCCCGGCCTCTATCTGTCCACGGGTCCCGCACGCATGATGCGTCCCGTGTGGAACATGAAGTGGAAACAAGTCGAGTATATCGGCACCCTGGAGCAGCTGTACATGGAGATAGCCATCGACCCGAAGGAGATCTATCCCGACTTCACCACCCACCTGGAGCTGGCGAAGACGCACTTCATGAGCAACCTGGCCAACCTGATTCCCATGCCGGACTACAACCAGTCGCCGCGTAACATGTACCAGTGTCAGATGGGCAAGCAGACGATGGGCACGCCCTGCCTGAACTGGCCCAAGCAGGCGGCCAATAAGCTGTACCGCCTGCAGACACCCGGCACGCCGCTCTTCCGGCCCGTGCACTACGACAACATTCAGCTGGACGACTTTGCCATGGGCACCAATGCCATTGTGGCGGTCATCTCCTACACGGGCTACGACATGGAGGATGCCATGATCATCAACAAGTCCGCCTACGAGCGGGGCTTTGCCTACGGCAGCATCTACAAGTCCAAATTCGTGCAGCTGCCGAAGAAGAGCAGCTACTTTGCCCGTCATCCGCACATGCCGGAGCTGGCCAAGTACCTGGACACGGACGGACTGCCGCATCCCGGCGCCAAGCTCACCTTCGGCTGCCCCCTGTACTGCTACTTTGACGGCGAGGTGGCCACCTACAAGGTGGAGAAGATGGACGAGAAGGAGGAATGTTTTGTGGACAGCATCCGGCAGTTGGGCAGCTTCGAGCTCGCGCCCAAGAAGAACGTGTGCATTACGCTGAGGGTGCCACGTCCGGCCACAATTGGCGACAAGTTTGCCTCGCGGGCTGGACAGAAGGGCATCTGCTCGCAGAAGTATCCCGCCGAGGATCTGCCCTTCACGGAGTCGGGCATGATACCCGACATTGTGTTCAATCCTCACGGCTTCCCCTCCCGTATGACAATCGCCATGATGATCGAGACGATGGCCGGCAAGAGCGCCGCCGTCCATGGCGACGTCTACGATGCCACGCCCTTCCGCTTCTCGGAGAAGAACACGGCCATCGATTACTTTGGCAAGATGCTGGAGAGCGGCGGCTACAACTACTATGGCACGGAGCGCCTGTACTCGGGCGTGGACGGGCGCGAGATGACGGCGGACATCTTCTTCGGCGTGGTGCACTATCAGCGGCTGCGGCACATGGTCTTTGACAAGTGGCAAGTGCGCTCCACGGGCACCGTCGAGGCCCGCACCCAGCAGCCCATCAAGGGCCGCAAGCGAGGCGGTGGTGTGCGTTTCGGAGAGATGGAGCGCGACGCCCTGATATCCCATGGAGCCGCCTTCCTGCTGCAGGATCGGCTCTTCCACAACTCGGACAAGACGCACACGCTGGTGTGCCACAAGTGCGGCTCCATTCTGTCGCCGCTGCAGCAAATTGTCAAGCGGAATGAGCGCGGCGGTCTGTCCTCCAAGCCGCAGACGTGTCGCCTGTGCGGGGACAGCAGTTCAGTGTCCATGATCGAAATTCCCTTCTCCTTCAAGTTCCTGGTCACCGAGCTGAGTTCGGTGAACATCAATGCGAGATTCAAGCTAAACATGATATGAGACGCGTGCCCAACATACTGTTACAGCTAGACTTTAGATCATATGTATCCCCCATTAAAGTTGACAAGAAATCAACCAATCAAAAGTTGTTTGCTATTTATTCGGATATTTAATCTGCTCTAAATGGATCGTATTTAATGCTCAAAATTTGTGGGGATTTCCATGGGTCTATTGTCAATATATGAAGAATCATTTTTAGATAATATCAGATAACTTTTATGAATTTTTTTGGGAATTTTCTAAGAGAGATCTGAGATATAATCCTTAGAAATCAGAAGCCTTATTTATTCCTCCACTTTTATCGTTCCTCTTGGGATATATGATAATTATTTAGTCCTTGTTGAGTAGACCCATACCTAGAATAGGAAATACAAAAAAAATAATTTATTTCAAGTAAGCTTGGTTAATGATTTGTTCCACATGCTCGCCATGATTTTCAGAGCTGGTCTGTTGGTTCATAAACCAAATATTTATTGCCACTTCCCACAGCCATGCCAGCGCATATCCATTGCCAATGAACCCTGCTCTCTGAGTGGTTTCAATTTATATTTATTTATTTATTTAAATACATATTTGTTTACGTTTACAGATAAATTCCTGCATTTGCTATATGTAGTTTTTGTTGTTGTTGTTGTGGTTTTCATAGTCGCTTTATCTGTAGTGGTGTCTGTCTGTTGGATGTGTGTGTGTGTGTGTGTGTGTGTGTGTGTGTATGTGTTGGTTGGTTGTTCCATGGAATTGTTGTGGAATTTTTGTGTAACAATTTAACTATTGCACTTTATAGAAAACACGCACGCACGGTATCCACGCAGGGCATGCAAATCAGATGAAAACGAGAGTCTGAGAGGAGTCTAGTTGGTATACATAATATGGGGGGGCGTATGGTTGTATGGGGTATAAGTGTGGGATGGAGGGGCGACAGTTGACAATTGCCATTATCGATCGGTATTTCAGTATTCAGTATCTATATAATGTATATTTAGTTTACAATTCTTTGTTCTTCTTTGCTTCTCGGCCTCTGCCTCTGCATCTGCAACAGATATTATGGCTTCGCTTGCTGTATCTGCATCGGGATTAGTTTTTAATACTTGGTGCTATATAAATCGCCACGCCACGCACCCACCATGGGTGTACCGGAGGCGGCACAACATGTAGTTTTTCTTTTGTTTTTTATCAGTTATCTATGGTACACATACGAAACGAAATAATACACACAGGATCAATCGAAAAATTCTTCTATAAGTATATGTATAATATTTTGTTTGTTTTGTTTTGTTTTGTTTTGAATGTTTCTTTTTTGGATTTTCGTTTCGTGTCCGAATTTTTCGTTAAATCTTTTTTTGCTCAACAATGTTTACTCAATGAAAAAAGTATCTGCCTCTTCGTCCTCTAATTATTTGTCTATTATTTAATGAGATTTCCATCCAATGATCCAATGATCCACCTGATCCGCCTTGATCCGCCGTTCCTCTTGCATCCGCGATGGGGATCTCTCAATCAAAAAACACTAAACATGAAATTTCGTTAATGCAATTGCAATAATCAATATGTATAAATATTTAGATAACGATTTGCATATTTGTCATTTGCATTCTTTATATGTATCTTTTATAATTCCGCTGCTGCAAGCTTTATATCTTTCATCGTTTTTTGTTTTGTTTTGTTTTGTTTTGTTTTTATTACAACGACGTATATACTAGGTATATGTATGTGGTTTTTTGTATGAATGTTCATGTATATATATATAGTTTATATATAATGTGTGTGTGTGTGTGTGTATAGTATGGTATATAATATCCAATTGCTACTGCCTCGAAAAGATGCAACAATATATAATGTTTGTCATACACTTTTAAACATAATCTAATTATGTCTCTCTCTCTTTGCTTTCTTTCTTTCTAACTTTCTTTCCTACTATGAACTTTTGAGCTTAACATTTACAAAGAATTCTGATGCGGATTCTGTGATTCGGGATACAGGTTTAGGTTTAGGTATAGGTATAGGTATAGGTATAGATATAGGACTTAGGAGTGGATTATACAAAAAAGAATATACGCATGGGGTACAAAAAGAGAGTACTGCCAGCAAGAGGTAAAGTCGAGGCCCCCTTGCTGCTGCTGCTGCTGCTGCTGAAGAAGAAGACTGACTGACAAAAGGTACGTGTGAAGAGAAGAGAAGTGCTGCTGTGGTTGGTAGGTAGTTAGGTCGGTCATGGGAGTGGCGGCGGCGTACATAACTAAAGGGCATCGACATCTCGTTCAGCTGCTGCTGGCTGCTTTGATATTTCTCTAGGTGATTAGGATTGTGCATTGTAAAGTGGTTTTTGCCGTAGCGTAGCTCTCCTCCTTCTCCCCCCCTCGGACAACGCTTCTGTCCCATGATTGTGTGGCTTAAAACTGATCTGCCAACAGATCGCAAATCTCTCGTGTCACCGTCTCCTTGCTGGCTCGCACAGTCAATCGGAACATCTAATACATACAGCAAGCAAGGGAATACAAATTATTTTTAGCAGCAAATCAAAGTGGATTGGCTCTTACCTGTGCCTGCTTATTCGGCTCTAGTCGCATCAGGCAGCCCACCTGCTGTGATTGCGTGTGTATTATGCCCGCACAGACCATATTATCCGGATTGGGATCCACCGAATCGAGCAGCTGCATGCCAAAGCCCATCAGCTTATTCCGTGCCCCAGGCAGATCCAGCGGCTGTGCGGCCTTGAACACTTTCTGTGATCGCTGTTGTTCCCTATACAAAAGAAGTTATCCATATTAAGCATTGCAATCATTCAGTCGGCAGAGTGGCGGCGCAGTGTAGTTACCCGCTTAGGTTCTTCCATCGGGCAAAGAAGGACTCGGCATTCATTTCGGTTGGCTCGAAGAACTTGTTCACGCTCAGCGGCAGCTTAATGCTGAACTTTTGCTGGGTGCCGTTGTAGCGGAAACTGATCTCAATGGTTGGCGCATCGGCATAGTCCTCGATGCACTCCGCCGTGAGCAGCTGTTGGATTTGTGCGCCGGCCTCCAGGGTCGGCTCCACACCCTTCATCTGTACGTTCAGCTTGAGCGTCTCCTCGGCAGACCATTGCAGCACGGGATTGAAGTTCTAAACGAGCCGAAAATTAAATAAAAATGATTATTAAATCTGCAGGCAGAGAGGATAGAGTTTGGACACTTACCGAGAGGGGCACCTGTGTCTTGTTGCCATAGAAGAGGCCCAGCCGTCCCAGGTTCTGTCTGAATTCGCTCTTCACGCCAATCTGCAGCATCTCGTTCTCGAAGAGCACGCCATTGTTCTTGAACAAGAACTTCTTGGTGTTGTAGACGGCACTGGAGTTGTTGTTGCTGCCGTATATGTCGCCCAGGACATCGATGAGGGTGCTGTTGCTATTGCTTCCCACGTTGTTGGCCGGCGGCGTGCTCAGGCCGAGCAGATCCGTGTTGGCATTGCTGTTGTTCAGTTTGCTGTGTGAGTTGTTCACGTGCACGTTGTTCTGGATGACCGAGCCGGAGGTCGGAGCGGGGCTCTTCGACTCCCGGATCTCGTTCTCTGGCACCCGACCGGGCTTCTTCTTCTTGAGCACGGCCAGAATGGAGCTCTCGCGCTCTGGGAACGAGGGCATCTCCTCGAGTACAGTGGCCAGCACATCCGTGGAGGCCACAATGCTCAGCTGCAGATACTCGCTGGCTCGCTGCTGCAGCTCCGCGTCGGCCGAACGCAGATTGCTGTGTTGCCTGAACACGTCCTGGATGTTGGTGCGGATCTCCGGGAACAGATTGATGAACTTGATGTAGGTGGACAGGAGCAGGGCCCGCGTCATGGGCGAGCACAGATGGTACTTCGAGTGCAGCAGCTTAAACTGTACGAGCGGTGCCGAGCGCGAGTCTCCGGCGATCAGATTGCCAAACTCCCCGAGTATGTAGCCGCCCACCTTGACCATATTCTCGTGACAGGCCGGTGCCTGCAGGGCCTCGAACACGGTCTTGGCCGCATAGCCCTGCACCTCCTCGCGATTGATGACGATCTGGATGACGCGGTACCAGACCTCCTCCGACACATAGTCGCCAGCAATGCGTATGAGATTGAGGATCACGTCCACGTACCTGCCAATGGATAGAGTTAAGAAACGGATTCTACAGCAGAGTTTCTGCGTCGGCGTCGGCTTACCAGGTGTAATCCGTGGCGTATTTCTCGGCAAGAATGGCCACCTTGAGCACCATCTCCTCGCGTATGGAGTAGTCGGCCGTCTCCAGATAGTTGAGCATCTCCTGGACAATTTCCTCGGCATTGCCGCGATCGCACATAGCGTACAGCAGATCGACGGCCATTTGGCGCACGGAAACATCCTTCTCCATCTTCATGGAGAGTATGACCACCTCCTGGTGCTTCTTGACCTCCTCGTGGGAGAACTCCGAGGTGGCCAAATGGCACATCGACTCGAGGGCCAGGTAGCGCAAGTTCGTCTCCCGATTGCTGAGGAACTGGCCCAACTGGTTGCAGGCGCGCACCAGCAGATTGGGCTCGCTGTCGCTGTGAATGATCAGATTGATGGCCTCAAACAGGACGGCATTCTTGGCGTTCGAATGCTGCACCTTCTTGCTCTTGGGCGGTTCCTGCGCCTTGTTGAGGATCGTCTCGAGGGTCTCGTTGAGGCGAGCCCGAACGCCCGCCTCCTCGGTCACCGGATTGTAGTTCTGCAGCAGCCGCAGCAGCTTCACGGACAGCCAGGGTGCCGGCACAAAGTAGTACGTGTAATCCTGCAAATCTGTGTAGCTAGCAGTCACGATCCTCGAGAGCCGCGACACGGCCAGATTCACACAGCCCTTGTACTCGTCCGGATTGCGCTTGACCAAGGCGTCAATCAGCGATGTGGCGGCCGTCACCACGCCCATGTGCTGGTCATTTAGCAAGTGAATGATGCGCGAGGTCCACTCGCCGCCGGGTATAATATCGGGCGAGGATCGGAACAGCCGCAGCAGGCACAATGCAGCCGACTGCTTCACCACGTCCATGGTGTCCCCGGAAACGAGCAGCTTGGGTATTTCATTCGAAAAGGACTCGGCCATGTCCCGGCTACCAATGTTGGCGATGCACTGCAGCGCCAGGTTCACGTGCACCGGATTGCGCGACTGCAAGTCATTCTTGATCGACTGAATGATGAGGCGGATCAAATCGCTGTTTGTGTTCACCAGCACCGAAATGAATAAATATCCCTAAAAATGGAGAAAGTAAAAAGTTACTGGAATGCCTTTTGGGGGGGATCCTCTGGGGTTATCATCCCACTTACGATCTGCTTCTCTGAGTATTTGTTGGAGGACAGCAGATTGACCGCCTCCATGTGGCCAAAGTCAATGTCATGGCCCAGCAGAAAGATGAATAGCAGCTTGCAGACATATTTCTTCTTCTGGTAGCCATCCAGAGTTTTGTCTCCTTTAAATTTGCTTCGTATGTTGGCCAACTCCTTGTTTATGCGTTTGACCTCCGCTTCTTTGCTTTTACCTGGAGACAGACAGGAGTGAGAAAGGAAAGGTAAGTGGGTCAAGGTCATAAAAGGAGAATCTCAGCAGCAGCAGCAGGCAGCAGGCGGAAGCTCAGCTTTCTTTTCTACCATATCAGAAGACATATGATCGATTAATGGAGAGTGATTGATGTGTGTGCCTGTGTGTGTGACTCTCACTCTCAGAGGGCTCTCTTCCTCTCTCTTTCTCTCTCTCTCACTGTGTGTGTCGCTTTTGTGGTCACATAGGCGCCAATTAGTACCAGTCACCAAAAGTGGAGAGACTCTTGGAGACCCTATGCTGTGTGTGGTGTGGAGAGAGGAAACCAGTAACGGCAGCATGACGATAATGCGGACAGAGTTACGGAGCAAACAAACAACAATTGTCGGCACTCTGCACTCATACACAATCAAAATATGTATCTGTGTGTGTGTGTGTGTGTATTGCTCCTCTCAGTAATTGATCAAGAAATGGCGCTGATTCCGCCCCTATGAATGAATTTGGATAAGAAAAGCTAGCTGGCCTGGCTGCTGCCCTGCCTGGCTCTGCTCACTGATAAATTAAATGTAAATGCAAGGCAATTTACTGGAGAGGAGAGTTTATTTTTATATATTTTTGTTGTTTGTCACTTACAGTTTCTTATATCCGATATAAACACTGCCAGGCCTCTCATGCCATCCCCCCGCACCGGCGCCATTGTAGTTAGCTTGTTAATTTTCGCTGGTTTTATGCAAACTGGGGGGCGCAAGAAATTTCTGCCTGGGAGGCGGCCGAGTCTCGAGACGCTCTTATCGGCTCGAACTCGACGACAGCAGCAGCAACAACGAAAGCGACAACGACGACGACGGAGTGGGGCACTTTATTTGCTTGCAAACAAAATAGCCGCTTCTTTCGCTCAGTGTAGTTCCGCCGTTCTGTAGAAATTCTTCGTCAGACCAGACCTGTTGGAGAGTCACATATTAGGAAAGGGGGCTCTGATCAGTGGGGGGGAGGGGGTGTATCGAAAAAACAAAAAAGAATTGCTTGCAAATCATTTATCGTAATATGAACCCTGACATTTGAGGGCTTTCCGCGAGTGGGAAGTGGGTAGAGGGAGATGGAATGATGCCGCCCCGCTGTCGATGCCGCCCCCGCGCACTTTTGGCAAGCAATCTTGCAACTTTGGCACTGCCACAACAGCAGAGCAACAGCAACACAACTGATAAAGATTCAGATTCAGAGGGCTTCACCAACGATGAGATGACCTCGGGACCGCACTTTTTATCGCCTGCCTGCACTCCCGAACCGAGAACGTTTGCGTTTGCATTTATTTTGGGGGAACTGCGACCACCGCGTCCACCGGCTTCTGGCTTCTAGCTTCTGATCCGTTTTGGGGCTCTTTGTTGCCTGCCTTTGTGCACTTGTTCGCTTTCACGTCACGTCACTTTTCACATTTTTTTTCTTCGCGAGATGACGAAGTCGTTTTATTGGCACAAACCGAAACAAACATTAATGGGCGTATTTGTGTTTTTCCATGGGGCTTTGGCTGCTTACTTTTTATGCTTAAATACGTACACACGATCCCGATGAGAGGCGGCCCGCAGTGAAAAATTGTTGGTTTTGGTTGCTGGGCTGGCTGGCGTTGGTTGTGCTGGAATTTTGTATTAGTTGGCTCCGTTTCGGGCTTGGGCTCTCTCACGGCTTCGTTTTTTCTGGGTGTTGGCTGCGGAATGTTTGTCGCGATTACTCGGCTTTATGTAACTCCACCTGGTTGGCGATTTACTTTGATATTTGCTGCTTTTTTGTTGTAAACTATTGCCAAATGCAGAGCAAATCACTAAAACGAAAATTTCTATTGATTTTTCTTCTCTCTCTGCCTCGGACTGGAGCCACCTAGCGGGCGCAAGTGTCCAGAATAGTGTGGCAAAACGCCAAAATACCGCAAATACCGACGAAGAGCAGCCAGGGCTGCAGATACGAATCGCCGTGACGTCACACGTTCAAATGTTAATTGTTTTTTATAGGAGTTTCTAGAATATTTTTGATGGAAATTTAATTGAGGTGAAGTAGTTATGTTTGAGAAAAATCGCAACATATTTGTTGCATGCAACCATCTGAGCTAATAACTTGAATATTCACTATTTGGCAGCACTACATATCTGACGTCATGTGTGGAGTGAAGAAAAAGCCGCATCGAGCCACCTCTTTCTCGCGACCCTATGCCTGAACTCCGCCATTTTTTTGCGCGTTTCAGGGCTGCGATGCGTAGTTTTTATTTGTGAAAAAAATATGTAAAATGCTCTTGCCTTGCAAAGTGAATCGGGAATTTTAGCAACAGGCCGGATCCAGCGAAACCAGAAGCCACATAGCGACGTCACCACACCAAGCAGCCCCCCATCCGAATCCTGGAGAGGAGCAGAGAGCGCGTGCTAAATGCAGACGCATGTGTTACGCAGTGCCGTCTTATCTCCCTCGTCATTGCCGCCGCCGCCACCGCCACAATAATTGGTCGTCGTCGTAGTCGTCCATAGAATAGAGTGCTCCTAGGACCTGAAGTGCATCCAAAAAAATAAAAACTGGAAGAGTGCGCACCTGGTAGCCATGAGTTTTTCCAGCGACGAGGTAAACTTCCTTGTTTACCGATATCTGCAGGAGTCGGGTGAGTCGGGGTTTGCCATTGCCCCACCGCACACCGCTGCCAGCGCTTAGTCATTGCTCATTCTTTGTTTTGCAGGCTTTCTGCACTCCTCCTACGTGTTTGGCATCGAGTCGCACATCTCGCAGAGCAACATCAATGGAGCCTTGGTGCCGCCGGCCGCGCTGCTTACCATCCTACAGAAGGGTCTCCTCTACACAGAGGTGGAGTGGAGCGTCGGCGAAGACGGCGAGGTGGCGCGTCCCATTGAGGGCCTGTCCCTGATCGATGCTGTGATGCCGGAGGTGAAGCCGCCCAAGCCGGTGGTGAAAACGGAGCCGGGCAAACCGGGCGTGGACTCCACTGCGCCGGCCGCCACAAATGCCAACAGCAGTGTGAAGGCCGAGATCAAGGTGGAGCCGGGCACGGTCAATGCGGGAGCCACAAAGTCATCCAGCAGCGCCACGGGCACCACCACGCCCACAGAGTCCACCAATGAGGTGGACTCCAGTGGGAGTGCCGCAGCCACTGCCAATAACGCTGCCAGCGGAGCGAGCAACGGCAATGGAACCCAGGCAGCCACTGCCGGCTCCACCAATGCCACAGCCCCAGCGGCAGGCGATTCCTCCGCAACAGCCGCCAGCGGAGCCAACAAAAAGGCCAACTCCAGTGAGCCCGGCAATTCGACGGCGGTGAACAATACGGGCAATGCAAATGCGACGAGCACAGACGACGCCGCCTCATCCACATCCACCAACGGCAACAGCAACACCTCCAGCAGCGCCGAACAGCCGTCCAGCGGTGCCGCACCGGCCGGAGCCGCTGTCTCGACTTCCAATCCCGACACAGCGGCAGCCGCTGGAGGAGCCGCCGCCGCGGGGGCCAAGGCATCCACAGCAGCCGTGACAATCCGAGTGGGAGCCCAGCCCAACAATGTGGCGGCGGGCACAGCCACAGCCCAGAGCTCAGCGCCGAGCGGGACCATCTCCTCGTCCACGGGCGGCACACCCGCCCCCGTCGAGGCCATGGAGATTGACCAGAGCATCGAGATACCCGAGTCCAAGGCACGCGTGCTGCGCGGCCACGAGAGCGAGGTGTTCATTTGTGCCTGGAATCCCAGCCGCGACCTCCTGGCCAGTGGCTCTGGCGACAGTACTGCCCGCATCTGGGACATGTCCGATGCAAACACCAATTCCAATCAGCTGGTGCTGCGGCACTGCATCCAGAAGGGCGGAGCCGAGGTGCCCAGCAACAAGGATGTCACATCCCTGGACTGGAATGTAAGTGGATTTCCCGGTCGTAGATTTGGCAGATTCCTAATCCATTTTGATTGCAGTGCGATGGCTCGCTGCTGGCCACAGGCAGCTACGATGGCTATGCGCGCATCTGGAAGACAGATGGCCGCCTGGCCTCGACGCTGGGCCAGCACAAGGGACCGATCTTCGCGCTCAAGTGGAACAAAAGCGGCAATTACATTCTCTCCGCCGGCGTGGACAAAACAACAATCATATGGGACGCCTCCACGGGCCAGTGCACGCAACAATTCGCCTTCCATAGTGCCCCGGCCCTGGACGTCGATTGGCAGACAAATCAGGCATTCGCCTCGTGCAGTACGGACCAACGGATACACGTGTGTCGGCTGGGCGTGAACGAGCCGATCAAGACGTTCCGGGGCCACACCAACGAGGTGAACGCCATCAAGTGGTGTCCGCAGGGTCAGTTGCTGGCCTCCTGCTCGGACGATATGACGCTGAAGATCTGGAGCATGAATCGGGATCGCTGCTGTCACGACCTGCAGGCGCATTCCAAGGAGATCTACACGATAAAGTGGTCGCCCACGGGGCCGGGCACAAACAATCCGAATACGAATCTTATTCTCGCCTCGGCCTCCTTTGACTCCACGGTGCGGCTGTGGGACGTGGAGCGGGGTAGCTGCATCCACACGCTCACCAAGCACACGGAGCCCGTCTACTCGGTGGCCTTCAGTCCCGATGGCAAGCACCTTGCCTCGGGCAGCTTCGACAAGTGCGTGCACATCTGGAGCACGCAAACCGGACAGCTGGTGCACAGCTACAAGGGCACTGGCGGCATCTTTGAGGTCTGCTGGAACTCCAAGGGCACCAAGGTGGGCGCCAGTGCCTCCGACGGCAGTGTCTTTGTGCTCGATCTGCGGAAGTTCTGATCCTCGGCGCCCAATGGCGTTGTGGACATATCATCAGCGCCGCCAGCACGCGTCCAGGAGATCCTGAGTTTTGTCTATTAAAGAACGCTTCTATGTAAACACAAACACACACACACACACACACATACAAACCTTCAAAACGATCTGTTAAACGCAGCATCTCGTTACACGTTTCTCGGTTTCTCAATCTCTTGGATGGGACTCTCTCTCGTTCCCATGAAGCAATATCCATTTCATTTGTACCTTCAGAGAGATGTCCATGAGATTGGGAACGAATGCGATGCCCCATACCCTGTCCCCCTATGCTTTTGTCCAATGTCTTTCGTACGCTTAGTCCCGAGTCACACAAACGACGAGCAGCTCTGCGCTCTCCCCCATGTCGTGAGACCCCTCGACGCTGGCGTGGTGCGACACCCCCATTCGTTGTGTGGGCGGGGAGAGCGCTCTCTGCTCGTTTTCTTTTTAATCTTAATTGTAAGCTCTATGATTCTAAGATTCCCATTTTTTATACAGAAATCGTTTAGTATAACTTTATGCATTTTGTTATTGTATCGATCGATCGATGAACGGATATGAGCGATGACGATGTCCCCGTGCCCAGCCCCCTCTCCCTCCCCTACCCACAGTCCTTCACCACCTTTTACAGTCTCTCCTCCTAACTTCATGCTGCCCTTTTACACTTAAGACTTTTAATCATACGAGTACGAGTATTTCCCCAAAAATCAAATCGGATGGATGGCTGAACAACAGACAGACGGATGGGTGGAGAGATCAGACCCCCCGATTCACGCATACATTCAGAACAGTGTAACTGCATCCCACAATACCCAGCCCCCACTCCCTCCCACGTAGCCTGTAAACACGAACGTAAGCCTAAGATTTATAAAGAAGATTGGCGAAAAATAAGATTCATTAAAGCTAAAGCTATATTTAATATTATCTCGCATCAGGGATCATAGACTATGCACTAAAATTCCACGACATTGGACAGGTGACGTTGCTTGAAGAAGCGACATTCCTCGCGTATCACCTCGCCCTCTTTGGTGGTGCCCTTGAAGAACTTTGTGAGCTTGGTGCCCGCATATTTGGGCTTCTCCGAGTCCGGTTCATCAAATTCCATGTCGTAGGCCTTGTCCGCCAGCGCATTCTCAGCCGTTGACCAGCTGAAGCGCACGAGCCGGGGAAAGCCAAACACCAGATCGATGTGTTCGGTGAGAAAGCGTTTCGTCACCGGATCCCCGGGATAGCCGCTGCCAAAGGCGTTGTCCTTGATGACCAGACCCTCGGGAAAGCGCCACACCTTGAGGGCATGATCGCGTGTAACCTTGGCGCAAATACTGGCCGCCGAGACAATCGGGTAGGTGGAATCGGCCTTCTTGGCCACGGTGATCTTGAAGCTGGGAAAGCGTCGCAGCAGCTTCTCCTGGTACTTCTCCGGCGGCCCCACCGTGTCCACATACACCTCGGCTATGTTCACGCCCGCATCGATGGCGCGCTGTATCAGACCCATGGCCGATTCCATGGACACTTCGTTCAGCGAGCACTTGGCGCGCCGGTACATGCTCGTGCTGATCACATTCGGCGAGATGATCTCCACGGCCCAGCCCACGCAGCTGTTGGCATACTCGAGTGTGTTTAGCTCGTTGAAGATCAGGTCACGCTTCTCCTCCGTCAGCTGCTTGGAGTCTGCACATCCGAGATCGACCAGCGCCTGCTTGCTCTCCAGCGGGCAGTAGGAGATGCCGTAGACCATGGGACCCAACACGGGACCTCTGCCCGCCTCGTCAACGCCCAGCATGCAGGGCTTCTCCTTGCACACGGCCGGCACATCGCTGAGGTACACCGTATTCTGGCTGTTTTCCCGCGACGCGATGAACGGACCCAGCGACTTGAGTGACGTGATGCTGCCTATGTCCTTCATCTCCTCATCCTCTGATGGATCGCCATCGGCTATAGTTTTGTTTTCCTTCTTAATTTTTACATCTTCCGGGTCCGACATTCTGCGCGCCTTTTTTGTTTACGAATTTGGACGGGGCCGATTAACCCATTATCGACTAGGGGGGTATTTAATATTTTCACGAAATGCATGTAACTTTAACATATTTTACGCATTACAGGTGAAAGATGTCGGTGGTCATTTTTGTTTTGTAAGTAAAGAGGAGGATGGAGCTACACGGAACCTTTACAAACAGTAATCTTTTCCGCGGTTTAACAAAGGTTGCTCAACTTTTTAAATAGAGGGGTGTTAGGTGGGTTAAGTTCGATCATGATATTGTATGGCATGGTATTTAATATAGTATTTTTCATCAATTGATTTATATGTTACGGTACACTTATGAGGGGCAGACGGTATATTTCTGAGCGAAGGAACAGATATATTTTATCGAAAAATCCGCGGTCACACTGCTCGCATCCCCTCTTTCCGGTTTGGACTTTTCCCCAGCGTGCTTGTTCTCAATCGAGCTAAGGCCATTTATTATAAATAAATTAATTTTTGGCAACTTGCACAATCATTAATTTATCACCAATATCGAAATGTCGACAAAAGCTGAGCTCGCCTGCGTTTACGCCTCCCTCATCCTGGTTGATGACGATGTAGCCGTCACCGTAAGTTCGCGATACCAAAGTCAATGTGAACGGAAAACAAATCTTTTGTGATTGGCGCCATCCTAATGGATTTGCGAAAATTTTGTTAATCCTGTGATACATTGTGCTGTTCCACGCCCCGTACTAATGATATTTTTTTATATACATTGCCGTAGGGTGAGAAAATCTCCACCATCCTGAAGGCCGCCAACGTTGAGGTCGAGCCCTACTGGCCCGGTCTCTTCGCCAAGGCTCTGGAGGGCGTCAACGTCAAGGATCTGATCACCAACATCGGCTCCGGAGTTGGTGCTGCCCCAGCTGGTGCTGCTGCCCCCGCTGCCGCTGATGCCCCAGCCGCCGAGTCCAAGAAGAAGGAGGAGAAGAAGGAGGAAGAGTCCGATGTGTCCGACGACGACATGGGATTCGGCCTGTTCGATTAAGCATCCATCTGCTTATGAACCACATCCATACCGACATAACATCCGCCGTGTTTGTGCTTTTTACCCTATGAAGTGATGTTTTGTTTCCGACATTCGTACACGTTTTAATGTACAAATTCGACGAAATATAAACGTTTGCGAAAAGTGATTCTGGTCTATGACGTTTATTGGGATACAATAATGTATGAATATGAATGTACAATATTAAAGGACAATCTCGTTCAGCACCTTGGCCAGGGCGCGCAGACTGTCGCCATCGATGTCCTTCAGGCCCAGGCAAATGACGAAATCCGTTGGCGATTCCCAGAGCTTGGTGTTGTTCACCAGGAACTGTATGGCACAGTCGATTTCGGCCGTGTTGGCCCCCAGACAGCAGTGGATGGTTATTGGCACCGAGACGTGGAACTCTGGACTGTGCACGGGCTTGAGCATTATGGGATTGTTGCTAATGTCGAAGCTCACATTGTAGGTGCCGGCAATCTTACCCAGCTGCGTGATGACCAGCAGCCGTTTGCGCCCGAAGCGATGGTAGACGATTTCCGTGGGTACGCCATTCACAGGCACTGAAAACTGTTTCTCGAATCCTGTTTGTTTGACTTCCTCTCGAGGAACTTGTGCCGGTTTCGGTTTTGAGCAAATTTCATCCATTTTACGCAAATATAAAAAATATACAAATTTTGTTTACGATGACAGTGCCGGATTTATCGTATACGGTCTGACTATAAAAAATATACCAAAATATACCTTCTATTTTGATAATATACCGTAAATATACTTATAAATCCAAGCTAGTTAGGATATCATAATTTTTATAAAATAAGATTTAATAAAGAAGCATAACAAAAATTTTGTTTATGTTGCAAAAAGTGTAATGAAAGTATTCGATTAGCGTAAATATTCATATAAAAAATATTCAAATGAAATGCTTACGATGCAGCGTGACAGCGCCGATAACGATAGAATCAAAATTACCATCTGTCCTTAAAATACCAATAAATTCTAGATTGCTCAGTGGCGCCATATGAAAATACTGTTGCGCCTGTTTATGGAACTCTACAATTGTCAGTGCAAGTACTTTGGCAACATGTTAAGTTGTTAGCAGCATGCTTTTAGGACTTTGGCAACAGTTTGATGATGCCAGCAACATGTTTTTAGATTCAATGTGGTTATCGCACAATTTCCGAATTTTTTGTGCGCTAAATGGATTTTGGCGGTCATTTAAAAATGGTATTTTGACAGTGTGACCAGAGACTGCGTACCACAGTACATTTTGTGCTGGTTTTTAACTGCCAAGTTAGTTAAAAATGTGCCTGACAGAGGGCGCAAGAATTTGAATTTTAAATTAATTTCCCGTTACCACGGCAAACAATGTTTGATCAATAGCAGAACGAAACGAATAATGTCCTGCATTTGTCTGGGTCCCAAGCGTTCGGGCAAGACCCACCTGCTGAAGGCCCTGCAGGAGCCAGACTCGATTGACGAGACAAGCTACTCGATGCCCACCATTGGAACGGGCATCTATCGCATTCATTTTCCCACCAAATCGCCGAATAGCGACAAACCAAAGCCCCCGCCAGCGGATGGAGCCACACAGGCACACCACCACCAGCACGGCGGTAAGCATCTGCCCAAGTCCATTCAGATCCTGGAGATTGGCGGCAGCATGGCACCGCTGTGGCGGCAGTACTTTGAGGACGTGAAGAAGCTCATCTATGTGGTGGACACCTCCAATCTCTGCCAGATATCGGCTGCTGGCGTGCTCTTCTACTCCATTCTCACGGAGCCACGCCTGCAGAAGGTGAAGATCCTGCTGGTGCTGGCCAAAATGGATTACTCCTATCGGCAGATGCGAAACGAGGCATTGCTCATGCTGCAAATGTCCAAGCTGCAGAAGCAGATACGCCAGCAGGTGACCATTGTGGAGGCCAGTGCGGTGACCAAGGTGGGCCTGGATCCCATCTACGATTGGCTGCAAAGGCCGTAGGCGACGAAGCTCAAATAAATCCCGATTATTTGGTGCATAATAAT
Organism: Drosophila tristis; assembly: GCA_018150885.1. Lineage (NCBI taxonomy): Eukaryota > Metazoa > Arthropoda > Insecta > Diptera > Drosophilidae > Drosophila > Drosophila tristis. The sequence continues at coordinate 4,479,253 of JAECWT010000003.1, read as the reverse complement.
TAATAATTAATAATATGTATATTGAAACTGAGTGCCGGTTTTTACTTGACTACAGTTTGTAGTGCAGATCCATAAAGTGCAGATTGCTGGTCACTTCCTCGGCATCGGGCATCATATCTTTGGCGGCATTCAGGTAGGACTTGGCGCCCATGATGTCGCCACCCTGGGCAGCCAGCACGGCCAGATTGTTGAGCGCCGCTCCGTTGCGTGCATCCGAGGTGAGGCAGAGCTGCAGGCAGCGACGCGTCAGATTGAAGTCGCCCGAGGTCTACATTAGATTTGAAGTGGGATCGGATCTAAGTGAAGTTTGGATACTTAGGGGGAAAGACTCACCACTGCCACAAAGCTCAGATTGTACCAGACATCCGCCTTCTGCTCGGGCTGTGTGGCCATGGCCAAGGCACGCTGAAAGCACGGCAGCACCAGGTCGATCTGTCCGCCGTAGAGACAGCACAGGGCTATGTTGCAGTAGAGCTCCGCCGAGTGGGCGCCCAGCGAGAGGATGCGGCGGTAGTACATGAGCGCCAGTTCCGGATTGTTGTCGTAGAAGTAGCCCACGGCAATGCTGGCCAGCGCCTCCACATTGATGGGCTGCAGCCGGGCCACCAGGCGGTACAGTTGCAGCGAATCCTCCTGCCGCTCCATGGCCTGCTGGATGCGCGCCTGCTCCAGCCGATAGGTGACATCGAAGGGACGCCGATCCACCACTTCCCCGATCAAGACCAAGGCGCGCTCTGGCTGCTTGAGCCGCTGGTAGAGACGCGACAGCAGCAGATACGTGTCCGGATGGGGAAAGGCGGCCAGCGACTGCTGCAGGCAGGGCTCCGCCCGGCGCGGATAGTGCAGGGCCAGGAGACAGCGGCCCAGCTGCTGCTGCCACCACCAGTCCGTGCCGGCTGCCTCCGATCCCGAGGCAGTGGGTCGCTGGCGCTGCACCTCGAGCACCGCCTGGCAGAGGGAGTGCGCCTTCTGCACATCCGCCTCGTGGTAGTAGAGGAACTGGAACAGCGCCTTCACCAGCGTCTCCCGCTCCGCGTAGATGGTGGGATTGAGGCGCGAGGCCTGGTACAGCTTCGAGGTGGCGTCGCCCACATTAAAGGCCGCCGCCGATGTGGCCCGCACCCGGGAGGCGGTGCCACAGCGGGACGCGGGTCTGGCGCCCAGCGACGAGCCTGGACGGCTGAGACTCGTGCCCGGACGCGCCACAGCCGCCGATCCCGGCCTGGAGCTGTTCAGCCGCCCATCGCTGGAGTGGGCCATGCCGGCGCCTCGACTGCTGCGCTGCGCCTGCCGCTGGCTGGTGCTCGGACGCGGCTGGAAAGCGGTCTTGATGCTGCTGCCAGGTCGGGCGGCCGTGGCAATCCGCTCGAACTCCACCTCCTCGTGGGCTGCGGTTGGAAATTTGGGTATTGAATGGCATTGCAGTGGGGATTAGAAGACGGCCGACTCACCCTCTGCCTCGCCGGCATCGTCCACCTCGAGGTCGTCCAGGTAGACGCGTTGCGTCAGGGCCCGCATCTTTAATTGCCACACGCCCTCCATCAGCCAAGTGGGCATCATGATGGATGCGGCGACGGCCTTCTGCTGCTGCTGACTGCTGCGACTGCTGCCTGGGGCCAATGCGTTGCAAATTGCTACCGAATCTGCGGCTGCTGCTGCTGCTGGTGCCTTCGAGCTCCGCCTGCTGCGGCGGCTGGTGCTCCTCCTGGGCCCCCTCTTTGGTGGCAAACATTTGGACATTGTTGTCGTGACCGGCCTGCAACAGGGCGTTGCACAGCTCCGCACACTGCTCGTATGAGCGACGCCGGTAGAGGGACACGGCCCTGAAGTAGTCCAGCTCCAGTGTCGCCATCGGGGCGGCGGGGGGCAACGGGACGCCTCCTCCTCCCTCTGCTTCTAAAGATGGAGTTGGTTGCTCTTCCTGTTCTGTGCTGTGGCTGTGGCTGTGGCTGTCTGCTGGCGACTTCAAGTGTCTGAATTCCTCGATGTTTTTTGTTATTTTTATTATTTTTTTTTTGGGTTCTCTGCTGGTGCGTCTTGGCCTGGCTCTGTGGAATTTCAAAACCGGATGCGTGTCATTCCTCTGCCCTCGGGGCACCGCCCCATTTCCCCTACCCACCCCTCACACTCTCCTCTTTCTTGAGTTTGAGCAGGAATGCTGTTGCCGCTTCCTGCGGTTACCCTTACCTTCTGTTTCGGTTAGAGGAGGTCCAACACTGGTGCTGCTTCGGCTGCTTGTGCTTCTGGCATTTGTTTTAGTTCGTCTTCTTGCATGCCATCTAATTTTTCTATGCCCATAATTTGTGGCTCTGCTGGGCTCCTTCTTTGGTAAGATTTAATTTGTGGATTCCTTCGAGTATCTGTGGACTGTGGCAGGTACATACCTGCATACGCTGGCATATACTGCCATGCCATGCCAGGCCATGCCAAAGGGTCTTCCGGTGCCATGGCAACCCATGGCCAACCAAAACACACACACAAATTGCTTTGGCTCTGCGCTTGCCCCTGGGAAAAGACACCACGGACAAAATGTTACCTTGCCTTACCACCAAAAGAAATAGATGCCGCCTAGAGCTTGGGGAATTTCTTTGCTTCAAATTCGTAGAAATGTCTACAAAATTATAGCCAGCCCAACACTGACTCTCATGCTGTTTGTTACAGGCGAATAATGAAATTAAACTCTTTAAATAGTAATTAGTGTTAATATTTGTTATTTATTTGCTTAGTTTTTATTCTGAGGCCACATTTTCCTTATTAATTATTGTAGTAGCTATCCTTTAGGCGCCTGTCACGCGTCATGTGGCAGCGCCCCTCGGTCTGTTCAGTGGAAAGGCAAGGTGCGGCTCTGCCTGTCTAGCCGAATTTAAAACAGATTCTTTCTATGAATTCCAAGGCATTGAATTATAGGAATTATGGGTTTAACAGAAATTATTCTTGAAGCACTCCAAAAATTACCGAATTAAAATTAAAAATTAAAATTCAGGCAGCTGATGCTGTGCCTTTGGGGCTATGTTCAAGGTTAAAGGTTCAACAATCCACAAAGAACAATTCGCAAAGCCATTGCTCAACGAAACACTCACCGCACACTCCACCCAATCACCGACCCATAGCCATTATGAGCTCGCCCCCACAATAATTAGCAGCATCAGCAGAAAATCCAACAACTAGAAATCCACACAAAATGTTGTGCAAAAATCCAGCCATGGCAGCTGGAGAGACTCTACAGATACATAGATGGGTGGGGCGGGGCGGGACAGGGGGATTGGAGCTTGTCAGGTGTTCGGGTCAGTAAATCTGCTGATGCTGATGCTGTTGATGTTGTTGTTGATGATGATGTTGATGATGCAGCTTCTGGTTAGGAGTGGAGCAACCACAGGCTGCCTTTAGCCTCACCTCTCTTCGCCGCTGTGTTTGAGTCGAACAAATGATAAGCGCCAAATATTTGTTGATAAATGTTTGAAAATTAAATGAGCGGCAACAACAGGCAACCAACACAGAGCCGGAGACAGAGTCAGAGGCAGAGGCAGAGCCAGAGCCACAACGCGACTTGATGTGCGACGCGACGTTGAACTCACGGCGATGGCATGCAAAAGTCAAATATTTATCAGTTCAGTCCAGCAGGTGGGGGGGTGGTGGGGGGGAGTGCCAGTTCCCTCGGAGGGGTTCTAGTTCTAGCTCGGGGGAAGGGTTTGCTCCCACGGTTCGAGATGCTAATCGAAATTTGAATAAGTAATACGCTGCCTGGGACCTTAATTTCCATTTGGCCAAAAAAAAAAAAGCAACCCAAACGATCGCTGTATCTGTATCTTGTGCTGTGTGTATCTGTATCTGTATCTGTGGGCTCTATCTTTATCTGTATCTTGTATTTGCTCGTTTCTGTTGTGTGTTTTTTTGTTTTTTGTTTTCTGCGTTAGGCCCGTTTCCGTTTCGAGAGAGTTTTTCGCTTTTTGGCATTGAATTTACGTTTTGACTCTTGGGGGGGCTTATCAGCCTTTGGGCCAAAATGCGTCAGCACTTGCCAGCGGCCACTTGTCGGTGTTTTTGTTTTTGTTTTCTTTTTTATCACAGACGACATACCTCACTGTTGCCGCTGCCGCTGTCCCTGTGCCTGTCCCTTGCCTTCCCCATCTGCAAGCTGCCGCTCAATTGGAGTGACTAGTTAATCATCAGCCGATCCATGGCGTCCGGCAGGTGCCTGCTGCCTCTGCTGCGTTGCCTCTGCCGCTGCCGCGAAAAGTGTCAAGATGATCTCGTAACGCGACTCTCTCAATTAGCCGGCCACACCTGACAGCTGCAGATTGAGCTGTGCGTCGCTTCGGCGCTGAATTGCTGCAGGTGGGGCGGGGGGGAAAGGTATGCCACAGTTCAGACGCTCCCTGGGAAATACTTTTGCCACACGAACTGATTTCGAGTGGAGATGAAGTTTTGTTCTGGGCTTGCGAGTTCAACGCTTCTAGTCGGGGAAACTTGCAAAAGATTCTCTATTTATATGTGGATTAGGTAGCATAATGGGGGAATGACTTTGCTTTGCTTTGTGGATAATGCAGCATTTTAAATGATCATAAATTGAGCTAATAGTTTGACTATATGACTTGATTTGAAAATATATGTATGCCATATGCACATGGAAAACTCTTAAAACAAATTATCTGTGCATAAATTCTTCTGCTTGAGCCGCAGGCCCCGATGCTAGCGCTTCATACAATTTTAATTTAAATATTACTTCATAATGAATTAAAGTTAATCTTAATAAATAAATAAATAAATTCTTCTGAAGGTTATCTATGCTGCAAATAGAGAGAGGGAGACTGTGTATGGAATGGATTTGAGGCTAGAAATTTATTAAGCTACAACTTACCAGAACTCGATTGGAGATCATAGCTTTGGGAATGTTAACTGGGGAAGCTCTTTTTTCAATAATTTCTACAAAAATTCTACTAAAATCTGTGCGCTAATTACTGAGTGGGTACTCTAAAGAAATCTTTAAACTTGCAGAACTCCGTTGCAGATCGAAACTTCAGGGCAAATATTGTTGTGCTCTGCATTCCCTACACTCACGAGTGCGAGTATTTCTGTTGGAACAAGTGTTCCTTGCGGTTGTCTCTATTTCTGCGGCCAAAAACTGTGTTGCCATAATAACCATCACACCTCCCCGCCCCGCCCACACCACCACACCACCTGCCGCACTGTGGCAGCCCATGGGAACCAAATACCTTAAGTACGAGTACGAGGCGAGTATTTCCATTCCATTGAGAGGCCTAGAAATCGCTTAAAGATGGCTGTGTGTGTGGTGTGTGTGTGGGGTTATGGGTAAACCGCAAAAGCAAAGAGCATCATCAGCATCATGATCATCATCCTGCTCTGACATGGAGATGCATTCGCTTGGTTTGGCTCAATGCCTGCCCCCCGCTCTGCCGCTGGCTTGCCCTGATCCTTCAGCCCCATATAAAAGCTCATTAAAAGCAGAAAAAAAAGAAGAGCAAAAGGCAGACGCAGACGCAAGGCAGCTACTGTACGAACATTGGTTGATTTTTTTGATTTTTAGCTGCAGCCACAGGCCCCGCAACCCCACTCCTGCCCACTCCTGCCTCCCCTGCCTGGAGGTGCAAGAGCAGCTCTGGCCAAAAAGAAGGCAAAGCACACAAGAAAGGCCAAAACAGGTAACAGGCCAACACACAGAGAGAGAGAGAGAGAGAGAGAGAGAGAAAAAGAGCAACAACATGGCTTAGACATCCGTTGAGGCTGCGCACGCGCGACTCTGCTGCGTCTTCCTCTGTTGCGTTTTTGGGGCCTTGGGAGCCTGGCCACAGCCACAGCCACAGCCACAGCCTGCGCATCTCGTGCCTCGTGTTGCTGCTCTTCTTTTTGATTCGTTTTTCTTTCGTCTTGTTGTTGTTGTTGCTATGGCTGTTAGCCGGCATTTAAAGGGTATGCGGTGGAGTAATGGGCCAAAGAAAATGCCAGGCAAATAAGTCAGATAAGTCTACTAAAGCCACATTTAACTGGTTGTCTGAGCAACGCTAATTCTGGGATAAATAATAGCTAGAGAATTCGTCCACTTTCTGTTCCAGGAGTCTGTTTCCAGAGCCAAACACTCAAGAGAAGAAATTTGCTTGGTTCATGCGGCGGTCATGCAGCGTCGCCCCTCGGTTCGGCAGAGGTAGAAGGCCAGTCTGTAGTTTATGGCTGAACCAAAACTGTTTCGGCATTATTTTGAAACTCTTCTCCTTTGACTGCTTTGTAAGCTTTAATTTTGTTGAATTTTATAACTCCGAAACTCTAACTGAAACTATAACTCTACTTAAAGAGGCTTCAATTTCTATATTTTGCCTTCGATTACTACTACCCAACGATCTGCATGCACCAAGTTAACCATTTATGCCTCATTCATTACCTGCTAAGGAGTACTGTACCTGTCGATCATTTCCCTGCTTGTTGTTGCTTTTATTGTTGCTGCTGCTGCTGCTGTTGATGATGATGATGACGATGCTAAAGATTGCAATCACGTTGCGCACAGCGTACAGAATTTGTATCTGCAAGATACATCTGCCTTTCCGCAGAGCACACTCCTGGCTCTCTCCCTCGGCGGCTCTACCCGTCGGGGGGCTCCCTGAATTTCATTTCCCTGGAATTTATTTAGAACACATTGTTGGTGCTGTTCTTGTTGTTGCTGTTGTTGCTGTTGCATGTTGCTCGGGGGCTTAGGCTGGAGTTGGGGGCAGAGGCAGCGGCAGAAGGAGCAGCAGCAGCATGCAACATTCCAAGGCCCAAAAAAGGCAAATCCCAAGCAGCAGCAGCAAAATCGATTGCCAGGCCTGAAATTTCATTGCAGTTTAGTCGATACTCCCCTCCCTCTCTCTCTCTCTGTCTCTCCTTTACTAGAGACAGCGATAGAAAGAGAGATACAGAGGGAGAGAGAAAAGTTCAGCTCGAATAAATTGAATCGAATCGAATCTGGCGTCGAGATGCCAAAGAGTCTCGACGACTGGAAATGGAGTGAAAGTAGGGTAGGCAGATTAGAGGCAGCTTCCAGTGCGGCTCCAGCTACCAATTGGAATGGCAGTGGCATGGAGTGCCAGCAGCAGCAGCACCAGCAGCAGCATTCCTTCCACAGACCATTCCAGAGACCATCGAAACCGTCCCACGCAAGCCAAAGGTTAAAGTTAAGCTACAGCTTTGCTGGCTCAGCCTTAGATCCTCCCTAATTGCAGACGTGTTCCCTGTATGCCCAACCTCCAGTGGGCATGGCAGTGCCAGCATTCCACCATCGAAACTTTGATCCAAGCCAAAGGTCTGCAAGCGAAGAGATTCTTTTGGGTCAGAGTCACAGTCAGAGCCTAACCTCAGAGCGAGCCAATCAACTGTGGAATGACGCCCATTCAGGTGGTACCCCTCGCTCTCCCTCTCCCTCTCTCTCCCTCTCATACTCCTCTCATTTACATTCAGACAACAACAATAAAAACCTAAATGCCATAGCGTCCAGTCGTCGTCGTCGCTGTTGTCGCCGTCGTTGTCGCATTGCCCTCCGATTCGAATAGGAAGTAAGTTAGTGTAACAAAAGTCATAAAAATACCTCGGACCGGCGACAGACTGAAGGAATGATGATGGAGGGGTGGAGAGGAGGAGCAGAGCAGAGCAGAGGAGAGCAGAGCAGAGCATAGTGGGGGCCCCCCATTAACATTATCGTGGCTCAAGGGGCATGACTGGCCTGGCTGGCTGGCTGGCTCGTCGCCCAGCAGAAATATTTGGCCATAATAAAAAGAATACAAAGCAAAACGAATCGAAACGAATCAAAATGAAATGGAAACTCAATCAACAACTCAACGAACCTTTCAATACACTCAACGCCGCGCCACGCTGATGGATTGATTGATAAGTTATATGACATAGGAATTGTATGAGTTATAGACATTAGCAAGGGGACGAGACAAGTCTGCATATTTGTGCAGAGAGGCTAGCTAGGGATTCCGATGATCTCTGATCTGTGCTGATTGCAGCTCTGGAAGGTGTCGATCAACGAGCATTACTCACTTCTGCTTGGAAATCCTACTTTTAAATGAACTCCCCTCGTTTGGTGAGCCCAACTTTATATTTTTAGCAAAACTTCCAAGCTTCTGTGAGATTACCCATCGATGGAAACATTTCTAAAGCACATTATGCAACTTACTTAAGCTCATGAGTACCGCTTGGGACTCCTACCCGTTTGGTGTACTAGGAATCTTGTTGGAGTGGGCAACCTTCCACAGATCTACTCGAAGATCAGCGATCTCCAATCAACTTCCGATTGGCACTTGCAAAGAACTCTTTGCTTTCGCTCTCCATGTGTGTCCTCTGGTAGTTGTGATGCTCCCCACTTGAAAGGGTAGAAAGTATGCGACAATCGGGCTATATCGTCGGGCTGTCGATCGACAGCAATGAAGCGTAACGAAACACACACACACACACACAACCATACACACCAGTACTACGGGGAGTGCGGACTGGGGACTGGGGACTGGGACCCGCGTCATATGCCAACTTATTCAATAAATTCCAGGCCCTCCTCGCCATATCATCATCAACAACAACGACGACGACTTTTGGCTTTGGCCAAGAAGGAGAAAACAACAGAACCCAAAAACAAAAAAAGGAGTCCCGCGAAACACGAGGAATTTTGAATAGAAAGAGGATCAATGGCAGCTGCTGCTGCTGCGGCTCAAAGATCACTTCGGTTGGGATCAGAATGGAGTTGGTGCCGCAAACAACAAAAACCAAAAAAAAAACACAAAAAATTGCGCGCCAATTCCGCAAAAGAGATTCTGGGGAGACACTGGAGGCCAGGCCGCAGAAATCGACTTCAAGGAATTGCATAAAAAAATGTTTCTTCATTTTTTTTTTTTTTTTTACCTCTTCTTGGAGCTGAAACTTCGGCCTCGACCAGGCTCCAACCTCCACTCGCATGTATCTGTATCAGTGTGTGTGTGTGTGTGTGTGTGTGTGTGTGTGTGTGTGTGTGTGTGTGTGTGTGCATACCAACTCACACACAATGTTGACCAAGAACGTAGCGCCCAAAAGGCAGGCTTACAGCCACAGCAACAACAACCGGTCTTAGAGAGTCAGCAACAGCGACCGAGCTGGAGCCAGAGCCAGAGCCAACAGCAAACCAAGCGATCGGCCGAAGACGAAAGAATAACGAAAAACAAGAATCAAAAGTTGGCATACAGCAGAGTCGGAGGTGGAAGTACCCTAACCGTAGGGTAGATCATTATGTCCAAACAGGATTATGCAGAATGATGAATAATGAAGAACTATATCTCCAATCGAGGCACACGTGCCGCAACATCAAGATAGCTGATAGTATAGCATTATCATTGAATATAGATTAGAGCGATAATATACAAAGAATGTAAGGAATATAGAATGTGGGAAGAGTATATAGAAATGGGGAATTTATGGATATCTGATAGATCTATAAGTTCTTAAAGCTGCTATACCTTTCTGGGAGAGTATGCCAAGAAAAACAACACCCAAAAAATACATATAAAAAAAAAACGCATAGCAAATACACTCGAAGAAATCGAAGGCTGCGGCAGAGAGTTCCCATCGTTCCCCCGACTCTCCTTCTGGCACCTGGCCCCCGCCACTCCCCTAAGCCCAACCACTGTCTGCACCCACTGCTCCGCTCCCCGCTTTTGGCTTCAGTCAACAAGTTATGACGACCCCCGACCCGTCAAGAACGTGCTGAGCCCCAGCATCGAGGAGACTCGGATTCGGACTCGGACTCCACCACATCTACAGCCCACTATGGGGTGCGGTGTGGGGCGCATATTTGAAGCAACAACAGCAGAAGAAGAAGCGGTAGAAGGAGGAACAGAACAGAAAAGAAAAAGGAAAACAAAACTTACGAAAAAAATAATTTCGAGTGAGTATGTAGCTGGTTAGAGGGAGAGGGAGTGCAGAAGAGGTGCGCGAGAGAGAGATAGGTAAAAAGAATCCAGCAAATCAAGCTCACATTATGCTCGAGGAATGAATGCATTCAGGCACCACTCAAAGCTACATTTGCGACAAGGTGTGGCACTACTCTTTGCCAATATTTTCCGCTCTTGTGCATACCGTGAGCGTGGCCAATAGGTTACTATCCCAGGAGCCCACCAAGTCAATGCCCACCCCATATTTATTTCACTTGCATTCCTCTTCTGCCTCGCTGCTGCTCCTGGGCTGATCTTCTCCGCCCTCCTCAGCCAGCCTGCAGCTGAGATAAAACATTGGAATTTCTCACACACAGACACACACACACACACACAGAGGTACTCTCTTGCATTTGTTGCTACTGTGATTCTCCTTTGAAGTTTGTTTTTCTTTTGCCCATTTTTTTTCATTTTTACTGCTGCTGCCTTTTGTTTTTGGCTTTGCAAATGTTTTTCTTTCTTTTCTTTTTCGAGGTGCCTTAGATGTAACTGTAACTGTGTGTGTGTGAGTTTGTGTGCGTGTCTGTGCGTGTCTGTGTGGTATTTTCTGTCCCCAACCAACTGTTGGAGCCACTAACTATCATGAAAACGTCGCATTCCAATCTCAAATCTCAGTGGGAGATACACACACAAACAAACAAAAAGACAGACCGTTGGCTCTCACTCTCTGTATCTCTCTCTCTTGTTTTCGTTCAGTGAGACTCTTGCAACGGTCTTCGTTCAGATTTTCTTAACAATCTGCTCGCTCGGTCGGAATTTTAATTATTTAACAAACATTTAAAAAAACATTTTTGAATTATTTCCTAAGTGATGTTCAATTTTTCCAGCGGTTGATGCAACAAACATGAAATTATTATATCCATTCCAATGCTTGAGTACATAAACATCCGACATTAGAGGCCTCTAGCGGAGTTTTCGCCACCCTAAATTATTATACCTTGCGCTCACAGGCACTCATTTGACGAAACAATCCAGAAACGGAGAGAGTGAAAGCAAACAAACCTATTTCGTACCATGGTTTCATTTGAAATTTTGACGAAAGCTTCGTTCAGCTCTCACGAACCGCTCTCTTTGATACTAAACGATTCACGCTCAAACCCAACGCAACTCGAAACCAACTCCGACTTTGCAAAATTAGCTCTCAATTCGTGGTGGGTTTTCAAAATTTGCTCTCTTTTCAGTGGTGAAGAGAGTGTTTTTGTGGTGACTTTCCCCTCATTTTCGTGGTGTGAGCGACATGTTCTTAACGGGAACCGTATGGAATGAAGATTCATTGTTGCGTCATTCCATACGTTTGATTTGTATGGGAAAAATTTAAGCAACATGGGGAAATGAGTTAGCAGCATTGTTGTGCAACTTTGGCACGGAATGAGCAACAAGTCTGAATACCTTGGGAAAATGGGTATTACGGACTTGAGAAATTCTTTGTAATTTCAGGCACCAATTAATGCAGAAACTACTCAGTCTCTGTTGTAATGATTTTAACAAAGTTTTGCAGCTCACGGGTACCAATAATAGGTATCAGAACCGGGATAAATGTATTTATAAAACACAAACATATGCAGTAAGAGGTAAAAAACATGTCAATCTAGGATAAAATCATAAATCATGTTTCAATGGAGCTTGGAACAAAACATATAACATCAATTAAAAGAAATAAGGTATACAAAAGTACATACGCATAAAAGAATCTTGGCTGACCAGCAACACTGACGTCACATTTAGTAAACATTTACGTTTTATGCTTTGGCCGCTTTTGCTTGAACCTTAATATGTAAACATTCCAATGAAAAATAGTTCTGAAAACTAGTCGATCCTAAACAAAATTCATTGAGGAATTGGATAAAATTATTTTTTTAGGGCTGCGACGGCCAAATATCTATTAATATTAAACGGAATATCAAAATTGACGAATTTCATATCACAAAATATCATGCTATGGCAGCCCGCAGCAACTACAAATTGCACTTGTCTGGCAACGCCACAAAACGACGACACATTCGTTTTATGTTGTTTTTGTTTTAACCTTAATATGTAAATAATCCAATAAAAAGGACTTCTGAAAACTTGCCAATCTTGTAGAAAATTTATGTATCTATCGGATAAAATTATTTGTTTAGGGCTGAGAATGCCAACTAGCTAGTAATACTAAACGGAATATCAAATTCGAGGAATTCAACGTTGAATGTTTTGAATAAGAAAGGTGCGCGCAGATACAGATACAGAGCTCTCTGCAACAGCTCCAAGTGGAGTTCGGTTTTCGCCCCACGATCAGAGCAGAAACAGAGTCGAGTCGAGTCGAATCGAGTCTCGAGTGCAGTGTGTGTTTCGCGTTTCGGTTACGATTTTGGGGAATTTGGGGAACGGAACTCGGACTCAGATTCGGATACGTTTACGGGCTTGAATTACAAGAGAAAAGCTACCGATTTTTGTTGGTGTGTGTAAACGAGTGTGTTGTTTTCGAAAAATTCCAGACATCGCGCGGACTCACGACTCAATTAAATCAAATCAAATCAAATCCCATACAATACAATCCACTACACTACAAATTCTACAATACAATACCCACCACAATCCAATAAAATCCAATCCAAAAGTTGGCGCTGGTCAAAATCGAGCCCCAGCAACAGAAAAAGCAACAGCACAACCAAGCAAACGGCATTCTTTCGCGCAACAACAACAAAAACGTAACCGACTTGAGCGAGAGAGCTGACGTCCGCGATCGCTCTCTTTCCCACTCTCTCTCTCACACTGCTTGCCAGTTGAGTTAGTTGTGTGCGTGCGTGTGTGTGTGTGTGGATCGCGCGCGTGTGTGTATGTGAATTTTGATTAAAACGTAGTGTGCTCGTGCTCCCCCTCTCTCCCTCTCTCACTCTCTTCGGCGCCCACAAGTGCGGCCTGGAATGCGTTGACTGCGCAGTCGCAGCGCGCGATTTGAAGAGGTCAGGCAGCCAGCCAGCCAGCAGCAGCAGCAAAAGCAAAAATAAAACACAGTTTGGTGGCATTTGAAACAACAACAAAAACGCAAAAGTGTGAACAAATCAGTGAAGAAAAGTATAAGAAGAAGCAGCTGGCAGCTGGAGAAAGAGTCAAAGAAAGCAAAAGATAAAACTTAAACTCTCAATTTTTGTGGATTACGCGGCAGCAGAGCGGAGGAAAAACAGCAACAAATAACAGCAAAGAAACAACAACGAAAAACCAGAGACAATATGCCGACAACAACTGCAGCGGCGAACGTTGTCATCGGCAGTGCATAAGGTAAGACAGGGAGAACGATAGCAACAAAGCAGCAGTGGGACTGGGGAAGAGATAGAGGTGCAGTTATAGCAAGTCGCAAGGAGGAATAACAAATCTCCGACAAAGAGATGGACGATAAAGAATCCCTCCTTTAATAACGGAACAGTGGGACACGCGTGGACCAAGGGTCTCTCCCGAATGTGGGCTCATTTCTCTGGAATTTTAATGACTCCCGCGTCCCACTCATAAAGCAAACAAAACAAATTCTCTTATCTCTGCAGCTCCAAGAACCGAACCGAACCATAAAATCGCCAACGTCCAAACGACGATTGCCAAACTGTTGTTGTTCTTTCTTTTACCTTTGCATTGTGCAATTAACCCATTTCGTACCCCAAATATCAGATATCGCTCAGGTTATGGGTTTGAATTTTGATGCGCCCCAAAAGGGGGGCAGAAGGAAATTGGCATAGAGTTTGATGAATTAAAAAGAGGAACGAAATTTGTGCTGAATTAGTGCCATCAAACGATATGAGATGCGGTGTGGATATGGAAGTTAATATAGAGGGAGCTCATCTATACCAATGATCATCTTTGAACTACATCTAAAGTAATTTGTTAGAATCCAGAAGAGGGATCCCTTTGGATCCCCGGCAGAAACGCGGGTCGCTTCCGCAAGATGCTTCCTCCTATAAAAGTCAGAGGGTTAATAACCCTGCTTATCGGCACAGGGGGTGGATGGGGCTGGCTGGACACTGTTGATAAAGTGGAAACCGATCGACAGCGGAACTGAGAGTAGATTAGGTGGAAAATCGTAAATAGATTCGAATCTCGGAACTCTGCCTCCAGGGTGTTGTGTGGCAGAAAGCGTTAGCGCCAGCAGGAACCAGAAATCAGATATCTGTAAACAAATAATCGTTAATCCATAAACCATTTTCCGTTCAGACATCTCCAATGGAAACGATAAGCAAATGGAAATGGGTGGGGGGGACAAATAAACGCTAAGCGGTTAGGCGGTTGGGCGGTAAGCGGTTAATCGTTAAACGATTCTGCCACCAAAAGTGATATGAGTAACTGTATATCAATAAAAAAATACACATGTAGCTGTAGCTGTTGCTGTAGCTGTTTGCTGTATCTGTATCTGTACACACGTGTATTGTACGTATGTATCTCTGGGGTTGTCATAGCTCTGCCGTTGTCATTGTTTTGTGGTTTCCGATTGAGTCTAGTACGCTGAGACATCTCCATCCACTACACGCGTATCTCGTATCTATATCTCTCCATCACACTTGACCTCAGGCAATGGGCAATGGGCATTGCATTGAAATCGACAACAGCGACAGCCACGAAAAATAATACTTGAAATAATAATAATAATTTCGTAAACCGAAATTCCTTCACGCACTCAATAGATGCGTAAGTACATAAAGATTGTGTTGTTTTTTGTTTTCAACAATTCAAGCAATTAAAATGTACAACAAATTAAACAAATTTTGAATGACAATCGGTGTCGAGTCGCCGAGTCGAGGCTGAGAGAGACCCAAACGCAATAGTTTTGGCTTAACCGCCCTCTGCACACTGATAAGAGTAGAGCGGAAGATCGACTGCAGGATGACCTGTAAAGGGTAAATGAAACTGGGAAAAATACACACAGGAGGAGAAAGAGTTTGAACAATAGCAATTCTTCAAATAGGCGATAGGAATAGGAACTTTAATGAATACTCTGAGAGAAGAGATTTCTGTGCATTATTTTTATTTCAGAATGCTTTAATTAAGTATTTGATATCAGTATATTGACTCAGTCGTTGACTTTATGTTTGCCAAGTTTTCTAAGAAACAAACAAAAAGATAAATCACACTTAATATATTGCCTAATACCCACAGCCTATACAGCCCTCCGTAGGCCTTTTAGTTTTCCCAGGGTATGAGCATAGTTTCGCACGCCCTCCATTTGGCATGCGGCACACGTTGCCGTGTGCTGCTGCCTGCTGCTGCCCCAAGCTTCAAAGCTCCAAGTGCTTGGCTGGGCTCTGCTCTCATTGCGGAGGCCATCGGCATCGGCATCGCCATCGCTCTATCGCCTCCACCTCCACCTCCAACTGCGTTAGGTGTGCCTGTGCCTCGCAGACGTGTGCGCTGTTTTCTTTGGCCCCAGAGCTTCACTTGTCCACCCCCTCGTTTCTCTTTCTCTCTCTAGCTAAATGTCTGCCACTTGCTCATCATCATTATCGTCTTGATCATGATGAGCGGCAGACTTATCGCATTGGGGGGACATTTCGCGCATTTCAAAGACACACCAAATTGTCTGTGTGTGTGTTTGTGTGTGTTTGAGCCATAACTGGCACAACAAGTGGAATTTTTGGCCGGAATTTGCCGCTGTTTGGCTTTGCCTTTGGCTCTTTTTTTTTGAGTTTCTTTGGCGGCGACTGCCTCTTCGTTTTCTCCATGTTTTGTTTTTTGTCTTGTTTGTTTGGCAAGAAGACGCCGAGTTATTTGCGCGATTTGATGGCTCATAATCACAGGCATAATAAAAGGCCACAGCTTTAAAGTCCAAAGCCAAAGCCACAAAGCCACGAAGCCCCAAAGCCCCACAGCCTCAAAGCCTCATTTGCCTGAGCCACACCCCTGTGTGGAATGACACTTGTGGGTCGCAATGACGCGCATCCGCTGGCGCTGGACACGATCAGCGTGTGAAAATGCCACCAAACTAAGGCAAACCTCGGCGGGAACGAAGCAACTGAACTATTTACTGACGCCAATTCTATGCCGTTCAATCGTCGCTCTATCGGTAATTAAAAAAACAGCCCCAGACGCACGTATACGTGCTGGCCGCTTTGGATCCCAGAGTTCGCTTACAGTCCCGGTCCGGTCCGACCCGGTCTGGGCTGTCTGGCGGACTCATGAGCAAAATATTCCACGTCAAAAGTTACCGCTCGTCGTCATTCATTAGCTGCCAGAGAATAGCTGCTGCTGCTGTTAGATCTGCGAGAGAGAGAGAGAAACCGGGGGCTCCAAACACTTTCAATAGAATTCGAATCCAGTTAAGAGTTCCACTCGGGTGCTGGAGCACTCTGTTCAGCTGTGCTCGGCTCTGCTCTGGAATCTGTTTTGTGGCTAAAGTGTGTGAGGGGAGTGTCTCTCATGACATGAGCACTGCCTGCCTCTGTTGGAACTATACCTATTGGCACAGCTAGCGATATATTGTATAGAGAGATCAGTGTAGATCAATTGGATCACGAACGACAGATCTGTTATTTGTATTCCTTTTGTTGCCAAATATAGATTCTCACACTTTCCGCAGATATCTATTTATGATCTACACTGAACATAATTCCCATAATTTATTTTCATAGTTTATTTATCTGTAAAATAGTTCGATATATGTTTTGATCATCTGTCAGATGTTCCTGGGAAGCCTTTACGTTCCTTAAAGCTATTCCCGTCTTCCTTCAATATTCCTTGATATCCTTGATAACTGCCTACAAATGGCTGATCACGTATAATCATTTGATTTCCTTTGAAACACGCTCCTCAAAAGCCTGTGCTTATCTGCCAGATCTACCATTTGACTCCACTATTTTTCTTCATTTATTCCACACATATTTTATTGTCGCATTCCTTTGCCTTCGCTCGACTTTACGATCGTTTATTTTCAGTTGTTTATTGATCAGATCGCGCGAAATGTGTTTTGTTGTCGTTGTTTTCGTTGTTGCTGCTGCAAAGATCACGATCCTCTAATACTTAGTGTCGTGTGATCATATCTATGATCTTTATTGGTAGCATCTCTCGGATCGAGTGGCATTCCATACTCTGCAGATTTTTACGATCGTTTACACTCGAATGTTTATGGATCGGCGGGAGCAGTGGCAGTGGCTGTGGCAGTGGCATTCCGCAATGAAATCCATATGGATATTTGCTGTTTCCGATTCAGCATTTCAATGAAAGAAAGAAAAAAAGGGAGGCGGTGGAGCAGTGGAGCGAGAACCAGACTGCACATGCGGTTAAATCGTTTATATCGTAGAGCCCTCGGCCCGTGCTCTTCGATCTCCGATCTCTGATCGAATGTTCGTTCGACTTGGGGACAAAACAGACACACACACACACAACACACACACGCCCCATACAGAATGAGCTCAGTGCAATGGCATGCAATGCAATCGATGGGGTCTCAAGGGGTGGGGTTGGGGACGTTGTGCTGTCGCTGCACAACGTGGCGTATGCGCAATGTCTCGCTTTGTCTCTTTTGCTCTTTGGGGTTTAGCTGTGACAGCAGAAAAAGCATTTATTTCGCTGCCTGGCGCCAAGAGACACACCACAACACCCCAACACCCCAACACACACATTTCGCAGCAGAGCCCGTGGGATATTTATTGGTATGTCTCTCTCTCTCTCACCCGCTCTCTCGCTCTTCCACTCTCTTTCTGCATTCCACGAGTTTATGTACCCGTACCCGTACCCCTCCCGCCATCCAGATACTTTATCATCTGGGTTTTTGGTATTTATTGCCATTTGCTAATTGCTGATTAGCGTGTCTGCCTCCGCCTGCCTGCCCCTCTCTCTCGCTCGCTGTGTCTTTCTATCGCTCCACTTGGCTTCTTCGCTTCTTTTGCCGCATTTTTTAATTGCCCCACAAACACCTGATAGGCCCCCCCGCCACCGCCTGCCCACCCCTTCGTCATAAGCCGCCTTCTCCTGCGTTGACTTTAATAATTAGCAACAACGTCTTTTCTTGGCTTCTCCTTCCCGCTCTCATTAGCCATTGGAATGCGGATAATTTGTTGCTATGATTGAAATTGTTAAATGCTTTTAATTTGTTTGCATTTTAAATTAAAAGAAAAAACACGTTGCCTGCCGCTGCTTGCCGGCTCAAATGACGGCGAGGGCTGGTTAGGGGGGGCTACTGACTCATCCCCATCCAACCAGATCGCCTACTGCTCAATGATGTTCAGTGTGTTGATCTTGAGGGGATTGATGGCACATTTTTTGGCATTGCCTTTGGATTATACAATGGACATTCCTTATGGGGGTGACTATGGGGAATCACAGGGTTGCACGGGTAATTGGCTTGGCTAGAAATATTCCACGACAAGTTCCCATTGATTGATGCCATCGATCAGTCATGGCAATCAATGATACACTGACAAACACTTCCGGAGAAATCTTATAGCAATCTCTTTCTGCTGTTTAATCGATCTTTCTCATTAGAGATCATTTCCCGAAGAATTCCTCTAATTAGTTTAATCAAATTCATGGTTATTCGTGTAAGAAACACACACAATGTTTGAGGTTTACCTGCGGAGTTTCTTTAGTCAAAAAAAAGGAAAGATCACTTTCTTTAATTATGTATGAAATTTCTATTATGATCATTTCTCACACCAACTGCTGAGGATCTCTTATTATTATCACTTGCCAGTAGTAGTTTAATAATTGCAGTTGAAAGATCACCTCTATGATCATTAATGTTCATTTCTATTGCTTCTAAGATCACTCACTCAGTGCCCAAGATTCTCTGATCAGCTATGTTCACTTTTTTAGCACAGCGTAAACAATCTCTTGCTTATATGATCACTCACTTAGTTGCGAGAGCAGTTGCCGCAGTGATCGCATAATAAACTCCTTGGTGGCTTACTTTTTGTTGTCTCTCCCATAAATTCCTCAGTAATAAGTCAATCTGGTGGCATATTAAAGATCTGGAATTCCAATTCTCGTTTCGTAATCAGCCATAAAGCCACCGCCGGAGCCAGTTCTGTGGATCGCTCATAGAAATCGGCTTAAGATATAATTGCTTTTCAAGAGCTCTGTTTTTTTGTTTGTTTGTATTTTTGGTAGGTTTTGGTAGGGGAGGCTTGGGGATTGGATCGGATTTGTATTCCCCGTGGAATATTCTCTTTGGTTTCTAATTTATGTCAAATGCAGGCTTTGATTGATGATCGTTTTTTTGGAATGGAAATGGAAACGGAGGTAGTGCTGGCCTGCCGGTGGTGGATGTGCTGGATGCCGATCATATATTTATTGGAAGTCAGGGCGGTTCTCTGTCTGTCTGCGTCTGCGTCTGTCTCTCTCTCTCTCTCTAGAGTCACTCCCGACTCTGCGACTTGACTCTGAATAAATTTATGGAACATTTGAAATTTATTAGACACAGAAAATGCGCCAATATTGAAATTTATGCGTCTCTTTTTCTCCCTCTCTCTCTCTCTCTGCGCCACAAAAAAATGTTTTGGTAGAAAGAAACTATAGTCTGTGGCTGTGGCGTCGCTACAAAGAAAAAAAAGAAGTTGATTTGATTCGATTTGATTTTAATTTATGCATAAAATACTTTTCTTTCATCACGAGGCCAGTTTTTCGGTCGTTCGCTGGTCTTTGCTTGGCCATGGAACTTTCTTTAACTGAATTTTAATAATTTTATGCGCAACGCATCTTGGGGATGTGGGGATGGGATGGGTTGGGATGGGATGGGGTGTTGCTGTTCCACACAGAGACAGAGCGAGCGAGCGAGCGAGCGAGAGAAGCGGTGGCTGCCACGCACGCACTGGCCACCGCTCGCTAATCAAGTTTGTCGCCTAAGTCTTTCGTTATTGATTGGTGAAATTGTTCGGCAGTCAAAGAGCGGACCGGCCACTAGAGCCAGCAGGCAGCGGGCGCCTCCATCGCTGCCATCGCCGCCATCGTCTGGGGCGGCTCCAGCGGCCTCCATTTTGGCCCCAAAGAATGCGCCTTATAAACTCCTAAGCTGATCTGATCGCTATTCGCTGGTAGATTTATCTATGGAATGCCTTGGCTTGGTATTTCTTTGCGATTAGTTCTGCCATAAAATGGGGAGAGAGATTTTTCGTGATTCGAATCTCTTAAATGGTATTTAGTGCAACGAAAAGTAAAATTATTAAAGCTGTCTTACAAGATAAATTGGTCAAGATTATCCAAGATTATAGAATGCATATCCAGCATAAAAAACCATAGCCGCCGAATGGCAACTCTTTGCTTGCCGTGCCGAAAGGCTGCTCTCGAGATTTTTCTTCTAGTGTAATTTATTTTTAACTTAAAAAAGAAAAGACCCAGAGAGAGAGTTGCAAGAAATTACTAACTCTAAGATTTAAATAGTTGGAATGCTCAGAAGGTTCTTTTTGTACAAAATATTCACAATATTTTACTTTTTAGTAGAATTTAATCCACAAAAAAATAAAATAAAATTAAATTAAATATTCACAAATTAAATATTCTCTAATCTCTTTGTTTTTTCTTTTTCTAGCAAACGTATTTCGAACGTGCGCGCTGTATACGGAAAATGATGCAGCATGCGAGCATTTTGCACCGTCAGCGCGCCCCTGGAAGTATGCGCGTCCTCAGCCGAGCAACTGTCACCAGGCTCGCGATTCCTGGCCCTGAGGTGAGTCTCCCCCAACCACTGCCCCAGCCATAAATCTATCATAAATATAAATATATATTTTTGGTTTTTTTTGCAGACTTCTGGGGCAACAGCAGCAGCCGAAAACCCTGTACTTCCTAGTCGATGCCAAGAGCCGTGTACGAGAGGTCTACACGCAGACATGTCTGCACTTTGCCACGCAGGGCATGCTGGACACCGAACTGTTCGGTCTGGCCGTGCTCATAGGTGAGATAAACCTTCTATATATCCCCATGCCAATAGCTGGGATTCATGCAGCGGATGGCAACTTTAGTTTAGAGTAGCCAAATGGCCAGGCGATAAGGCATGAAAAATACAACTAATAAACATAAACCAGTCCGCTTTTAAAAGCTGCTCATCATCATCGTCATCGTCATCGTCAGCTTCTGGACCTCAGTCGTCTTCAGTTCTTTAGATGTTCTGCAGCCTTCATTCCTCACCAGGCAGACTGCAGCAGTGTCTTCTGGCTGCAGATCTGGAGTGTATGGAATGGAGAGAGTGTAGAGCAGAGAGCAGAGCAGAGCCGAGCAGAGCAGGAGAGACTGCTGCCCGCCTGCTGCTGCTGCTGCTGCTGCTGCTGCTCCTTCGATCTGCCAAAACACATAAAAATACCAACACAACAGAGCAACAGCACAAACAGCACAACACACAAAAACAACAAAAACAAAACAAAAATGGCACATAAAATGAACAAAAAGCCAGAAGAGGAACGCGTCGCCTTCATGGCGAACAAACAATTTCAGAACCAAAAGCAGGAACAGCCCGGGGAACCCATGGGGAGATCGGGAATCAGGGACGCGACCGGGACCGCGACCGGCAGGGGAGACTTGGGGGGCAGCTGGGGAACAGACACAAGACGCGTGTTCAGTAATTCAGGTAGCCGTCGCGCGTTGCATTAACACAAACGAATCGAACGACAGGCAGCGGCAGCGGCAGCAGCAGCAGCAGCAGCATGCGGCATGAGGCATGCGGCAACAGAGGAGGAGGCAGCTCTTCGAGGATGGAGAACCAGAGCCACAGCCAGGCCACAGCCAGAGCCAAAGAGCCAAAGCCTGGTCTGGTCCGCAGAGGCTGAGGAGCATAGCAGGGCAGCAGACATCGTCTTTGGCATTGGCCTCCCTGTCTCTCTCCCTGCTCCCCAGCTATATATGCGTTCTGCAAAGAGAGAAGAGAAGAGCAAACGAGAAAGGAGCAGGAGAGGAGTTCCTTTTGATGTGATCGAAAGTCGAATGTGAAAATGCTCTCAAAACTAAGATAAAGATGGCAGATGGAAGAGGCAACGATGAGCAGTAAGAAAAGGGAGAAGAAATGGGTGCTGAGAAATACAACAAAAAATAATTGATTTCTTCCTTAAAATCAGAGAAAACTATAAAGGAAAACAGATCAAATTTGGACTCTCAAATTCTGCAAAATTTCTTGCTTAATTTTCCTGTTCAAATCTTGCCAGAATTTCCATATACCCTTCGATGATTCCTTTGGTTAGAGCAAAAAGCCCCAAGAACACAACACGTAAATTTTCGAATCTGGTTGGCATCAATTTCGTGGCAAGAGGCACAGAAAGACCAACAGAGAGAGTGAGAGAGAGAGAGAGAGAGAGAGAGAAAGAGCGAGCGAGAGAGAGATGGTAAAGAGGAGCAAGCAGGGAGGGAAGTTGCCTCCAACATCTTCAGCAAAGAATTTGGTATGCAGTTTGAAGTTGGAGTCGCTGCTGGAGCTGGAGCAGGAACTTGGAGCAGGGGCTGCAGCATAGAGGATGGGCATGCCAACGTCCTCGTCTTTGAAGGAGAAGTAGAAGAAGAAGAAGCAAAAGATGTGGCAGAAGAACAGACGGAAGAGGCAGCAGCAGCACCACAAACAGGCAGCAGGAGAAGGAGGCGGAGACGGAGTCGGAGGAATGGAGAACCAGCAGAGGATTCCTCTGGCTCAACTATGAAATTGGCAGTTTGCATTCTGCATTCTGCATCCCAGTGTCCATGTGTCCAGGTGTGTGTGTGTGTGTGTGTGTGTGTGTGTGTGTGTTGCCAAGGATTCCTGTCCATGTAGCTGTATCTGAGAGTGTGTCTCTGTGTGTGTGTGTGTGGCATGCGGTTGGAGCTTGCCTCGTCCGTCCACCATTTCACGCCGCGCTCTCCAGAGAGCGAGCGAGAGGCATACCCATTTGGTGTACGGTACGCTCCACCTCTCCCCCTCACTCTCCCCCCTCTCTCCCCTCTCTCTCTCCCCCTCTCTCTCTGGCTCTGTGGAATAGATAGCCCCGTGGAATGTCAGTTCTTTCGTTCGTTTCTTGAGTCTTTCGTTTCTGTGTTTTTTTGTTTTTTTTTTGGCCCAGACCCTTTTCGTTACCAACAGGGTTGGGGGTAGACCGAGAAATGAATTTCAATTTTATGGCCACGGCAACGTCAATAAATTTCATCTTTATGCAAATTTCCGCTCCTTCATTGGATGGCTCTTTAAGTGGCAGGCAGCACATACTGCAGTGGCAGCAGCAAGCGGCAAGCAGCAACAGCAGCAGCAGCATCCGATGGCAATTTGGCAACATTGTCATTCAGCAGAGGACGGGACTCGTACACGTACTTGGACTGCTTCTCCTGCCCTGCCCTGCCCTGTCCTGCCCTGTCCTGCCCTGCCCTGTCCTGCCCCCCCCCGTCCTACAACTCCTGTTTGGTGTTATTTTTAGGCTGTCGCATTGCCTGGATTCCGTCGCGGCCGCTGCCGCATTCCATGATACCCAGGCCCCCTGCCACCAGCCAACAGCATCCAGCCCCCATGCCACCGATTGAACCGAACCTTTTGGCTCCTACTCCTCCTCCTCCTCCTCCTCCTGCTGCTCTTCGTTTCTGGTGGTGGCTCTGTAATCTGTAGACCAACATTTTCTTTTCCATTTAATGTTAATGGCTCATAATCATTATTATATGGCGTTGGGGCTTGTTCGTCTTCGTCTGCTGCATCTTTGCTGCGATGCGATGCGATGCGATGGGATGTGATGTGATGGACGCTGGCGACTCGCGGCCTTGCCTCAGCCTCAACCTCAGCCACTGCCACAGCATGCCCCCGGCCCCCTGCCCCTGTCCCTGTCCTTGTCCCTCTGCTACAGCTGCCTCTCCGCCTCCTGCTGCTCCTCACCCTCCTCCTCCTCCTCCGCTTCTTCTCGGGCTGCGTGCATCTGATAACATCGGAAATTAAAATTCTTTTGGTTTTATGTTTTTTTTTCATTCGTTCTTTCGTTTCGTTCTCTCATTTTTTTTTCTCTTTTCCTTTAGCCTGTTTTTCGATACACACACACACACACACGCACACATTTATCTTTTGAGGACATACCCTGTAGCGTGGTTCTAGGGAGTGTATTAGACCCAAGAAATTATTTTGTGGAGGCGATGTTATATTTTTTTTTTTAAGATTTATTTCTTCTGTTGATGTTCCACATCGTTGACTTTTCTGGAAAATTTCTATAGCACTATAGTTACCCTATAGACCCATTGGGCTAGCTGCCCTATAACCAGTAAAAATATGAGACAACTGTTTTGATTTAAAAGTTGTACTTGTAAATGCTCTGGAGGTGAGTTCTTGTGAGATCTGTTCTGTAGTGTATGTTTATGATAATCTATGTACCTAAAAGTACGAACAGTACAGAGTACAGAGTACCTATAGCTATAGAGACTGTACTTCAAACACCAGAATTATCCAATTATATTATGGCTTTGATGCTCTTTTAGAATATTATTTTAATGCAGATCATGACTGTCCTATTGCTTGATTTATTTGTTGCGCTGCACGCGCTACCCCCTCTGCAATAGCCTATAATCCAGTTCCAGAATCTCACTCGGTAATCTCCTGTTTCTTTGGATCTTCATTTGAGTACAGAATATTTATAGAGGCATAAAAGTTACTTTGGTAAAGTTCTAATTTCTAAGATCGAGTTTTCGGTGGTTCTTTGGTTTGTTATTTCATATTTCTATCACTCTTCAAGGCGTTCATTTATCAGTTGTTATATCTGACACAATAAGTGCCTCACATGGATTATTTTTGCTAGACTGCAGCTCATTCTGTCCATAAAATAGCACGTCCAAAAGTAGCTTTGTAGATTGATCTCTGATCGATCTAAGAGTTGTCCTTTGTGTGCCTGAATTAAAGATTCTCGCTCACTCTTTCTGCTCTGTTCTGGCATTAGAGATCATCTCCTCGTCGACTCTGCCTCTTTCCACTGTGCTCTCTCTACTCTGCTCTCTCTCTCTCTGTTTTTGGTTATTATGGGGGCTACACTCAAACTCTGAAACTCCAAGCTGGAAACCCTTTTGGAAAATAAATCTGAATCTGAAGAATGCCAGGCAGCAGGCAGCGGCAGGGCAGGGCAGCGGCAGGCAGGCAGCAAGGCAACAAGGCACAGGCCTTGGCATTGGCATTGGGCGCAGCTGTCTCTTGAGGTTCGACTTTGACTTCGGACCAGACCCAGACCCAGAGCCGAACCAAACCAAACCAAACCTCACCGATCTGCTGTGGAATTCCTCTGGTTGATGAGCCTCTGCTGCTGCTGCTGCTGCCTGCCTGCCCCTTCTGCTACATCGAGGCTGTAATTTGTGTTGCATGTGTTTCAAATTGAAGATTTATTTCGTTGCCCCTGCCCCTGCCACAAGCGTCTCTGCCTCTCACCCTCTCTCCCTCTGTCAGTCTGTCTGTCTGTCTGTCTGTGGTGTGTGCGTGCGTGTTAATTGTGAGCGCTGTGGAATGCGATGGAAAATATGTTAATTATTAGGTTTTTGCCGCTGGGCCCCAACGCTTGACCAAAAAGGGTGTAGCTCTGGAAACTCCAAAGAGATTCTGGATTGCGTGAGGATCCATCAGCTGCCGTGGCTGGCCTTAGACAAGACGAGGCACCTTCACACCTGTGCCAGTCAAAGGGGCAGAAGAAGTCGCCAAGAAGCCTACAAGAAGTCTCCTTAGAAGTAGTAGAAGGAGCTTTGGATATCCCCCCATTTGCGTGGAGGCCCTCTGAAAACTGGAGCCTGAGTGAAATTTGAATGCGAAAAGAAATCGCTCGGGAGACTGTCGGGGGACTCTGTGGGACTTGCTTGGGTTTCAGCTGCCAGTCGCTGCTGCCTCTGCTGCTGCTGCTGCTGCCACTGCCACTGCTGCTGCCGCTTACCTGTCTTTCTACCTGTTTTTTTTTTCCTTCTCTCTTGGTTTGGTTGGGTTTTTTTTCGTTGCTGCGTTTTGGGCTTGGTATGCAGCAGCCAGCCAGCCAGCCAGCCAGCCTCGCTCGCTCGCTTGAATTTTGTGCTCCTCTCCGCTGCCATCTCCGCAATCTTGCAGCTACAGCCACAACTCCACGAAGACATCGTCATTGATAGGCACTTATTCGGCCGCTCCGCTGATGATTATTATGATATTGTTGCTGCTGCTGCTGCTGCGGCTGCTGCTTCCATTCCATGGCATGCCACTCCAGCACTGCTCCTCCGGTTGCTGCTGCTGCTTGCTGCTGCCTCTTTTCATAATTATTATTTTCCATCTTGCTGCTGTTGCTGCTGCTGCTCTCTTCATTTCGTATGCAGGAATTCCAATTTTTCGTTCGATGAAGTGTGTGTTGATTTTGTTACTGGATTGGAGGCTGACTGCTGCTGCCTGCTGCCTGTTGCCTGCTGCCTGCCCTTGGGGCCCATACCCTTCTTACTCTCCTCTGACAGCCTGACGTGTCGTCATCATCATCATCATCTCCATCTTCCATCTTCCATCTCGCATCTCCCATCTCGCATCTCTTGAGTCTCTCGAGTCTTGAGTCCAACTCTTGTTGATGTCAATGGGCTGCTTGTTTATTGCCTGACAAACTGACACAAGTCCGGATCCCTCTCTCTCTCTCTCTCTCTCTCTGTCTCTTGGGGCATAGCCGAAAGTTCATTTAAAATTTTGATTAGCGACCTTGGCAGATTCGCGCCAAAAAGTTCCTTAGCCGCATCCAAAATGGGCAATCGGGGGAATGGGGCAGAATGCCAGCTCTGATCTTCATTGAGGGGAACTTCCTGCTGCCTGCTGGCGCTGCTGCCTTCCTTTCCTGCTTTCTTATCGAGAGAAAAAAAGGAACTGCGAACTGGTCTGGGGACTATCGGAAGTTCTGATTTAAACAAGCTTTTTACCTCTCCCATTGATTAGTAGTTTGGTCGAACTTCCTGCTCCTGCTACTGCTCTTCATTAAAGGAATGAACACTCGCAGATTGAGGCCACAACTGGCCAACGAATTGTACTTCCTTTTCTCATAGAAAACAATCTTGACATCTCTCAGAACTTTATAGAATGATTGAATGAATGGATCTTTACTTTACAAACGAAAAACTTTGCCTTCAAAATTATAATGAGCATTCGACTGCAGTTGTGTGAGACTCTTGCAGATAGTAAATTCAATAAAAATCCTCTTTACTTGCGAGTGTTTTAGTTTTATTGCCTTTAAAGGCAAGAAAAGGAAAATAAATGGAAATAAATAAGATAAAATAAAATAAACGAAAATATAAACTATCCTTCTCCTTTTTCTATAACTTATGGAATTACTCTTTATGGCAGGCTCTTTATCTTTGATCTTTAATGGTATATTCGTATTCGTATTTAATAGAATTATTACATCTCAGAGAAATCTCTAGACAAACTTTGCACACGTAGATCCATCTGCTATTTGATTTTCCCCTTAGAGAAATTAAAGCTGCTGCCCCTTAACGCATATTGTATGCATGTAGTTGCAATGCCAATATATCATTTAGGGAATGGGCTGATATTTAATTAAGGATTTTCTGCTAGAAAATAGAAAAATCTTCTCTCTGCACATACGAATGATTTATTACAAATTGCACTGAGTTTCCTTTATTACTATACATATATTATAAAATTTTTAATTTGTGCTGATTATGATGAATATTGAGTCTCCATAAATAGCTTTGAAATTATTTAAATTTGAATTTACTGAGTTGATACACTGAGTACCCAAAATCTTGATGTTGAGTTGCGTTTGCCTCGATTTAATTATGTTCCCACATAATCTCGAAGTCCTTCAATAATTCTCACTATTTATTATTTATTTATAATATTATTTTATTTATTTATTTACTCTATTTTGTATTATTTATTTACTTTATTTATTATTATTTATTTACTTTACATATTTATTTACTTTACATATTTATTTACTTTATTTTGTATTATTTTATGTACTAAACCATTCCTTACCCCTTCAATTTGTTGTCTTGCAGATGGCGAGTACATGTTCGCAGACCCCGAGAGCAAGCTCTCCAAATACGGACCCAAGAGCTGGCGATCCTCGCACACCCACGTGAGTATTATTGACACCCAAATGTCAGTCCGATCCTTGACTTATCTTTAATTGTTCGCTTTAGGGTTTGGATGCCAATGGACGGCCACTCCTGGAGCTACACTTTCGCGTGCAGTTCTACATCGAGAGTCCGTTCATGCTGAAAGATGAGACGTCGCGGCACAACTACTACCTGCAGCTGCGGCACAACATCCTGCAGCGGGAGCAGCTGCCTCGGGAGCATGCCGAGCAGGCGCTGGTCTTTCTGGCCGGCCTTGCCCTGCAGGCGGACCTGGGCGATGCCCCACCAGCCCCAGCCCCAGCACCAGCACCAAGCCAAACCCCAAGCCCATCCCAGACAGCCAACAAGGAGGACTCCAGCGAGGAGGCTGGCGGCACCGCATGCCCCAGAGCCGCCGCCACGACGATGACGCTGCCGAAGATCAGCAAGCGGCTGAGCAGCGCCAACGAGCGGATGCTGCGCCTCTCCACGTACGTGGCCTCCACCTCCAAGCGGGACTCCCTGCCGCTGCCGCCACTTCCACCTGCACTGCCGCTGCCGCTGCCCGTGTCCGGCACGGACTACTTCCGCATCGAGGACTATCTGCCGAGCGGCCTGAACACGCCGTGGGCGAGGAGTGCGCTGCGGGCATGCCACCGGGAGCACCTGGGCATGGCCGCATCCGAGGCGGAGCTGCTGTACATTCAGCAGGCGTGCAGCCTGCACGAGACGATCAATGCGCACACATTCCGCATGCGGCTGGCCAAGAGCGAGCAGGGGGCCGGCAGCTCCTGGTTCGTGGTCTATGCCAAAGGCATCAAGATCCTCGGCGGGCTAGAGGGAGCGGCAACAGCAACAGCAGCAGCAGCAGCAGAGGCCTCCACCACCACCACCAGCACCGCCACCACCACCACCACCTTCCTGTGGCCCAACATAACGAAGCTGTCGTTCGAGCGAAAGAAGTTCGAGATCCGCTCGGGGGAGAGCCGCATCACGCTGTACGCCGCCTCCGACGAGAAGAACAAGCTGCTGCTGACGCTCTGCAAGGACACGCACCAGTGGAGCATGAAGCTGGCGGCCCGCCTCAAGGACGCCCACAAGCGGGAGGAGGAGGAGGCCGAATCGAATCGCCTGCACGCCAGCTACGCCTGCTCCCGGAGCCTGCTGCTGCCGTACAAGAGCAAGAACGAGCAGCGCATCTCGGTGATATCCAGCACCAGCTCCAACACCACCTCGGGCATTGTCAGCGATCGCGTCCACTCCGAGGACGAGCTGGAGATCATGATAAACACGCCGCCAGCACCCCTGGCAGCGCCCTCCACCGAGAGCCTGGCCCTGGCGCATCTTCTGGACAGACCCAGCGTCAGCAGGCAGACCTCGTCCGTGGGCCAGATGTCCCTCAAAGATCTGGAGGAGCAGCTGGCGGCGCTGAGCGTGCGCCCCACGGATACGGCCTCCAATGGCGCATCTGGCATATCGGGCAGCAACTCCTCCTCGGGGCCCAGAACCTCTCTGTGCAACACAAACGCCAACGACTCTTCGACGGCCACGGACTCGCCCAGTTCCCAGCACAACATTGGCTCGCAGTGCTCCTCCACGTGCAGCACTGTGGTGGTGACATCGCCCGTGAGCGGCGTGGGCGACACAGGAGCCACAGCCGCCAGCAGCATACCCGTGCACTCGACATCCTCCAGCCTGGAGCTGGGCTTCAGCCACACCGCGCAGAACTCGGCGCTGAGTGAAGCGAACGCCGAGGACTTTCCGGAGAGCGTATCCGGCGCCTCGGGCGTGTACACGCTCGCGCATGGCGCGCCGCCCACAGAGACCTCCGGCGTGTATACGATGCACAGCAGCGAGCTGACAGGCCAGTCCTCGGAGCTGGCCGAGTCCGAGAAGAGCTCGCACTACGGCATGTTCCAGCCCACAGAGTCCATGGAAATGGAGGACGGCGGGCCCTCGGACCTTGTACTGGGTAAGGATTATCAATTGATATTCTCTCCGCCTGTTTCTAACCACAAAATGCTCTTCCCACAGACCTCGTGGACGGCGGCAAGAAGCGTGCAGAGTTCCGGCTGCGCTCCGATTCGAACATCAGCACGGGCAGCTCCTTCCGCGGCGACGGCAGCGATCCCACGGACAACAAGCACTCGCTGCTCTCCGCCGAGGAGCTGACGAACCTCATCGTGGGCCGTGGCACCTACCCGAGCCGCAAGACCGTGTCCAGCACGTTGCACTCGGACTGCGACTACGTGACGATGCCCATACCCCTGGAGGCGACCAGCGAGGCGGATGACGAGGAGCAGGAGCTGCCGCCGGCACCGCCACCGCCGTACAGTGCACGGCACGAGAAGACGGGTCTGTGCGGACCGCCAGTGGCGCCACCGCCAGTGCCGCCCATGCCCAAGACAGTGGCCAAGCCCAAGCCCATCGTGGTGGCAGCGCCACCCAAGCCCGAGCCACCGCCCAGTCCCAGTCCGGCGCCACCGCCACCGCCCACAGCACCACCGCCATCGGTGGCGTCCTTGCGACGCAGAGATCCACCGCCATATCCCAGCAGCAGCAAGCCCCGACCCACGTCGCTCATCTCGGTGGCCTCCTCGGCCAATCCGGCGCCCAGCACGGCGGGCTCTTTGAGTTCGCTCAAGTGCGAGGAGGCGACGGCGCGCTTCATTACGACGCGGCCGCAGATCAGCATCCTGAAGGCGCACACCAGCCTCCTGCCCGACGGAGCCAAGCCCAGCTATGCGGCGCCACACCACTGCTCCCCGGCCGCGTCCTCCAGCGGATCGGTGTGCAGCCACCAGCTGTCGCAGCAGTCGCTGCACAACTCCAACTACGCGGGCTCCGGCTCACAGGCGTCGCTGCACCACCATCCGCACGCGCATGCGCATCCACACCACCGGATGGTGGATCCGCACCAGCATCCGGCGCACCATCCGCACCACCGACACTCGGGCTCGGCGGCCATTGGCATACCGATAGTTCCTTACGGCCTGCACAAGAGCACCGCCTCGCTGCACCACCAGCAGCCGCAGCAGGCGTGCGTCCTGCTGCCGGTGATCAAGCCGCGCCAGTTTCTGCCACCGCCGCCGCCCAGTCTGCCACGCCAGCCGCCGCCACCACCACCGCCAGCACACCATCCCCACCAGCTGCAGCATCCGCACCCGCATCCACATCTGGCCGGGCATCATCTGTACACGAGTCAGCTGGCGCGCAAGCAGCTGGAACTGTACCAGCAGCAGCTGTACAGCGACGTGGACTACGTGATCTACCCCATACAGGATCCGGCGGTCAGCCAGCAGGAGTACCTGGACTCCAAGCAGGGCTCCCTGCTGGCGGCCATGGCCCAGGCACCACCACCGCCGCACCACCCCTATCTGGCCATGCAGGTGTCGCCGGCCATCTACCGGAGCACGCCCTACCTGCCGCTGGCGCTGTCCACGCACTCGCGCTACGCCTCCACCCAGAACCTGTCGGACACGTACGTGCAGCTGCCCGGCGCCGGATACTCGCCGCTCTATTCGCCCTCGATGGCCAGCCTGTGCTCCTCGTACGAGCCACCGCCGCCGCCACCGCTGCATCCAGCGGCGCTGGCAGCTGCCGCGGCGGCCAATGCGAGCGCCAACGCCTCCTCGATGTTCGCACGATCACGATCAGACGACAATATTCTGAATTCGCTCGACTCGATGCCCAAGGGGAAGCGCTTGCCGCCGCCACCGCCGCCACCCTATGTGAACAGGCGCCTCAAGAAGCCACCCATGCCGGCGCCCAGTGAGAAGCCGCCACCAAGTGAGTGCAGAGGCCAGTGCTGCCCGTGCCCGAACCCTTTGCTAATTCCACACTCTGCTCTGTTTCAGTTCCTTCGAAACCCAGTCCCAGCACGTCGTCGTGCATCCTGCCGCCACGCAAGCCGCCCACGCTGAATCCCCACAATGCCAACAGTCCGCTGACCAAAACATCGAGCGGCGCCCAGTGGGCAGGAGAGCGGCCGAGGCCCGATATGGGCGTGGGCCTGAATCGCGCTGGCAATAGCATTCTGGCCCAGCTGCAGGCCTCCATGGCAGCGCAGAGTCACGCCCAGGCACAGGCCCAGGCCCAGGCACTGGACATTGCCCTGCTGCGGGAGAAGAGCAAGCACCTGGATCTGCCGCTCATCTCGGCGCTGTGCAACGATCGATCGCTGCTCAAGCAGACCAAGGTGATGGTCAATCCGAAGAATGCCAACGACGTAGGAGGAGCAACAGCATCGGCAACCTCCTCCTCCAGCTCCACCGCCACCGCCAATGCGAATGGAAACGCCAACTCCAACTCCACGTCGCACTATTCGGGCGGCGGCGCTGGAACACTGAGCAAAACGAGAAAGCAAAACTCGGCTGCAGTGGTCAGCCATCGGCATCCGCAGGACAAGCTGCCGCCGCTGCCCGTACAGCAGTTGGCGGAGGCCAACAACTACGTCATGGATCCCGCTGTGGTGATGAAGCACCACAAGAGCTACAACAACTCGCAGACCTAAAACGGAGACACGGAAATGGGAAGGAAAGCGAAGCGAAGCGACACTCTTCTCTCTAGTTCGAATTGCTGTTTGATGTGTTTGTATATGTGTTTTTGTGATGTGTGATGTGTGTGTGTGTGTGTGGTGGCATGCTACAAAGGGAAGATTTGCATAGATCGAGAGTCGAGAGTTGAGAGTTGAATTTGGAGTTGAGAGATCGATCACAGTGTTTCGGACGCGGTGCGTAGGCAGAAGAATTCGGACAGATCTAGAACCACAAAACAGCCCCCTAAACAGAAGCAGAACAGAAGCATAACAGTGCAGTAACGGAAACAGTGCAGTAACAGTAACAGTGCAGTCAAAGTAACATTGCAGTAACAGCAACAGTAACAATGCAGTAAAAGTAACATTGCAGTAACAATACAGTAACAGTGCAGTAACAGTTGAACAGCTTAACAGAACGTAACGCGACGTAACGTAAGAACCTCAAGAACAACGCATTCAAATAACAGAACCCAGTCTAGTCACAGTTAGAGAAGAGGGACAGAGACAACCATACAGAGAATGACAAAAACAAAAACCAGAGAGATTGATAGAGAGAGAGAGAGAGAAGGAGCACCACTATATTAACTACGGAAACGGAGAAACGGAAACAATACTCAAGTATAAAATACGACAACTACTTAATTACACTAAACACTAAAGCTTAATACGAATAGTCTTAGTAGCGGCAACTTAGGCCAGATGCGAATACTTACACTAACTACAACTACTTCCGCCCAAACAACTGTGATTGATTTTTTTAACTTTAAACTTAACTACATTTTAATGCTACTTTAGTCAGCAACAAGAACAACAACAAACAACAACAACCAACATCGAATGCAAAAACAACAAAACAAAACAAAAACTATGCAAATTTTTATAGTACGTAGAATCGCCCCACCCCTCCTCACTCACCCCCTCACGCACACATTATACCCCCACAACGAATCGGTTCCAACGAATGATCCATACGTATGATCCGTATATCGTATACTATTTTATCGTATTGCACATTCGCTGGACGAAAGGAACTAAAGAATTTCAAGAGTGCCCAGACTTGCCCATACCAACCCCGCCCCCGCTCACACCCACCGTATCTGAATTTAGCGAGTGAAAACGAGAGAGTTGAGATAACGTTCTATATATTTTTTTGTATCCATTTTTGTGTTTTTATTATTATTATCTTTTGTCGTTTAACCAAGCCAACCCTCTGGAGAGAATGTGTGTGTTTTGTGTGTGTGCAAAAATGATTTCGAGTTTTTCGATGGATGTCACAAATATTTGCGTAGATTTTTCTCGACTAAAAGTCTATGGCTAAATTGAGTAATGTGATTTTTGAGAAAATGTAAAAATTTTTGCCATATATATCTTACATATATATATATATATATAAAACCATTATATATATATCTATACATATACAATTATTTTAATTTATTATTTTTACAAACAACAACAAAAAGCAACATTCAATTAATGCATTTATAAAGCGTTAAAAATCGTTGAAGCACATCCAACAATTGTATACGATAAGTAAATAAAACAAAAGTCCTTGATTAAAAAACAAAAAAAGAGCTGTAAAAATTATGTTTGCGAAATAAAAAAATGAAAAATTCAAATGGAATTGTAAGTGTAGTAAGGTAATCTCTGCCTTGTGGGCGTTACGTATATAGATTAAAAGTTAGAGGGATTAAGGATTAAGGTTTGCTATCACAAAATGCACGACGAATGTTGAAGGCGACCTACCGGCTATCAGTTAAATAATACATAGCGCGTAACAACAACAAACGATGCGACTATCTGCATGAACTAGTAGTGTTAATTTGTCCTTGGCACTTTGGCTATTAATAATAACAACTACGGCTATGGCCTCATCCTCCTCAGTTTGTCAGCATGTCCTCGTCGTCGGCGCGACGCACCCAACGCTTGGTCAGCGTCAGTGCGACGCCTGTGATGATGAAGAGACTGGCAAAGGCCACCAGGGAATAGCCAAAGATAGTGCCATAGGAGGACAGATTAATGGCCAACTGAAAGGCAAGTAATTGAAAGTTGAACAGAGAGAAATACTAGTTGGCAATGTCGATGTATCTATACCTTGGCCTTGGCTGCCAGCTCGGGCGAGAGCTCTGCGTACTGGTCAAACCAGAACATGGGCATCAGCACCTTCGGAACTCCTCTATAGATGCTGCAATGAACAATAATATATATAGAATATGGAACGAGAGCTATGCAGACTATAAAACTCACTCAAAATCATCGTCGGGCTCAATCATCATGTTGATCTGAATGCGGGCGTGCACCTGCACGGGTACACCCGTTGTGGGCTCTATGGCCATGACGAACTCGTGCTTCGCTTTGTCCGGCTTCATGCCAGTAATCGCGTCCACATAATGCTTGTCCGCCAGGTAAAAGTGCGGGAATGAGGAGTAGATGGGCGCCTTGTCGCGGCAGGCCTTGCACTCGACCACACCCGTCTTGGGGCACTCCTCCAGGCGGGGATCACAGAAGCAGGCCTGATTCGGATAATTCTCGCCAGAGTCGAGGGTCTCCTCAGTGCCCACCCAGCGGGTGGCAGTCAGGCCGTGATTCTCGAAGGTGCCCGCCGGCCTGAGGTTCATGAAGCGACAGGCATCGGTGGCAAAGATGGTGATCTCTTCCTTGACATTCATCTTGGGCGCAAAGAGATCCCCGGTGGTGCCGTTCACAACGCCGCAGGGCATGTCATAGAAGCCGGTCTCCTCCTTGCCGTTCCAGTGCGTCAGCTTGCCCACGTTGGCGACGTTGTCGGTGCCCGTGTGAATGGTGAAGAGACCATCGTATGTCAGCGATTCGTTACGATCCGCCAGCCAGCCAAAGCGCTTGTAGGGAATGTCGATGACGGATGTGTTGAACAGGTTCAGAAAGTCGGTGAGATTGTCCTGGTAGCCATGGAAGATCCACTCGCCCACGGGCTTCGTGGTGTATAGTTCCCCGCCCTCGTGGTTTAGCATAAAGTTAATGACCTTCTTCACGATCTTTTTCTGATTCCGCATCTCGTCCGCCACCGTGGCGGTGATGGCATGCGCAGCCGTCACCATGTCATCCAGCGTGCCGTTGGACTTTTCCGCATCAAAGAACCAGGTGCGGCGTTCGTAGTAGGCCACCGTGGCATTCTCGTAGAAGGTGAAATTCTCCTTCTTGTGCTTCTCGAGGAACACATACGGACCCATCTCCACAAAGTTGGGCTTCACGTTCGGATTGCGAATCTCTTCGGGATTCGTCCAATTGAACAAAACGAAGCTAAGATAAATGGGAATCGGCGCCTCCAGCCAGCTGTCGTAGGTGTCGGTGCCCGGCTTCAGTTTGAGACCCTTAACGGAGACGATGCAGAAAAGTTATTGAACGTACCAAAGAAGTGAAGAAACTACTTACATCCTCCACTAGATTGTCGGCCAAACCGGGCCAAAAGACCACGAGAAGGATGCCCAGCAACATGAAGAGCGAGCCCAGGCCAAAGACCCAGGCCTTGCGTTGTGTTTCCCCGCAGCACTTGCAGCACATGTTGAGCGATTGTATGCCCAAGGACTCACGGTTGGAGAAGCTAAAAGTACAAGTATGCTGCCTACACGCTGCTGTGTTGCATCTGGAAAGTGAGTGGCATTTCATTGAGTTATTTTCGCTTGCATAATCTGTGTCAATAAAACGTATCGGGGGGGCTATCAGGGGAATTTTTATTGGCTTATTGTCGTTCAGTCCATTCCTGGCTAACCCCTGCAGAGATAATTATAATGGCCAACCGGTGGCTTATCGCTGTGTTTTTTTTGCTGCCCATACTTAAGTATTCGATAAGCATCTACGATTAAGTCCCGATCCCATTTGAATGTGTTGCACCCACTATGACAAGCCCCAACTGATTACGCTGCCAGTCCATGTCAACTCGGTTTCGAGAGTGTTTCAAGTGCAGACATCCGCAAATGTCTTGGCCACCAATCGAGAGGGTTTGGGGTGCGTTCTATCGGATAGCAACTTACGAACTGTCCAACTGAAGAGTGGGCCTATCACAACTTTAAGGCAATGGAGGAGGAGGACCTGACCGGACTGGACCGTACGCTGCCGCAGACAAAGCGAAACTGTTTGCCAGCGCTACTGATTGTGTCTTTAAATTGTTCCACTTGAAGTTTACTATTCAGCTCAATGGTTAATCTTTGGATTTGGCTAATCTGTGATTTGAGTGCCTGATATGATGGTCAAGGATTTTCATTTACATTTCCTATGAGGGAAACTCCCTACAGAGTATACAAATGGATATGAGATTGCTGGCAACAGCTCTTATCGGTCAATTACATGAGTAGTGCTTGAGTGTAGCTACCGGGAAATTGCGTAGCAGAAGGGGTTCCTATTTATGGCATTGATAAGATAAGCTACTGGAGACACTCAAATCCAGATATTCAGATGACTTGGAACATCTAATGTCCAGTTGTGAGAAAACAGAAATGTAATAGAAACGGGGCCTGGTTTTTTATCGAAAGTCCGAGTGCATATCGCACTTTTAGCTGCCTTTGTTTGTGCACGAACTGACTGACTCAGACCGGGTTATTGGGACTATGCACTCGTACTTCTCTTTGTTCTTGGCTGATAACGAGCCGCATACACAAGAAAAACTAGAATGGAAAAGCGGTTGCCGATAACCGGGCCGCTTGGAGAACTGAACTGAATTGGATTCTGTGGCTGTGACTGTGCACAGCTTCTGTTCTGATCAATGACCGGCTAACCAGCTCAATTGCTGTTCAGGGCCTCGCGCTGCTGAAACAGGTTGAGATCATGCCAAGGGGTAATCTCTCTACACCTAATTAACATGTGTTTTATTACTTGCTACATAATTATTGCAGTGCATTGCATTACTCACCTTTTTTAGCGCACACAAAAATAAGGTAAGGAGGGTCGTGACTTCTGTTTAGACGATGTTGCTGTTGCTGTTGTAGTTATAGCTGTTGACCTTGGCTTTAATTATGCAAGTTAATTTTCCAATAAATGTGTGTTAATGGATGGCCAATAATGTTGCAAAATTACCGTTAAATATGCAACTAACTCAAGGGAAAGCAACAAATCAAAACAATTTGTACCTGTTAGGCAAAGGAAGGCGCAGTATCGGTAAACAAATGGCAATCACTGGCTCTAAGACACTTGGGTAATGGCAAAAACCGAGCAAATCTCAATCAAATTAATGGCAAGAACTGCAGTCACTCTCAAATCCCTCTGGCCACTGTTTTTTTGCAAAAGTTTAATTGGATTAACAATTGTTTGGCTTAACATCTAGCGGGTTTATCGAAATTAGGATTGTTCATATTAAATCGATATATCGATATGGGTGATATTTTTATTTTTTGATACGATAATGTCGGTACGATATTTTTGTCGCCGATTATATCAGGAATCGATTTTTTTTTTAAATCAACCACAATGTATCGCTTTACACTGCGCGCAACAGCTTCCGCTCGGACAAGATGGACAAAATAAAAAACTTTTACACAAAAATTGACCAGCACTCCGTATCGTGCAATCTTTGCGGTAAAGTTGTAAAAACAAGTGGAAACACATCAAACTTTCGCGCACATGTAAGAACCAGGCATCACCACATCGTTGCACAGACTTCTGGCGCCAATAATGTGAATGGCGAGGTTTGTAAACACGCATGTACATATGCAGAATCCAATATTGTTCTAAAGTTGAATATAATTTTTGCGTTTTAACAGGCAGCTAATGTTCAGTCCGATATTGACTCCGGCGATGGCGTGTCGTTGCACGAAACACCGAAGAGGCAGACCCGATTGCCTATTGGGTATCTAAGAAGGAACAGTATCCAAATATCTCACAGCTAGCCCTAAAATATTTAACACCCCAAGCCAGCTCTGCAGCTTCAGAACGCGTGGCATCAGATGTCAAATTAGTTGTAGAGAACAAATGCAAGTTGCTGCATGAAAATGTTAAACAACGCGTATTTTTAAAATCGCTCAATAAACAATACTGGAATTTATAAACTAATTAACAACTGAAATTTTTTTTCGAATATTTTTCCGATATATCGATATATTGATATTTTAAAATTGATATATTCGATAAGACGATAAGGGAAAAAAACGAGACTTAACCCACTTAACACCTCTCTATTTAAACAGTGAAAATAATACTGTTTGTAAAGGCTCATTGTAGCTCCATTAAGAATTTTAAAAATCATATCATTAATTACACGATGAAGTAGACTCACACAACAAAAAACAGGGGAAAGTCACCACGAACGAATAAAGTGACAAAGTCGAAAAATACCAGTATATACCATGATAAAGTACTCTTTGCTCAAAAATTGACAATGGGCTAAGAGTGTTAAATATCAGCTGGTAATCTCGCAGTCAGAACAATTGACAACCCTAGCAACCCGGTGCCGCAGCCAATCAACGCCGACCACGACGCACACACACAAACGTAGCTAGCGTCGACGACAAAATTTTGCCAGCAAAGTTTTTATCAAAATAGCATGAATTACATTTA
Source organism: Drosophila tristis (assembly GCA_018150885.1). Lineage (NCBI taxonomy): Eukaryota > Metazoa > Arthropoda > Insecta > Diptera > Drosophilidae > Drosophila > Drosophila tristis. Next base: position 4,440,322 of record JAECWT010000003.1, on the reverse strand, counting down.
TTAAGCTAAACGGAAGCGACATAAGTAAAATCAACAGAATGCAGCTAATCAAAAGCTTGCTGCTGGTGCAGCTGGCGGTGCTCCTGGTGGACGTGGCACTCGCCGGACGGGACTTTTACAAAATTCTGAACGTGCAGCGCAACGCCAACACAAACGAAATTAAAAAGGCGTACCGCAGGCTGGCCAAGGAACTGCATCCGGATAAGAACAAGGACGATGCGAATGCGTCGAGCAAGTTCCAGGACCTGGGCGCCGCCTACGAGGTGCTGTCGAACGCAGAGAAGCGGAAGACCTACGACCGGTGCGGCGAGGACTGCCTGAAGAAGGAGGGTATGATGGACCATGGCGGCGATCCGTTCGCCAGCTTCTTCGGCGACTTTGGCTTCCCCTTCGGTAACGGAGATCAGCACCAGCAGGATACGCTGCGGGGCGCGGACATCGTCATGAGCATGTACGTGTCGCTGGAGGAGCTCTACTCGGGCAACTTTGTGGAGATTGTGCGTAACAAGCCGGTGATGAAGCCCGCCTCGGGCACGCGCAAGTGCAATTGCCGCCAGGAGATGGTCACCCGTAATCTGGGCCCTGGCCGCTTCCAGATGATCCAGCAGACCGTCTGTGACGAGTGCCCCAACATAAAACTGGTCAACGAGGAGCGCACGCTCGAGATCGAGGTGGAGCAGGGCATGGTCGATGGCCAGGAGACGCGCTTCGTGGCCGAGGGAGAGCCGCACATTGACGGCGAGCCCGGCGACCTGTTGGTGCGTGTCCAGCAGATGCCCCATCCGCGATTCCAGCGCAAGGGCGACGACCTGTACACGAACGTGACCATCAGTCTGCAGGATGCCCTCATGGGCTTCAGCATGGACATCAAGCACTTGGACGGCCACCTGGTGTCGGTAATGCGCGAGAAGATTACGTGGCCCGGCGCACGCATCCGCAAGAAGGGCGAGGGCATGCCCAACTTTGAGAACAACAACCTGTTTGGCTTTCTGTACATCACCTTCGATGTGGAGTTCCCCAAGAAGGATCTGACGGAAGAGGACAAGGAAGGTGAGTGCTCGAGCATGCGCCTACTGTCGGCCCATATTAATTCCAATTCCTATTCTATTGCAGCGCTCAAGAAAATACTCGACCAATCGTCCATCAATCGCGTCTACAATGGACTGTGAATCCCGCCCTAATGATGGGCAGGAATGATCGCTCTCCGGCTGTACCCTAGTATTTAAATGTCTGAAACTATGCGATTTCGGTTCGGAAACGCCCCCTTAAAGATGACTTTGTTCCAGAAAGTTGTGCTATAAACCAATTTAATTTTAGTTTAGAAATTTGTAAAATAGCAAATGGAAAACTATTTGCAGTTCCTGCCCCTACAACAACAAACTGGAATTGCAGGACAAAAACCAAACCACAAAAAGAATAAACACAAAACAGAAACGGACTTAAATTATATTCAGTATTCTGTTCTTATGCACGCTAATTTAAGAGTTTGCTTAGGGGTAGATTAGAATCCATTAGAGTTACTTATGTAGACCGAAGCACCCAATGGTATGGGTGGAACCAAAGGTTGTTAAAACGGGCTATGTATTCGGCTTATTTCTAGTCAATGTCTGATACATTTACATTTTTCGATTCGCCCTTCTCGAAGCAGCCCATATCGGCCCTGTACAAGATGCGATTGATTTGGAACTGAACCGTGTTCCTGGTGCGAGTGGAATAATTCCCAAACTTCTTGCCCAGATATTGAAGAAAGAAGGCGTCGTCTCCAGACAGGCTTGTGGTTGGTGCGAGAGCTACAGTGGAAGTCACTGCAGCAGAAGGTGAGCTGCTGTTCATCGACAAGGTCGCTGCAATGGGCGGCAGTGACTGCTTAAGTGACTGTGCGAAGCGCATCTCATCGGCATCGATCAGTTGGTCGTCGTCTGACAGATCCACATGATGCACTACATCTGACACCTCTGACTTTCCAATAAAGATGCTGTCGAACTGTTCATTGGAGAGCCTGCTACTGGAGGCGACCTCATCCTCGTCGCCCGTTTCCATGGTAGGATCTCTATTCTCGACTGGCGGATTGCGCGGCGACTGATCCGTTAGGTTCTGGGGGTGAGAGGTCTTGTAGTGACGCTGCACATTACGGGACGAGAATTTGAGTGTCTTGTCGCAGACCCGGCAACGGCAGCGCCTTCCGCCCGGCTGAAAGTTGACCAGCGCTCGCGCGTCCATCAGCGGTGTCCTTGTTATCGCTGTAACTGAATTATTCGTTTTTGCGATGGGCCCTGTGGTGTCTTGGGGCTGTGGCAAAACGACTTCCGGATGCCACCGCTGGTAATGACGCTTGATGTTGCTCAGCTTGCAGGCAGCGAGTGTCCTATCGCAAAGCACGCAGCGGCAGTAGCTCCCATCGGCGTATATTACCACCAAGCTGGTTACGTCTATGGTGCGCGGACGTCCCATGTGTCAGTTAGTCCCAGAGACTGAAGTTTTACAAGTGAACTAAACGCGAATGTGCCACAAGTCGCAACATTCGTCTTTTGTTTTAGTATTAAATCGAATGCAACCCTGCCAACAGCTGGGCGATAGGCGGCGCAGGACAACGGTGCACGGAAGAGAGAGACTACAGGAAGTAATAATTTAGCTTTCAGAGAGCAGAGAAATTTTCACCAGTGCGGACGTAGAACAGGCTCGAATCAGGAGTTTTTTTTTATTTATAGCAAAACCGAAATTGAAAAGAAGAAAGTTAAACGGTTTTTTGTAAACTCCACAAGGCATAGAATATTTTGAGCTACCTTAAAGTGTAGCCAGCGGCGGCAGCTCCATTTATTGGGTGTTCTGCCAAACATAACCTGAAAAAAGCAACGCCTGAGAAACTGAAACGATTTTAGGCAAACTGAATTCCTAAATACTGCGGCTGCAACCCAACCACAGCACACAGCAAGCGACCACAAATACATAGTATGAATGTCGCCTAAATATCATCATTTCGAGGTGAGTTGAGCCCGCCCCATGGTCCCCATTTCGGACGGGGGCTATGCCGTGAAGACGCAACCAAAACCCGCCCCCTGCCTTGGCCACTCTCTTATTGATTTTCTGCGGCCCGCGGGGTTGTGTCCCTGTTACTTTAAGTGACCCAAAAAAAAAAAAAAAAAAGGAAAAAACAGGGTAAGTGTGCTCTAAGGGAGGGTTGAGGGCTGGGGTGCTGGGTCGCTCGCCGGCAAGTTGCGTGTCCCCGTATGGCCGAGTTCATCGTCCACTTTCACATCCATCCCAAATTACGATTCTCCCCAGATTGCACTGGTCTACTTTCTGCTGCTGATACCATGGCCGCCCACGAATGTCATCAAGATTCTCTGCTCGCGTGATAACAGCCGGCTGGTGCGCAAGATAGTGCGCTCCAAATGGACGCCCATATTGGATAAGCATCAGGTGAGCATCCACCCCACCACCGCATCTCTGCCTGCAACATCATTGATTAATTTCGATTAGGTGAAGCTCCCGCTTGAGTGCCCGCTGCATCCGTTTCGGGATGTCTTTGCACCGCGCCAAGATGCCAAGCAACGCGATCGTCCCACCCAGTGGACGTGTCGCCGCTGCGGCAAGAGCTTCTACCAGGAACGGCATCTGGATCTGCACTTTGACACGCGCCACAAGACGATCATCAACGAGGCAATGGACTCCATTTGTCTGGCCGATTTCTGTGACATCATGCGCTGCGAGGTGTTCGAAACGGAGGATGCCACCAGCCTCAAGTTCGGGGATCACATTGTCACGGACATCGAAGTCTGGGGCGATTCCCTGGGCCAGAACTCAGCGTTGGCCAAAGCGAATGCCGCATACTTGAGCTTAATACCAAGGTGGGTTTTGCTCCCTGCCCTTCCCCTTTGGGGCCAATCATTTCACATTTAATTGTCCGTTCTCGTTGCAGAACTTCCACATTGGGTGCCTCGCGTGCCGCCAAAGTACAAAACCGTCAATTACTCCAAGACAAGCCAATCCAGTCGTCGAGCAGCAGCAGCAGCAGCAGCAGCAAGGAGCAGCAGTCGCCCGCAGGTGAGCACTCGATCCCAACCCATCCACATCCCCAGACCCATACCCAAACCCATACCCTTTTTGGCACTCGTCAGTCAACCCTCTTCGCTCAGATCCAGCAGCAGCAGCAGGAGAGGATGGCTCGGCGGCCAGGCCCAAGTCCGCTGGGGAGAAGCTGCTGAAGAAACTCAAGGAGCTGGGCCTGAAGCGCGGCGGCGGCGACTCCGCGGACGGTGACTCCGAGACGAGGCTAAACGAAACGGAGGAGAAGGAGGAGCAGAGCGGCGACGATGCGGAGGCCAGTGGCCAGCAGGATGCGGCCAAAATGGAGGAGGGTTCGGGCAACGGCAATGGCGTCAAGGCCAGGGCCAACTGCAAGCCCGAGGAGCTGAGCAAACTGAAGACGCGCTGCGAACTCCTGCTGAGGAGCTGCATAGGCGGACTCCTGCTGTCGATGTCGGATCAGGCCTTCAAGGAGATGGAAGGTGGGTGCCACAGAACCATAAATGTGCATCCATTTAATCGATATACACTTTCCGCAGAGGAGATGAACAAGGCCGTTTGCTGGTACCTCACCTGCGATCGCTACTGGGAGGATGGGCCCTTGGAGCCGCGTGCCTTCCCCTGGGGCCTCATTGTCATCCTCATCTTTGTGCTGTCGACGGGCATTTGCTTCTGCTACTACATCATCTGGATACTCTTCGAGTAAGTGTCCCCCTGCGGGCCTCGACCTCGAGGCTGTGCCATCCCTCCCATTGAGATTGATCGAACCCAAGTCGTTTGTTTCAGCTCCGAAGAGACGACAATCAATGCCAATCACTACGTGCCGGGCGGCATCGGCGGCACACACAGCAGCAGCAGCAGCATCTACATGCCCGGTGCCCACCATCACTACCATGTCGATTATGCGACGCGACACGACCTCGACCTGGACGGCGGCGGGATACCTGGTCTGAGTGCGGACCAGCAGCTGGAGCTGGAGATGGAGCAGCAGCAACGAGAACAGCAGCAGTACTACTACCAGCAGCAGCAGCACCAGCAGCAGCAGGCGGCAGCCGCTCGAGATTTGTACCCCGAACCAGTGCAATATCATCGGCACAGTCCGCGTCACTACATCGCCGATCCGCGTCAAGTGGGTCAGGTGGGTCAGGGTCAGGGCACACCCACAGCCGGGGGCGTACGCCAAGTGGTGGTATCGTCCAACTCCAACGCCAATACGCCACTGCACCATCATCCGCTCCAGCATCAGCAGCAGCATCAACAGCAGCAGCATCCGCAGCAGCATCATCCGCATCTGCAGCATCGCCACTCGACGAGCCTGGGCTACCCACAGGACATTTTAGACCGACGCGACTATACAAGTAGCTCTGGCCGACCCATAGCCACCAGTGTGGTGAGCAGTGCCTCAGCCTCTGGCATCGGAGGCGAGGTCCAGCAGCAGCAGCAGCAGCGCCACTACAACACGCATCCCCGTCCACTGGAGACGCGTCACCGGCATGTGGGCTCATCGCAGCAATCGCTGCGCGCCTCCTCCTCCAACCAGGAGATTGTGCAGAACGAGGCAGGCCTGGGCCAGAACGAGCACTACATCTATGTCACGTATCCGCCGGATCTGAAGAAGCGCTACTTCGACAGCTACGAGTAGGGCAGCCACTCGGCAGAGGGAGCGATCAGCGAGAGCGAGGAGGAGCATTAATGCTGATATTACTATGGAGACTGCAGTGCAGAGCCTTCAGCGGAGAGACAGAGAGACCAAAGAGCCCTCGAAGGAGAGCACAAAAACGAAACGAAACCAAAGTTAGAGTTCAAGCGATGGATAAGCGATGGCAGCGATGGGTAACGATCCTGGAACGATCCTTGACTCGAGCCTACCCCCAGAGTTGGTTTTTTACTTTTAGCCTGCAAATTCTAGATTTGTGAACTGTGCTGTTCTTTTTTAATTCTACAAAATAAATTGCAATATTTCTGTACAATAGCAAAGCTCGAAGCGAGACGCATCATCTTTTGGGTTGTACGGTAGAGATTTTAAAGGAACGTTCACAGTCAGCGAATTGATTCGTTTCATTCGTTGGGATTCATTTTGATGCAAATTCGCTTGAAGATTGAATATCGCAGTAAGCAATTACTGATATTTGGACTGCAGGAAAGTTACATATGTAAACTGAAGTTGCCTCAAAAGGAAACATGTGAAACGAAAGTAAAATCCAGCCTCATCATTTTATAGCTACTGAAGACTATAGTTGATCAACTTGATAAATTTCTGCATTAACGCGTTTTGCAGCAGCGACTGTTTAGGCTTCTGTGTGGCATCCGGCTAGGTCTCATTTGCAGCCACGCTCTAATAGTTGCATATCTCAAGTTGGAGTACGAATCTCAAGATAGATCTCAACACGTTTCATCTTATTTTACATACAAAATGTTCTTCGTCTTCGGACTTATTTTATTTCCCAATTATTCAATCAGATAACACTATAAAGCGTGCTGTGTTTCCCCTTTTTATCTGCTTGGGAACATAACATTAGGCAGCGCTTGTCATGCAGCAGCGCCTCTCGGTTGGCTTGCGGGTAGAACGCCTTGGCTCTGGGTCCGTTTCACTTCAATGTACTTCAATAGATGCCTACCTCAAGAGTGGTGCAAAGCTCCCCAAGATCAAATCAATTCGTTGCATCAACTTTTACATAAAACATTTATTTTGCCTTTGGATTTTGTTTACCATTTGTATTTTCCGTGGCAGGGACAGTCTGTCACTGCCAGCTCCCTTAAACCTTTAAAGAAACCCAAGATCCCCCCACAGAAATAAATCACGCACTCCATTAACATTTACATAAAACATTTATTTCTCTTGTTAGGATTTTTCGTATATCATTTATCGTAATTCCTTTTGTTTTTGTTGTTTTTGTTTTTGCTCAAAGACACTCACATTTATATAAAGTCACAAATCTTAAAGCTAAAGTAAATTGCAAAACCCGTACGGATATACTATAGTATATGTGTAGCTACGGATATAGCAAAGTGTAAGGGACTGTGTGTGGCAAAGGGTGGTCATCTAGAGGGAATGGGATGGGGCGCGGGGGACTATGTACAATTATTCCATAATAAATAGCATTATTATTAATAGTATAACATTTAGTGGGCTAGCATTCTGCATTTTGCATTTGATTTTGCTTTGTACTAAAATTAAGCGTATTATTTAAAAACGAATAAAATACATTTACAAATCGATTTTAATTGTATATTAAAAAGTTACTAGAATGCACTTAAAAACGAGGCTAGTTATACATAAGTTCGATTTATTTAGTTAGTTTTGGGTAGGTGTACTTTTGTATAAGTGGTGTATAGTTTTGGTCCTTTGGAATGTGTTACGAGAGAGAGATAAAGACATCTAGGTGGATTACTTTTCAGTTGATAAATAGATACTATCCATCTCTAGTAGATAGATGGCTAGTTGTGTTTAGATGCTATAACTAGAGTCAGCAGTTTGCAGTGTGGATCCCTATAAAGACTGTGCAGACTTTTATGCATTTCCGCAGCTTGCACGTGTCATGCAGCAGCGCCTTTCGGTCTGCGTCTCTGTCTGCCTGGCATGCACGTCTGCGTGCAACAGTGCCCTTGAAGAGTTACTTTCTACATCCGCATCTTATATAAATGAGCGTTCCGAATGCGATTTTTCCACCAGATTCGTTGCACTTAAAGATGCTGCTTCTGGTTTTGGATTCTGCCTTTGCCAAACTGCTGGCTAATAAAAATATGTGTGTGTGTGTAAAAGTGTTTTAGGTGTAAGCTTAACGATCCTGAAACTAGGAACCCAACAAACAATTCCACTAAAAACAAAACAAGTCTTTAAGGGCTAAGATCTAACAGTTCGAAAACGATGCCCAACAGATTTATGGTTTCCATTTGCTACGTTGTTTTTTTTTTTTTTTTGGTCTAAGCTGCATTTATTTTTGGTTGCTAACAGAATAACAAAACAGAAGCTAAGCTGGGGGGCAAGGGTTGGGGCAAGGTTGGGGTTCTGTTCTGGCAAACACGCAAGTGCAGGGCCCATTTATGGTCATGATAGCGGCACCGAGCATGTGCCTCAATCTGGAGGTCAAAAAGCGTTTTAAAATTGCTCACCACTCAGTGGCTCAGTGAGCGACTAAAATGCCTGATACATTATCCGATAACAGACAGCAGATACTCCGTCATATATATATAAATATATTTATATATATATATCTCTTGTTAATTGCACGCGAAGCCAGAACCGAATAGCCCGCTCTCATTCTCTAAGCCCGACGTTTAACTTTGATTACTCATCCTAAAAAATACATCGAGATTCGAATTCGCGCACTTCAGATTATGCATTTGAAACGCGACATTTTGCCATGTAAAAAATATTGCACAGATATCCAAAAAATATATATACCTATATCTAATATCCCTATCAATATTAATATGCTATACAAATTATTCTTGCTCTATTATTCTGCTACTATTATCAAGGCAAATCCAATAAAATAACCAAGTCTTGAGATTCTAGAAATGTGTGTGTGGATCTAACAGATACATGCTCGTATATGTATCTATTACTACATATATATATATGTGTGTGTGTGTGTGTATATTATGGATCGAAATTAGTATCCATTTAGGCACGCCTGATGCTTCCGTCACGCCCCAATGGCTGCCAGGGCTAAAGCGATCTCCGCTCTGATCTGTGATCTGATGTGATCCTCTCCTCTCTATCTTTGGTAGAAGCTGGACTCCCGCTGCTTTCCTGCTGCTGCTGCTGCCGCCCCGCTCCTGCGCCTGTACTTCCTGACTATCCGCTGGGCATGGTAGAACCTACCGATGGGACTCTGTGCATACTTTCCATGCAGATACTTCAGGAACTCACGACGCCGCTGCCGCATTGCTGTCTGTCTGTCTGGAACGATCTCCTCGTGGTGTATCAGCTCGGGCTGTGGATCGGCCAGCAGTTGAATGAGCTGCAGAGCCTCCTCCTGGCTGCGATCCTGCTGCTGCTGCTCTTGCGCCTCCTCTTCCTGCTCGCTGGCCACCACCCCCAGGATGTTCTCGTTCATGTCGCACTGCACCACATACAGATCGCTGCTGGTATCGAATATCTCTGCCAGATTGATCAGCAGCATGTCCTGTCCATTCGCATTCGCTGCTGTCTCGGCATCCTTGTCGCCCTCAAAGTCCTCAGGGTCGGAGGCCACGCCTATTTGTTGATACATCTCCGCCAGGGCATCCTCAACGCTCAGTTCACGCGGTGTGCCAGGCAGCGAATCCTCTTCCACTGCCTGCGGCTGGCATTCGGCTGGGGACTGCTGCGATTCGGTGGCCTCAAAAGGCGACTGCTGGGACTCCTCTCGATCCGCAAAGGCTGGCAGGGATTCCTCTGGATCCCCGATGGGTCTTATGTCTAATTCTCTAGTGCTTAAGGAACTATTTAAGGCAATTTTACTAAGGTCACTTAGCTTTGGTACGCTGCAGGAGAAGGGCAACTGCTCGGGGGATTGGTTTGGTGTTGGTGTTTGTTTTGGGCTCTCAGACCGGCTGCGATGTGTGGACTGCTCCTCACCGTCGCTCTCCAGTATCTGCTTCAGCTTGGCAATATCATTGTTGGATATCTCCTCGTGGCTGCCTGCCACACGCAGCTGTGGCTCCTCCTCCAGCGACATTGGCTGCTGGGCCTCCAGGATGGCGGCCGCTGGTTTCGCGGCTGGTTCTAGGATCTGCGATTGGGAGAGCTCTCGCTCCAGGGCGGCCATCTCATTGAAGTCGCTCTCCTCTGCCGTTTCTGCGGCCTCTGCGACGGAGGTGCCACTGCCGCTGCTGCTGCTGCTGCTGCTGGACGAAGAGTCCTCCTCCTGGCTGCTGCTGCTGCTGCTGCTCGTCGACTCCTTGTCATCCTCCGAGCTGGAACTGGAGCTGGAGCTCGAGCTCGACGATGATGACGAGGAAGCGCAGGATGGGGCTGGCGATGGAACTGCAATTGGCATTGCCTTTGGCTCTTCCGGAACAGACAGCGCCTCCACATCCTCGTCGATGCTGTTGTTCCTTAGCCAGGCCTGAATCTCGCGCTCCTTGGCCTTGGATACCTCCGCCACGGACGACTGTGCCAGCACCTGCTCCTCCGCCTCCTCGGGCTCCACACGCAGCTTGGCCTGCGGCGACAGATTCGTGTTCTCAATGTCATCGAAGCCCTTGAAATGGGGCAACAGATCCACGGACTGTACGGTGTTCTCCTCGTCCGGCCCCTCCTCTGCCAGCAGATCTGCATCCTCGATCTCCTCTTCAGTCTTCTTCTGTAGGCCGTAGCCGCTCTTGATGACCGTCTCCCGACCCGAGGACTGCATCAGGCTGCTCCTAAAGGCCTTCGTGTTCAAGGCGGACACACTCAGCCCCTTGAGGCTCGGCGGATTGTACAGCCGCGCTGCGGCCGCCGATCCCTTGGCGTACTTCCTGATCAGTCGCTTGATGGGCGGCAGGCGACGCTCCTTGCGCAGTGCCAGGTGTCGGCGCATCAGCGCACTGCGCTGCTCGCGCGTTCTGCTGCTGGCGTAGCGCCTGCGCAGCAGCTTCAGGGCCTTGAAGTAGTGGCGGTACTTGAGTTTCGGACTCTCGAATTCCAGGATCTTCAGCATCTTGATGCGATTGCGACGCCGGCGTGCGAGCAGCTTCTGTGGGGAGAGCGTAACTGCCACTGGACTGGGCGCAACAGGCTCCTCCTGCTGCTGCTGTTGCTCCTCTCCTGGTTGTTGCTGCTGCTGTTGCTCCTCTCCTGGTTGCTGCTGCTGCTGCTCCAGTGGCTCCGTGTTCTTGCGCTTTCTCTTGTAGAACTTGAAGCGCTTTGCATGCTCCCGATATTCACCGTTGTCCTGGGCATTAATCGGCTCCTCCGTTTCGCTCTCGCTGCCCTCGATCTTGTGTATGAATGTCTCGTACTCCTTGGCAAAGGTCGATTCATTCGAATTGGAGCTGTTGTTGGTGTCAAAGTCCAGTGTGGCTGGGGCTGGGACCGTCTCCACCGCTGCCTGGATGCTGCCTGCCTCGCTCTGCAGAATGGGACTGGGCAGAGGTAGCTCCAGAGCTGCCACAGGCGCAACAGCAGCAACAGAAGGAGCAGCAGCAGGAGCGGTAGCAGCGGTAGCGCTTGGCTGTTCCACGCGTAGAATCTCCGCCAGGGCATCGTTCTCCGCGGGACACTGCTCCGCGGAGCCGCTCGTCTTGAGCCGCAGCTCGTCCAGCTCCTTCTCCACATCGAAGCTGCCGAAGCTGTCCACGCCCGATGGCACGACGATGCCCGCCCCACTCGAAGCCTTCTCAATGTCTATGATGATGTCCGGCAGATTGATAGCCGCCGCCTGATGATCCACCGTCACGGCGGTGGCCTGCGGTCCACTCGGTGCCAGAGATTCGTACATGAAATTCGGTGTGGCAGCCGCATGCGTCGCTGGTACAGTCGGTGCCACCAATGCCACTGCTGTGGCGGTGGCCTGTGGTTCCGCGGCGGCCTCATCCTCATCGTCGTTCCACGTGGCCAGAAAGTCGCGTATGTTGCACGTCTGCGGGGACGTCTTGGCGGGCTCCATGTTGAAGTGCGCATTGGCGGCTGTGGCATGCAGACTGTAGCCCACATAGCTGTCCACATGCGCCTCCAGATTGGTCAGTGCTCCGCCCAGTGGTGCCGCGGCACTGCCGCCCTGCTGGCCCAGGTAGCAGTTGCCCGCTGCCGCCGAGGAGGCGGGCACCATGCCGGATCGCTTGCGGTACTCCTGGTAGGGTCCGCGATGCGTCTGCTGTGGCTGTGGCTGCATCTGCGGCGGCGGCCCCTGTGGCACGTAGCTCTCCAGGCTGTTCAGATTTAGATTGAGATCGTTGTAGTAGTTGCCGCCGCCGCCGCCTCCACCGCTCATGCCGATGCTGGGCTCCATGCCCATGCCCATGCCCATTCCCACGCCCATTCCCATGCTCATCCCCATGCCCATCCCCATTCCCATGCCCATGTTCAGGGGTGGCGCCGCCACATATCGCTGATTGGGGCTGATGTTGCTGGCCGAGGCTGCGCCACCCACCTGCTGGCCCGTTCCGTAGCCGTAGCCCAGTTGCGTGGGCGGTGGAGCTGTGTCGTAGCTGGCGTAGAGGTCAGAGGGCAGCGGATGCTTCAGCTTCGTGGCGCCACTGCCCGGGTACTGCGGCTGGGGTTGCTGCGGCTGCTGCTGCTGTGGCGGCACATTGCTCCGCGGATAGTAGCAACTCTGCTGCGGATAGGCCGCCTGCGAGCAGCAGTTCTGGCGGGGATTGGGCTGAGCGGGATTCTCCGCCACCGGCCACATGTTCCGTGCCGCGGGGGCGCCATACGGCGGCTGGCCCATGCCCGTGGGATACGCATTGCTGGCATAGGGCGTCGCCGGGTTCCCGTACTTGTCGTACTTCGCCGCTCCGTAGTACAGCTCGTTGCTGGGTGGCAGGGCGAGTGCTCCTGGCGCTGCTGCGCCTGCGCCTGGATGCGGATGATGGTAGGAGCTGCTGGGCGCTGGAGCCACTGGCGCCAGAGATCGACAGTTGGCGGCGTTGTAGTCCACGCTCCAGTGGCAGCTGCTGCCCGACTTGCGGTACGCCGACTCCGGCACCAGTTCCGGCGGCGTGTACATCGGCGGCAGGCCGCCCCCGTTCGAGGAGTACATGGCCGGCATGGGCATGACGCCGTACTTGTCGTAGTAGGGCGTGGCTGTGGCATTGCCCGGCATGACCACGGCGGCGGAGGCTGCCCCTGGCGGCGTTCCGTACGGCACTTGAGACGGCGGCATGCTCTGGTAGCGACTGCTCGGCTTGATGGCCGCATAGTTGGCCTCCAGCTGCGTGAACTGTTGCTGCTGCTGCTGCTGCGCCTGGTGGTGCTGGTGCTGCTGCTGCTGCTGCTTCTGGCTGGGATTCATGGCCAGTCCATGCCCGTACTGAGGCTGCAGCGCGGCGGCCGTCGTCTGGTTGGACGCTTGCACCATCGTCTGGTGCGTCTGCGGCGGTGCTGCCGCTTGGGCGGGCATCTTGTACTTGTAGGGATCGTAGGGATGATTCGTGTTCATCATGTAGCCTGCGGCACCGCCTCCGCCTGCGCTGCTGCCTGCCTGCCCCAAGGGTTGCGCATAGAAGGGCGTGGCTGCAGCCTGTGGCTTCATTCCGACTCCTGCTCCGCCGCCCGCTGCTGCGCCACCTCCACCGATGATGGCTGCACTTCCGCCGCTGTACTTGGCGCCCGAACTTGGCGCCAGCTTCTCGTAGCGTGCCCCGCCCTGATAGCTGCTGCTGCTGCCACCCGAGGGTGCCCCGCTGCCGTACGCGTTGTACGCCCCACTGTACGCATTGTAGGCTGCCGCATCCAGAGGCGAGCTCAAGGACAGACTATTCCCATAGCCGTAGTTCTGGTGATAAAAATGCGACTGATTCTGCTGCTGCTGCTGCTGCTGCTGCTGGTGTTGCTGCTGCTGTTGCTGCCGCTGCTGTGCATCCAAGGAGGTGAGTGCCTCGCTGTAGAAGGGCGCCACTGTGGCTATCGTCGCCATTGGCATTGATGTTGGCGAGGCTTCATAGTGTCCTCCTCCTCCTCCTCCACCGCTGCCCAGTGGCGTTGTGGGCGTGGTCGTGGCACTGCCATAGCCGCTGCTGCTGCTGCTGCCGCTGCTGCTGCTGCTCCCTGGTCCAGAGCTGGAGCCGGAGGAGCCACCGACGCCCACGGCAATGGCCATGGCGGCCGTGTCCATCGCCGCTTGCATGCTGAGCGCTGCTGTCACGAATGCAAAAGAGAAAGAGAGAAAGCCAAAGGCCAATGTTTTATGTTCAAGAAATAAAATCTTAGGCGAGCAAAGGTCAAGGCCATCGGCGGAGCCGACGTCTCAAGGCATAGCTAATAAAAATTCAAGCAAAAATATTGCCAACAAATGCTCAAAAAGTTCCCCCAAAAATACAAAAGAATAATTCCAGAAAAATACCAAGGCATACCAATAATATTAACAATATTAATTTATTTTGGTAATGAAAAAAATGAATAAAACGTATTTGAAAATGTAGTCTAGCTAAAAAACTTTTGAACTTTCCAAGCGGTTCAAAATACGAATATAAAAATCTTTTTTTTAAGCAGAGATTTCTGTGTATTCCCCATGATTCACTCCTACAATCGGACTTATACGAGTATGTACATATGATGTACGCTATCTAATATTCTTTATATATATTTTTCCAAATTTAAAAAACATTTCTGGATCAGCTTTTATATTTTTTTTTTTGTGCTGTGCTTTCCAGTCATCGCTCCGTGCTGATCTCTTGATCTACGTTTTCGAAATTATTTAGATTAAAGCACTTCTTAGAGAATGATTTTCGCTAATTAATGCATGTGTTTAAATGCTACTTGGAATTGTTGCCTTGTAGAATGTAGAAGTAGAAGCCCTAAAACTACTTGGCATTGTTTAGTTTTTCAGCTGTCGGCTGTCTTATTAATATATTTAATTACAGTTTTGTCTTGGTAAGAACAAATTGTGCTGCATTATTTTAATGATTTCTAAATTGATTTAATTTAAAATGGATATGTGATATTTGTATAGAAAATCAGTCGGAGCAGAGAGAAGCGGTTGCAACTGAGCGCTCTCTTCCCGTATATTTCGCATATGTAAACGCAGGATGTGCATCTTTACAGCTAAGCCACACTGGAGGAGAGAGGGTGAGCGTGAGTGAGAGAGAGGAGTAGAGTTCTTCATTCTGACTAAAGAGCGAGGGGGAAAGGAGAGAGTCGTGCGCTCTGTTCTAGTATGCGAAACCCCACCTCAATCCTTGCTGCTAAGCCACACTGGGAAAGAGGAAATACATGCAGGGACATTAAGTGCAAGGCAGTAGAGGCTTTCCCATATTATATTATTATTATATATTATATTATATTATTATTATATATTATATAATATTATATATACATATATTCCCTATATCCCCATATTCCCATATTATATTCCCATAATACTGACACGAGGGATCATCGGGTATACAATCTTATTTTGTTACGCTTCTGCGTTTACGTATTTCAGCACCTTGCCCATTTTAATGAATTAAAAAACTAGAAATACACTTGATGCCGTGTGACATGGCAGCAGATTATATACCTATGTAGATATCCACTATCTTAAGCAAAAAGCTAGCAATAATAATCTTCTAAGTATCTCTTTAAACCCAAGTAAAATACAACCATTCAGATACGACTACGAGTACGAGTAATCGTCTGCATATGAATAGTGAATGAAATGGCCAGCGTGCCCGAAGGTCAAAAGTTTCCCTCATTATTTTGCCTCTTCCCATCGGCACAAGGTTATTTCCCCCCATTTATCCTGTGCGGTTGCATTTCTTGAGTGGATTTCCCTTTTGTTTCAAATTGCATTCACAATTGTCGGGTGACCCCCAACCCAACCCCGCGTAACCCCGCAACCCCGCTAACATCCGCGCACTCATTCACGTGGCTACAGGAAAAAGCAATTATGCCTGGCATTTAAATGAAAAATGGAAAATTCCCATTCATTTGTCTGCACCCGCGCCACAAATTCGCTTTTGTTGGTCATTAAATGTGGTTGGTCTTTCGTGTACGCGCACGCAGAGAGGTCCTTGCCGGCGCAAGTGTGTCAGTCAGCCAGTCCGTTGGTTGGGGCTGGGGCCTGCGGCTGGGGTTATTTTGATGTCTAAATGCAGAGGGGGTAGCACAGCTAGAGCGGCAGTGGCAGTGGCCAAGCGCTGGGAAACCCAACAACAGACAACCGACAGCAGAACGGACTTCAAACGCGGACTTTGTGAAATGGAAATGTGGACTGTTCATGAAATATTAATGATTGACGCCCGCCCGCCGTACTATAGCTATACAGCTATACAGCTATAGGGGATGGATGGTTGGATGGACGGATGGATGGAGGGCACTGCTGCCCTGTTCAATGTCAACGCCCACCACAAAACTGGGCCACACACAGGGGCCACACATAGGGGCCACAGACTGGACGTTGGTAGAAAAAATACAACACAACAAAAAAACCAATAATTGTCACAGATAATTGCCACAGAAGCCAATGGACGACTTGGGGTGTGTGCAATGCACCTACCGGACTTGCCCGGAATGCAATCGTAATATCCAGGCGGTGGCGGCGGCAGTGGCGGCAGTGGCGGCAGCGGCGGAAGTTCCATCCACAGTCCATTCATGGCGACCACCTGTGAGTTGGTTGTGGCGGCCCAGGGACAGGGCCAGCCAAAGGGGCAGAGTGCGGCATCCGGGGGCAGCCACATTGTGTGTGTAGGAATAGGAAATCGAGAATTGAGAGCGAAAACTACCAACGGAGGAGCACTCGAGGCACACGGAGCACACGGAGCACACAGAACAGAACCCGACGAGTGTCGCAACTGGAATTCATTATGGTAATACACTTTCGCTGGACGATGCGAATGTTATTCTAGCCCATTGATGAACCCACGACGACCATTAGCCAACAGCTGTATGGATAATCGACCTTCCCTCCCTAATCCCACCCACCAATCGCACCCGCAACAGCCACAGCCAGTAGGGCCTGGGCTTTTAGGCTAATTGGGCGTGAAGCCTGATGTACCATCCGGACCATAAATGAGATCGCAGCTCGTCGATTGGGTATCCGAAACGTAATGCCAAACGCCCAAACAGGCATCGGGAATCAAGCGAAGCGGTGGCTGGGCGGTGTGGTGTGGCGTGGATTGGCGTGGCGTGTGGTGTGGAGTGGAGTGTAGCCACAAATTCGAAAGGGAAAAATGGTAATCGAAGAAGTTGTTTGCGTCTGTTTACCAGACGATATGCAAAGCAAGGCTACGCGCGTAACCCAAGACCCCAAAACGAAGCCCCCCAAAACGAAGCCCATCCTAAAAACGAATCCGAAAACCAAAAACCCCTAACACACATTGCGTATACGCCCTGGATGTGGATGTTAATAGATGGAGTGGGGTGGGGGAGCGACAGCCATCAGAGATTGCCTTCAATTGAATTAAATGAATTTGTTGGGGCATTGTGGTGGCGATTGCCAACGGGCAAACGGGGGCAGGCATCGGGTATGAGGCATCGGAATGATCATCGGAATGATCATCGGAAAGGGTATTTATGTAAAACAAATGCAAATCTCACCGAGAATCGTGTGAATTATGCTGCCATATGCTGGCTACAAAAAGGCGGGCTAACACACACGCAGCCTGTGGCACACACACACACACACACACACACTGTGGCACTGTGGCACTGACACTCACTGACACATCCACTAACACATATTGCGGCACAATGGGGGCATCCACTTCTGGGATTTTTTATTTTAATTATAAAACTTTCGAGGATTGCGGCGCTATTTATTTATGTGGCCAGCTCCTGGTGAGGCAGAGGCGCGTTCGGGCGTTCTCAGAGCGCGTGCGACTTTCCAGCACAAAACTTTTTCATCTGTTGAAGACGCGCCGGAATGCCGACGACTTGTGGCAGCAGCAGCAGCAGCAGCAGCAGCAGCGAAACTTTATTTCGACGACCAACGACGCCGACGCAGTGAGGACAACGGGTAGTGTGCTGGCAGTGTCCTGCAGCGGGGCGCGGTGGGGTTGAGAAACAGTCAATAAAAATGTTGGTGTATGGGTGCCACAATGGGGTGGTACAATGGGGCTGTGGCAGTGCCAGTGCCAGTGTGTGTGTGTGTGTGTTTGTTGCTGTTATGCCTGGGAAAACAAGTGGTTGCCGTGGTGAAGGAGAAACGGGAACAGAAATAAAGCCAAGGGATTGACAGGATGGCCATCAAGAAGCATTACCAGGGAGGCAGACACCCTGTAATGGCAGTAATTCAACCACTGGGGAGGGGGCAGCACCTAAAAATAAGAATAATTAATGGGAATAATTAAAAGGCAGCGCCCCTAACCTTTAATTAGTTACAATTCCCAAAAATACTGTAAAAACAAATTAAAAGTAGTGCAGGGTGTAAGGAAAGGGTTGCCCAAAGCAGCGAAAATATAGAAAAGTTTTTAATAGGTAATGGAAATGCGTAGGAAACAACAGCGCAGGTTCCAGGAGTTTTAGGACTTTAAATGGCAGATTCTCTCTATAGGGAATATTTATTATTCAATTTAAAAAGTGTTTTAAATACACTCTTAGCAGAAAACTTATGATTCGGGGGGTTTATGAATTAATTATTATTATTATTATTAAATTTAATTAATTATTATTATTATTAAATTTAATTAATTATTATTATTTAATATTATTATTATTTTTAACTTTTTTTAATTAATGTTTATCATTAAATTTAATTAATAGATTGTTCCTTAAAAAATTACCAACACATGTAGCTGTCGGCCGAACAACACCATCCAGCAAATGTTGCCATACAACACCCCCTAGAGCCTAGAAAATTTATGTTTGCTACACAAAAAGATAATCATGTAATTTAATGACAAAATTAACTCAAATTACACAAATTCCAGTCGAATTTAGGCCTGGCGTATATAATGGGGTTTGTGCTTTTATTTCAACTTTTACTTTATGCTTTCACTTTCCAACTCCAAAAGGGAACAACTTTTGCCAATACTTTGCCTGAAGCCAAACTTTTATTTGCTACTTTCAGCTGAAAATCAAACTTCAGCCTCTGCAATCAAGCGCTCCATGCCACTCCAGCTACAGGGTATACCCACTGCAGGCGCTCCTGCAGCAACGTCCAGACATGTGACAGCTCCAGCGCTCAGCGCTCCTGCTCCTGGCAGGCGGAAGGGTGCCGTCCCTGTTTCACACACACGCCCACCCACCCACTCCATCCATGTCCTGGCTGGAGCGGAAATGAAGCCGCCGCTCGTAAGCAAACATGACAGCTCCAACGCTCCCATTAACGGTACTTGTGCATGTTGTTGTTGTTTTTATTATTGTTGTTTTTGTTGTATCTGCTTTGCCTCTCTAACGGTTCGATGACGAGAGGCGTGACAAATAACAACAAACAGAGTGAAAGACGTAAAAAAGGGAGCAAAAGCTTTCACGGCGTCGAGGCTCTTGTTACCCTTTGCAAGCATACAAGTACATATGTATGTATATACCCTTTAATTTTATATACGGTATATGATTAATTCTGCATGTTATGCTATGACACTGCAATATCCATTTTTTATTTAAATTATCTTTAGCCAAAAATAATTTTTGTTTTTTCTTACATCTCTTGAGAACCAGCATTGCCTTCGTTTACAGGGTATAACCGAACCAGCTATGATTGGAAAAGTGCATCAAAGGTTGGTTGGTTTTGCGCTGCTGCTCCAACTTGCAGCTGCAGTTCGAACTGAAGGTGACAGCCCCCGAGGGCGGGTGGGGCAGAGAGAGAGCGGGAGAGAGAGAGTTGGTTAAATAGGACTAGGGACAGGCAGCGACCACAAAAACAAATTAAGTAAATTCATCTAAACAAAAAGGTGGTCAGCGGGGGGACAGAGAGGTGTACAGAGAGAGAGAGCGAGCACAAAAAGGGAATTGATATAAACAATGAACAGCAAACGGCAAAAAAATAGGCGACAAACAGCAACAACAACAATAACCACAACAACAACAACAATCATGAAGGCAGGCAGGCAGCCAGCAGCAGCAGTGGCAGCGGCAGCAGCAGCAGCAGCGGGCGCAATCAAATGATAATAAAAAGCAGCAGCGATTACGCGGGCAGAGCTGTCAACGTCCCTGGCGGCAGAGAGCACACACAAACACAAACACACACTCGCATGCACTCTCCCCCCGGCGATGTCTGTGATTATTATGCATGCGTGAGCGAGTCGATTCCAAGTCGCGTCGTGTCGCCAAAGGTGAAGAGAAACGTGAAAGAAGAAATGGCCAGGGGGAGAGCGAGAGCGAGACAGATGGAAGAAGCTATAGCAATTCCCAATTCAAATGCAAAACAAATTCAAGAAAATCGAACAAAGCGAACGAGCAGAAGATACACATATACATACATATATATAGAAACACAAGAAAAGAAATAACAGAAAGCCAAAAGAAACTTTGTGTCATCCCATAGTTTTTTTTTTGTTTACGTACAGGCTACGCTCGAGATTCGGAAATCACAGTTATTGGAAAACCAAAACGATGTTCTGCAATCGAAGATAACAATTTTTAATTACATATGCAAAATGTTGGCCTATTTTTGCACACAGCAAACAAACAAAAAAGTAAAGGGTTTTGTTTCGAAAGAAACTATCAACAAGTTACACAAAGCAGCAGTTTTCTTTTAGATAATTAAACCACATTTGGAACCACAACTTGAACCACTATTTCTACAATCCATAATTTTCCATAAACAATGAAAATATACAACAAAATTTCAACATTATTATGAACAATTTCTTTTGTTTGAAACTTATTTATTTAGAACGTTGACAAATAATGGAAATACTTCGTGCAGTACACCCGGAAACATCTGTTTTCCAGCTTTTCGAGCTCTCACTGTATTTACAAATAACACCGTTACCTCGAACATACATACATGTACATACATACGTATGTATGTATAGACAAAATATTGATTGAAAATCAATAGGCTTTCTGCCGCTTGTCATTCATTTTAGTTCATTCTCTTTAACGGACGCGTCCCACAGAACCAGAATTCAAAATTGTGCGCCGAGATCGTTGTCGCCGGCAAAACTTTACAGTTTACAATGATACATATGTATGTATGTATATGTAGAAACATTTGTATGCAAATATGCAGATACATTTGTGTGTCGTCAGTGTGTGTGGTTGTAGTTTCTGATGTTCGTGCGTGCTGGCGCGATGACAAGCTCGGCTTGATAATTTCCAACACGTAGCCGTAGCCCATTCCAGGCAGCCCCCAATAATACTAATACTACCCCCTACTAGCACTCACTAACACACACACACATGTCACATCCATGCGGTATAGAGCAAAACAGACGTGAAAAAGGCAAAAAAAAAACGAAAAAAATGTCAACACACTTTTATTGTTGTTGATGTAATTACCCATTAAAAACAACTACCTCGAGGGTATATCAACGCACACCACGTGCCACAGGTACTGTAGCATATTTAGCAGGGACAGTGGGTAAGCCCACAGTCGACACCTCCCGGCCCCGTTCTTTTACCCGCTGTCTGTGTGGCGCTTTTTGGGGCTGTCGTTGTAATCAACTTTGTTGTTATTGCCGCAAAATGGAAAAAAAATGGAAAAAAAAATGCCAAAGAACAGAATAAAGTAGAGCAGCACCCAAGTCGGCGGCATAAGCCACACACACTCACACACTCATCAACAGAGAGATAGTGTACGGTAAGAGAGAGAGAGAGGGGAACAGAGTGATAGCCAGAGCGTGCTTGAGGGGGGTGGTTGGGAGGTGAGGCTTGAAGCGAGCGTTCATATATGCACTGAAGCAGGGAGACGCTCTCGACATACTTACATACTTCAAGCTATATTCAAAAGTGGGTAAGGCAGTCCCACTCCACGGGTGGGTGGTCTAGTTTGTTTGCCACCAGCCGACCCTCTCTCTCTCTATTTATCATGTACCTTGCTTACATACATTTACATGAACACACACATTTACATATACGAACCTCAACAGTTTTTCGACATTTTCATGCTATTTTCGCTGCCTTTGCCTCGGCCTCTGCTGCAGCGCAGCGCAGTCGCTGCTCACTTAAACGTTCTGCCTGCTGCTTCTGCTGCTGCTGCTTCTGCTTCAGTTGTTGTTGTGGGTTTATTTTTTTTGTGTCTCTGCTGTTTCGCTTGATTATTTTGTTTTTGTACCTCCCCGTCTTGTAACTTGCAATATAATTGGAATAGTAACGGTTGTTCGGCTATAGCTTTGCGCTGTTAATTTCACATGCTTTCAATTAATATTTGGCCACGCACTTAAGAGGGGGAGTGGGGGAAGTGGCTAGTGGGAGGCAGCGCCTGCTGTTTTGCTACCTTTTTTTGCACCTCAAGGTAACACCCGTCGTATACACGATATTCGCTGATAAGAACGCAATGGAATTCTCTTCTCTTCCACTCTCATGGAAAAACACTTTTCTTTCTCTTTTGCACGTATTAGATATGATATTTAAACGTCAGCACAAAAAATACACCAAAATGCAACAACTCACACACACACAATACACTCAGTGAGCCGGCATTGACAACACGCTTCAAGGGAGGTGTTATGATGGTAGTGGGGTATTGTACCGTACCGTACCTCCCCCCGTCTTGTACAGGTGGCAAATGGAGCAGCGGAGCCGCGAGCGTGGCGAAATGTGTCGAAAAGCGGCGCGTAAAATGCAAAGAACAGAACACGTAGGTAGGTGGAATGGCAAACGTAGTAAATATAGTACATAAAAAGTTAATAAACAACGCAACGAACAAAACACACGACGACGACGACGACAGCAGCGACGACGCGCCAACGGAACAGAATAGCAGCGCGTTGCGTCCGAAACACACAGTCCGCTCTCGTTGAAGGTATGAATACGAATAGAGCAACGGTAAAACACGGTGAGTGCTAATGAGCGCCAACGACTGAGCCCCATCGGCTTAGCACGCGCCGAAACGAAAGTTTACAGTGAGAAAGAGCGGCAAAGAGAGAGAGGCAGGCCTCTCTGCCTCTTGGTGTGTTTGTGTGTTGTGTGTGTCCATGGGTGAGAGAGGGCGCGTTAATAAGTCACACAGGTGGTTGGCTCGGTTTGGGCTGCGAGGTAGAATTGTTAAGAGAAACAGCAAGCAGAGCTTGGAAGGGTGCTAATTGAACTGGTCTGCGTTCATGTTCTATATTTACCGTTAGAGCGGCTCAGAGAGAGACCTATTTTGGCACATGTGGCAGCCCACTTAGTTCAAATAAAACGTTAGAGCGTACGAGTGCTGCCAGACAATCAAAATGCGAACCGGCAGATCCGGCAATACTGTGGTGTTTCTGTGCAACTACTAAACGGTCATACTGCGAAAGAAGAAGCTGAAAACAAAGAAAATTTTAAGAAAATTTGTGCAAAAAACCCAAGTTATATTGATTTAAACTGATCTAAAATCATGACGGAAGACTGGCAGAGTCAGAAGTTTCGCCAGAATGTCATTTCCAAAATGTAAGCAACGCAGAAAGCCAAACAAGGTGCCCCAATTACAACTAAGTTTTTTTTCAGACACGACTTGTTGCCGCCGCATGCCCAGGATCAGACGAAGAATGCCAGCGTTATGGAGAACCACATCTTTCGCAAGTCCCGCAGCAAGGACGAGTATCTGGGGCTGGTGGCCAAGCTCTTTATGCACTACAAGGACATGTCACGCAAGTCCCAGCAGCAGCAGCAACAACAACAGCAGCAGCAGCAACAACAGCAACAGCCGCCGCCTCCAAACGCGGAAATGGGCCAGCAGAACATGATGCAGGATCCGTTGAATGCGCTGCAGAATCTGGCCAGCCAGGGCAACCGCAATCCCCAGATGATGCCCATGGCCGGTGGCGCTCCGGTGCCCGGTGGCCCCGGCACTGCCTCAAATCTGCTGCAGTCCCTCAACCAGCAGCGTCCCGGCCAGCAAATGCAGCCCATGCCCAATATACGCGGCCAGATGCCCATGGGCGTGGGTGTGGGTGTGGGTGCGGGTGCTGGCGGTCCACAGCAGATGATGCAGGTCCAGCAAATGGGTGGCGGCGGCAATGCGCCCGGCGTGATGAACGTAATGGGTGCAGGCGGTGCCCAAGGACAGGGCCAGATTGGGGGCAATGCCGGCCAGCAGATGGGTGGCATGCCCAATCAAATGGTGGGTCCGGGTCCGAACAGTGGTCCCGCTGGAGGTGCGGGAGGGGCAAATGCTCCTCCTGGTGCCGGTGCCGGGCCTGTGCCCAATCAGATGCAGAGCGGAGGGCCGATGAATGTGAATGCCATGCAACAGATGGCGCCCATGCAGCAGATCCAGCAGAACCAAATGGCTGTGAGTACGGCAGAGGATTTTCCTATAGGAAAACTCTTAATCAATTCTCTTTCCAGATGGGCATGAGTCCCATGATGCGCATGGGCCAGGGCAACGGCATGGGTGGACCCCAGGGCATGGGCCAGGGCATGCAGGGAATGCCGCCCAATATGCAGCAGCCGCAGCATAATGTCGGCGTGGGCGGACCGGCGGGCCAGCAGCAGCAGCAGGTGGTGCCACCCAATGCCGTGCAGCAGGGTGGCATGAATCCCATGGGCGGCATGGGTGTCAATATGCCGCCAAATATCCAGCAGAAGCCCAACATGGCCATGGGACAGGCAGGACAAATGTTTGCCGGCAATCGCGGTGGCATCGCTGGCGGCCAGCAGCCCGGACAGCCTTTCATGCGGTCGAGTCCCTCGCCAGCGGATGCCCAGCAGCTGCAGCAACAGCAGCAGGCACAGCTGCAACAACTGCAGCAGCAGCAGCAGCAACAACAACAGCAGCAGCAGCAGCAGCAACAACAGCTCGTGGTGGGAAACCAGACGCCGACACAACAGCCGCCAACGCCACAAATGCCCACGCCACAGATGATACCCAGTCCGGCACTGGTGCCGCAGTCCAGTCCCCAAATGATGATGCAGAATCCACAGCGCAACATCCGCCAGCAGTCGCCGAGCAATGCGTCCATCAACACGCCCGGCCAGGTGACTGGCAACAGTCCGTTTAATCCCCAGGAGGAGGCGCTGTACAGGGAAAAGTACAAGCAGCTGACCAAATACATAGAGCCACTCAAGCGCATGCTCGCAAAGATCAGCAACGATGGAACCAGTGAGTGGCTATCATCACAGAAAGAGAGAACTCTTAACTCAATCTTTCCCCTTTAGATGTGGAGAAGATGACCAAAATGAGCAAGCTGCTGGAGATCCTGTGCAATCCCACGCAGCGTGTGCCACTGGAAACGCTGCTCAAGTGCGAGAAGGCACTGGAGCGGATGGATCTGATCTCCATTTCGGGCCAGCAGTTTGGCGTAAGCTATCCAAAATGCACACCAACGAGTTCTGCTCTCAAATTTCTGTTATTGTGTCCCCCTAGAAATCCTCGAATCCGCTCCTGGAGGTCATCAATACCACGCTGCAGAGTCCCATAGCCAATCACACATTGCATCGCACATTCCGACCCACGATGGAGCTGCTATTCGGCACGGATATCGTGGCTCCGGTGCCCGCTAAGAAATCGCGTATTGAGGAAAAGTCCTCGCCCTTTGAGCAGGATGTGCCGCATGTGCTGCAGGGCGAGATTGCGCGCCTCGACACCAAGTTCAAGGTGAAGCTGGACACCACGTCGCAGATCAACAATAAGTCCATACGTTTGATATGCTGCCTGGACGACAAGCGGCTGCCCAGTGTGCCGCCAGTGAGCGTTTGTGTGCCGGAGGAGTATCCGTGGCAGGCGCCCGACTGCTCCCTCACCGAGCAGGAGTACTCGGCCACGCCCTTCCTGCAGACCGTGCAGCAGGCTCTGATTGCACGCATCTCCAAGCTACCCAAAAACTACTCGCTCTCGCACCTACTCGACACCTGGGAAATGGCCGTGCGCCAGGCCTGCTCCCCGCAGGCCAAACCCAAAGTATGCGAATTTACCGCCCTTTTGGGTGTTTAAATGAAGGATCTGGAATGTACTTGGTGTTACGGGGAAACTTGTTCTATATCCTATGGGCTATATCTATATCCAGTTATCACATATTCCAACTTGATTCGAGGGGATTTTAATTTGATTGTTTCAAGATAAACCAATGCAGAAAATTGTCTGGTAAAGGAAATTAAATATTCGTGGTTAGTGTAAGAGTATTCTATATCGTCTATAATAAACCCCATAAACTTTAAAGCATCGAAAGGAAATTAGCATGGGATTAGTTGGCAATGCATCTTTACATATTTATATTTTATAGTATGAGATGAAAGTCGCAGCCTTCGTTTATTTTTAAATGCTGGCTAGTCGGACAGTACGAGTAACACGTGTAATTATTTTTTAATTATACTAATCAACAATTTATTCATTTATTTGCTAAGCCCTGACTTTTTTTCTAAGCCGACTTTGTGTCTGGAAACTTGTACCAACATTTGAAGTATGAACGCGACGAGTCTGCTGCAAAAGATTATATTTAAACATAACGCACATAATATAAAGCATTCAGAATTCGATTTCCAAGGAAAGAAAAATGGAATCTCGCATCTTCTAATGATATGGCCATTCAATTAATGTCGCAATTTAAATTTCCAAACAATCCATAATTTGAGATATACAAAAAATCTTGAATCTTACTACTTTTCTCAATTCCTATCCGTATCCAGGGATTCACCTATATAGAAATTTTGTGCCTGCACTTTCCAACTGGTTTTTATATTTCTTTGCTTCCCATTGCCCATCCCACCCATGAAGTAAATACACTCGAATTTGAAATTATTTTGGAAAATATATATATTTTCATTTTGTTTTTTGAGATTTGGTCCGTTTGGGGGATCCATTATGTTTTGTTTGTTGTTGTTGTTCTTTTTCACATTTAGCAATAAATACAATTTGTTGTTTGCGTGTGTGTGTGTGTGTGTGTGTAAGATTAGGAGAATTACGAGTACGAGCTACGAGCTGATAACTACAATATTGTTACAATAGAAAATAGTTAATAGTTAAGAAAACTTAAATATCACAGATGTTGCCGCTAAATATACGCGTATATGTGTGTATAAAGATGCACTAGGTATAATCAGAATTAGAATCAGAATCAGAAGATCGCTAAACTAAGATGTGTGCTCTGTGCCCTTGGAAAGAAAGAAGTGGCGACTCCTTCGCGTCTCCGCCACTGACCATCGGCACGGATCGCATGGGGATCCAGTACCGGATCGAAGCGTAGCAAAGGTTATTGAATATTAATTTGATATATGCACAAGACGATGACAAGATCTAGCTCCTAAATCTATATCTTACAGGCTACACCCCAGCTGGGCTCCGCTCTCTCTCTCTCGCTTGCGCCCTCTGCTCTCCAGCTGGTGATACTGTGTTGTGGGATGAGATTGGTTTGGCGTTGCTGCTGCTGGTCCTCCTTTATCGCTGCGCCTGCAGCAGAGTTCCCACTCCGCTGAAGCTGAAGCCGCTCGCCTGCTGCTGCAGTCGCAACAGATCCTGGGCACTGTACACCTGAAGCGTGGCTGGCGGGGATGGCGCGACTGGCAGCGAGGTTGGTACTGAGCTGGAGATGACCGCCGCTGGGGCAATGGCTCTCAGGTGCAGCGTGGGGTCGCAGAGGGCGGCCACGGCTGCCGAAGAGGAGGAGGAGGAGGAGGATGCCGCAGAGACGTTGCGGTTGACGCCGTTGGCCTTGTCCTTGTTGTGGCGCTTCACGTGCTTGGACAAGTGGTCGCTGCGCATGAACTTCTTCTGGCAGACGCCGCACTGGAACTTCTTCTCGCCGGTGTGGGTGCGCTTGTGGCGTGAGAGCTCGTCGGAGCGGGAGAATCGCTTGTCGCAGTTGTCCCACTTGCAGACGAAGGGACGCTCGCCGGTGTGGACGCGCTGGTGGGCCTTCAGGTGGCTGCTCTTGAAGTAGTTCTTGCCGCACTCCGGGAAGCTGCACTCGTAGATGCGGCTTCGGGTGGCCGCTGCCTGGGCGGCGGTGATACGCTGATGCTTTTCGGCCGGCGATTCCAAAGAACTGGGCGCCGGACATGGGTTGGGGCACTGCTGGGCGGCCACTGTGCTGAGCAGGAGCAGCTGGGATGCACAGGCGATTGTTGGTGAGGCTGGTGTGGCGATAAAGATGCTGCTGGAGGCCGGCAGAATGGCAATGGGTTCCGTTTTCTCTGTGTGCGGCAGTTCTTCCGCTGGTTCTGGAGTCGGAGCTGGAGCTGGTGCTTGGACAGGTGCTGGGGGCTGAGGCAAGGCCACCTCGGCGGCCCGCTTGCGGTTCATCTTGAACTTGAGATTGCGCCACACATTAGCCTCGGGGTAGTCATCCTCCAAGGCGGGACTGACGGTGCTGCTCGTTGTGGTGGCGGTGCAGGAGGAGCTGCAGCAGGAGCTGGAGCTGTTCTCGTCCTGGGACGAGGAGACGGCACCCGAGCTGTTGACCCGCATGATGACACTGACGCGTTTGGGCTCATCATCGCTCTTGGACTCGTCCTCCTCCTCGGACTTCTGCTGATCGGGCGGCGGTGTCATGGTCACCGCAGGCTGTTCCAGGCGTGGCTTCTTGCTGGGCACATCATCCATTTCGGGTGCCTCATCCTCAGTGTCCGAGGGATTGGGTGTGATGATGCCGCCGCCATTTTTCTGGCTCTTCTGGGCCACCAGTTTCAGCTTGGCCTTCAGCAGATTCTCGTTCACCTGTTGCTCGTCCTTGACCACCTGAAGAGATACACAGAGAGGAAAGAGTGATGATTAGCAGGAGTTTAATAACCAGAGAGCGCAGTACATTCACATTCACGTTCACTTTTCCGCCCAGACCGGACCGCTCCACAGGGCTGTGACCCACAATGACTTTTAAGTCGAAAAAATTTTGGCTAATTGCGCAGGCATCACGCAAGGCCGTTCACCGTTAACCTTAACCTGTCAGCGGTGGGTTGGGGGTGTGGGTTCATTGCACTCATTTTGGCCAAGAAGCTTGATGTATATTTATGTATTTTTTGGCGGTTTTTGCACTGGTTTTTTGAAAGCCGTTTGCCAGCGGTTCAATGAAATTTGAATTGACCGCCCAAAAGCAGGCAATGAAGCAGTGCAGCCAGACCACTACTGACTACAGTTATGACGTGCTGCAGGTGTGCCGACTGCCGTGTGGTGTGGTGGGTGCGAGGGGGAGCGCTATATAAACTTCGTTGAAATCTTTTTATGGGCTCGGCACGTTGCCTGCCATAGTGTTGGTGAGTGGTGTGTGACTCTGTTTGTTTGCCAGATAAGTGAAGCGGTAGCGGTGGCTGAGGAGAGTGCGGCAGGCAGCATAAGCAATGTGATATATTTTTATGGGGACCCGGGGTTTGCTTGTGGCCCTGTGTGTTTGCCTAGCCTCTCTGTCTTCCTCTTCTTCGTAGTAGTATTTTCCTTTGCCGTTTCGTCTAATTGGCAAACTCACCTTCGCTTGCTCTCACACACACACACAAGCAAAGTGCTCTCTCTCTCTCTCAAAACAAGACTCTCCCAAATCTGCTAATTATAAGGTAAGGCACGAGCGCATAGAAAAGCATAAATAGAGGCCGTTATTTGTGACTGCTCTACCTGCTATTTGATTTGCCTTGGCTTGCCCGCTCTTTGGCCTAACACTGTGTGTGTGTGGTGCGCTCCTCTCTCGACGACGACGAGACTGTTTGCCTGTGTGCTAGGGGTCCAATGTTCAGCCCCCGCAACCATTCCCCCCGTTGTTTCTTTCCCATAAGCTTGAGCATGCGGTGTTCACGTGAACGCGTGCTGGCTGCGTGATCTGGCCTGGCCATGGGTGGAAGAGAGATGGGACACTTTTGTTTTTAGAAACGCGACAAGTGGAAGCGAGACCGTACGACCGTCTGCTCCCATGGCCCCCCTGCGTGATTATGTGCCTGGTAGGAGGGGGCGCAAAATGTGCGGGAATTTCTGTTCAGGCCCCAGGGTCCGGGATGCATTTGCAACTAATCACATTCACTATTCCACTAATCACAATCGCATTGTAGGTCAAACACACTCACTCACTCACTCCCCCCAGTGAGTCACATTCCCCGATTTACTTACATTTTCCAATTTATTTTCCCTGAGGGGGGGCGTTGCTGGCGGCGATGGCAGCAGCAGGGTATCCATATCCATATTCATATCCATTTTCTGTGTGGATTATTCTTGCACTTTGCACTCTCTTTGCGATGCACTTTTCTCTTTCACTCTCCCCTGGTCTGTTTTAGCCGGGTGTGTGTGGGAGTCAACTGTCTGTCTCTCTGTCTCTTTCTCTTATCACTTGGTTTAATCTTTTAGTTCGACTCCGAGATTTTGCACAACTCTGTAACTGTTTCTTTTTTTTTTACTCTTCAATGGACTGCGCTTTTCGGCCAGGCCGTGTGGAGCGGGTAGCGGGAGCTAAGCGAACCGTTGCGTTCAGAATTCAAAAGACGAATGAAACAACATTCAGTCAACGGGCTCCCAACAGAGCTCCCACTGCTGCCGCGTCGCTGTCGCTGAGACTCTGCTCAAGTGTGTCTGTGTGTGTGTGTGCGAGGGAAGCGCCGACGTAATCACTTGTATTGTAAGTGGGTAGACATGAAGGTGTGTGTTGGGTGGGGGGTGTGGGGAAGAAAAAAATCGTCATCGTCATTTCGTGAGTGGAGCAACCAGTGCAATGAAACCGAATGGAACCTCGGCTACCCGGACAGCGGCCATCAGGCAGCAGCAACGTGGGCAGCAAAATGCCAGTTTTCCTCTCTTCTCTGGGGATGTACCCCCGCCTGACATTCTGAAAAGGTCAGGTCTCTTGTGTTGTCTTTCCATCCCATACATAAATACATACATATGTGTGTATGTACATACATATGTATGTATGCTTACGAATGGAAGATCTCTTAAGCGGAGAGGCGGCAACCACGTAACCTACGCATGGACGGACGTCATCAGCTGTTTACTTGAGAATTGTTTTCCGATGGTCGGATGGTTTAAGGAGGGGGACCGTCAGAAGATTCCATTCCATTTTGTGGGGGGGCCCCGCCCCAACCAGAGTCTATTCATAGGCTGTCCATGCACAAGCCGCGTGCACAGCACAGCCACAGCACACACATTCGCAGACACAAAACTTGTGGAGCTCACACAGACACACCCCAAAGACACAAAGCCATGACTGGGAGTCGGACCGCCGCCGAAAGCTGTGACGCTGACGCAGTTGTTGCTACGGAAGTTCGTGATTAATCGAAAAAAAAAAACAACAACAACAAAAACAGGCTCGAACGCGGTCGAGACGGGGTCTTAGCCATTGAAATGCTATGGCAGACGCGCCTTGCATGCGATTAGACAGATCTCGGCCTCGTCGAATATATTTGCATGGGCATTATAGCCAAAGTCAGATTTGTATGTCTGGATTGATTGTCTCGTCCGGGAAAGGGTGGGGAGGGAGGCAAAACGCAAGATTTTATTAATGGACACAACACAAAGAGATGGAGAACGGTACGGTAGACTACTGAGAGGCAGTTTTGGGGAGAGAAGATCAACAGTTGAGCGAATCGTCAGCGTTGCCAGCTGCTATGCAAATGTTAAGACATGTCATGAAATTTCAAATGAGTCATTTTGTTGTGAAACTTTAAACACACACGTGGAAAAGTAAACTGCAACACAAACTAACTAGATAAACAATTTAATATATTTCTGAAATATACACTTTAAGTAAATCTAACACAGTGGCCTGGCAACGCCTGTACAAGTTTTCAAAGCAAAAAGGGGCTCGTACAGCGAAACACACACAAAGAGAACCAGAGTGTGGACAGAGAGAGAGAGCGCCAGCAGAAACAGCTGTGACTATTATAATGTGGCGCTGGTTGGCTCTCTTGCGCAACAACAACTAGCAAGCCAAGCCAGAGAGGGTACCAGAGGTGTGCTAGGCTAAGACGCCTGGCCTGGTTCCACTAGCATGTTCTGCTCATTCGCAAATAAAGGTGAGATTTGTCATTTAACGTATAGCCTACACTTAGACAATTTAAAAAAAATTTTAGCATGCATTAGTGCCTGGGCAGTATTGAAGAATACCTGGAACAGGTATCAACTAGTCGACCCGTTACGTATATAACCTTCTTACTTGCTGAGCATGTTTTGCCTCTGGTGGCTCTATGTGTGTGCGTGCATCTGTGTGTTGCGGCTGTATCACGCGTTGACCTCATGGTTGTTCACGTGAACATTTGTTGATACTTTGGTAGGCGTTCGTTTGCTGCGATGGAATGAGAGGCACGGGTATGATAGAGCGAGAAAGAGAGGCCAGCAGTCTGTGTCTGTGGCTTGCTTTTATCTGCATGGAAGTGTGTGTGCGTTTGCGTGTGTGGGTGTTTGTAGTGCTTGCGTTTTTTTTTTTGTTGTGCTTTTGTTATTGGAAACGGAATTCGTGTGTAAATTTGCGCGGAACTGAAGCGCAGTCTCATGGCATGATGGCCTCCACTCTCTCGAATGTGGGCGTGTAAATGGGCCGATGTACCGTTACACCCGCTCGTCCCCTTGGAAGTGCACCGCTCCACAGCGCTCATTTGGAATGCAAAAACTGCGTCGCAGTTGGAGACGCCGTCTTACCCACCCCCCTACCCACATACCCACCTACCCCATAAATATGCCATTAGGGAAATCTCTCTAATTTAATCAACGTCATCGGAGGGAGGTTATTCATGCAAGCGTATCTAAAATTAGATAGAAAAACTCTGCCGTGTCCGGACGACAGTTCCCGGGGCCAGGTTCAAGTTCAGCTTCCTTGACATGCATCTGGAGTGGAGGCCGCCCACGCAAGCACCCACCCCGATCCGAATACAAATCCAAATCCGGATTCTGAGAACACGTGCCCACGCACATTGTCAATTGCACGTAGGCCGCCACACACCCCACACCCTACACCCAGCGGAAGAGCAGACTTAAGGAGAGAGAGACAGATATAGTAGTGGGCGAGAGCAAGCGCCCTTTTGCGGATAAAGAGAGAAGGAGCTTGCGCATTGACGTAGTAAAATTACGTAGCGTCTGGTGACGTCACACGGACTATATTTTTGCTCCTGTTGCGCGTCAAAGGTCAAACGTAAGAAGCTTCGTCGCCCCGACAATGACGTTGGCGTTTCGGCCCGCTACTCTGCCCGGGGTTCAAGGCCCCTCCACTCTTTCCGACGCCCCATGGCTTATTATAGAGGAATTCCAAGCAACAGCCAAAGCACAATCGTAAGCCCGGCCATGGCCATGTGTCTGTTTTCTCAATCACCGGACACACGGAGGAGGCGTTGCGCGAGCGTCAATCACAGGTGGAGGAGCCGCCTGACGTCAGACCCCCCCGTCACACAGTCCAAGAGTCGAATCATGCAGCCAACGAGTGTGCCGCATAGAATAAACATGAGAAATGTGTCTATAATTCGACACGGCAACAACGTCAAAAGCGTCAACAGACGCGGCCCATTTTCCGCTTTCCCACATCCCATAGTTTTTCCTTTCTCCCAGATTTTGCAATTCACTTTTGGCAAACATTTTTCAGATATTTTTGTTGGCCATCGGCCGAATGAGACTCGGGGGCGACTGGGTAAAACCCCCCAACAAAAATTAACTTGTCTCTGATCACCCTCTCTAAGCACACGCGCTATCCTCAAAAGTCTCCATGACGTCATGTGACTCGTGGCCAAGCAACTCCACCAACAGAGCCGAAGAGCGTACCTTCTCCACTTGCCGCTCCCCTAGTTGATTGTCATCTTTGGCTTCTTCAGCGCCGAATGTTTACGGAGCCCAGGTGGCAGATTCATAAATCGAAAGCTAATTGGAAATTAAATAAGTGGCGACCTGGCAATCGAAGGGAATTATCGAAAGCGATCGAAGGCAACGCTGTGTGTTATCGATGATGGAAAAGATCAATCAATCCGGGTTGTACAACATAATTTAGATTAAAACACGGTCTAGTAACCTACATGTGCTGAATCAAGTGATGTTTTTGTTTGCAGAGTTGGAAAACGTGGCTAAAATCTGATTTGGTGGGAATTTCTTCAGCCGATCATTTAGCTTATCGAAATCTTTGTTAGACTTCGATATAGAACCCATACAGAACGATACAGAACCCAATGGTTGTCCACGATCTGGCTGTCGTAGCATGTTCATTGAGGACTTAAGAAATATCTGAACGTGGACGTATCTTCTTCAGCATCAAACCCATATACCTTTAGGCCGTATGGACACAGTGTAGCTCGGTTCCTCAGCAATTTCTTTTCTCTATTTGGTTAAGCATTGTCGGAATAAGTAGTAGACGGGCATTAGTATATATTAAGTGGTGTAAATAATAATAACTGCCTATGAATCACTTAGTTACTAAGAAAATTTCATCACTAAACGAAATTCTAGCCTACTTTCTTGAAGCATTGGATCATTATTTATGGCAGATAAATTGCTTCAACTTCTTTAAGCGATCTAACTAAAAAGAACCAGATCTGTAGACCAACTCTTGGAGCGTACTATAGCTAAGATTCTGTTTAGGTTCCATCATGGGCGTTCTGCGCTCTGCCTACGTGCCGGATAACGCGTAACGCAAAGGGAAGCCCGGAACAGTGCGGGGGCTACCTATGTATGCTTCCAAATCTTTGCTAGCAGCCAGAGCGGAGAGGCAACGAGAATCAGAGTCATGCTGTAAACAATGAGAGCAAAGGGCCTTCAGCTGGGGATTGCTGCGGTGTTTCCCCAATGGAAATTTACGATGATGTGAAGGTTTCCCCCATCCACAGTGGAATGGTTTTTGTTTTTGTTTTTGTTTTTAGCGCTCTCTCGTTTCTCGTTCTGGCCGCTTGAGGGGGGGGACCACCGACCTTGGCCCAGTTCCTTCCCTTGCCAAATGTTCCATCTGAACTTGAAAGTTGTTGTCCGTGGCGCAACGGGATGGCATGGGATATGGGATATGGCAGAAGGTCGGTTTCCCCCGTTCCCGATACTGTCCCTGAACCGGTTCAGGTGAATGGGCGCTAATGGGACAGTTGCCTCGGGGCACATCGATGCGCAGTGCATCTTCATCATCATCGTCAGCGAGCACAATGGGGGAATCAACAAACAACATCATCAATAAGTGAAAAATACGAGTCAACGAGTGTGTATATGGCACAAACAGAAATAAATCTAGAATAAGCACCAACACCAGCGTACCGCCGTACCCGTCCAATTGTGGGGGGGGGGGGCTGAGCGGAGAGCGAGCGCCAGACGCGTTTTTTGTATGCCGACATCGACGTAGATTCCGATTCTGATTCTGATTCCGATTCCGATGTTGACGAGGTCGCTGGGGCCTCTGATTGGGGGCACGTGAAGTCAACGTGAACACCCGCCACCAAGAGAGAGCGCGAATAAAACTGCGCTATTGATAATACGATTTTCGCTACGGCGAACATATCCCCCGGACAGCTGGGTCCGTCCATTTTTGGATCCCCAACCCTACTGTGTGTGCGATGGCAAGGGGGGCGGCGCTGATAAGCACAGCACTGCTGTCGCTTTCGCCGCACGATTACCCCAGCTGTACGCCGCATGGCCAATCTCATCAGACTTGTCCGCTGGTCAGTCACAACATGAGCGAGAGGCGTGGCTCTTATCAGCAGGCGGTTGGCGATAAGAGCCAGCACCACCCAGACGCCCCCACCAACGGCGCGACCCGCGGCATGGAGCCGCTTCCCATGCGCCGTCAATGGCGCGGTGTTTATCAATGCGACGGTGCATGTAGGGGGGCTGGACCGGGCGTCCGGGTCCGGCTATGACTTTGGGGGAATGCAGGTGTTCGTTCGTCATTCCAGCGGCGGGGTGGGTAATCTTTTCATGGCTGATCTTGGCAGTGGGTGGGACATTTTGTGAATGAAGCGCGGGTGTAGTTTTCGCTTTTAGTTGGGGTTATCTACAGAGACTTCCCATTCAGTTTTGATTAGAGCTTCCTGTGTGCGAATGTTGAAGTGAAGCTGTGACCCGGCACGACATTGTTCAAAGTCAGACTTTGCTGTGAGTCATACTGATAAGAAAAAGCTGAGCTAGCGAACAGCATACAGATCATTCAGATTAGGTACAGTACCAGCAAAACGATACCCGCAAAACAGTTGCGAGTGGAATGGGAATCAATTGGGAATGAATCAGTATGAAAGGTTCATTCAACTATTTCTAAGGATTAATCTTTTGTAATAGTAAATAGGTAAGAAAACAGTCCCAACAAAACAGTAATATACCAAATTCTTCTGCTTAATTTTTCCAAGTTACAGTAACTTTAAGGAACTCTTTTTTCTCGCCGCTACTAATTTCTACATTAAATTTGTATATATTAAATAAATAAATAAAATTAAAATAAAGTAATAACAAATAAATATTATATATAAAATGCAATTTTAACTTTGAGTGTCCTCACCATAAAACGAATACCGCATTCATATTTGTACAGTCATCGCAAACATTACCATGAAGTAAAAACTTGTTCCCTGATATTTTAAGTGTTGTGGAATAGCACTAAGACCTCTCCTCATGTCACACTTTCTGGCCTTCCCTACTAGCCTTCCCCTAAGTTCTCCTGTAATTCTCCTTGCTCCAAGGGCACGTATCAGCATCTTTGCATTTCTACGAGCTACAGTTCCCACAAAACATATTTGCTTGTAAGAATAAATATCTCGTATCCCTCCAGTGTTATAGAAGTGCCAATTGCTAAAGAAAATATGCCCAACGTATCGCTCATCTATCTGGTTAAATTTCTCCTTTACCAAAGAAACTTTTGGTGTAATCCATTAAGGTACAGTCTGCACAAAGCACACTCATATTAGAACCCCTTCAGTGCTATTGAATATCACTTAAATTAAACGATCCCCAGACAGCTTTGCGCATAGACAAATCTTTCCACAAGTTGTACTTTATTCAAAAATATTATGCAATCTCCAAATGTAAATACGAGTATCTATTTGCATCTCCCTCTCTCTCTGTCTCTGTCTCCCTTCGCATACATATAATTATATCTCTTTATACCCCATTTATTTATCGAACTCATTGACAGCCAATGGCCGCGTGCACAGAAATCGCAATTGGCGTCAAATCCGGGGCATGCTGTTTATCTAACGTACTCCCAATTGGGGCGGGGGTCTGTGTGCGGTATGCATGGGGCATGGGCATGGGCTGGGGCTGGGCTGGGGCTGGGGCTGGTCTGGCACCATGACGTAGCCAGACCATGTTTATGGGGCGTTGGTTCTCGTTGCTTGTTTTGGTTCCTTCGATTCAGGCGGTGCGGCCGGGGGTACGAAACCGATTAATGGATTGCCCTTGAGGAGTACGTAAACCCTATGTGTGTGTGTCTCACAATGGAAATAGCCCAAGTGGGCAACGTGCTGCTCGCTCTCTCTTTGATTCTACCATCTTTCTGGCGCTGGTTTCTTCAGCTTTTTCCTTTCTGCAAATCATTCTCCATGCTTTTGTTGACATTGTGCTGGGCTGTTTGACTAAGTGGGCGCGTTTGTTGTACTTGTTATTTGTTGGGTTGGGTTGGGTTGGGCCAGGGGAAGGAAGAAAAGTGGTTCCCCCCCTTCAGCCGAGGGCAGTCGCAGTCTAGAGTCTTATCACCAGCCGATTACAAGGGAGTAGTCACTGCCAGGCCACGCCACGCAGCGAGTGCACTCTCCTCTCTGCATTCTTTGCATTTCATCATGCATGCATGATGCATGGGGCTGCCAACCTGCTTTTGACTTTGGTTTTTCAGGGCAGGAGTGCAGCACTGAGGTTTTGGAAGCTCCTCTTCCTCTACTCCTTCCTCTCTTTTCCATTATATTCCTTACATTTCTCACTCTGCCGCACTCTCGTCCTGCATTGCATCTCGTCATGCGTGCATGATGATGGAGCTGCCAACCTGCTTTCTGCTTTCGAGCTGCTGAAAATTTCTTGGAATTTTCTTCCACAACCCACACACACTCTTTCTCTTTCCCACTCTCTCTCTGCGATCAGGTCGTGGACATGACCGGGTGGCGTGCTCAATGATTTTCAGTATTTAGCACATTTTGTGCTGCCTGCCTCCTGCTCGGCCTCCTCTTCCACCGATTGTTTGCTTTTGATGGCCTAATCGAAGCACGAGCGCAACAAAAGTTGAGTTTTGTGGTTGCTGTTGTTGTGCATTTGCCCACATTTGATTTATTTTTAGCCACTCGCGACACGGTTCAAATAAACAAAAGTCAGAAGGGGGGAAACACTCACTGTATCGAAGCTCTATGTATATTTGTATATATGTAGATATAGTCAGCAGAAGGAGGACCAAACACCAAATAATTAACATATTTTTGCAAATTATTGATCGTGTGTGTTGGGGCCATAAATCGGATGATTGGATACTCGAGATCCCGAGTTATCTGAGATCACAACATTTAAACGGGGCATGAATTATATTTTTATTTTTATTTCGATTTTATTTTTTATTTAAATGTTTTTTTTTTTATTTTGTTCATCGCACAAGCTGAGGGTTTTGCACTTTAGCAAGGACAACGACGGAAGTGAACATCACATCATCAGTTGGTGCCTTGCATTTAAGGTCAACGCGCAAAAATTCAGAAAGCGTTGAACCAAAAAAAAAAATATTATTGTGGGAAGTGAAGGGGCGCAACGAGCAGCGAGGCGGCAGCATTCATGGGATGAGTGCAAAATGTAAAGCAGGCCGGTCAGATCAGCAACACAATACAAACAAGTGGGGAAATTATGTGCTAGTGGGATTTATGCGACCATGGAAATACCCGCTAAACAGAGTTTAGCTCTAGCTTTAGCTTTAGCTCTAGTAAAATTTATGGGAATATTCCTTAGGCAAACTCCTCAGGCAAACTCAATTCCAAGTGCTAGAAATGTAATATCTTTTTCTGAGAATTATCTGATCAATTAAAAAATAAGATAAAATAAATAAAAGAAAAAACCTTTATCTAATTTGGATGCCATATCTTCACAATTGTGGAGTCTACCAGCTTTTATTCTTAGTTTTTCGTACAGTTACGTCCTTTGCCCAGAGATGACACTTTTACTCCTGTGTCTTCGTGTGCTGTGTATCGATAACAAATTTCGTTTTATGGATCATAAAGCGTCACATATAATAGCCTATATCTTATATCTTTTTGCCCATAGAACTGTAATGTATTTGTACCAATGTACCCTTGAACCCACCCAACTAACGTGCCGCAGCAACATCCACAGCGATCTCTCAACACTTGATCAGCTACAAAAGCGAATCTTGGGCGAGTTTGAACTTTGGAATGATGTCATTTGAGTCACTCTGCCGCTGCCTCTCTCTCGCTCTATCTCTCTTTCTGTCTCTCTCTCTCTCTGTCTCTTGCTCTTTGATTCACCTATCGCATCATGCGTAAGGCGAATGATCGCAGAGTTCCCTCCACCGTTGTG
Source organism: Drosophila tristis (assembly GCA_018150885.1). Taxonomy (NCBI): domain Eukaryota; kingdom Metazoa; phylum Arthropoda; class Insecta; order Diptera; family Drosophilidae; genus Drosophila; species Drosophila tristis. The sequence continues at coordinate 4,401,323 of JAECWT010000003.1, read as the reverse complement.
ATCGATCGCTGTGTGCAGAAGTTTGAAGGTGAAGGCGAAGGTGACCCTGACACACGTGAAAGCAAACTGCGCTCAAAGTTCGCCCCCAAAAAATTCGCATTCGTCCCACAAGTTTCAGGCTGTGTGAAGTACCGAATTCTCCAAGCCAATTTCCATGGCACTTGTGGTAATCGTCAAACGACAGCGCAAACAATTTCATCATCTCTTTTGTCTGGTCAACTTCGGGCGAATTCGCTATAAATAGACGGCAGATAAGCGCAATGTGGGGGCTAGCAGATGGAAAGTGGAGCGCCCGAAAGGGGCAGGGAGGTCCCCCGGCAGTTCTGTTCAATGGAGAGGTTAGAGGTTGGGAATTCCCATTGTCTGAAGCTTAGATCCGAGAAGATAATGAATCAAAGTATCAGAACTTTTAGGTAGATTAAAAAACTAATCTTTCTAGTCCTTTGAATTCTGCATGTTTAATTCTGCAATTTGAACTTCCCGTTTGAACTTCACGTTTAAACTTCGCGCTTTGATTTGCCCAAGTTGGCAGCACCATGCCCAGTGATCGTTGTAATCGATAGACGGGGTCGGAGTTTTGTGTTTACATTTTGCACTCCCAATTGTAAACAAATAGGAAAAGAGTTAAATATGGAGCAGCTCAACGGGAAGCAGTTCCTGAAGAAGTTCTCCGACGTGTCCTTTACGCACAGTGCGTTCATAGAGTTTATGGACGGGCAGCAGCCCATCATGCAGGACGATGTGGTAATGACGGCCTTTCGCGATGCCATTCGGGAGCCCCGGCACGCACACATTTTCGCCGGCGCCACAGTGCTGGAGGTGGGCTGTGGCAGCGCCCTGCTCTCCATGCTGGTAGCGCGGCAGGGAGCCGCTCGTGTGTTCGCCGTGGACTCGGGCGATGTGGCGCAGGTGGCCCGCCACTTGGTGCGCGAGAACGGCCTGGACGGCGTGATTCAGGTGATTCAGGGCGACATTCGGCAGTTGAAGCTGCCCCCAATCGATGTCATCGTATCCAAGTGGATGGGGTAAGTTTTGGTCCCACGGCACACACTCAATTTTCAATCCTCCTCCTATCTTGGCAGCGCCTGTCTGCTGTATAGCACCGCCTTGGATGAGGTCATCTATGCGCGCGACAAGTGGCTCAAGTCCAGGGGCTACATCTTTCCGGAGACGGCCAGGCTGTATCTGTCGGTGGCCGAGGACAGGGACAGGGATCCGCCCCGGCATTACTGGTCGCGCTTTGCCGGCCTAAACATGTCCCGTGCGGCATGCTCTGTCCAGCATCTGCCGAAACTAGAACGCGTGCTGCAACGCCAACTGATCGCGGAGCCGCAGCAGATATGGCAAATGAATGTGCGCACCATCAGGCGCGAGCAGCTGAGCTTCACGGTGCCCTTTACGCTGCGCTCGCAGCGTCAGGAGATCATCGATCTGTTCGTGGTGCACTTTGACTTCGGTTTTCCGGGCGGCACCGCTGAGCGGGTGGTGTCCACCAGTCCCTGTGCGCCCAGCACCCACTGGCAGCAGACAGTCTTTCACATCGATCAGCATCTGCCCATATGCCCGGGCGATAGATTCGCGGGCACATTTGGCGTGACGCGCGGCGCCAGCCATCTGGACTTTGACATTGACTGGAGCTACCGCAGTAAGCTGGTCAAGATAAAGCCGCACAAGCAAATCTTTCGCATGTTTGGCGGTGGCAAGGAGCAGAGATAGACGAGGGAGGGGATGTGCAACAAGGAGCAGAGATAGACGAGGGAGGGGAAGTACAACGACAAGCCATGACCCAAGGCTGAGCATGAGGACTGAATGAGGACTGAGAAATTGCCTTGGAAGAGCTGCCATTCTCTTGGGAAGTTTACCTTTTAATTTTCACATTTTTGTTATACAAAAAAGGAATCAAAAATTAATTTAAATATAAGAAAAAGAAACTCTCGATCTGACAGCATTTATGTGTGCTTCGAGAGCCTCCCCACTGCCAGCCCACATATGCCAGGGTCACTCGGCATTACGTATACGCCGCTTGGGACGAACCTACCGCAATGGCGGCGGCCCCCAAGAGCCAAAAAAAGCCCAAGTACCAATTAGCAGGGGGCTGAGCAGAGAGCAGCCAAAGCGAGGGAGGCAGAGGCACAGAAAGAGTGGGCAGAGCGACAAAGAGAGAGTGGGGCAGAGAGGCCAAGAAAGAGTGTGGCAGAGAGGCTGAGCAAGAGTGGGGGTGGGCGAGTGAGGTGCAGCGAGGAGCGCAAATTCTATTGCTGCTATAAATACCCCCCCACAGCCGATGGACAGCGCGGATCATTGGTGGCGAAAGGGGGGCGCTTGGACTTTGATCAACTGCAGCGCAGCAAGCGGCGAACTTTTTGTGGGCGGTGGCCCACGCTGCGTCGCGTCGCTGTCTCTGTCTCTGTCGCTGCGTCGTTGACGCTGCTCCCATAACGGCACAAGAGATGTTTGTTTTGTGGGCAAGTGCAGGTCGCTCAGCAGCCACACAAAGAAACGTTTTTTAAAAATAAATGAATAATTTTATCTGCTTTTATGCCGCTTATGCGACAGACTTGGCGAATTTCATCAGCTGTTTTAATTTATGCAAGGAGCCCCCCCAAAAAAAAAATCTCAGATCAGTTGTGGTGTGTATCTGTGTGTGTGTGTGTGTGTGTGTGCGGGAGAAAGGTATGCTCCAGTGGAGGGTAAGGCTGGAGGGGCAGCGGAGAGTGGGGCCCAAAGCCGTGGAGGCTGTGGCTTCCTTTGCTGGAATCTACACCCACCAACGAGTCATCCAAAAGAGAGTCTTTCCCCACTCTCTCTGCCAAAAAAGAAGAGCAAACAAACATAAAAGGTCGCCGTTGCCGTCGTCGTTGCTGTTGCCGCCGCCTGTCAGGGCTGCAGGCGCTCGCAGTGGATCTTGTGGATCTTGTGGATCGTGTGGATCATTGCACCCACAGCCAGCAAGGTAACTGCACCTTGGGTCAATGATATGCGGCGCTTCCACCCGCCAAAAAATCCCTCAAATATTCGTTTTCGTTTTTTTTTTGCAGCCGCAGCCGCAGCAACGGCGTCTGTCATTTCCATTTCCATTTCAGTCACGGGCATGGCCTTGCCGGCGAGAAGTTGCTTGACCTGGAAGTTGCTTACGCGCCACCCCCTCACCCCTCACCGCTGCTCGTCATGTTTTGCTGTTGCCTCGCTGCGGCTTGCCTCCAGCGTGGAGTGTAATGCACTATGATTGCACAGGGAGGCCGATTCGGTCACACACAGATACACAGCTACAGCGTCACAGAGCTACTCACATACAGATATGTATCATTATTTTGGGCAGCTTTTGTTTGCTAAAGTCAATGAAACACTTGGATATCTAGAGCGGGTTACGACCTACGGGCAGTAGGGGTGTTCAATCGTGGAATTAAGTGTGCAAAAGGCGCTGCATAGAGGTCTGAAATGTGGGGAATAATCTGGGAATATTTTCTCATGTTTACTCATCTAAAATATCTATTTATGGGCGCTGGCTGGGCCTATACTTTCAATTTAAATCGTTTCAGTAAGCTTTGGTTGCTTGTTTCATTTTAATTTGCAATTATTTCGACCATGGAAAGTGTGCTACATATACATACATACATATATATGTATGTATGTACCATATACTCCACTTTCTGTGCAGATCTTTCACTACATTTAGCAGATCTCAGCCTTGTATTTTAAATCCTAAAACACTAAATCCCAAAGCTGCCAAAAGAAAGAAAAGTTTTTGGCAGACAAACTTTTTGTTTGTGCAGATAAATCAATTAAACGTTAAAAAAATGTAGTAAAATATGTGGATAGCTACTAGAGCCAAATTTAATCAAAATCGGTTGACTATATCATAGAGTTGACATACAAAATACATACAAAAAAAAAAATCAGTTGTGGGCAAACAATTTTCTTTACTTAAGAAAATGCAACCAATAATTCATTTGTTTTTATTTATTCATTTTTTTTATGTTAATTTTTATAGTTAGCCATTTTTACATAGCCTAGAAAGATTTAGTCAGAATCAGAGCACTATATAGTATAAAAAGCATCGATCCAAAAAAAAAAAAAAAAAAAAAATAAATAAAAATTAAAAATAAAAAGGAATAATTTGCATACATATGCATATGTATGTATGTATGTATTTCGTTCATGGCTAAATCCAAATATTTAGCAAAATCTGTTGTGGACATACCCGAACCGATGGGAACAATGTTTTCTTTTTGCAAGGGTATTTATTTATTGAAAAACCTACGCTCTCCCCCCCCAGGTACGCGCACGAATAACCTTCATTATTTTTTGGTTTGTTTTTAACCTGTTTTTAGTGATTCTTTTATTTATAGGTTTGTTGGGCGATTGCCGAAAATGCATTCAGCGGCGGAGAGCGACGATCAGGGATTGCCGAAAAAGTGAGCAGAAGGCAGGCAGGCAGGCAGGCAGCCAGCAGGCAGGCAGAGGCATTGAGTGGGGGGTTTAATGAACGCAGCGAAGGTCAACGGTGCGTATACTTCATTAGCGATTAACGACACGCAGAGGACAGCGACAGGGGGCAGAAGAGACCACAAATGACCCAAGGCAGAACGCTGGCTAATCGACTGGGCCATATGTTAGCGCGGATTATGCTCCGCTAACTGGTTTTTTGGTTTTCTTTTCCAATATTTATGGGCCCATGCATCCCATTTGCATAGAACACCCATTTCTCCAGCCCACCCCACCCAACCAACCCCTTGGGCAGGACTCTCTGAACGGCCCACAGGAAGCATTTCATTTCCGTTGCTGTCGCAATTTTTTAAATCTATGAGCGGCCAATGCAAAGTAACAAGCAAAAAAAAGAAGCGAAATTGCCATTAAAATACGGGCAGGGCAATATGCAATAGGTGCAAATTACAAAAGAAAAGAAAAGACAAAAAGGTAAAGCGACAGAAAAAATTAGAGGGAAACCCGAAAATGCGGAAGTGCAGCTAACAAAATGTTTGCACAGGAAATGGAATTCTGTCAGCGAATGGCAAAAATACTTATTATTTATATACAATAGATAAATATGAGGCTGCGGTTCTTATTTATGCTTTTAGAGAAACATTTTGGTAAAGAAAAATGCATTTATATTTGAATTCAGGCGCCCACTGACTAGCGCCATCTGTAAGGCAGCCTAAAAGTATACTCAGCACAGTCAGCTGTTTCAGAGAGCTGCCAACTTTAGGCAATTGCTCATATACTGCGTTAGCACTAACGCGTCAGCCCATCAGCAGTTGGAGCCAAAAAGTTACGAGAAGAAAGAAAAGCCGAAAATAAACCAATTGTAGAGAAATTAAACAATTAATTATTGTAGAAAGAGAACAGATATGTCAGAAAGTGGTGCCAATATAAGTGTTAACTAATTTTAGTGTTTAACAAACAAAAAGTGCATAAAACAGCAGCTGCAGACGAGTTTAAGCCTCAAAGCGGAATTTATACAGTTTTTGGGTGAATAATATTAAACAAATTGAAAGCGAACAACAAAAGTGTTTCCAGCGTTTATATCCGGCTTGCCCTCTAACTGTTAATTGTGTCCGAAACAACAGTAAATGGCCAGGCACAGTTGCAACGCGTGCGAGTGAGTAAGAGCGCGTGGAGTGTGGTGCCTTGCCTGCCTTCCCGGGGGAAAACGTGCGTAAATGTTTCGGCGTTTTTGTTTTGATTCTTATCACGCCACGAAGCAGACGGCAAAGCATGCGAGGCAATGAAAAATAAAGTAAAAACAAAATGGAAATTCGAGCGGGAGAGACAAATGCGCGCGCATTCGTTGCTCTCTTGTGGCTCTGGCTCTGGCTCTCCCTGCGGGCTCTCTCTCTGTGGCCACCGGTTTTTCCGCTTTGTGCGAGCTTTCGTTGATTTTGGAGCGAAGCCCCAACGCATTTGGCGACGCCAACCTGCTTACAGTTTTAGTTGGGAGCTTGCACTGTTCGGACGTTCAAAAGCCCACAAGCCACGCCCCCACCGACAAGGCACTGGCAAAACACGCGACAAGCAGAGCAACAATTGCAAAAAATTACTGTTAAAACCCCGAGCATCATTCACCCAATAAGTTATTTGGGTTGATAAATATTCCCCATTGCATTCCGTTACGTTACAATATCGATTCTATTCCATTACATTCCCATTCCCCCCTTACGTTACGTTACGCGATCTGTGCGCGATCCGCGCGTTTTTTGTCGCCCGCTAAACGCGTCGATCGTTAAAAATTCATTAGAGCTTATTAATCGCTCGTAGCTATAGAAATAATCGCAATCATTATAAATTATTGATACTTGCGAGTGCTGCCCGTGGCCCCCCCACCCCCAACCCAACAAGTGTGTGAATTTTTTCCCTCTCGCTGTGTGTGAGTGTGTACGTGTGTGTTCCGGTTGGTACATCCGATCGCCAATCGACTGACCGACCGCCGGTAAATGTCCACGGAAAAGGAAACGAAACGGATCTGATGCAGACGCAGTAGGCCGCTTCGCTCCGCTCCGCACGCCCGCCGTTGGACCCCCCGCCGCCGTTCGCATACAATGTCACGACGCAAACAATCAAACCCGAAGCCGTTGAATAAAGGTAAGGGGGAGCTATGCATAAATCTTCCAGTCTTAAAATATTTGCCCAGTCTGGTCTGGCCAGTCTTCCAATTACCGCCATGAGCGATGGCTTTTTGGGGGGCTCTCCCACCCATGACCCATTCCAAAATGTTTTCCATGGTCAGCAGATCTGTGCTTTCTCATGTGTTCCCCCCTCATGTGAACATGTGAAAGAACAAACAATGACGGGGAGTGCGGGTGGTGTGCAAAAAAGGGGGAAAGGTAAATTATGCCAAGACAAAATGCGACAAGAAAGTAGAAAGATATACAACTATGGAATGCCCTGTAATAAGTAGAAAGTGCCAAAACAAAGTACTACCATTGTGAGATTTAAGGAGGGGAATAAATTCCATTGGGAAGATTTATTTGTGTCTATAATTTTGGTTAGCTATAGCTAAATAACTGATAAATGCAGAATTTCCACAACAATCCAATTTTTATCTGCACAAAAATGCATGCCACAGTGCGCTAAAAATCGAAGCAAATATAAAACAAATACATCTTGATCTCAGAGCGCAGTTTCTCAGGGTCCATACGTCAATACGAAAATAACCAGTAGACCCTTTATACCCTACGATTACCTGGGCATTATCTCTAGAGAGTGAATGTAAAACTATGCCACAAGAAAACGACAAGAAAAAGCGCAGCAAATTGAATTCAACTTTTGTGTCTCTGTTTCTGTTTTGCTGCTTCTTTTTTGTTGTATTTAAATGAAATTTCTTTGTCAACCCGTTATCGATATCGATACTTGTCGTACGTGCTGCTCTGATGTACAGCCAGCCAGACGGACGGACGGACGGACGGACACACCTTATAGCGGCGCGGTCTTGGGTGTAGGGTAGAGACCGCTGGAGAGATTCAGATTGGGGTGTGGGGCTTTTGGGGAGTGTGGGGAGAGTATTAACTAATTACATTTCGTTGTTTTGTTTTTTTTTTTTGTTTTTTTTGCCATTTGATATTTATTTATGGCCCCGAACCGTTTGACACCCGATGAATGCATTTCGAAACCGAAATCGATAAAACGTGCCCCGGACCTGCGACACTGGACACCTCCGCTGAGGCCACGCTCCCCCCACTCAGTGTCGTACTCACCTCAGAGTTCAGCTCTGGGTGCCCCCCCACCCAAGCGCTTTCCGCTCTTTATCCATTTGCCATTTTGGAATCCTTATCGTTGGCCGTTGCTGTTGCTGCCGCTTCAAGCACGTTTCTCGGCTCGCTGACTCTGCCACTGGCACTGGCACTGCTCATGCCTCTGCCTGGTGGTGGCCCAACCCAAAGCACAGCCCACAAATGATATCACAACGAGAGTCTCATGAAAGTGGAACCTATACTTGGAACTATCCAAGAACCAGCGCCCAGTGGCTGCAGCGCGACTTTTGATACTCTATATAAGACAAAGCGGGAGTGTAAGGGATCATTTCTTTGGGCATTCTCTGCAGTTACAAGAGTGCGAGAGCTACGATAAAGATTACCAGAGGAATATATCAAGCAGCTGCACAGCTATCTATTATTTCAGGAGTCTAATGATTCAGCAGTCAATGGATGCGAAAGTTCTATATGGGAGAATAATTCTGAATGAATTATAGTCAAGAAATATCCATCAAAAGGATTTTAATAGCACTTTCCACTCTCCAGTAGAATAGATTAGAAGGATCTTTGAGGTTTTTTGTCTTAATTCTGTGTCAAATCTAATACATTTAATATATTTTTAATTTGTCCCTCAAATCTCCTACTGCACTCCATGAAGAGCCGCTGAAGAGAGCTCTTCTTAAGCCTCCTATTGCCATCAACTCTTATGCCGCGCACTCTCTTTTAGTATAGGGTACTGTAGTATGGTAGAGTGGATAACAAAAAACTTCACGAGTTGCGTTCCGATAAATTAGGGCATTTATCTGTGCAGCTGTTGGCTGTTTCTGTTGTTCCCGTTGTTGCTGCTGTTGTTGCACCTGCACTATCAATGGGTTATCCCTGAGCCAGCTCTGCGGCTCTCTCTCTCTCTCCCACACACTCTTTCCCCTTGTCTATTCTACCCTCAGTCAGCACCCAACTATTCTGCTTTGCATATTTATCTCTTGCACACTTGCACACTCACTTCTATCGCCTGTGCTGTGGCTGCCTTCACTCTAGTACTTGTGTGTGCACCCCCTCCCCCCCGCGCGTTGTTTTCTATAGCGAAAGGGGGGCAGGGGAGCTGGAACTCAAAGCGCAACTCGATAAACTTTTATCACAATTGCAATAATAGCAACAACAACAACAAGACAAACAACAACCAAAAAGGCAGCATTTTGCGTTGCTTTTGTTGAGGGCTTTTCGTAGTTGCTTTTACATAAGCTTCAATAACTGACATTTCTATCGGAATGCCAGAGTCTCGCAGTCGTTATCGTAGTCCCCGCTTTAGGAATCGCGATGACAACGAAACGAACGCCTTTCGGGTGCCCCATGTTCTGGCATACCCTGCGAAAAGGGGATGCTATAATATATAATTGGATTAATGCCTGGTGACATTGCCCAGGCTGACCAGTGAGAGGGCAATAATGTCTAAGGGTGAGGATCTCCTATGATCTCTGCTAGCAACTCTTTCAATAATGGAAAAAAGTGGAAAATGCACTTTTTATTATTATTTTACATATTATTTCCTTGCGCATTATTAAGTATATTATGCAAATTAATTAAATAAATAAGAATAAGCTGAAAATAAGAATAATCTTTTATATATAATCTTTCTGCATTATATACCTGATAGCTGTACATACATAACTGATAACTGCCTGATTGCTTCAGTATCAGAAATGATAACTACCCAAAGACTTCTCAGTAAATTTGATACATTCAGTTTGTATCTTGGCTGCATCTTTTGGTCACGTACAATTAATAGGAATCCAGCCAGCGGCCTACTTGACGACACTTAATACTTGATGATGAATTAATTGTTTATCAATTGAATGAATAATTTCAACAGCAGTAAAAACAACATCAGCAAAAAACAACATTTCATACGAAAAGTTTATATATCTTTGTGGATAATGATATTGAGTCATTTTAGATTATAAATTTAAAGCAGAAAAAAAAACAACAAATTTAATCTCTAAATATTTTAAAAAATTTTAAATTATTAGCAGTGTTTTTTCTTTATTTTATTTATTATTTTATCCATGCACATATTATTTTCCATATGCTTTAAAATGTATTTACATTTTGGCCTTCCCGCATCTTGCTTCAGTATTTGCCACCTGCCGTTTGGCCATCCTTTTTCTCCCCCCTCCTTTTGTAGTCTGCGACGCGGGGCGGAGTGCACTTCCCCCCACGCCTCACATAGATAAACACTTTGCTGTTTCGTTTTGTTATTTTTTATAAATTTTTAATTACGCTTATCACTAATTTTATGTTAATTGCCAGCTGTTGCCAGGTTGTTCTCCCAACAGCAACAGCAGCAGCAGCAAAAGACACCACCAGGGAACACATCGGAGGCCTTCCGCCCCCCCAATCGCCATGCGGGTGACAATTTTGGCCAGCAGACAGCAGTCCACAAGCGGCGTCTCGAAGCAGCGGGCACTGGCTGTCCTGGCCTGGCCTGGCCTGGGGTTTCGCTTCGGTTCGCTACGCTTTATGCTGTGTGTTGGGTCTGGGGCTGGGGCTGGGTGCACTGGGGCTCCCGCTCTCTGTCATATCTGGAATCGGCAGCGGCAGCGGCAGCAGCGGGTACGTGTCATGAGGTTTGGATGAGGTTCGCTTTGGCTTCGCTTTGCCAGATAAGAGAAGCTCTGGCTCTAACTGCGTATTCCAATTGCAGTTTGCAGTTTGCAGTTTTGCTGCAGAACGATAAAGCCACGGGGCTGGCTCTCTCCTATCCTCTGCTCTGCTCTGCTCTCAGGTTGCTGCAAGCCAAAGCCACAGCCCAAGGCCTGCCCCGCTGCCTCGCCCTCGCCCTCGCCCTCTCTCATTCTCCCGCTCTGTGGCTGTGTGGCTCTGCTGTCCATTTCAATTGGCAAAGATAATCTCGAGCTTTGGCCATTTTGACATTGTATTTTAATAATTGCGATAAGCTTTTCCACTCACTCTCTCTCTCTCTCTCGCTCTCTCTGTTCCCCCTCTGCCTCTCTGTTACACTCTTTGTTTCTCTGCCTCTGTCTCTGTTTTGTTGATTTGCTTTGGTGCATTGGAATCGCGTACCAGGAAATATCAGCAGATAAAAAACACCAACACCAACAAAAGCAAATCACAAAACAACACCAAAAACCAGAACAACAACAACAACAATAAAGAAATACAAGTTGTGTTTGTGGTCGTCACGACGCTTATGATACCCTCGCAAAACGATCGCTTCTGTTGGCACAAATACCCCACAGATATCCATCAAATTTTGTTAAGCTTAAAATAAATCACTTGGAACTAAAGTATGGCTCGAGTATGGTTGAGTATGAGTCCAATTTCCTTCCAAAGGTGGATTGTTCCTATGGGAGATGCAATATAATATTTTTTTATATATTTATTAAACATGTTTTCTGCATCTAGATGTTGTTTTTAATTGGATAAGTGATCAAATCTGTAAGATATATATCCAGTGTGCAGCTAAACGCTAAAGGTAGTGTGAAAATTTGTAGCAAAATATATGGAAAATTGAGGAATAGATCTGCAGAGACAAAGATATTCAGTCAGGAGCATATCCCAGGCAGAAATGCAGAACATGGATCGAAGTGCACTGCCGACTGATGACAGCAGGCAGTTGCATGTTCTTTATTATAAATTTCAAGGGTAGTTTCAACGTTGATGCATCATAGATATTCCCCTTTTCTATGTGCAATCTGCTCATCATAATCATCGGACTATTATCTACCCACAAATAGGGTATACAAATAATATTGCATTATTAACAAGCATTACAAATTACAAAATGTTTTTTTTTTTTTTTCATTTGTACTTGTACCTTTTTTTTTTGTCAGGGTGTAGATATATTGTGGATGTTGCTGCTTTTGTTGTTGCTTTTGTATTTATTATCGTTGTTTTTGGCCAGCAGAACATTTGCATATTAAGTGGCAAACGATTGTTATGCAGGGAGGGAGGGAGGTAGGGAGGGAGAGAGGATAGAAGGAGATACGACTTAGTCAGCGAACAAAACTCTTGATTCGTGACATATTTATTGCACTTTGCATTTTTATACATATGTGCTGCCTTTTGTTTCGTTTTCTTATCGCCTGAAAAAAAAAACACTTACAAAAAAGGTTTTTAAAAAGAAAAGGGAAATACGCATACAAAAGTGAATGATCAAAAATGAATGGGCAGAGCGAAATGATAAGGAAGGGCATTTAGGCATGAAAGAGATCTTTTAGAAGCGCAGAAAGTTGAGGCACTCAATCAGACACTTTATTTATTTAATTGGCAATTATGTGCTAACCATGCAATTCAAATATTAACATTAATGGTAAAAATAGTAGAGGAAAAGCCAAACAAATTTTACGGTCATAAGGAATAATTTTAGAGGGATATTTCAGGGGATATTCATTAACGTTTGAATTTACAAGATCTTCAAACAATACACAAAAGAAAGCTCAGAGAAAGAATATGCTCATTATTATTATTTTTATCATTATTATTATTATTATTTTTATTATTATTATCTTATTGAGGGAAGATCAATGACGAGGGACTTAGTCTGAAGTGTCCTGTAGCCAGGAGATCTTCCTCTGAGCAGACATGCCGAAGTTCCTGATAAGATTTATTTCATAGATCCATAAATCATGAGGACATTCCCTATGCTATGAGTATGCTTCTTGCTCTAAGTTTTTCGTTTAAGCAAAGACAAGTAAAGATCTTGGGGTTAAAGTTGCTTAAAGGTCAGAGAGCATATCCCCTGATAAGATCTTTTTGGTGTTGCTGTTGCTGTTGGCCCATCGGCTTCTATCAATCTTCTATGCTCAATCTATTGCCAATCTCTAGTCTGTCTTGATCTCTGGCTCCCATGCTCTCTGTTAATATTTTTCAAGGTCTGCACTTTGACAGGCAATGGCCACCAGCAGCAGCCGCAACAGCCACAACAGCAGATAATCAGCAAAAGACAGCAAGACTTTGCTTGCATATAGAATATATACATACATACAAATATTGTATATATGTATGTACGTATACTTGGATGATTTGCGGGGTCTAATGCCCCAAGGGGGCATTGGGGGCATCCAGGGCTTAATCAGAGATTGCAGATGCAGAAGCGACAACAGGCGACGACGCAGGCCACAGCCACAGCCATTCAACGAAGAGGCACAACAACAGAGCAGAGATCGAAGGGAGGAGGAGAGAGAAAGGAGGCAGGAGACAGGGCGAGGCAGGGCGAGGCAGAAGCATCGATGGATCGCTTGGGATGGATGGATGTGGTCAGAGTGGCCCAAGTTCTGTTGGTCAATTAAACGAATGCTGGATGGGAAGCCACTGATCGCTGGGAATAGATAATAGAAACCATGGCATGAACTTTATTTCGAGATAAGCAGCCACTACCCCCGGACATCCCTGCGCACTCCGCGTCAGTCCTCCTCCTACTCCTCTTCCTCCTACTCCTCTTCCTCCAACTCCTCTTCCTCCTACTCCTCCTCCTCTTCGATTGATAATGAATTTGAGGAGAAAAAGGAAGAGCAGAGAAACAAAGACAGAGAGAGAGAGAGAGAACTGAAGAGAGAAACTAATTAAGTGGGTGGAGGAAGTGCAGAGAGTAGGAGAGACGAAGCTGATGATTATCTCGGCAAGCGTTTCTCCCCTTTTTTTTTTGTTGAAATTGAAAATCAACAGAAAAATCTCAAGTAGAAATCTAACTGTGGAATGGCACGATTGCCACTCTCTCTCTCTCTCGCACTCTCTTTGTGTGTAGGCGATAAGGATAACGAATATCATTATCGGCGGACTGGACAAGCGCACATCTCCTCAGTGGCATGGAGGAGGTGGCACCACTCGAAATTGGAAACCCGCCGCCAGATGCCCGTCGCACGATAAGGTGTCCGAAAATTTGAAAAACTGAGATTTCTGCCACCGATACTACCCCTCCCCCGGCTATAATCTATCTGTTACTTGGGCACCGCTGCCTGGCTGCCTCTCCCTCTCTCTGTTTCTCTCTGTCTCTCTCTGTCTCCCTATCGTTGGATCGCCGAACGAATGCCGCACTTTGATAAGAACTCAAAACTTCCCGTCGGTTTCCCCGGTCGGTTTCTTTTTCGTATATGTGCTAGCAGAAAATCAGTTCCATTTCTTATGGCCCCCGAGCGATGGCTATCATTGGGTCTCTATCAGGCTTTGGCGTTGCGTTTCTGTTTTGGAGGCGCTGACAGAGATTTATGGCATACAAAGTGTTTTATTTTTGGGTTGGCGGGTGAGCGGGGGAGGGCTGGGCGGAGCGACAATCAATCGGCGACAGGGCCGGCGGCACCCGGCGACAGCAAGCGATCCGAATGGAACCTGATATCAGATGCAAAGTGCGGGAATGGAAATTAATTAGAGTCCACAAATCCAGGGCTCAACTTTACAGATTGATCATGCAGATATATACAACCCCTAGCAGCTATAGCTATGCTATGTATATATAATCGCTCTCGCGCTCGTCATAGTTTTAGCTTTGTTTTGTTGTTGTTGTTGTTGGTATCTATCATTTGTTGTTTTGTATCTGTGTATCTGCGTATCTGCGTATTCATCCGACAAACCACATCAGCCGCAGCAGCATTGACATTTTTATCTTTAGCTGAAAATCTTTTCAAATTGTTATAAACGACAAAAAACAAAAATACAACAGCACAAAATTGTTGCTACAATTTCATTGTTGTTGTTGTTGTTGTTTCTGTTGCTGTTGTTGTTGTTGTTTCTGTTGCTGTTTTTGTTTTATTTTTAGTGAGGTTCATTCTCTGTGTCTCTCATTTTTTGAGGCAAAGCGCGACAATCTAGCCATCAGATCAGCTGATAAAAAAGCAAGCGACGAGCGACGGACCAGACCAGACCAGAGCCCCACCAGAGCCCCACCAGGGCATTGTACAAATCATACAACAAACATCCACAGATACCCAGATACAGATACAAACAACAACCGACAATCGACAGCTGTTTCAGGCGATTTTTAGTTGGCTTTTTTTTTAGTATTTTTTTTTTAGGGAATGTTTTTGGAAATGACTACAAACCATTATCGCGCTTTGGGCATCAAATTTCAAACTTCAAACCGATTGCAGGCCATGATTAACAAAAAAAAACTCTAATAAAACCAGATCCCCTCCCCAAGAGCGGCAAAGGGGTGGGGGGTAGAGAGTGTGACATGGGTGGGGTGCCTGCCAGCCCAGCCAGCGAGCCACAGCTATCGCAGGTGATTCGTCAACTGTTGGAATGGAAATCTAACGTCTAATCAAGATCTGGAAATGCCTTTCTTTAGTGTCAGAGGCAGGCTGTGGCATGCCACGCATACATACATATATGCGTGGCATTTATAAGGAATTATATTTTAGAGACAGGGAGAGAGAGAGAGAGAGGATGATGCATGATGAAATACTCTACAGAAATCAGTTTAAATTTTTCTTTTTTCGTTTTTAAACTTAAACGTAAAATAATCATTTTAATAGCTAAATCTTTTTTTGATCGTTGCCTGGCTCTTGTTCTCCAGAGATCTTAAAGATCATTGCATCATAAAAGAAGGGAAGAATTAATAATAAATTAGGATCCTTTCTTTTATTATAGAAATATTAACAAACATTTTACAAGACAAAAATAAATATATATTCGGTTCTGTATAATCTTTGTGCTTTAAATTTCCCTACAAAAATGCAATTTCCTTTTTATCATCAGTGAGTGAGTGTGCGAGTCACTCCCGCCATAGCTTTTTAGAGCTTCCTTGTGCTGTGATGACTGATTTGAATTTACGAAAGAGAGAGAATTAGTCTTATCAGACATTGGGCTCTATTTCATGCATTGCTGTATTCGACAACTGACTCATTTCGATAGCTAAAGTCATTTTAATAAGTATTAAGAAAAATATTAGGAAAAAAGATGAAAGATTGAAAATATGAAAACATTATAATAAGTATATGAATTTAAATTGAAGGCTGACTTATTGCTTATTAAATGTAATAATTTAGAGTACAGGAAGGCGCTCTCAAACTTAAAATTATATGTATTACGAGTAACCATGTAACCATATGCAGTACCCATATAAAATATATCTACAAAATGTTTATATTATAGTATAAACTCTATGGGAAGTTAGGACGCTTAGGTATATATCTGTATATTTCATAGAGGCGTAATTATGTGTTGGAGCACAGCATTGCATCCATTTTCAGAACTTGCGAATAATTACAAATTATAATTTATGCCAGCGAAAAGCAAGCGAATATTTTTAAACGTCGAATTTATTTTGTAAGATTTATTCCTCATAGATTCCGTGATATTTAGAATTTCCTTCGTAACTCCAGTGCTTGATACGCTTACGATGCAGTGTTTCTTGCTATATGCATCCTCTCTTTTTCTTCAATAAACCCTTCGATCGGGAATATGCTTACATACATTCATGCATATGCGCCCCACTAAACCCCCCGCCATCTCTCACAGTCTTTTGCCTTGACGAATGCTTCTTGGAATTTCTGTTTGCTTTGCTAGGGCTAAGAGTTTTGCTTATTTCGCCTCATCAATCAATTATTAATTACAGAATGTACAGAGCAGAACAGAACAGAATGTGCCTCCAGCTCAAGCTATCTATGCTCGCCTTGAACCCCCTGCCCCCCGCCGCCCACTGGTAGAAACTGGTGATAAATTGATTAAGTTTACATGTCCATGAAGGAGGCAGATAGAGCGAGAGGCAGACAGACACGAGAGACAGGGAGTGACATCTACACTTGAGCTGCCATCGAAATCGAATCGGAATCGTATCGAAAATCGGGCCAAAGGCACACGCACACACACACACACACACACACAAGCGAAGCAGAGACACATAGATACACAGAAAATATTTCGAAAATTAAAATTTAAGTGCTGCGATTAATTTGGCTGGTGGCTTATCAGAGGCACCGCGCAGGAGGGACGCCTGAAAAACCTGAAAACCTGAAAACCTAAAACAAGTGCAATTAAAAGATTTTTTAAGCAAACATTTGTCATTAGAGATAAGCGACGCAGAGCGAGAGGAGAGTGGAGAGTGGAGTGGGGGACTGGGGCACTGGGGACCTGGGGGGTATTGCTACCTACGCATAAACCCAAATTAGGATGTCTTCATGGCAGGGAATCATTGGAAGCTCGAAGCCAAAAGAGATACAGATAAAAAGAGAGAGAGAGAGAGAGAGACACCAAAAGGCAAACTAATTAGCCGATAAACAATTTCTATGTCTCTCTGTCTGTCTCTTTGTCTCGCCACCTGCTGCCAATTCCCTTTCTTATAGAGCATGTACCAGCAGCACCAACCCACCCCCTCCCCTGCATGTATCTCTATTTACCCACGACAATCAAATGGCATCGATGGAATCGAATCGGAATGGTTCTGCTCGGCCCCCAAAAAAAGGGCAACGCAACGCAATGTGCCACAAACAGAACGGTCGGCGGCAATCGATTAAAAATCCATAAAAATATATTTCTAGATTTTATTTACTGATCGAAATGGAGGCAACAGCCATGTACAGCACCCCCTCCCCCCGCTCCTCCAGCTACCCGCAATGTCTGTGTAATTAAGTTCGAGAGGGGGCAGGGCAAGGGTTGGGGTTGCCCCCAAATGGAGGGCAATATGAAATCTATTTATGCCATTAGCTTTGCGCCGATCCCAAAACGAGATACGTTGCGCATTTATCGGTGCAGGAGGGGGGTGGTGCGGGTAGTAGCTCCTTTATGTGAGAGCCCCAACCAGCCTGCTCCCTCTTTTTGTCTCCATTTTGTTGGTGGTGGTTTATCTTTTGCTGTTGTTGCTGTCTTCTGGTGCCCAACCCAACGATCCAAAGAGAACTCATTCCGCCCCAGAATCAATGATAGAATAAATGGTAGCTGCCGAACAAGCGAATAAGAACACAAATACGAATGAGTATCTGAATCAAAGATTAAAAACGAATCACTCATGTTGCAAAAGCAGCAGAAGAAGAGCGCACGGAGGAGCTAGATATGTGGGGGGTTGGGGAAGATTGCGGCTGGATTGGTGCGGAGCCAGCAGAAGAATAATTCATTCGATGCTTGTCTACGAATTTGTGGCTAAAAATAAGAGTCACGTCATCAGCAAAGAAAGCCATAAAAGATAAATTTAGCAAAGATATAAGATAATAATTCGACCTAAGGGATACCCGTTAAACAGGATTTATTGTGATCCAAGAATTTCTCTTAGAATTCCTTGCAAGCAAAAAAAGAAAAATAGTGGAAAATGGTACCAAAATATATGTAGACATGCGGAATTTTTTGTGCAAAGTGTTTTGCGATTTTATGGCATAATTGTATGCAAATTATATAATAATAATACAAATAATAATAATAATTTTTGTCATATAACTCTACCAAGTATGAGAGTTTAATCTTCTTTTAAATTAAGGACACCACAACACAATTTTTTACAACTTCGAGCAGCGTAAAGAGAGCTGCAAAATCCTGGTAATCAAAGAACTAAACAGACTAAGAAATTGCTGTAGACCCTAAAGAGATTTAGGAGACCTACTTTAGGAAACTTACTCATCCACTTCCACATTTTATGCCCCATTGGAAACACTATATTTTCTGCTGTTTCCTAACACCACAAGAGCACCTACATGCCCCCCTTCAAAAATTGTCAATTACCAGGGTATACAAAATCTCATTAGCTCGATTTTTGGCATTATGTTTTGTTGCTCAGCTATCACCTGATGTCTGCCTGATGAGTGGATGGATTTCTCCAGCAATCATGTGATATTTTGGCGCCTCAATTCACTGACAAAACAAAACAGAAAAACAAAAAAACAACCCAAAGAATCCAGCCGGAATCCATAACAGTTTCCGTTCGAGATCTGGATTCCTGCTGCGGGCACTGCGGGCTCTGGCAGTGGATCTTCATGGGGATGGGATGGGATGGGATGGAATGAGTGGGACTTGGAGCACTTTAAGCCTAATCATTTCAATGGCCCACAACTTGCATTCACAGCCACAGAGGGCTGATTGCACGCTGCAGATGCAGATGGAGCTGGAGCTGGATCTGGGGCCTGGCGTTCGGGGATCGCAGTTTTCAGTGTTTCAGAGGACAGGAGACATTTGCCTGGTGCCGCCGCCGCCGCAGTCGCCGCCGCCAGTCTTATCTAAATGCCAGCCTCACAGTCTCGTCTTCCATTATGATACAGAGATACGCACACGTGGACATCAGCGAGAGACAGGGAGACAGTGCGATAGAGAGAAAGGAACAAGAAGGGAAAGGGAAAGGGAAAGGGAAAGAGGTATGCAGCGCGCGCAAAAATACGAGTATCTTCCAGAGCTATCGAATGCGTCGCCAATGTGGAGCCAATTGGGGAAATCGAAGGTGCTGAGCGGGAGAGAAAGACTCTGGGCTCTGGGCAGCGCAATGTCAGAGCGAGGAGACGAAGTTGGGATGCCCTATAAAGAAAGAAGAAAGAAAAGACAAGCGGAATAAAAGCTGCAGAGCGCTGAATAAATTTTAAGGGCTAGACTTAAACTAATAGGGAAAACTTAAGGCAATGAAATGCAGTATAATATTTTATAGAAATAATATAAGTTCCATTTCAGGCAGCATTACTTCCCAGTTGTTCAAACGGGTTGCTTCATCTCTCATGGGACTTTCTTGTGATATTTCTTATGAGCAGTTCTTTTATCCATACACCATGTCAAACGTCCTGCCCCAGCCCATATACCCCAATAAACACAAACCTTTGTGAGGGCATTCGCTGAGCAGAAGTGTTGAGGAAGCATAATTTACATGGCAACAGGCGCCATTAGGAGGAGGCTGCTCTGCTCTGCTCTCCTGTCTGTTCGGGCGCCCCTGCTGCCTGGAGCCTTGACTTTTGGCGGCAGCAGCAGCAGCAGCCAAACGGGTTTCCATGCGTGGCAAGGAAAACACGAGGTACCTGTTGCAACCGTCCACACCCGACACCCCACACCCCACACCTCTCCCCCTGGCAGAGGCAGACGCGCAGGGGCTTGGCTTGGCGCTGATGGATGCGTGTTTGTTTACAGCTTTGCTGTTTGTTCAGTTTAGCGTAATTGCCGCCGTCTCTCCGCCGTGTGGCAGTGTGCAGGAGTTGTACACAGGCACAGGTACAGGTGTGCAAAGGGGGGGAGGTGTGGGGGGCTTAAATGAATGTTAACAACGTGTTCTGCCTGCTCTGCGCTCCCTCTGTTTGTCTCTGTCTCGCATTCGTTGGCTGTCCTTCGACCATTAAAACATTTTAATTATGGGACCCACCAAATGTATTTCTTCCTCTGTCGCTTATCCTGTTCCTTGCTCTCTGTTTCTGTTTCTTTTTGTGTGTGTGTGTTTTTTTTTTTGTGACAGAGAGGTGTCTGCAGGTTATGCTAAATGCAAGGTGAGGCGCTGCCTTTGAGGGTTAAATATTTAATGCTGCATTATTTTCACCGGGCACCCATCACCCTTTCTTGGCTTGCCTCACCGTATACTTCATGTAACCTGCTCTGCTGCCTCTTACTCTCTTAAATGGCATTTAGATAAGGTCCTCCCGCAGCCTGCCTCTCACTCAGCCCCCTTGCTGCCGGATTGTCCATCGATTTATGAGAATGTTGATAGCAAACTCAAACGCTGTCTCTGGCTCTATCTCTGCCCCCCCACCACTTTTCCTCTTGTCCGCAGCAGCAGCAAATCTTGCTCATCATTCTCTGTCTTCTCCTGCTCCTCTTTTGCTGCTGCTGCTGCTGCTTCTTCCTGCCTGCCTGTCATTGTGCGTCATTTATTGAGCAACTGATAAGGGCATCGACCACTACTCCGCCTCCTCTTTCTCCTCCTCCTCCCACTCTTCGTCACCCTCCTTCCTTCCTTTTTTTTGTCGCTGGGCAAAATATGAATTCGATTTGAAAAGAAATTAAGCAAAAAAAAAAAAAAAATAGAAGATGAATAAAGACGTTTTGTCGCCGACATTGAATGAACCCGAAATATAGTATATATAGTGCCTGCTCGCTCCATCACTCATTTGGTCTGCAGATCTGGGGATGCTCTTTCCCTTTCCCACTTGCACTAATTGCTGTGGGGGCGCACACTACATTCTAATAAGAGTTGGGAGGGTCCATTGATTTTGGGAGGACAGTTGGTGACTGTGGGATCAACAATGCGGGCATAAAATTTATATGTATTTATATTTATATTTATATTATTTATTTATTGTATTTATTTATTATTTATTTATTTGTTATATTATTTATTTATATTTATTTTTTATTTATTTATTTATTGTAGTTATTTATATTTATTTATTTATTTATTTATTTTTATTATATATATTTATTTATTTTTTAAATTTATTATGTATTTATTTATATTTATTATACTTATTTATATTTATATATATAAAATTTCTGTATTTGATATTTGAGCATTATTTGGGTAATATTTGAAATGATTCTACAATCCAACCAGACCAAATATGCCCTGTAGCATGCCATAAATCTACAATTAGCCTTCGTTCGGCTCAGATCTACTTAACTCCTGGCACTCTCCTCTCCTAGGGAGGGTATCTATGGTGCGCCTTCACCCCCTTTAGTGTGCTTCCTCATCTCCTTCATAGGTCGCTCTCCATTTACCCGCTTATCGTGGCTATCGTAGCTAGCATCTAGACAAGAGCCACTACCACTACCACTGCTCTCTCTCTCACTCTCTTTCTGTCGCTCTGGCTTTGCTCTCTCAGATATGAAGCTGCTGCTGCCATGCCATGGAGGGCCATCCATCCATCTCGCTTGTCCTCCCACCATCTCTGCCCCCCCGCGTCAACCCACTGCGTTTGAGTTTCGATTTCGATTTTGGTTTCGGTTTCTTAATTATGTTTGCCCGACGACTGCCTCTGCTCTGGCTCTGCTCTGGCTCTGCTGTGCTCTGCTCTGCTTCGGGAGCATCCGTTTGTAGATCTCCACGCGCGATAAGACAATTTATGATTTACGTGGAACATTGCGATGGAATGGAATGGAATTTGATTTTTGTGATTTTCGGTTACGGTTTTTCGTGCTCTCTCTGAGTGTAGCTTTTGCTTTTGCCTTTTGGCTCTGGCTCTGGCTCTGCTTTTTGCCTTTGTTTGCCTTTTATTGAGAGATTTCTTTTGCGCTGAGATTTCCTTTGGGCATTGGCTGTTGGCTTTACATTTAATTCTCCTTGTCCTGTATTTGCCGGTCATTACGCGTATGTACATATTTATTTTGGTTTGCTTTTGCTTTCGTTTCCAGTTGTTGTCAAGCTCTCTTTTGTTTCCCTCCCTCACTTACTCTCCTGCCCGCTCTGCCGCTCTCCCTATGTGTTGCTTTTTTTTTTTTGGGCAGATTGAGGTCAGCGATAAGGCCGCGACTCAAAGTCAAAAGGCATTTTGGTACGATTACTCCTCGCTCTGTTCGTCGCAGATTGGGCCGACTGGGCCCGACCACACAAAGCCCCAAGCCCGCATTCTTAGCCTGCTCCTCTAGCCAGAGGGGGGGACAGGTGGGACATACATATCGCTCGACCCATTCCCCTCCATTCCGTTCTTATAATTATTTTATAAGTGCAGCGACATCGGCTTATCCAGTGACCAGAGACCAGAGGAGAGCCCAGCCGAGCCGAGCCGAGCCCCAGCCAGACCCCATGATTCACTTGGCGTCGCTAATTCTCAATGTCTCTCAGCGTTTCCAGAGTGGACTCCTCCATGGCCGATAACTCCATGTAGATTAGCCCTGCCTCTGAGTGCAGCACAAAACAGGGAGACGACGACGACGACGACCAGACGGCAACGATAACAACACTCCACGTTCCACGCTCCACGCTCCAAGGGGCCACAGAACCCACCATACCCGTACCCGTACCCGTACCACAGGTCGTCTCTGTGCTCATAATGTGAGGCAGAAAAAAGGTTTTTGAGTTGCATATCTTGAAAATTGTTATCCCAAATGCTGGCCAAGAGAGACAGACTCACAGTCAGAGAGCGAGAGAGAGAGAGATGGCCGTCCCGCATGTCTCATCCATGGAGCCTCCTCCATTCCCCCATCCTTGGCGTCGTTTTGTTGCTTTTTGTGTCCATATCTAAGCGACGACGAGAGCCTGACTCATCAAAACTGTCAATTGGGCGCTGGAGTGTATAAACTTTCGGCTTGGGGAATTTCAGGGCGATCCGATCGTATAGAGAGGAGCTGCAGACATTTAAAGAAGTTTTTAACAATTTTTGAGCATTTATAGAAAAGTTCAAAGGGTTTTTAATTATTTATATGGTATGGTATATGGATATATTTGGTATAAAATGTTAATTTAAAGTTTTCTCAGCGATGGGGCATTTTTTGAGAATTATTAAGAAGACTTTTATTGATCAGATCCTATATAGGGTGGAGTTCTTGATCGCTAACTCTATCTACATCTTAGTTTTCCATTCAAACTTTGTTCCTCTTCTTTATTTACTTTGTCGTTAAGGCTTTATCCATATGGATGCCACATCTGCCATCAATCAGCGGACTCTACTTAAGGGAAAACTACACTCTTCCTATCAGAATTCTTGGATTTTCCAAACCATTTCTAAATATTCTTTTATTTTTCTTCGATATTTAAATATTTTTATTATTATTCGATTTATAGATGCGGCGTCCCCTCTGCCCGTTATTTATTTGTATGCACTCTGCGTTTAAGCTGTTGTTGTTGGCCATTCAATTGTTGTTGTTGTTGTGGCCACAAAAGGATCGTAGCAAATCTCAAAAAATTGATAAACTTTTGAGGTGCTCTCTGCTCGCTGCTCACTCTCATTTTTGCTGCGCTCCATGGGAGATGGAGAGAGAGGTCGCAGTGCGATGGCCATCGTCCACCCTCTGTGAGGCATGCCCCGAGAGTCAGCTCTGAGCCTCTGATCTGAGCCACGGATGTGTGGGCGTTCGTGTGAAACTAATGTCGCACTTGGACCCCCATTCCCATCGATGCCATTTAAAAACAAACAAGGCAATGCAATGACATGGCCACAGTGGGGCAGAAACAATATTTAAAATGATTTAACGGGAGTTGATATAAAATAATGATGTTCTATGGGAGTTTTGGGCACAACAATTGGAGGGATTAAGTTTGGAAATTGCTGCCTCTAATGTGAATTGGGTTACTTAGAACTTTAATATTTTGTGTGAAGAATAGCTATATAAATAGTTATATCTATATAAATATGTATATATATTCACTAGGAATTTTCTGCATGTGTGTTTTATGAGTTTATTTTGAGTTTTGAGTTTATTTCTGGGATATATTTGAGACGATTTAATACCCAAATAATAGATTATTCTGCTAGGTAAATGAATGAATAAAGGCTTAGAAAACACTGGAACTGAAAGCCAGTTGGAATGTCTGCAATATCAGGATTAACGGGTACTCAGCTTCAGAGATTTTTATAAATTTATACATTACATTTGTACATACATTTTTCATACATTTTTCATACATTTTTTATACATTTAACCCCTCATAAAACCCTTTGTAATGTTACATAAATTTTTTCCTGAATCTCCCTCTAGTGCTTGCAGTTATTTTCTTTTTTTCTCATTAAGTTTAATGGATTATGCATTGGATTCCTTTCTTTGATCTAATATAATTGTCTGCTGAAAGTTTGACATATCCTTTATAATATTATCTTATAATACCTTCATAGATCTTTTACTGCCTTTCTTTATTCGCCCATTTTCGAACCACTGTTGTGTAGGGGGATTTTTTTCGTTAAGTTCGTTTTTGTTGTGGGACTGTTGGACTGTTGGACTGTTCGACTGCTGCTGCTGATAGGTTTGTGTAGATCGTGTTGAACGCAGCTTGTTTAGCATGCCAATTAGGCTCCTCTCCGAATGCTCCTCCTGGGAATCGGAATCGGCTGTGCTCCACCTTCGTCTGTTGCTGCTGTCTCCGTTCTTTCTCCTCCTGCTTCTACGTTTTTTGTTTTGTGCGCCGTTTGTCCATCTCAAATGCAAAATCAGCTCGTGCACCAGTCAGCAGCAGCAGCAGCTGGCAAAAAGGTGTTAATTTTGTCTGGCATTGGCACTGCCGATGCCTTCTCCCTTTTGGGCCCTGCTCCTTGGGCTGCGGCTGCGGCTGCGGTTGCGGCTGTGGCGTGGCTCTTCGGTCTTGGCCAAATAGTTTGGTTTTGGTTTGTTGGCTGTGGCCACGTTATTGCCACAAAAAGCGCAGAGCGCGAGCGTGCTGGTTCACGGGGGTCATCGTCGTCGTCGTCGTCGTCGATGTGGCAGTTGCAGAGCTAATGCCGGATTCTGTTGAAGTCAACACAATTTGTAGATACATTTTTCACGAATCTTTTCCCCTTTTCCTCTCTCCTCTTTCTTTTTTTGTGCTTTTGGTATTTGTATTAAAATTGGTTTTGATTTACGTTCAGAAACGACGAGAGAAACGTTGGCTCGGCTTGGCTTTCCGCTGATCTTTTGTTCCTATGGCAACTTTGGCTCTAATCTGCGTCATGCATTTGCGGCATACCACATATGGGCGTGGCCTATTTACGATTATGATTATGATATCAATGGAGCCCCGCAGTGGAGCAGCCACAACCAGAACTAACATTTAAGTCAA
This sequence comes from Drosophila tristis, assembly GCA_018150885.1. Lineage (NCBI taxonomy): Eukaryota > Metazoa > Arthropoda > Insecta > Diptera > Drosophilidae > Drosophila > Drosophila tristis. Next base: position 4,376,048 of record JAECWT010000003.1, on the reverse strand, counting down.
ACACGAGCAGGCAGAGCAGAAAGGGGTTGAGGCAGCGGGACTGGGGCTGAGGCAGAAGATGATGATGATGCTGCCACAAGATGCTGCTGCTGCTGCTGCTGCTGCTGCTGCACTGGCAAATGATGGGAGGGGGGCAATTGATGATGTTGGGCAGGCATCATGGGGCGAGCGAATAATGGGGACGAATGATGGGGCGAATGGTATTCCCATTGCCCATTATAACACTTTCACGGCTCGTTTAGCTCGTTGCTCGCCAAAGCGAATCATCTGCGGCAGATCATCAACAGAGTTAGCCGCCAGAGGAGCACGAGTTCTCCATTCTCCAAGTGCTCTGGAGGTGCCTTCTCCGCTGTGCCTTCGTTCGTTGTTTCTCCCGCTCCCTGGAGGCGTTTGCATGCCATCGTGATTGGTGTGGATCATAGTCTCCTTCTCTGGGGCTCTCTCTGTGTGTGTGTGTGTGTGTGTGTGTGTGTGTGTGTGTGTGTGTGTGTGTGTGTGTGTGTGTATCTGTGAGCACGATTCGACACCATCTTTCATTTTAGCCTCAGTTGCAGTCGGTTGCAGTTGCAGTCGCAGTCTTAGCCACTTTGCTTCTAGGCCCAAGAGAAGCATTTTCAATTAATGGCCACACATTCCACAGGGAATCTAAACAGAACAGCGGGAGAGACAGAGATAGAGATGAGAAAAGGGAGATGTGAGGAAAAGAGAGATGCCAGGGAAAGGACAAAGAGAGAGAGAGAGAGAGTCCAAGCCTTAAGCCAAAGTGTTACAAATACGCCAATGTCTGAATGGTGGAGATTTTTGCCTACACTAGACAACAGTGCTGTAAAAAATACATTGTCGGAAATTAGATAATTAACAAAATAATTAAATTAAAAATTTACAAACTTTTTGATTGAAATTTTGGATTAACAAATTAATATTCAGAAATTATAAAAATTGTTGCATTTCAACAAGGAACTTTAACCCACTCTAGATTTAATATATTTACAAATTAAATAATTAAAAAATGCTTCGGTTTACGAAGGAATAGAAAATGTTCGATATTTATGTTAAATCTTACTGGGAATGAGATTAAAGAATGAGAATGAGGTGAACGAACTTTTCCTAAAGTTCTTGTGGATTAACATTTTGCACCGAAATTAATTTGTTAAATGTATTAATGGTTTATTCAATCGATTTCGAGGGTAATTTATGAATAATAAATAACAAAACATAAAAAAAGAAAGATAATTTTATGGAATTTTCGTGATTAAAAACGATGTGAGATCTTCAAACAAGACCTCTCTTTTGCTATCGAAATGTCTAAATTTCATAAATTCTACTAAAGGTAACCCACTTTTGTAGTGCAGTGTCAGTTTTTTTTCCTGTGTGGCGGCTCAACCGCAGAGCGAAACAAATTGCATCCCAGACGGAGTTCGCTATCGAATCAAAGCAGCAGCAGCGGCTTCGGCAGCATCGGCAGCAGCAGCAGCAAATGCACGACGCCTACAAAAAAACAAACTGCATTACCTATGCCCCCCCTTCGCCACTCCATTGCAAACTCTTCTCCTGCATTTCCTGGGCTATCGCTGTGCAGAGCCAAAACTTCTCTGCTTGGACTGCTCCCCCATCGCCGGCCCGCTGCCTGCTTGCTTGGGACACGTTTCGTGATTTATGAGGTGCGAATTGCATTGAAATCATTTTGGCTTTTGCCTTTGACTCCCACTTGCCTTCGATGCACGCCTGCCCCACACCCCACACCCTACCCCCTGCTGCCCTGCTGCCATATTAAATTGATGCCATGGATATTCCGTGGCCAACTTCCATTTTTAAGCCACTTTTCGGGGTTCGATTTGGGTTCGGGCTGGCTCGTTTTTTCCGACTCCATTTTTGATTGGATTTCAAGTTCTTTCTCCTTTTGATGTATTTTTTATTTGGGTGTTGATTTGTGCTGCTTATGGAGTACAATGCGGGAAAAGCGAATGGCAGGCACTTAACCCTACAAAGTCAAACAGTTTTGGGGGGAAATTGGCTTAAAATTGTGGCATTTAAAAACGTTTTAATTAGTTTATTCTTTATGATTTTTTGTAGAAAGTGGAATACATTTTTATGTTTGATTATAAAAATTGGTGGCATTGTAAAAGTGGTAGCTTTTAAAAAACATAATCTATACACAAAATAAATTCCAAAAACATTTGTTTCTACTGAAATTTATTTGTACGTAATTTCTGCCACTATTTCTAAAATTTTTTAACCGTATTTCTGTAAACGCGGAAGACATGCTATAATTTGCTGTTAATTGACAATCAGTTCTAGATGAGAATGATGTAAGATTGCTGTTAGATTGCTGCCAGATGATAAAGAAGAGTGGGGGCTCTTGTAACACGTTTATTACGACAAACCAGTCGCGCGTTTTTTTAGTTTTTTAGTGAGTGCTTTTTGATCTATAGATTTGTGCTACATTTTAAGAGCCTCTTGGCACATCATTTCCGAATTTTTGTTTGATATAAATAAAAATAAAATATAAAATAAAATATAAATATAAAATACCAACTAAGGATTTTTCTCTCTTTTTCTATCCTTTTAGGTGAGTTTTAGATGAAAAGCTACAATTGATACAATCCTCATTTTGGAACCCCAAGATAAAACATCTAGTGATTGAATATAATAATTTGTGGTAACGTTTTGGGTGAGTTTTAGTTGACAAATAAGAAAATACAAGTGTTCATAAAACTCTAAATTTAAAGAAAGTTGGAAACGCTTTAGAAAATGCAAAGAAAGAAATGAAAATATCGAGTTAATCCTACCAAAATGAAGAAATGAAGAAATACAAATTCCCTGCCTGAATTTGTTGAATTTCAAGCTGACCATTTGGAATTATAGGTCTGATTTTTAGGTAGAGATTTATAATTAATTTATTTTATCTTACAACGTTTAGTGCAAAAATTTGTATGCCCATTTGGTATGATTTCTATCTATATTTCGTGTGTCAAATGGGTATAGGTCTATCCCTCATCCATCCATCTATATATTTTTATCTACCTATACTTGCATTGACATAAATATCCCACATATCAGCTTTATCTTTAACATTTTGTATCGTTAATTTTGAATTAATTGTCAACACATTTGCAGCCTTGCAGGCTTTCCAGTGTTAAGACCTCTCTAATGCTGGCTTCCATTTTTAAGGCCCCCGAAAAATGTGGCAAAATGCTCGATGGCAATTATGTTTTGGCCTATGGGGTACCGTACCTCTTATCGTGGCTCAGTGGGAACGAGGCCACAGCGAAATGCGACTCATAATTCATTGGCAAATTCAGCGGCTCAGCAGTTAATATTTTAATTAAAATGTCGCGTGCATTTGGGCAATTATTTCAGTGCACAGCAGGGGCCCCCACCCCTCTACTTTCTCTTCTTTCTTTTGGTTGCTGCTGCTGCTGCTGCTGTGGCTGTTTTCCTGTTATCTTATCTGTGGAGCGTCGACGCTGATATTGCCCATAGATACGCGAGGATAGGGGCACCAATCATCACTCGGCAACGCCATTTTGTTTGCTGCCTTTTCCCCCCCACCTTTTGGTTGAGTGTTTTTTTTCCGCGGAGTTTTCTCTCGCTTTGTGGTGGAGGATGCGGGTATTTTTCGGGAGGGGGCCAAGCGCAGGCGGAGGCCCTTTATCGAGAGACCATTTCTGGGCGTCTTTTCACTGCCGATAAAAACCTCGCTCTCTCTCTCCCTCACTCTTTCTCCCACTGTGCTGTTTCCTCTTGTAACTTTGTAGGTACTTTTGTATATACATACACATATGTACTCGTATTGCCGTATTTGTTGCATGTATCTGTATCCATGTACTCGCAATATCGCACTTATCGCGGACCATATAAATTTGTGGGCGGACATAAAAACCGCAGAGCGAGAGCGAGAGCAAAGTGAGCAAAACTGAATGTAGATAGCACTCCGCAGATACGAGAAGAAACGAACGGATAGACGGACAAACGGACGAACGGACGGACGGATGGACTCAACTGCACAGCGAAATCCGTTTTCAAATATTGTAAAAAACAAAAGCAAACACAAAAACAACAAAAATAAAAGCATAAAAGCAGTAAAAAGTGGATGCCGAGCTGAGGAAAAGCCGATGATTAGAATACACTACCGAAGGAGGAGCATAAAATGTGACGTTTGTTGAGGTGAGCAGTAGAACTTAATTTTCCATTAATTTTCACGTATTGGACCCTTAAAAATGTACAATTTTGGATACTCAAAAATCGAGAAATGAAAATGTTTCTTAATTAAAAGTTCTGCTACCTAAAAGTCATGATATTTATTAATATTTATGCAACTGAATTATTGTTTTTTTTTGTGCTGTAAATAAAGCAAAATCTTGATTTTTGCTTTATGCGAAGGTATTTATGCTTATGGTAAAATATTTATTTTTACAATGTTTTCATATACTTGAAGATCTATTCTCCATTTATTAGATGATCACATATACTTTCTTTTGAGGCTGCAAAAGTCATAACAATGCCGATGAACCCTTCATCAAATAATTACACCCTTTTTTATAGCAAATGAAAGTGTATATTGAGGGTGAGGATATTCGTATCAACAAAAGAACATCAGAAAAAAATAGAGAGAGAGAGAGAGAGGTAGTGAGTGAAACGGACACACACAACAAAAAAGAAGTGTTGTACAATGATGGGAAAATGTTTAATGTTGCAAATGTAAAATGGCGAGCAAAACGGAAGCGACAAAAAACATCAACGCCAAATCCAATGACACTGAGTGATGATAGTCTTCGCGTCCGTTCGCGTCGGTTCGCCTTGGTTGAGTGTTGATAAAAACCGAACAATCCTAAAACCCAACTGCTCCTGTCTCTGGCAGCATCCCCTTGGATTTCCCAACTCTGGATCCGCCAGTTTATGTTAATTTTTCATGTTTGTTCCTTTGTTACATCTATGGATATTTTCACTGTGTGTGTTTTTTTGCATTGCTGACAGACCAAAATCATCCATAGATAGCATCTGGAAAATCCCATGCTATTGTATCTGTCTGTTCCTGATTTTTGCGGCTTTTTGTATGTTTTTGTGCTGATAAAAATGGGCTAAAAAAAAGGCGCAGAGATTGGTATGCAAATCTCAAAATCCCATCTAAAAGTCGTATATCTTTTTTTCGCATTAGCCGATGGAATTCCTCTGCCGCCCCTCTCTCTGGAGAGATTCGTATCTCTCCGTCCGAGTGTCGCATTAACGACAAATTTTAGTTTTAAGCTTTTAAATTTGTTTTGGGTGGCTTTTGCTTTTGTGTGTGTGGGATTTTTGTTGTGTTTGTGTTTTTGTGCTGTTATCTCGTCGTTGCCCAAAAGGCAATTTCCATAAATTTCTAAATTTTATTGAATTTTTTTCGGTTATTTTAGCAGATAAAATTGCGCATACGTCGCGTGTGCCCATGGCCCATGGCCCATGGCTTTCGATTCGATTTCGATCAAAATTACTGGCATATCTGTTTCTCTTTTTTGGGTTCTCTGGGGAGGAGGAGTGTTTTTTGTATAATTTAGGGGGCAGCCGATGACGATGACCATATTTTATATGCAGATATTCAGATATGTCGCTGCTTAAGTGCTCACCGATTTTTATATTCATCTGAGGTGTGATGCCGTTTGGATTTTTGGTGGCATTATGAAGTCATCGAATCGAAGCGCTCCCTTATCGCTGGCACAATCTTTCGCTGGATCTGTGGCTGGTCTCGGTCTCTGTCTCTGTCTCTCTCTCTCTCTCTCTCTCTCTGTCTGTTCGGCGGGTGATCCGTGGCGGCGCTCTAAGTGGACCAGTTTTTTGAGTTTTTGATGATCGCATTAATTGATTTTTAATAAACGATAAGCAAATGTGCCCAGGGGCGTTGTGTGGGCGATTAGTGGAACGATGGGAGGGGAGATATTCTAGGAGGTTCTATGGAACAGAAGAGCTATATAAGTGGAACATTTAAGTGATGCCAACTACGCTTTAGTGGGAAGAGAACTTTGGGATCCACAGACTCCTAAAATGGGTACAAAATATGCAACCTAATTATATAAATGGTATATTGTATTATAATAAGTGATAGTTTCTATTTTAGGCTTAACTGCTAAGCCACGCTGAGATAGATTAAGAGAGATGGAAGTGGACTAAGAGTTATTTAAGGCACCAAAGCAAATACCAAAGAATATAATGTATAAGAGTTTTAGAGCGCTAAAAAAACATCCCCAGCTAAGAATTCAATTACAAAATATTCCCAAATATTTTTAATATTTTTCTGCAATTTTTTTGCTGAAATCCAGAACCAAAAAAATTAATTCAAAAATGTTTGTAGTAGTTATAAGTATGTTTCAGAAACTGATAGAAAATCACATACATATTCATAGGCGGACACATGTGGCAAGCTGAAGGAATGTTCTTATATTTGTATCAGTGATCAATAGATTTCTTCAAAATCTGCTGCTTCATGTAGTTTGGGTTTATTTCAACCAACGTTGTGTTTAATTCCATAAGATTTAACTCTTTTAAGTGATTTTTTGTTAAGTTTTTGTTTATATTACCCGCTTGGCATTCACTTTTAAGCTGGAATATGTGCAATCCACAATCTTTGGCCATTTCCATTCCCTGGTCCGCTTTGGCGAGATGTCCCTCTGGTTGATGGTCGCCTTAACTGAACGTTGATTTGCCAATGCGATAATTGGCCAGCATCCCAGCATGCAGCAGCAGCATGCAGCAGCAGCAGCAGCAGCAGCAGCAGCAGCAGCAGCAACAGCAGCAGCAGCGGCAGCATCAGCACTCTGTGGTCATCTCTCTCCCATGAGGTGCCCAAGAGGTGCCAGTGCGCCACATGAGTGTGTGTCCGAGTGTCGTGAGTGTTACGAGTATCTCTACGTGTGTGTGTGTGTGTGTGTACTGTGTGGCATTCCACACAAGCCAAAGGCGAAAGGTGGAAAGAAAATGCAAATTGCCAGAGAAACAGCAACAGACACACACACAGACACACAGAGAAACCAGTTTCCCCTCCCGTGTGTAGTGGAGAAACTTGCTCTGAAACCCCCCCCAAAGGACCAGATAGCGTCTCTCTCCTCTCTCTCTCTTCCGTTTCCCGTTGACCAACACTGTCCTCGGTGGCCGTAGCTGTAGCTGTAGCTGTGGTCTCTTGTCTGATCGACGCACTTTACACTATCTGCCACCGACATCTGCCGCGCGCTCTGCGCTGCGCTGCGCTCTGTCTCTGCAACCATTTTGAATCAGACCTCGTGCAGGGAGGGGGGGCTTCGCCCCCTGCTCTTGTGGCACCTCTCCATGCTGAGGGCCAGCGCTGATTGGTGGGCTAGCGTGGTCGGGTTGTGTGCCTGTGCCGGTGCCGGTGCTGGTGCTGGTGCGCCGCCCCAATCTGGTTTTACAGCCTCGGCCCACGGGGCCACATCGTTGGCTGCTGCTGGGGGCCTGAATTCCACTTCCACTCGAGTTTTGGGACCGCCTGAGTACGGGTTCGGGCTGTGGCTTTATCTCACTTTTTTTATCGACTGTTCTACGAGTGCTCTGCTCTGCTCTATCTCGCTTTCCCACAGGTGAGGCTCGCCCTCTCTCTCGCTCTTTCCCACAGGTGAGGCTCTCCCTCGCTCTTAAGACTCTTCTTAAGTGCTTTCTCTCTCTCTCTCTCGGATTGATCATCATCATCATTTTTCGGGGCGACGGCGACACAGTCGCTGCGGGTCGGCGGCGTCTCGTGAGTCAACAAAATGGTTTTGGAAATGTTCAAATTTAGTGCCCAAGAATCCATCAAGTGGCGGACTCGGCCACAATTTCTCCTTATCGATTGTGCATTTAAATTGAAATAGCGACGACATTTCCCCTCTCCCGCTGCAGGTTACAAATATTTGCATTTATACAGTCCATTCCATACCTGGCATACCATATTGCATTTTCGCACTTTTATTTGTTGGCTTTTGCTTCTGCGGCTGCACACGATTGCTGCTGGTTTGGGCTGTTGCTGCATGACCTGTAATTGGAGGTACGATGAAGGGTATATTGGGGCTATAGGAGTGGACATGTGTACATAAGAGACGGGGAAAGTGATTACGATGGATATATGTATATTGGTGTAGGATTGCTGCTAAAGGTTCCAATTCCTGTACTCCTAAGCGATTCTTAAGCAAAACTACTAAGACACACTGGGAGAGAGAGACAGTCAGAAATAAATACGGCTCTTCCGCTCTCTCCCTTCAGTTTATTCTTATTATTTTTATTTAAATCCCTGGCTGCATGCAGGGTATTCTCCTTGTCGTGAGCTAAACGACTCTGCAGCTCTTTTCTTTTATTTCTTTTTCGTGTTGACAACTCAAATGAAGCTGCCCCTCAGCGCACTCTTTTCCGTCCCTCCCTCCCGCACCCTCTTGGCTGCCACAAAACTGTTGCGCCTCGCTTTGTTTTTCTTTTTTCTTTGCTATTTTTTTGCCTCCTTTTTTTGTATTTTTATTTTTAGCATTTTGCAAACGGCAGAATATGTGGGGGCGTGGCTGCTGCCCTGCTGCTGCCTGCTGCCTGCCTGCTGTTGACGTGTGTTTTTGTTTGTGTGTTTGCATTGGATTTGTTTTTGTGTTGTGCGCAAATTGAAAACGCTGACAATATTATCAAAGGTTTTTCAGTTTACACATCAGTGGGCTTTATGGCCATGGCAGTGGGTAAAAGGCCCAGTGCCCCCCCTGCAACCCGTCGTTGGGTATTTTGAAAAATTATGAATATTCGTTTCTAAATTGCAATTTGATCAACAATTGCCTGCAATTGTTTTGTTGTTTGTAAATTGAATTTCAATAAAATGTGCCACAGATATCATCCATCCAGTAATTACAATCGAACGGAGAGGCTTACACTGCATGATGTGGCAGTGGTAAGGGCGGTGAGGGGTGCGGGGTACATGCGGCTCTTGTGGTGTGGCTATCTATGAGCATATGCAGCCCCCACATTGTGTAATTAGTTGGACCACGTAACGAGCTTCACTCTAGATCTCATTTAATGATTTGTGCACAGCTTCGACTTTGTTTAACATGAAATGTTGGCTGGCTAGTAGCCATCCCCATCCCCCCCCACCCAGCCATTTATAGCCACTCTCTCCACCCTCTCTCTGCTGTGTGTGTGCTATCCCCTATCCGCCAATCTCATCAGGTGATTACCAACCTGAACAAAAATGGATAAAAAATAGGCAGTAAAGTGAATTCGCTGAGCGATATTAATGAGCTAAAAAACGGAAAAATATTATTTATTGTTTGTTCTCCATTGGTTACTGCTGCTGCTGCTCGCCCTGTTCATTTATTTGTCCGTTTGGTATGTCAATATCTTTGGCAAGTATTGCATTTTGATTTACCTTTGTTCAACACGTATTGTAAGCTAAATATTTGATCTAAATTTTAAAACATCGAGGCATATAAATCCTATAATCATATAAACCAAGGTGCCCTCTGGTAAGTTTATTCTCAGTGTATTTTGCTCAATTAGCTGTGCACATGAACTCACTGCGTGAGGGATCTTTGTGATCTGTTCCTCTGCTGTTTGTGTTTACTCTAATCCAATCTGGGCGTGCCCGTAATTCTTGTAATTTTCCCATTCCTTTGCTCTACTCTACTTAAGAGCGCGATGATATTTTCCTTATAAATTTCTTTGTGTAATATAACTTCCTATTATTACTTTCTAATACATAAAAACTCTCTGCTTAGCATATTGCTCTAGATTCAACGAATATAGCACTTATTTGCCCCATTTAGGAATCCATTTTCCAGCTGCCAATGCAGTTTCTTCCTCTATTGATAAACCCATAAAATGTCTAAATATTTCACAAACATTTTTGCCCATGACTTGTTATCAGATTTCAATCCCAAAAAAGCACCCAAAAAGCTGCGTTAACGCTAGCAGAGCAGCTTCTTGGCAGCAGCTTCTTGTGCCACAGCGAATTATCAGTTAGTTGCAAGCATTTTGCATCCTACTTGCCGTTTCTTCCTGCAGGAAATCACGTTGCACACAGACACCCAAAGAGTGGAGCGCGTGGCATGGCGTATGAGCAATATTACATTACGTATACGCAGCGTTTGGCAACTTTTTGTGGGGGGGGTGTGTGGTGGAAAGAACCAAAAACTTTGCAACGTCTTTATAGGCGCGAATCATGGCTGTATCTGTGTATCTGCATGTGTATCTGTGTGTGTGTGGCAGTGTGTGTGAGTGTGCGAGTGCTTTACGTGCCTGTTAATGCAATATTCAAGTGATTGCAGACATTTCCTTAGCCGCCTGCCGCCTGCTGCCTGCTGCCTGCGAAGGAGCAGCTCCTTCAGTTTTGCTTACAACTTCTTCAGCTGTCACACGAATGAGCAGCCAGCCGGGGCATGGGCAGAGCCAGTGGCAGGGGATTGGTGGGGGGCGGGCAAACGCTTATCTGGCTCACTCAGTGGCAGTGTGTGCACACAGCCGCCAGACCATATGCATCTTCAGCTTCCACTTGCTACACTGCTCCCCGAGCTCTGCCTCGGCTCCTCTCTGCTGTAAGTTTTGTTTCCTCTCCCTTTTTATACGAAGCAGCAATCTCTGGGCCACTATCAAGATTCGCATTAAAATGTATCATTTTTGCCTGCCTTGCAACAGCAGCAGCAGCAGCAACAAACATGCCCCATCCTGCTGCCTCGTATACTGATACTGCTCCTCTCTTTCCTGCTGCTGCTGCTGCTCCTGCTGCTGCTGCTGCATGCATCCTCGTCTCTAAAACTTCGTAATCAACTCGTAATGACAATGCATAATAGCTGACTCTCCTGCCTGCATCCTGACTGCCTGCCCTGCCCTGCCCTGGCTGCCTCCTTGTTGTGTGTGTGCTTGTGTGTGAGCTTTCCTTGAAGAAGGATGCAATCGATACACTTGCAGAAAATTGCGCTGCAATTTAAAGGCAATTAAGTATGTTTCTCTGGGGGGAAAAATCCTTGATTTGATTACGAAAAGCGGCCAAGATTTTCATAAGAAATTAATCGAAATTTCACTGAGTTTTGAGTATGGCTAAAGTTTCCCCTCAAATAATATAATCTATAATTATTATTTATTCTCTTTTCTATGCCAAGCTTTTCCTCCCGGGATTTATTGCTGCCATAAACCTTTCTGAATTCCTAAAAAAATGTAGGAAAGATTTTATCTAGTATTTGTATAAAATATGTTTCTCGCTTATCGCCTTTATCTGCGTATTTTCTCAAAAAGTCATTAACTTAACGATCCCTTAAAACATTTTTTTTTTGCGACTGTCGTACGTGATTTAACCACGAATCTGCATTACAGATCTCCATTATTCCTGCTCTCGTGGCTTAGCCAACTTTGTAGAACAAGTTCTATCAGCATAAAGCCATAACTTTTCCTTTGGTTTCTCTCAGTTATAGTACTCGTTCTCTCTCTCTCTCTCTCTCTGTCTCTCTCTGCATTCTTATCGCTCGGTTTACGTTTCATAAAATTTTGTTGGCTCTTCGGAAAAGAGAAAAGAGTTTTGTTGTTGTTGCTTCTTCTTGGATTTCTTGGTGTTGGAAATATTCAACATTTTAGCAGCATTTTTCGAGTCATGAATCATGCGAATGGCTTCAGATGCTGATTAAGTTGGCGAGAGTCACTGCCTGAGAAAGTATTAAAATACTTTTGCTTAGTCGGCGTGACTTCTACCAGGAGTTACGAGCGGGGCCTAAAGGAAGTCCCAAGTTGCTCTTAATCTGCCATAGCCCCCCCCGGTACGTAGCACTGCTTAATGATTTATCAGCTGTACGTGGACTGGCCCCAGCAGCTGGGCGCAAAATTCTTCTTATCAGAAGCGCACGAAGCATTTCAGGTGCTCAAAATGCAGGGGAACAGGGGAGAAGGAGAACAACAACATAACAAACAGCAACACACGAAGCTCAAATGGAAACTTTGCCAAAGCTCATGCTCGCGCTCGCTCTCTCTCGTGGGCTCCTGTTCTGCCGCCCTCTCTCGCTGGACACCTTTTTCGGGAGGTTATTTCTTTTTTATTTGGGGAAAATAAAACCAGTAAGGGTATTCCCGGAAGTGATTTGAGGTTTATTGCACTATAAAATTGTATATCAGTAGCATCAGATATGGTAATATTTTGTATTACATTTTTTTACATTTAAAAAATAATCATAATTTTAGTTACGCAATTTTAATACTTTTAAAAATATATTAAAAAAATAAACAATATTTTTAAATTCAAAATATTTCAGAATGCTTGAAAAACTGATTTAAATTAACAGATTAAAATGCCTATAAATATCTACCTATACCTATGTATGTACATATATACCTATACCTATGTACATATATACCTACTTATAAACCCTACCCCTACAGACGTTTCTGTGGGCCAACAGCTGATCCACTAAAATTGCATGTAAATTACACACATATATTTTAGGAGTACCCTCAATGCTCCTCGTACTCGTATTTGTTGTGGATTTTGGGCCTGCCTCTGCTTCCGTCTGCCCTCGCACTCTCTTCATTTAGTGTGGGTGTTTGTTTGTGTTTGTGTTTTTATTTGTATTTTTATTTGCATTTGCATTTGTGTTTGTTCTTGTATTTCTTTTTGTTTTGTTTGTTAATACGTTTTGATTGCCTTCTGCCACTGCCACCGCATGCTGCCTGCTGCTGCTCCCTGCTCCTGCTGCTCCTGTCTGGCATGCTCTCTCTCTCTCAGTCACCCCATATCTCACTCTTACTCTCTCAAACACTTTTTATGTTGTTGTTCTCGCTATCTCTCTCTCTTTTGCCGGCTTTTCGGCGTGTGTTTGTGTGGTTGTTATGTTGTTGTTTATCTTCGAGGCTGTTTTTATTTTGCGTACACTTCACACACACACAAATACAAATACAAATACAAAACAAACAAACAAACACACACAAAACACTCCTTGCTTTCGTTTTTGCTCCTTTTGCATCGTCTTTTTGTTGTTTGCCTTTTTTCGGATTGCTTCGTTTTTGGCTCGCTCTCTCTCTCTCTCTCTCTCACTCTCTCTTTGTTCGCGTTCTACGCTTCTGGGCGCCTGTTCGATGCCGGTCGCGAAACTCAACAAAAACACAAACAAGGCTAACGGCCGCACGGGCGAAGGAACCACAGCCAGGTGCGGTGCCGTCCACGTTAGCATCCTTAAGCTTAGTGTGCGAGAGAGCGAGCGAGGGAGAGCACAAGAAGTGCCGTTTGGAGTGCGTTTAGCCTTGAACTGAGCAGAACTTTTGGCAATGGGAGGGGAAATTAATGGAACTGAGGGTATGTTATGATTTGCTTTGGTGAAAGGATAATAGTAGCATGTGGATTAATATTTTCAAGGGAAATTAATCCGTTTTTATGGAAAATAATATTAAAAAATTGTTCTGTAAATTCAATGAAGATTCAAAGGAGATGCAATGGAAACTCCAAATATATTTAATGGCAATTTCAAAGAAAAATTCTTTAATTTACTTTGTGAATTTGTACATTTTTTTTTCTATATTCAAGAAATGTTTTTTGTGTATATATTTTTGTTGCTCAGTTTTATTATACTATTTCCATTTATGTTTGTATTTACTATTCCTTCCCATGTCCATTATATTCTTCCTATTCAATTCCATTCCCCTTATTTCGCTCTCCCCTTGTTTATGCACATTTAAGTGCGATTTTAGAGCTGCGATAAGTACAAGAATTATTATATTTTAATATATTTGGGCAGACATTGAGTAGCTCAGACAGCCCAGCCCAGCCATGCCTCCTCCCTGCTTAGTGCTCTCTCAACTTTGGCTGAAACAGCAGAAATATTGTTGTGGCCCCTTGGAGATCCTTGGCCTTCGTTCGTGGGGGTTTGATTTGTTGTCAGAGCTGAATCGGCAGATTTTGTGCCGCTTTTATGGCGTAATAAGCAGCGCCTCCCCTCTAAGCCCTCTCCACCATCAGTCGCCTTCTACTATCACTCCTTCTGCTCTCACTCCGTCTACTATCACTCCTTCTGCTGCTCCTGCACCCTCATTAGCTTCCCTTAAAAGCAAAATTTGTCAACTTTATCTCGCTCTCTTTCCATTCATCTGTCTGTATGCCTCTCTAGATTTTCTGCCCCCACGCAACTTTCGTAGTTAATAAACTAAACTATAATTAATTATGATTGCTAGATCTCTGCCCCTTCACTGCCCCTTCTCTCGCTGCTTCTCCACACTCTGATTCGTTGCTCTAAATGCCACCATTTGTCACCTGCCTTCCCATTCATTCGCCTCCCCCCCCCCCAAACCGATGCCCCAACCAATTTCTTTGCTCTTTTGGTCAGCATTTGGTGCGCTTTGCATTTCCATAAATCATTTTAATGAAAATTATTTCTTGCTACACTTCTTCTTCTTTTGCTCTTCTTCCTTCTTTTTTGATAGCGATAAGAGCAAAGAATGGGCCATGAGGGTTACGTGGGGTAAGGGGTAAGGGTTATGTGGGGGATAAGGGGAGAGACATCAAGACATCTCATCTAAGTGGCGCTCGAGTGGCGCTTGAGGCAGCAACAACAACAACAACAACAACACAGTGAGCGAGCGACGGTGGCGGCGGCGTCTTTTGTTTGAGGGAATCCGTTGATGTTCCTGCCACCAGACCCTGGCTGCCCTGCCCTGCCAAGCCCTGCCGCCTGCCTGATGGCGGTGGCGTCTTCATTATCGCAAGCAACGTCGTCGACGACGACGACGGCGGCGGCGGCAGTTGATAAAAAGTCCGTTTTTGTGGCGGTTGTGGCTCGCCCAGAAACTGGGGCAGGTGTGGCAGAAAGACAGAAGAAGGAATGAATACACGTATCGTATCGTATCGTATCGTTGTTTCGTTTCGTTTGGTTTGGTTTTTTGCCTTTTGTTTCATTCCAGAGACAGCGGCACAGAGAGAGGGAGAGGGAGAGGGAGAGAGGAAAGGTATAGGTAAAAGAGAAACGAATCAATATCGGAACAACTTTTATTCAGTTAGCGATTCATTCTGTTTTGTTGCTGTCTGCCATACATTCATTTGTATAGATGTATATATTGTATGTATGTATGTATGTATGTATGTATGTATGTATGTATCTGCCAGATGTGCCACCATTGATAAGGCAAAAGAGAGAGTGCAAGAGTGTGAGAGGGAGAGGGACACCCAACAATAATTTCAAACATTTCCAAAGCTGCTTCTTCTACTACTCCCATATGCATTTTCCGTTGTTTTCTGTTCCTCTAGAAAGCAGTTTCCATATGCACTTTGGATACCACTATACATATACATACACACATACATATATGGTATAGATTCTCTGGGGATATTATGATAATTTGAGAATAACTTGCGAACATTTTTTAACTAATGGAGTAATGGAGTACTAATGGAAAAATTTTCTATGGTTTCAGCGTCTAAAATATACAACAAAGAGACTATAAAAATATATAAAAAAAAGGCAAATATGTAGTAATATACATTTAAATATTTATATGTAGATAAGACAGACATATGTACATATTTGTATTGAAAGATTTGCTGCATGAGTGATAGAACTGAATGACTCGTTGGCAGAGAATTTCGGAAAAGAATCTTAATAATTATACCCTAAAGCATGCCCCTAAATCTCATTATTTCTTCCCGTATTTTATTTAGTTCAGAGTAAGAAAAACTTTTGAAATATCTTTATATCTTTATCTTTATATGTTTAACCTTAGATCTTTATATTTGTACTTGTTTTCCCTTTTTTTTCTGTTCCATGCCATATGGGAATACATCAAGTATGGCAGACACATATGTTTTACAGATTTTGCTGTGGGTTTTATGTTATTTCAAGTAAGCCTGCTTTTGATTTTCAAAGAATTTCGCTGCATGCATGGACATTTAGGGAAGACTGGGTAAAGTTATATATTTTCCAATTCTTTTTATTTTGCAAGCAAAGTATCAAATATTAATTATTAAATTAAATATTAAATATATATAGATATTTACTTTGATTCCCAATTAATATTTTGGCATATTTGCCCTGAAGATGCTCCAACAGATACAGCCATAAATATGCTGGCACCTTTTTTGGGGGGGTATCCATAAGTCGTCTCCTTTCGCACACAATTTCTCTAATGCTTTGTTCACCGCCTGGCGATTTCTTTCCCGCTTATCGGACGTTAACGAGAACAAACTTTGCTTCAAGGTACAAAACCAAAAAAAACAAAAAAAAAAAAACCAAAAAAACTAAAGCTGAAAATGAAACCCAAATGGAAACCGAATGGATTTTTGTTTGCTCATCGATTTGTTGCTGACGATGACGAAAGTTTAGTTTTTTTTTTTTGTGCTTAGGCACCTGTGTGTGGCATGCCACACACACACACACACACGCACACCCTCCTGCTCTGTGCCCCTCTCTCTGGTTTGCTTTTCTGTTTTATGTGATCTTTGCTTGTGATTAATTAAGATTGATTGATAAGGTCTGCTGCCAGCCTGCCCCAAATGGTGGCACTGTGTGGTGCGTGTGTGTGTGTGGTGTGTGCGTGCGTGTCTATAAAAAGTTTTCGTTTTTGCCTTTATTGGCAAATATCCTGCTGGTGGCACATAGACCAGGGGCATGTGGCAGGGGTAGAGAGATGCCAACTAAGCGATAACTCGTTTTGGCTTTCCATCGAAAAAGAGAGTGAGAGAGGGGTGGTGTGGGGTAGGGGGGTAGGGGGAGCGGGAGTTAGAGAGAGATCCTAAACCAGCGATAGCTACCCGATACCCCCAGTGCCTGGGCTGCCCCATCCATGCGATAGACAGACGATATATGGTGCTACCTATACAGCCATCGTACACCTAGGTGTATAGGTGTGTGCCACACGGCTGTGCTTGTGCGTGTGTGTGTGTGTGTGTAGTGCGGTCATAAACCAGAAGTTTATGACTCTGTTTGCTACTCGCTTGTGCCTCGCATTTAGTTATTTAGTCACGGGGCGCCACCACCAACTGGATTCCCATTAACCATTGCCAGCATCTCTCCCTCTCCCTCCCAGTCTCTCAGCGCCACATGCCGCATCAATATTTAGCATCGATACTCAATACCTCTATGCACCCTGCACCCCTGCCCTGCCCTGCCCTGCCCTGCCACAAGTGTAATCGAACACCCAAGCCGCGGATTGTGCGCTGGGCTATTGGGTTTAACTTCAAATAAAGTCACAAATATGCGCATAAGTTATGCGCCCAAGTCGTAAATGAAATCATTAAGTTCGGTGACAAAAACACAGCTGAAGGAGCCATAAGGTGGCTGGGCTGGGCTGGGCTGGGCTCTCTTGTGGAGTTCCATAGTTTGCTTTAAAATAAGGCTTAAGCCATCTGAGCAATAAAAAAGATTTAAAATAAATAATTAAATGGAAATTTAGATGGATTTGGGAACATTGTGAGCGAGGTACACAGCTGGAAGCTATGCTACACTTGAAATTAAATGCAGATAATAATTGATAAATGTAAATCATAATTTATAAATTATAAATATATACATATAAATATAATATAATAAATAATATAATATATAATATAATAATAATATATAATAATATAATATAATAATAATATAAATAAATAATATAATAAATATAATATAAATAATAATATAATATAAATAAATATAATATAAATATAATATAATATTATTACAGGCTGTGAAAGATCTTCCAAGAGTTTTTCTTACCCTGAACTAAATAAAATACAGGAAGAAATAATGAGCTTTAGGGGCATGCTTTAGGGTATAATTATGATTGATTATAAATAAGATTTATGGGCATGCTTTAGGGTATAATTACGAAGATTCCTTGCCAAAATTCTCTGCCAACGAGTCATTCAGTTCTCTCATTCATGCAGCAAATCTTGCAATCATTTGCTGCCATATTCTGGCGAATCGATTGATGCTTCTTGGCCCAGCATAAATACTGGCCACCAGGAGGGGCAGAGTACATGGGGCACGGGGCTAGGGGGCCCCCCTGCCTTATCATCAAAGAATCCATCGAGAGCAGAGCAGAGCAAAGCCTATCAGCAATTGGCATCGACCACAGCCCCACCACAGCCCCAAAAATAAAATAAAACCACAAAAAAGTGCTCGAAAAATCAACGAGCAGCCGAGCCACGAGTTTATTCTGTATTCTGTTTTCCGTATTTGTATTTGTTTTGTTTGATTTTTGGTAATGCAAGCGACTGGCAATCAAAATGTTATCAATCAGTGGCAATCATCATTAAAAGTTGGCAGTGCTGCTGCGGCAGGGGGGCAGTGGCAGGAGGGGATGCCAAATCGATGGCGATTAGTGGGACACTCTCTGTGTCTCTCTTTCTCTCTCTTTCTCTCTATCTCTCTCTGTGTGCTGGCTGTCTAATTAGCTACCATTTACCTTCCTTCCTCTGGCTGTGGCTGCTGCCACTGCTGCTGGCCGACTTCTGCCTCTGATTCTGCTGCTGATTCTGCTGCTGCTGCCTCTTCCTCTTGTGTTGATTCTGTTGCAGCTGCAAGTTCTGATAAGGTTTTTTTTGCTACATCCCATAAGCTTAAGGTTAAGATAAGGCGGCACAAACAGCTGCTGCTGCTGCTGCTGCAGGGGGGGGGGCATGGGCTAATCTCCGGCGTATGCTGCACGTGCTCTATCTTGCGCGCTGCTTATCCCCCTCGCGCTATCTCTCCCTCTCTCTCTGGAGAGTTATGCCCCCCCGCACCCCTGCATCCCTCCACTCCGCATTCCGTTTCTCTGGAGAGTTATGCAGAGTTCATATCATTGCAACAAGGGGCAGCAAGGCAAGCGAATGTCGTACTATCAACCCACACGTGTATCTCTCTCTCTCTCTCTTGCACCTCTCTTTTCTCTCTCTCTCTCTCTGTTTGATTATGTAATCTGGGTCAAGCGAAGTATTTCCCAAGCATCCGAAACGCGCAACGCGACGCGACACGGCGCGCGTGGCAAGAGCAACAAGCAGCAGCAGGCAGCAGCAGGCAGCCAGCAGGCAGAGCTTTGCATCTGCCAGATACAAATGTATCTGCGGCCACTGGCAGCGCCCTGCTGGGCTCCTGTTCAGCCACACACAAGGAAACACACACAAACGCCGTTGAACGGAGTGACGGGAAGTGTGTGTGCAGAGAGAGACGGCAATAGCGAGAGACAAGGAGAGACAAAGAGAGACAAGGAGCGACAAAGAGAGAGTGTGAGATAATGAAGGATGTGGAGGAGAGAATGCTGGTATTGTTGTTGTTGTTGCTCTCCTGTTTTGATAGATAATTTCAGTGAATGGCTGGAATAGAAGGGCGACTACAGGAGGGGTTGCAGGATGCCAAGGGGAGTGGGCATAGCCATAAAAATAATTGCCAAACAAAAGGGGGAATACAAGAGGTGCTGCACTCCTTTTGGGTTCCATTGGCAGGCAGCTTGGGGAACCACAAAAATGGAAGCCACATTGGCTGCACCCATCCTCATTTTCTGTGGGAAAAATTAGCATTGAAAGCGAAGTTTGTGCAGTTCAAACTGCACGCGTGAAACTCCCAAATATTGCTCACCAAATTGAAGCCCAATCTGTCAATATTCTGCCCAAAAAAAGGGAGTAGAAAAGGAATCCCTGCTAGCAGAAGTTAAAGAATTTTCGGAGCTAATGGAAGGCTGCCAGATGATGGCTAGGCAAGGGCACACATGAAGTGACTTATCGCTCACAGTTGACAGCCAAAATGCTGCCCCCAGAGGCACAGAGGAAGCTTCTCTGAAGGGCAGAGCCCTCCTCTAGTTTGGGGGTCTCCCCAAAATGTGCCACCCTCTGCTCTGCTCTTCTCTTCGCCGCTCTACTCCCTATCACACCTGCGAATCTCACTTTCAACCTGCGCTCACACTTTGACTTCCTGTCCCTGTCCCTCGCCCTGCCTCTGTTCGCTGCTCTCTCTCTCCCTTTTGATTGTGTGTGTTTTGTGTATCGCACACACGCAATGAGAAGGATATCTGGACTGGAGCTGGAGGTGGAGGTGGAGCTGGACCTGCTGCTGCCACCCTGAAAATAGAGCAAGGACTATAGGTGCTGGTGCCTGCTGCTGCTGCTGCTAGCTCCCACTTCCTCCTCTGACTGCTGGCTGCTCTGCTAGTTCCCGCTTCCTCCTCTGAGTCCTGCTGCTGCTCTGCTAGTTCCCACTTCCTCCTCTGACTGCTGGCTGCTTCATGCCTCTTATCGCTGCTGCTGCCTCTGCCTCTGCTGCTGTCGCCTGCTGCCCCCCTGCTGCTGCTGCTCCTCCTCAGCGAATGGCTTGGCACATTCCACACGGGCGATAAGCAGCACACTACCCTGCCCCTTATGCCCCATGCCCCATGCCACTCTGCCCCTTTCGCTCCTGCGCCACGTCCATCCATTCAGCCACCGAAAAATGTTTGTTTATCATGGGGCATGCAGCAGGCGGCATTTTCACTTCAGTTAATTAAGTGAAGGCCTTCCAGGACTAGCCTCCAGATGGGCGTAGGTTGGGGTAGGGTGGGGCAGGGGGTGGGTGGTAGGAACTGCTGATAACAGCGGGCCAGGGGGCGTGGCTGGCAAATCAATTGGTAGTTTTCAGAGGCATAAAAGAGTTCATTCTCTCTGCCTGCCCCCCAAATCTCCATCTGCCTCCCTTACCCCCTCCCTCTCCCTCTCCCCCTCTCTCTGTGTGAAAGCGAATGATTTCATTTAACAATTTTTTGCATTCATTGAATGCAAAAATTGTGCAACATTTTCCAACACTGAAAAGGCGCTTGCATTATCTGGTGAAGGGTGGCATGAGGGGGGTGCGGCAGTGGCTGGAACGAGGGGCGAGGGGCGAGGGCTCTGTCCTGTCAACCGGTTGTCATTGTTTTTGCCTCTCGGAATGGATTTCTGCTCCGCTTGGTTCGTTCCACGGGGTTAAAACCTCAATCCGCCATCCATCCTCCATCTCTGGCTCCTGCCCCCCCGCCACCCGCTGCTGTATGTGTGTGTGTGTGTGTGCGTGTGGCGATAAGCAACACTCTGCTGCTGCCTTCTGGTGGCATGTCCTGCCACTGTCGTCCCGTGGCCCTGGCTTCATATCCTTGCAGGCAGGCGGCAGGCAGGCAGGCGACTGCTCCAGAGCCGGTTGAATGATAAGGCCAGCAGCGACAACGGCAAGTGAAAATATTCCATGAGCCCGCGAGCAGAAAATGGAATTCCACTCGCCGGCGCACAACAACGGAGTGGAAAGCACAAGGGACGCAGCGGGCAGCGAGAAGAGGCGGGTGTGTGGAACAGGTGATAGCAGCACCTGCTGCTGCTGCTGCCCAGCAACTATAGTAGTAGTACCTGCCACATGCCGCATGCCTCTCCTGTTGGCCATTTTTGTCGTCTGCATTCAGAGTGAGCTTCGAGCGTCGCCTTGCCTCGCCTTGCCTCGCCTCGCATCGCATCGCGTCGTTTCGCTTATCTCTGGCAGCAGTCGTCGCAGGACAAAAACCTCTCAGTGCAACCCAGCCACCACCCACCACCCACTCAGGACACTGACAAAAAGAGGAAAATCTTCTTGATGTTTTACAGATCAATTTCGGTACTGAAATAGGCCAGTAAAAGTATTTAATTTTCAACATTTATTGTTGCTTGGAATCCAAGATATTTGCTCTTTATTCATGCTGGATTTATGATCTATTAAAAGCGCTAAAGTCTCACTGTGTTCCTGCCCAAATAGAGCTTGTAAGCTGATATTTCCAAGACGTTTCTCATCTTTGTTAAATTGATGCGAATTCACATTCAATCAAGCACCAAAATGCTGCTAAGAAATCGAAAATTATTTATTGAATATCGTATATATCTAATAGGTACATTCTAAAAGCTGTGCATGATAATTTTGAACTTAAAATTCGCTTCGTAAAGTTGCAATTTTTGTTTATAAAAATAAATTCCATAAGCCACAAATCTGCAGGTTTTGTTCGGACTCTCTTCAGACTTCAGACTCCCATATTTCTGCTCTCTCCAACGCTAAGCTTTTCTTTGTACATAATATATCAAATGTATATCCAAACCCGACCAGAGTTACCCTTCTCGGTGTATTGTTTTACTTTTTACTTGTACTTAAAACTGTACACCAAGGTAAGCTTGGCCTTCCAGGGCTGCCATTGAACAACAGCGAAGCAATACTGAGGTCCAGGGCTGCCATTGTGATGCATCCACTCAAGTATTGACCAGCCAGTGTTGCCACATCCACTCCATGCATTTATTTCAGTGCAGAAGATGAGTCCTGGTTCCTGCCGCGAATTGTTAATACGGCTACGGCCACGGCCACGTTTGTGTGTCGTCTATGCCGTGTGTCTGTCTCTTTTGCTTACTCTCTTTTAGTCTCTTCCTTTCTCTGTCTCGCTCTTCCTTTTCCCTCTCTTTTTGGATGGAGAGGGGTGGTGCGGGGGAGTGCACACTCCATTTAAAATCTTTTTGCTTATCGCCGCTCGCTGCTCGCCTGATTGATGGCCATAGATAAGACGTGGGCCCAGCCCCACTTTTCTGGTGTGGGATGGGATGGGCAGGGGGTTAGGGCTGCTCCTCCTTCTATTGTTGTTGTTGTGTATGTCCTTGCTGGTTGGTAGGTGGTGGGGGGGGGTTCCTCCTGCCTGCACTGACTGCGCGCGCTGCTCCATTTGGCATTGTTTGGTCCCATTAGCGCCGGGTGCTATCAGTTTTCCCACTCGCTCTGCGGCGAGTTGATTCCTCTGTTTTCTCTCTCTCTCTCTCACTCTTTGAGTGGGTGGCTGGTGTCCCTCTGCCCCCGTCCCGTCCACCCCCCTGAATGGCTGAGTGAGAGTTTTGCGATAAGAATGTAAAATATAAAATATGGCGTTGGGTTGCTCCGTTCCATTGCCCATATCTCTCGCTCTGTTTCGCTTTCGGAGAGCATTTGAGGAATGTCCTTTTTGTGGCCAGAGCCAGATCCCCCCGACTCCTGCTGCTGCTGCTGCTGCTGGTGCTGGTGCTGCTGTTCCTCTGGCAATGCTTGCCACACTGCCTCGGCCACTGCCACAGCTGCTGCTGTGTTGGTATTTTGTCAATTTAATGGCTCCCGCCCGCTACACTGCGACAAATGCTTTTGGAGACTCTGTGCCACACACTCGCACACATCTCCCTGATACCCCCTGATACCCCCTGACCCTCCCTCCCTCCCTCTTTCGCTCTCTGTGAGCATTGCTTATCAGCTGCAGCGTTGTCCTGCGTGCCTCCGCTTCCTCTGGCTGGCCGCCGCTACTCTGATTCTGCCTTGCAGTTTGTCATTTGGCTGCAGTTCTGGAGGATTTATCATTGTGGCCCAGTCACAGGACACACACAGCCACACACACAGCAGCAGCAGCAGCAGCAACAGGATAAAGGATAAGCGCCACCCGCCGCCTTCATGCGTTTTTGGTGCGTGCTTTAATGAACATGACTTTTATTTATGCGATGGACCTTCTCTGTACATCCTCCGCCTCCTCCTCCGCCCCTGCTGGCTGCTGTAAGTAATTTGTAATTTACGAAAATTGTTATGATCCCGGGGGGGAAAGTTGAACCTTGACCCGCTGGCACGGACGAACATTCGCTCTGCCTGGCCCCACGACAAATGCCTTTTTTATTCGACCAGAACTTTCTGGGCGATACAGATCTTTGGGACGAGGATGGATATGTCTGCCCAAGGAGCGCAGGACAATGACAATGATGATGAGGCTGCTGCTGACGATGATGATGATGACTGGAGAGAGAGCCCCGAGCCTTCGGGGCTGAGCACTTATGACGATGTGGTAGGTGGTGGTGCCACGCACACACATGCGAATGTAAACGGTTATGATTTTTATGGTGCGACCCCAAAAACACTTTCGGAGCATGACTCACGCTGCCGCTGCGCCTGCCTGCTGCAGGGGGCAGCATGGGGCACACACAGGAGAGACTGTAACTGAAACTGAAACTGAGACGCTGAGAGGGAAGTGGAACTGGGAAAAGGAATGCCAACTGATAAGAGCCCATGCAGAGCAGCGTTTCCGATGATGCCTGCTGCCTGATGCCTTCGCCATCGTCTCCTTGTCTCCCTGTCGCACGTTGTCATCTATCCACACACACACGCACACCCGTGTGTGGCCCCCCCTGCATATGTGTGGCTTGGCAGGGCGCTATCGGGAATGAATCAGGCAGGGTAGGAAGGTTCACTCTCAGATTGAGACAGACATTGTTTGGGCGCTCACTGGCAGAAAGGGTACAACAGCTGGGGGCACAGGTTGGAGCCAGGGAAGTTCAAGCTTGCGCTTTTGCTCTCATTCTCTTGGTTTGATTTTGTGATTTTTGCTGCCTAGAATAATAATAATATTAATAGATAATATTTAGCCAACAATATTATATTACTTCACTCTTAAAATTAAGTTTAAGGAGTCTGTTCTAAGCTGAGAACTATAGATAGCATAATGCTGAACAACTTCTGGCAAATAATGAGCCATGTTCTACGTTCTATGATATAATAATTGCTAGAGCAGACGCCACATTGATTCATAAAGATGTAGAACATTTCTAGTCTTCAAGCCATACGCTCGCTATGCCTCAAAATTTGGTACTCTTCATATAGGGCGTAAAAAAATTAATATTTTGCATTCGATTGTAATCAAATTCGGCGCACTGCTAGAAAAGATAATCATCTGTGATTCTGCATTTGAGGTTCTCTCTTATCTTCAAAATTGTGGATGCCGCAAGAACAGATTCAGAGATTTAAAGAGCCAGAAAAAGGCTTGGAAAAATATTCGATTGCATAAATCTTGTACTAGATGAAAATAGCTCCGAAAATAAGTTCTAATATCGTTTCAAATTCCCAATCCTTCAAGTGAGCATTCCCTAAGACTGCAGTCTCCCTTCCTAATCTGGCAGTAAGTGTATGCCCAATTCGTCAGATGCCTTGACATTCCATGTCCTCCCACTGCTGATTGCCAATTGAGGCGCTGATCAAGTAGTCAGGCACCCGAAAGAGGTATTCCGATGAGACAGAGAGAGAGAGGGAGAGCAGGAATACCGTGAGAGGAAGAGAATGGCAGGAGAAGAGCGGGCGAGAGGCGTGTAAAATATTTTTATTGCACCTTCCTTTTATGATGGCACTTCCGGCTGCGATAGCGGGCGACATCGTCATCGTCGTCGTCGTCCTCGCTGCTCGCTCTCGGTCTCGGTCTCGAGGCCCCCGTTATCCACTCGAGATCTTTTGACGCACTGTGGAAGCCGTTGACAGGCGAACGTCAAAGGACGCAGCAGATACTGTGGGCAGGACAGAGCACAGGGTACAGCGGACAGACACAGATACAGGAGAGCAATTAGCTTTGGCTTTGGCTTGGGCTGTGGCTGTGGCTGTGGCGTGTGCTGTATCTGCATCTCTCTACCTGAGGCACAGCCCTCCTACGTGGTGCGCGTCCGAGTCCGAGTCCGTCCGAGTCTGTCTCGGTTTTGGTTTCCTTTGCAGTCTCGACATTTGCTCATTTGATGACTGGCGACGGGCGACGGCGACTGACTCCCGACCCCGAGCCGAGCCGACCCCGACCCTTCCCTAAAACGTTTACTGTTTTACAAGCCACTTTTGAGCTCAATTTGCGTACAGGCGACAGGCAGACAGACAGGGTCAGAGAGACCGATGGATGGTGGGAGGGCGGGAGGGAGGCAGGCAGGGCTTGTCTCAATATCGGTTATAGGATCATTGACACTTTTGTCAGCCGTCGCGCCCGCGTCATCTCTCTCACATTACGAATGTCGCCAAAGGAAAGACACAGAAAAAAAAGAACGACGGAATGGGCGCAGGTTTTTATGGCTTGACTTTCGCCTTCTCTCTCATTTAAATCTCAGGGAGAGCAGCAGAGTGCAAGAGAGAGAGAGAGATCCGAAGTCTGCGCCTCTGCTTTGTGGCTTTTGTTTTTGCTGGGCTGCCTTTAACGACGTCAACTTGACGCCGAACTAATTGATGCGATAACTCGTGTTTATCACTCACTTACGAGTAAGAGAGAGAGAGCGAGAGAGTGAGTGGGAGAGTGGGAGAGAGCGCCCAAGGCAGCGGCAGGGCAGCGTGGTTAGAGCGAGAGGAGTGAGTAGTGCCGAAGGGCGTAGAGGGCGCCGTATTCAAAACAGAACCAGCCAGTCTCAGGCTCAGTCTCAGTCTCAGTCTCCGTTGTTGTCGATAACGTGGAAATAATTTTGAAAGCGAACGAAACGAAACGAAACCTCCAGCAACTCCTCAACTGAACTCAACTCAACGGACGAATGGTACGATACGATACGGTTTCCATTTCCATTCCCATTTCTGTTATCGCTACTCGGTCTGTGCATTTCTGCTGCTGCCGCTGCCGCTGCCTCTGCTGCTGCTGCTGCTGCCCTTTATCCAATATTTTAATCTCGCACTTACCAACGGATGACTGAACGAACGAACGAAACGAACGAACGGACTGTGGAGGCTCCGTCTACGGCTTCGGCTCGGCTCCGGCTCTGGGGCGATAAGGAATTTTTACGATGGCCGAAAAGGAGAGCAAGAGCCGCCCCAGAAGGGCACAAGGGAATGAGTTAGAACGGGGCAGCAGGCAGGCACAGCAGGCGGGGGGTTGCAAGTGTTGGCACCCGCATAGAGTGGCGGCGGCGGCGGCGGCTTCCTGATGATGCATTAAGCATATTTTATGACCACTTAGCAAGTAAGAGTCGAATGCCGCGAATGGTGGCACTGCCACCAACAGAAACAACAACCAGTGGAGAGGCCTTCAGAAAGGAGGTCAATAAAACGGGCAAAACCATTGGGTATCCGTATGGGTTTTATAGCAGATCAAATGCTGGAAGAAGTAGAAGAAGCTGCCTGTAGATTAAAGATAGATCTTGGGTAGGATAATCGATGAGTCACCAAAGGTAGGCAGAGTGGAGAGGAAACAGAGAGTGGAGGGGAGACAGAGAGTGGAGAGTGATTCAGATGATCCCTCAGTAGTATGGGATTTGTTTAGGCATTTGCAGCATGTTTTATGGGAACGAAACTCTCATCAATTTGTGCAACTATCAGGAAACTAATGCTAAACAAAATTCCAAAAGAGTGCTAGAAAAAAGAGACACAGTTCCCACTCAATGTTCAATGTGCTGGATTGAAATCAAGTGGGGATGAAAATGCAATCTGCATGCGAGCATAATTGAATAATTCGAATCAGAAGCGCTAAAGATCAAAGACGTGACATGTGAAATGAGGGATGAAATCAATCTGTCAAAGATTATCCAACATGAGTTGGTTTATCTAGCAATTTCATCTCATGCCCAGCTCTAAATTGAATGATGCTCCGCAGCATATGGTAGCTACTCGTATAGAGTGTTTTTGAAGAACTTACGGAATGTCAGACATCAGAGGGACAGATTAGATTCGTGGACAAAAGAGACACAAGAGAAGCGTATATGAATTACGAATAATTTGAGCTCTAAATGTATCTTGATATTTGGCTGCTTTTATGGATTTATGTACATATATCCATTTTAATCCATTAATACAGAGAAATAACATAAATAAATACATTTAAAATATTTCTAAATTTTTAAGAAGCCACTCAAAATCATGGTTTTTTTTATTTTCTATTATTTTTTTATTAATAGCTTTTAATATGAAATAATATTTATTGGTATTGAAACATACACATTCTTGCACATAACATATTTTTGTTTTTTTTTTTATTTTTATAAATAAATCAGAAGTTCTTCAAGCGGTCTTTCAAGAAATTCGACGGAGCCATTGTCATCTCCCATATTGTCTAGTGGTTAGGATACCCGGCTCTCACCCGGGAGGCCCGGGTTCAATTCCCGGTATGGGAAACTGTTAAAAGTTTCTTTTTTTTTTTTTTTTTTCGATCAGTGACCACAGAAAATCTATTTTTAATGTTTGAAAAATAAAACAAACATATAAATATTGACGGCACCTGTTCTAGGAGATATCTAGCTAATATTAAAATGTCAAAATTCATATTAAAAGTCGCAATGTGACTCCCCTTTCTATTTAACCGCTCCTGGCAAGGGTTAATGTTCACTTTACGAATTACTTATGACATTTCATTTTGTCATCCTCCTTGTACCCCCATCCCCTGTGCCCTTCCACCCCCTGTGCCCTTCCACCCGTCTGTGGCGTCTGTTTGCCAGCGATAATTCCTGCAACCTCAACACTGAGCCACCGCCGCCTGAGCCTGAGCTAGCAGTCGAGAGTTGAGTTCTTAATCGGCATTTTCAGAAATATATTTGCTGCCTCCACTCATGCCTGTACCCTAGCATGCCATACCATCGTGGGTCTTGTCTGGTCTCAGGTTTCTGGTCTGCAGCCGCAGCAGCAGCAGCAACAGCAGATACGCGGCATGAAATTTAAATCACTTTGATTGATTGCTAGATTAGCAGCGAGAGAGAAGGCCAGGCCAACCAAACGAACAAGAAGAAGAAGCCAATTGAGAGTGGGATCTATAGCTGAAGCTGCTGCTGGAGCTGCGGCCTGTTGTCTGCCGCTGTGGTTCTGTTCCTGTGGCAAGGTGGCAGCCAGCGATAAGTGGGGCACGGCACACCACACAGAGACAGATACAGAGACAGAGACGCAGGTGGGTTGACTGACTCTCGCTCTCGCACCTTTTTGCTTATGTTAATTGATTTAATTTCGCTACAATGAAGTCATCGTTTCTGCTCTGTTGGGGGCTTATCTGTCAGACTTCATAAATATGCGCAGAGCACCCAGCCCTGCCTGGTCCCAGGGGAGTCGGCTCATAAGTTGGGGGGCAGCCACTGTCAGCGGCTCAACACCTGCTGCTGCTGCCGCCGCCGCGTGAGAGCGAAGCGGGGCAACTCAAGGTTGAGCAGTTTTTCAGAGGAAATGAGTGTTGAGCAACTCTGCTGCTGCTGCTCAGCAGCTCCATTGATTATATAACACTGACCCTCGTACTCCACTGTTCGGCTTGGGGGGGAATGAGTGGCGTCTCGTCGCCCCTCTTCTGTGGAATGAGACTCCCCCCGTTCATACAATTTTTGAGACCTGACTTCAATGTGCGCGTTTCGAGTTACAGCAACAATTTGTATGCCCATTAATCGTAGAGTACAAAGGGAATGTTGTGTTGCAGAAAAAAGAACTGGGGAGATTTCATAGATCTAAATATCTACATATATGTATGTATGGCAATGTTTTTCAGCATGAACATCTGGAGCTGGAGGGCTATTGGAAACCTTTGGTATCGCTGTTTCGAATAAAAATAATAAAATAAAAAAAAAATAAAAAATACCCGCAATCCGCAATATTAAAGATATTGATCAGAAACTTTTCACATGTGTAAATAGGACTATGTATTATCACTGTATTACCTGTTTGTTTGCTTAGTGGTGTTATCTACCCAGAAATCGAATTTAAGCAGACGATCGGGTAGCATTTTATCTTCTACACATAAAACCGAAATCTAGCCGAACATTATATAGCCCTGTTGTATCTAGCCTTGCAAAAATTTAGCCAGAATGATTATATTTCAATGATTAGATCCTGTGTGTTTTAAATTTCCAGAATATAGAATTTTTTAGAAATTAGACTGCAACTTTTTGCACCTTTTATCTAGCCATAAAATAACATTAAGCCAAAGTTCTGCAATCCAAAAACTGATTGCAGGATATCTTTGCAGTCGAATCGCTTCACTGTAGCCTTCTCTCTTGTTTCGTTTTTTGGAGTTTTGTGGCATGAAGAAGCAGAAACAACAGCAACAACAACAAACAACAAAAAACAAAAAGTTGAGTAGATTTATTTCAATGATAAATGTTTTTTCATTGTTGTTGTTGTTGCTGGTTTTTGTTGGTGTTGTTACTTTATGCTTTGCCACAATCACAACAACAACAACAGCGAATAATCTTAACGATCCATCTACCCGAAAAGCGAACGAAATGAAATAAAGCGACGAAAGAGACAGACAGATAAAGGGAGTGAGTGAGTGAGTGAGTGAGAGAGAGAGAGAGCGAGCGCTGGGGAGTGTGTGAGTAAAACAACAAGTAAAAGCGATAAAGGAGTTCAATCTTCCGACTAAAGGATACCTGGGATATATGTTATATAATGATATTGAAAACCGATAAATACAGCAACAATTTCGGGTTAAGATTAATATTTTATGAATAGTATTGCTAAAAGGGAATTAATTTTTATAGGTGAAAAAGAGAAACGAAATTTAAACAATGAAAACTTATTTTTCCTGTGAGATCTGGCATAAATATAAATCCAAGCCAATATGGATAATTTTTGAATATTTATGGATATGGGCAGATAAATATGTAAAATATAAAATTTAAAAAAATAAATAAAATATGTTCAGATCTATGAATACCACAGCCAAACCACAGCATAGAACCATGAACACAGAGATGTCCCTTACATCCAAATTAGTTCCTTCAGATTTGAGTATGGTAACTTTGATAACTATGGGAATGGAATGATGATATTCGGTAGGTACGTGAAAGGGGCATGAATATATCTATTAATATTTTGTGGATTGTGTGAAGGAATACACGAAAGGAAATAAACCTATTAGAGTCCATATTCAAATCTGCTGTAGCTCTCGCTTTTTCCCAGTGTAATGAGTTCTGTTCCTATGGCATATCTCCCCACAAAATCCATATACCATCGTTGTCCTCAATTACCAGGGTATACCAGCAACAAAGCAACAAAACAAAGCAATCCCCGAGTAGAAGTAGAAATAACCCAAAAAAAAAACATAAAGTAAAAAAAAAACAGCAACAACTGTGCGCTTGCTGTGGCTGCTTTTGGGCCTTATCAGCGTCAGGATCTTATCGCTTCGGCTGCATCTGCGCGCTGGCTGGCCGGCTCGCTGCTTGGCTTCAGCTTCAGCTTCGACTGTGGCTTCGGCTGTGGCTTCGTCTATGCTCGCGGAGTTCGGAGAGCCATCGAGGTCGACGTCGCTGCCTGTCGCTGTCTGGTGTGCGGGTGAGAGCAAGCAGCGCTACAGGCGGGGGAGTACTGTGCTGCGTCATATGCAATTGCAGCAAACATTTTGATACCCCGTAGCATTGACTTTTGGAAGAATTATATTTGTGATAGCCTGTACCCCGGAAGTGTGTGTATTTTATGAGTTTTTAGAACAGAACTTTTGATTTTTGAACAGAATATGGTTAGGAAGATATCGAGGTACATATGTATATGCCGCCTGTCTCTGAGTTTATTTCTGCGAAAGCAAGTCCCTTTGCTTCACAGGGCATAGCTAAAACTTTCTACGGAATAATACAAATAATTGCTCGCAAAGATCGATTTACTGGATCATATTTACAACTGCCTTGGGAACAATCTGCTATGCGAAAACCTTTTAGTGTTCGCATTTTATTCTAGAAAAAAGCCAACTAAATTCTTTAAAGCAAATCGTACGCGTAGTTTCTTATTAGTTATCCCAATCATAATTGCGATCAGTCTTCAAGGGTAACGCCAGCTTCGTTTTGTTTATCGCAGCTCAAGCGTTTTCTTTCATATTTTTTTCTGTTTGTTGCTGGTTTTTCTCTTTATTTTTAGCATATTTTCTTGAAAACGCTTTTTGTTGCTGTTGCTGCTGCTGCTGTTGGGTTTTCTGTGTGTGTTTCTGTTTGCTGTAATCAGCAGACGTTGATCTGTCGCATTTGTTCATATTTATGTCAATAAATGAGCACGTAACAACAATGACACACATAGATACACACACACACAGACACAGACGCAGAGGCAGCTACAGACGCACGCATCGGAGAGACATGTGTAAGATACTTGTGGCAACATAATTGCAAAACAATTGTTAAGACACAGCCAGAGAGATAGAGATGGAGCAGAGATTAAGCCAAAGCAAAAGAGAGAGAGACAGAGATTGGCCGAAAAAGTGTGGCTAAGGCGGCAGGGTGTATGCAAGAGAAGGTGAGGCGGAAAGAATGCTATTTGCCACTCACTTTTACCATTTCCCACCTTTACCTTTACCTTTCTGCTCAATGAACCTTCGGGGGCCCAAGCCAATGCCACATACCAAGTGTTTGGCGGCAGTTCAACACCCCAGCAACGAGCCACCAACAACCAGCAACAACCAGGAACAACCCGCAACAACCTCCAGCGGCAAGAACAACAACTGTTTGTTGCCGCAGCGAGGGGCAGGCACATTTATCAACAAAAACAACAACAACACTGAAACACAAACAGAAAAAAAAGAACCTTTTGCAGATATTCACGCATGAAGTGTTTATCGCGCTGCATACTCGCAAGCGCGGAACAGAAACAGAAACAAAAACAAAAAACAAAAGCGGGGGGTAAAAAAAAAGAGGAAAAACCAACACCCACAAAATGTGAAAAATATGCGATATTCTAACACACACAAACGGGGGAAAACCAACACACACACAAGCAGGGAGAGGCAAGGAAAGGCGAAAGTCATTTGAAATTAAAAGGTGTAGCGAATATGGCGATACCCCTTGGGGGGGAGAGCAGTGTAAATGGGAAAGGGAAAATGTGCAGAGAGACACATGTATGAAAGTATGATGAGTAACCTTGTAGAAGGAGCATCAGTTGTGCTATGGGGAAAAATCAAACCGAAATTCAAGATATGCCAAGCCAGACTTGATGGAACATCAAAAAATCATTTACTCAGTTTCTATATGGTATGAATTTATGCATTAATCTACATGAATATATACAAAATAATCATGCTCATAATTTTACTGGAAAATTCTAAGGGAAACATTTTAGGTGATAATTTTTTAAGAATTAAATTTCTGCAATTTCTAGATAATATAAATAATAATTATTATCAATTATTATATTATATTATATTATTAATTAATAAAAAATTATTTAATTTAAATATATTTCACTCAACAGAGATACAATCCAATCTATATACCCCTAATATACATGTACCCTAGGGTACAGCAAAGTCGCGACGTATGCAATGCTGTGCAATGAAGGGGTGTCACATGGCAGCAGGGGGGTTGGGTGCGTGGCTGGTGGCAAGCGGCAAACGGCAAGCGGCAAGCGGCACGTTTAATGAATCTAATTAAAAGTCAACAATGGCAAACGAGATAATCGTCATAGAGAGGCAGAGCCAGAGGCAGAGGCAGACAGCAGCAGCAGCAGCAGGAAGGAGGGTGCAGCCACAGATGGCAGGGAGTGCGGCGGGGTAAGGGGGTTTTTGGGTGGATTTAACGCTTGCCACAACGCATGCGCAACATGCAGACACAACAGCTGATTAAAGAGATACAGAGAGGGGGAGAGAGTGGCAGAGAGAGGGGGAGAGAGCGCGCTGCTATTAGATGCTTATCGCTTGAGAAAGAAGAAAACGTTTTTGCATCTGCAGAAAAAAAAAGTTGCCAGGGAAATGGAAATAAACCAAACGCCGATAAGCATCAGAGGAGGAGCAGCAGCAGGAAAAAGGAGGTGGGTGGGGGGGAGAAGAGTGGCTGAGAGGGCAGACATAAAGATAGATCAACGCTGCGCGATTATAAGCCAGAGAGGAATGAAGGAAAAGCTGAACAAAAGCCCCCGAGAGCCCAAAAAAAAAACAACAACTAAAGAGAGAGAGAGAGAGAAATGAGATGATGGAGATGTGGAGATGCAGATACAGAAGAGATACAGCTGGAGGGGGATGCGGATGGGGATGGGGATGTGGAAGTGGATGTGCTGGATGGGGCGGGTTGCAGCAGGTGGAATAAGTCCGACGAATGATAACAGATCCATTCCACTGTAGCCGCAACTCCACTTCCACTGTGCTGCCTTCCTGCCCCTTCCCCCCGCACCACTCTGCTTGCCGTTCCCCTGCCCACCCCCCAGCTGTGCGCTGTGCACCGTTCTCTGTTTCGCTTCATGTGCATTTCTCAGATACAGATACACAGATACAATTAAACACAAAACGCTTATCACTAAGCAATAATCAGAATTCCATTAGCCGTAGACGCGATATCGCTCGCAAGCATCTCCTCGCACAGCCAACACACACAGCACACAGCACAACACACCCCTCCGCAGCCAAATGTATCTTTGTATCTGTATCTGCAACTGTGTGTGCGTCTGTGTGTGTGTCTGTGTATCCGTTTGTTGCCGCTGCTGGTTGGTTGGTTTGGCTTGGCTTGGCTTGGCCTGGCCTGGCCTGGCTCGCCTTCCCAACTCATTCGCTCGCTCGCTGCTCGCTGCTCGCGATGTTATCTAACTGCGCGCCGCACCGCGCTCTCCTTATCAGTGCTTTATCAGTTTTTGTTTCGAATAATTTCGAACCGACGACGAAGGAAGTCGACCACAGCAGAGGCACAGGCAGAGGCAGCGAGCAGAGAGCTGGGAGCTGGGAGCAGCAGCGGCAGCAGCAGCGGCTGTGTGTGTGGAAGATATCTTATTTCAGTTGGCAGCGAACCGAGGAGCCGGGCCAAGCGACTGCGACTGCGAGTGCGAGTGTTTCGGATGCAGATACGAATCCAAATCCAAAGAGAGACAGAGCCAGAGAGACAGATATATAGAGAGAGAGAGAGAGAAAGAGAGAGAGCGCGACTCTTGAGTGCGACTGAAGGCAGAGATAGGGCAGCAGATAGACGTTCTGGCAGACACTGGCAAATGAAAGATAAACCTCCTCAACGTCCACATCCACAAGATACAATATATATCCACAGACAGCAGAGACAGCAGAGACGGCAGAGGCAGCAGAGACAACAGAGACAGAGCCACATCCCGGCATCAACAAACATCAGCTGTGCCTCGTCAGCGCCCGTTGCCGGTCGGTCGGTCGGTCGGTCGGTCGCTCGGTTCGTCGTCGTCGTCATTCGATTCGGCCAACTCTCGGTATCTCTTGTATCTCTCACACAGATACTCTCGTACACACACAGATACAGATACAGGCGCACACACGAAAATTTCATTACTCACCGCCGCGCCGCGCCGGCCGCCCCAGCAGCGCCTGACACTGAACCGCTGCTGCTGCCACTGCCACTGCCTGCTGCCTGGTGCCTGGTGCCGTGCCCCGAGTTTCAGTTTGCCATAGAACGCGGACCGAGCAGCAAGCGGACACTCGACACACGACGCACAGGCCAACAGATAGAGATATCATCACGTTCGTCATATTAAATACGAAAATTTGAATAATACGCGTGTTGTTCGTGAGTGCCAAACGAGTGGCAAGTGAGTGTGAATGAATATCCCCAAGTGAATAATGGCAAGTGAATGAAATGCTAACCCACGAGAAACAACAACAACAACAACAACATGTGTGTGATCAAAAGTGAAGCCAAAAAGTAACGAAAAAAGGAAAGAAAAACTAAACCTCGGATTAGCCGCAACAACAGCAACAACAACAACAACAATGCTAAGCAGCAGCACAAGAGGTGAGCGAAGTGGGTGTTAAAGTGCAGGTTAAACCGCAGCTTAAAGCTGGAATAAAGGTTTAAGGATGGTGCTGAGGAAGGGCATGGCAGAAAGGCAGAAGAAATGCAGCAAAAAGCTGGCATGGGACTGGGACTATTTTCAGTTTTAGAGTACGAAAAGTGGCGCTGTAGCAATGATTCACTGGAACGGAAGGGATCTTTGTAGATGTAAACAAAGTTAAGCGGAAATTAAAGCAAGTTTATGAGTCTACGGATCTAAGCTGAACATCAGGCCAGAAGAACACAACAGAAACAACGAAATGGAAGCCATTAAATTAGCTTAAACGTGAACCAAATAGCGCTGGGCAGCAGCTAAAGTGAGACTAGAGCTAGTAGACAGTTGCAGATACATTAAGCATAGATACACCCATAAGATGTATAGTCCCACAAATATATGTGGCTAGTGGTGCTAAATCGGAGGCAGATCTGCCGCACAAAACAACAAAAATCTATGAAGAAATTCTAAGAAAAGTAAACAAGTAAAATAAAGTTTAAAAACAAAAGGAGACGCAAGCAACAAATGATACAGATCGAGCCCCTGCAAAGATGAATCAACGACTGGGATGGAAAGATCAGAAAACTATAAAAATTAAAGCTGCAGTCACAGTCACAGCCGAGCTTAAACTTTAAACTCTGACTAGGCAGCAGCCCGCTCTCAAGTCCCAGCAAATGACCCACTAAACGGGAACATAAAAGATGATTTCCCAACAAGCAGAAGCTGCTCTCTGAGTGGTAGCCAAAAAGTCAGAGCCAGTTGCGCCACAAAATCAACCTGTAAGCCCGGCCGATGTGTGGGTGTACGCGAGGAGAATGAAATCCCGCCAATTGCTGTCGAACACTTGGACTGCAGACGACTCCTCGACGCACACGTTGAAGGGAACGAGAGGGTTGGGGCCTCAGGTTGCCCTGCCCTGCCCTGCCCTGCCTTGGCTTTGCCCCACGTTGTAGCTGTTGGGGCTCAGGCGACTGTGTCCGGCTGGGCTGTGTGTCCAAGCGTCCGAGTCCATTCCAGCCAGCTTTCAGTTGCTTATCAGTCGACTATCTGCGCTGTGTGGCTTCACATTCATTCCATGGCCAGAGAGCTCCAGAGAGAGAGAGAGCCATGTGTATGTGTGTGCTTTGCTATCTGCAATCTGTGGCAAGCGAATGAGAAGAGGCAGAAGAGGTAGAAGAGGATGAAGAGGCAGAAGAGGCAGCGGAAGAAATAAAAACGAAGGAATTCTGCGGATTGTTGTTATTATTGTTATTATAATTCCTTGAAGTGAATAATCAGCGAAATATAATCAAAAATGAGAGAGAAAAAACAGCACACAAAACGAAAGACGAAGACGAGTCAACGGGTACACTGAGAGTGGGGAGTGGGGAGTGGGGAAGGGGTAGGGGGAGTGAGTGTGTGGTGTGGTGTGGTGTGGTGTGGTGTGCTGTGTGTAGGCTAGTGTACTGCGGTGTGTAGTGCTGTGTAATGGGACTGGAGACGCGCCTGAACACCGGCAAAACTCGGCGACGGACGGGACTACTGTGCGTAGCCCCCAAACACACACGAAACACACATACAAACACACACAACAGAGATACAAAGATACAAAGATACTAGAAACAGAACAGAAAATGGGCGGGGTGGGCTGTGGCGGGGCGGGTTCTGGTGGGGACAGGACAACACAGAAAACAAACAGTGTTTCACTCGAACAGCAATTATGATGATCGCCTATAGTGCGGCTAATCGTAATCCCCTCAGCACACAGCGGATTATCTTTTAGCTATTATGGAAGGGTGGTGCAGGGGGTGCAGGGGCGAAGTCGCATGAAAGCTGCCACAGCAGCTGAGAGTAATATCTGCGAGTAGTCTACTGAAAATAATCAGTTACTTTTACCTTTAAGGGCTAACTATATTTGCAAGACATTTTTCTTTCATTAAGAAAGATCTAACCAGCATGCTAAGGCTTCCCATCAGTGCCTGAAGCCAATTATCTCTTACCAGATATTCATATATTTATATCCACTATAGGGTCTGAATGCATCTTTTCACATTTTTCAACATGCTAATTTTATTAGGAAAGATTACCATCAAAAAGTATTCCAAACAATTAATTTTCTGAGGAAACGATCACTTTTAAATATTTGGCAGGCAAAATTACATTTTTAATTATAGTTTAATTTAGTTTATAGTTTAATTTAGTTTATAGTTTAATTTTTAATTATAGTTTCTGCCCTCATTAATGGCCTTTGTCTATGAGTAAATGCTCTAAATTAAATCCTCTAAATATATGCCCCCTAAATGATTGCCTTGCATATTGGCTCCACCTTAAAAATATTTCTATGAAATTTATCGATCGTTTTTTATCCCTTAGCTGTGTATTTGT
This sequence comes from Drosophila tristis, assembly GCA_018150885.1. Lineage (NCBI taxonomy): Eukaryota > Metazoa > Arthropoda > Insecta > Diptera > Drosophilidae > Drosophila > Drosophila tristis. The sequence continues at coordinate 4,338,381 of JAECWT010000003.1, read as the reverse complement.
AAGATTTATATTTCCAGCATATTAATCTCTGAAATTAGCAGCTCTAAATGTTCTCCTGTGCTGGTTCTGGTCACCCCTAACCATTCTCTGTCCTCAAATGTATTGCTTTGAAAACTTTGAATTTTTCCCTAAAGAAATGTAACTATAATATTTGTAACTCTTCCATTTATAGCACTGTCTGTCTAACAATCTCTAACATTTTGCTCTCCCTGTTTCAGGTGATTGTTCCGATACCACAGAAGAGATGACCGTTGACAGCAGAGGTACGTACCAAGCCCCTGCAGGAGCAAACATCCTGCAGCAAGTGAAACTCCTATCCATCCTATCCTTTATCCTCGATACCCTCCATTCCCCCCAACCCCATCGCTGTCCCGCCAGCCCCGCTGTCCACTGTTCAATCCGCGATAAGTTTAAGCTTAAACGAAATGGGCCAAAGCCAAAAAATAAATTCTTATCTGTTCGAATGCAGGGAAACAGACACTGTCTGTGCCGCTGCCTCTGCCTCTGCCTCGCTCCCTGCCCCCCGCACTCACTCTGTCTCCCGCTCTCCATCAGACATAACCCGTTAATGCCCCAATAATAAATTTCCTCGATGTGTAGACCCTCCCCCTGCTACTCCTCCCCCTCCTGCAACGCTTTTCCCTGGCATTCTGCGGGCTGCTGATATTTTGCCAATAAAAATTTAATCCCAAAAAAGATGAACTGAGGAGAAAGCTCTCTAATTTAATACAAGGTTTTTGTTGTTGTTATCAGTGCAGTGACACTGCGTAGCTGCCCCTGCCACTGCCACTGCCCCTGCCCCTGCCCCATCCACAGAGCAGTGGCTCTCTGCGGTTTTTGGTGATTTTTGACACCTTCAGCAGGACCTCAGCGGGAAAACCTCAGAAACCCTAAGCCTCCGAATGAACCCTTCCACCCGAAATGGAAACGGAATAGCAGCCAAAAAGGGAAGGGGGGACGTTGCCACAAGCCACACACAACCCTCGTTTCAGTCACTTCGATGGACTGCAGGAAATGACAACGGGTCAAGTTCTCTCTGCCTCTCCCTCTCCCTCTCCCCATCTCTCTCTGTTTGTTGTCACCCCTTTGCCTGGGCACTGCTCTTGGCCTTCCACTCTGCCATCCTTCGTTTGCTTCCCCCCTCAACCCGGGGACATGTATTTTGACTTGACTCCGCTGCTGGCCTGGCATGGGGCAGGGCATCATTGGCATCAATTTCATATCACTTCATAATCATCAGGCAATGTCAACGTCATTGAGACGACGCTGTCTCCCATGAACCCATGGCACCAACCCACACCACATCCCCCCACCCCATCCCATCTCAACCCACCCCACTCCATCCCACCCCTCTGTTTGCTTCCGTATTCGCTGCCTTTCGCTGCTTTCTCTGACTGCTCTGCCTGCTCCGCCTGCTGTGCCTTCTGTGTGCTCTATGTTGGACAGGAGCGGACTGCGGGTCTACACTAGTTCTGATAACAGGGAATATAAATAAAATATAAATTTCCCGTGGAACGACAGTCCGACTCATGGAAATAGTCCTTAAGTCTGGAGATCTTTCTAATATTTGATGCTTTTGGCCCGCTTTAAAAGTGAGTCTATAAGCATGTGAGCTGGGACTGTTGTTTAAACGAGTGTCTATAAATTTCTATATTTTCTGGCTTCTGTTTTCTGGAGCATACAGCTACCAAATTCCATGGCTTTGATTTTTAACGATTTATTGGCTTCTTGTCGGTGTTTTTCTGCCACTTTAATGCTTCGAAATTCTACAGAAATTCAGCTGCCAGATCTTCGTAGATCTTATGGCGCGAACTGCTGTAGCAAGTGGAATATTTGCGCATAAAATTATGTGCGAAAAAGACTTTCTAGATATTTCTAGGGATTATTGGGGCACTGCAAATTGCTATCTTTTGGTTAGAGTAATGATGAGATAAATATCTCCTTGAATTCCTATAAAAACCTCCATATATGATGCATCTTTGAGGAATCATTTATCATCTACCAGGAACCCCTTCTCGCGCGCTGTCTTCCTGCTTAAACCGTTCCTGTCGCCTTTTTGATCTAACCTGCAACATTCCACGCCATTTCGCTGCCATCTCAAGCATTCATCATTAATAATCCTTTCCCCGCCGAAAAGCGGGCGGGCAATTGGAGCGCCTCTCCGCGCCCCTCCCCGCCTCACTGCCCATCCAGCAGCAGCAGCAGCAGCCACTCTCTCTCCTATCGCAGCCCTTCCACGTGGCCCGTTTTTGTGCTGCGTCAGTGAAAGATATGCCACAGCAGCAGCCGCACACACTCGCTCACAGCAGATAGGGGACAGGAGAGTCAGGAGGCCAGAGAGTCGAGTGGCCAGTGGGCGTAACAGTTTGCCTAAAAAAAAGTGGGCGTTTGTCTGTTGGGCTAATCTTTATCTGGCTGTTGACACTCCATGGCGACGGCGACGGCGACGGCCAAGCGAACCCGGCACCCAGGAGCACACCGATAGACACACAGGGAGAGGGAGAGAGAGCGGGAGAGAGAGTGAGAAAGAGCCATAGAAAAAGTGTGGCACATTCCTTTGGGGGTCCTCGCCCTACTGCCAACCACCCACCCACCGCACTGGCACTGGCACTGGCCCTGGCACTGGCACTCCATCCTCCCACTGTGCTCTGGCTGTGCCACACTTTGCGTCCAATAGATACGCGAGTTCTGCACTCGTACACTTGCATTTATTTAGCTTGGCTCCATGGATTGGGATTAACTTTAGCGGCAGTTGATCTTTGGTTTGGTTTTGTGGTTTAATTTATGGCTGCTGCTTTGTATCTCTGCTGGCACTGGTATCTGGAGAACACTGAAGGGATCGTACTTATTTATACTATTTCTGTGGATTATTCCCTGCCTTTGTGTGCCCATTTTTGAGGGATTGTGCATGGATAACATTTCCCCTATCATTGCTACTATTTGCTTTGTTTTTTGTGGTTTATTCTTGGTGTAATTTGTGCAGCTTTTACCAATGAAATTTGTACTAGTTCCTGGCAGGGCATACCATCAGCGGTATGCCCTTGCTGCTACTTGTCTCTTTCCTATGCAGATTGATCATGTGCTTGATCATGCTCTCGTGTGACTCTTCAATGATTCACTTTACTGCATTCTTCATTGAATTCTGTGTGATATTTCCTGCCACTCCCAGCACAGGGTATTCCATCTTCCCGATATCTTTTGGCTCTGCTGCTTGGCCTCTGATGTTTTGCTTTTGTTTTTGTTTTGTGGCTTGCTATTGATGGCACTCTGCTTGCCACTGCTGCTGCCACACTTGCTACACTTGGCGCTACACTTGTGTTTGCCTCTGTTGCTGCTGCTGCATCTACTGATGATGATGATGATGACGTTGCTCACTTTTGGCGCTCTTCATTTGCTGTGGCTGCTGCTGCTGTTGCTGCTGCTCCTCTTGCTGCTCCTCCTTTTGCTGTTGCTGCTGCTGCTCCTCCTCCTCTTGCTGTTGTTGCTGCTGTTGTTGTTGCTGCTGTTGTTGCTCTGCTCTTCTTGCCACTGATGATGCTGCTGCTGTGCAATGTACTGTAAGCGCCTGTCTCTGTCCCTGTCCCTGTCCTTCCTGTATTCCCTGTGCGCCTGTCCTTGCCTCTAGTCGTATCTTTGTGTCTCCCTCTCTCTCTCCCTCTGTGTGTGTACATTGGGGCTTTTTATCTATGAAATTCATGAATGCTTTGGCTTATCTTGCAGAATTGCATACTTGCAGCCAGCCACAGAATCCCCCAGCCCAGCCCAGCCCAGCCCGTCCTGGCCTGGCTCTTGTTGGTTGGTTGCCTCTGCTGCCTGCCTGCCTGCCTGCTGCCTGCCTGCTCCTCCTTGTTGTTTGTCCCCGCCCTCCGGTTTGTTGGCTGCCTTCTAATGGCGCTAAGTGGTGACCCGCAAGCCCCACTCCTCCCATGGCATGTGTGTGTCTCCCTCTCTCGCTCCCTCGCTCTCTCTCTCTCTTTCTCTGCTGCTCTAATGGCATTTTATCTATGGCATAATTTTTTATTATGTCTCCCTAGCGCCTCCCTGCCCCTGTGCTTGCTGCCTGCCTGCCCGCCCGTTGGCTTAATGACAATCCTCTGCACAATCCACCCAGAGAGTGAGAGTGAGAGAGGGAGAGAGAACCCCACACGCAGCCCCACACAGCACCACACTCCGACATCAAGTCAAATTGTTAGATAGCTTTTCGGCATGTAATTAATCATTTGACAAGGTTCGAGCTTCAAGAGCTTTACGAAACGGTGGGCAGCAGCGGGGGGCATATGCAATGGTGCGGTGTGTGCGGTACCCACAAAGTTTTCTCTTTTTTTCGAGCGTGGGGGGGCAACATTGCATTTGCTGCGGGCCGCAGGCAGGCAACTGCAGCAATGTGGCGGGGCGAGGAACCAGGGAAAACCATTACACGGCGCTCACGACTCACCTGCGTTATCATTGGCGTTCCATCAACATGCCTCTTACCATATCTCGTACCCCTATGGCCCAACGCAGCCCACCGCAACCCTCTTAACCCCTCTGTGGCGTCGCTTTTTGTTTGGGTTGAAAATATTACGCATACGCGGTGGGGGCACACACGAGAGGTTTGATTGGAAGTAAATATAATTGAAAATAAATGTGGCACATAAGAAGGAGTGAGAATAATTTATCTACATCCTAATTATGATAGAATATTTTTATTTATGTGTACAAAATGCTGAAACTCTGAGCTCTTAAGCTGCCAGTCTTGGGGATAAACTATGAACAGACTTGGGGAAAAACTATGAACAGACTGGGGAAAACTATGAACAGAAAGGCAGTGCATATAAACTACTAAAGGGAGCTGCAATTTCAATTTATTTGGATAAATTCAGTGCACTTTTGGGCTTATGCGCAGAACGAATCATCTGTGAATCAAAGTGTAGACTTCTTTCTGCAGATTATTCTCTCTAAGCGCCAATCCAAAGAGATATCTGACGCTTTGCTGCTTGGCACTGTAAGAGATATCTAATTTTATCACTCCAAAAAATAACGCCGCCTTATTTACCCATCGATTATTCTTCCAATTACTTCCATTTTATAGTTTAAAACTTAGAAAAAACAAACCAGCCAAAAGTCGTCGCCGTAAAGCCAATCCCGAAAGATGGGAAGGGGTCATCTATAGCTCCCAAAAGCTCCTTGAGTCACATTTGCAAAATATTTCGTGCAAGAAAGTGCTGCACCCTTTGCTCTGCCTGCTGCTGCTGCTGCCCCTGTGCGCCACAATTTATTTGGTGATGATAAAGAGTCGTATAATGCTTGCCATATACATAAAAAAATTACAACATAAATCACACACAAACACACACACTCACACACATATACGATATGCCCCACACACACATACAAATTTTTGGTTGTGTTGTATTAAAAATAATATCGTCGTCTGGTCGACGAAAGATAAGAAAATTTATCCAAAGGATTGCGTTTTGGTGTTATGGCCACACACACAAACCACGGCACGACACAAAAAGTGACAGAGAGAGAGAGGAGAGAGGGCCAACCCTGTGGGGCAGCCAACCACCCAACCATCCACCCACTTCTCCTCCTCCTTTGTGTGCGCAACCGCAAGGACAAGGACGAAGGCGCCCAGTGCCCCCCCAAAAAAGGAAGAACTTGAGTCCTGTGTGGCCCGAACATTTTATGACCAAAGGCCCGCCCCAAGTCGAACTCATCATCATCATCAGCAGCAGCGCCCATCGCCCATCTGGCGAGGCAAGTGGGGGGCGGAGTACAGGGCCAGGGCCAGGTCCAGGGTCAGGACTTAGGCCAGAGTAAAGGGGGAAGGAGGAGCAGTACCAGGAGCCACCAGCTGTGATCTGTGGCCAGCGATAACGAGAGAGAATACATTTCATAAATGCCGCGCCACAAAAAGGATTACGAGGCTGCGTTACTGCCACTGCCACTGCCACGGCCACTGCTGCTCCCTGCTCTCTGTCGATATTCGGGGGGATATCCGTAGGGGGCTTCAGGCCGTAATTTATTGTGCAAATAGTATACATTTTATTTGCCACTTGGCTGCTGCTGCCACTGCCACTGCTGCTGCTGCTGCATGGAATATCTATCTATCTCAGCTTTGGGAGGCCTTCGCTTGCCACTTTTAAACTTTGGGGAAATCTAAGATATTCGTGGTTGGAAAAGGCAATGCAAAGAGAGGGATATATATATTTATTATTTGTTGAATAGTGCAGAGAATCAAGAAGAAACTCTGCTAAATAAACAGAGGAAAGCGTGGTAAATATTTCTGCATTAATTTGTTTTAAATCATAGAAAAATTGAACTCAAATGCCAGCGAAAATTTGACAGCTTCAAAGATTAAAAATTGCACTAATGAAGCGCCAGCTATTCAGCTTGTAATTAGCAGACAAATTTACACCTTATAATAGCTGATGGAACGGACATATTAAGGGTATACTTGTAGGCCCATGTGGTACAGGGTAAAAAGATTATTTTTGAGGGGCTTGCCTTTTAGCTTAGAGCTTTGACTTAGAGCCTTTACGCGGGGCAGCCTTAACGCTTTTATAACTTTTGACTTGATCATTTTCTGAACTGTTTTGAGATCCTTTCCTTTGGTGTCTATTTTAATAATAAGTACTATAGAAATTAACTTACTAAAATGAACTAAAATTAACTAAAAATCGAAGCGTGGAATTGCCTGAGCTGTCCTTCAATCAACTGAGAGTGTTCCGTTTCAATTTCCATCACTCTATTTGTGATTATTTATGTATGATTAACACAATATAAAATGCTCTATAAACATGTGATTGAAGAAGGGAAATTCCCTGGAAACCTGCCATAATATTTCAGCCTCAACTTCCCTTGATGGGAACATCTAAAAAGTTTTGATTGAAGGAGTTGTTCCGCCTTTAGCTTTGCCATTTCCTCGGCGTTTGGACATACTTCACTTGTCCCTATTCATTCGTGCTGTGTGGTTTGCTATTGATTGATCCTTTTCTATAAAAAAGAAGGCAGACATTTCTGTCAATGTTTAATCAATTAGTTCGGTCTCTCTCTCTCGCTCCTGCTCAGCCAGCCCACAGAGAATGCTTTGACTGCGGCAAACCCTTGCCGTGGATGCCTTGCCTGGCTCTTCCGCTTGTCATCTAACTTTGACTGGAGCTGCTTTGCTTCGCCCTCCAACCCTTCCACTATTTCTTGTATATTTCTCTCCTCTGCTTTTCACACTTTCTCCCACTCTCATTGCTGTTTGCAGTTGGCTTAGCCGCTGCCTGGGGGCTTAAATCACGCACGAATGACCCTCGTCAATGGGTTATGGCTCTGCCTCGCTCTGCTCTGCCCATGGATGGATGTGGAATGTAACCATCAGCCAATCAACCAATCATGTTGCTTGTTTCCCTTCAATGATTGCCTGCTTGGGTTTTGTTGGCTTGTTTGTTTGGCTTTTATTTGTACAAATCCAGTGCGAAATTCAATCAGCAAGCGAATGCCACAAAACGAATTGAAATCGAGGCAGCCCCCGCAAGGATATTGTCGAGTCAGTGGTGTGTGCTGTGCTCTAACCCTGCCACTGCCACTCCTCACTATCACTCCCCCACTCTCACTCCCCCACTCTCCCCCCCACTCTCCCTTTATTTGTATTCCTTTTTTTTTGCATAAAAGAGCAGCCCTTTTCGGTTGCCGCCTCATTACAAGCTGTTAGCAGGCACTTTGCACTTCATCATCCCAGCAGCAGCAGCAGCAGCAGCCACCAGAAAGCCCCCACAGCAAGGCAGGTAGCCCATGCCAGTACCCCCAGGTAGCCACGTCTCTCCTTCTCCCTCTGCTTCTCCTTCTCCTTCTGCTCCTGCTCCTGCTGCTGCTTCTTTCTGCTTTGGGCCTCCCTGCATTTATGGCTTATTTGCTGCCTGTCAGTCACTTGGCTGCCTCCTGCCTCCTGCGCCGCATGCCCCGCCAAAACCCAACTCATTCGCAACGTTGTAAACGTTTATTGTGCCACCAAAAGAGCAAGCAGCAGGCAGCAGCCTCCATCCTCCATCCTCTGGCTTTTGGGGCCTTCGTGTTTGTCTTGCTGCTGCCTGCCTGCCTGCCTGCTGCCTGGCTGGCTGCTCTCCTCTTGCTGCCACACAGACGCACACACTTTTTGGGGCCTAATTGGTAGGTAATGATGTGTCTGGCTTGCCGCTTTGTTAGTCAGTCGCTGATGACGCTGGGTACCATGGGGCTCGGTTCGGTTCCCTGGGCTGCTCCTTTTTGGCTGCTGCTTGGACTTGGACTCCGCTTGCGGATTCTTGGACTCCTTTTGCGTGTCGGCCTTTTGGCTTTGTTCTCTGTCTCTGTTAACTGCTTGTTGCTGCTGCTGCTGCTGCTGCTGCTTGCCGTTTGTCGCTGACTGCGCGCATCTTGTTAGCAACTCGGACGCCTGTTTAGGCTTGCCCCCTGCCTCTCTCCCTCCCTCCCTCCCTCTGTCTTACCTCTGGCTCGCTGACTGTGGGGTCCTTTGTCTCCCTTTTTTTGTTGCTGTTGCTGCGGCAATTTGATTCGCATTCGCATTCCCATTCCACGATTCCCTGGAGTCTCGCAATTCCCATTCACACAGCTTGCAGGCAATTTTCGCGCCTCCTTAATTTACTGTTGAACGAAAGAAATGTTCAACCCTTCCTCCTGCTGCTGCTGCCCCTCTGGAGGGGGGGATGCTGATTCCTGCTGTTGCTGTTGCTGCTGCTGATTCCTCTTGTTGTTTCGTGTCGTGATTGGCTGATGAACACATCAAAAGTCATCAGCACATCAGCCTCAGCCTGGCAGCAACAACGACACAGAAATTGCACACAGCGCAGCAGGGAAAGGGAGCAACAAAATAAAGCAGAGACAAACAGACGGACTGAACACTGAGAGGGCAGCAATGAACGAAGTTTTGAAGTTTAGTTTACCCTGTAAAGATCGACAGGTCGACAGATGTATTCCGATTTTTAATTTTTTGTTGTTTGTGTTATATGGAAACAGTTTCATCTTATTTTATTTATTTTATTTTGATTTATTTTTTGATTTATTTTATTTTTATTTATTTTATTTTTATTTATTTTATTTTTATTTATTTTATTTATTTTATTTATTTTATTTTGATTTATTTTATTTTTATTTATTTTATTTTTATTTATTTTATTTTTTATTTATTTTATTTATTTATTTTATTTTTTATTTATTTTATTTATTTTATTTTTATTTATTTTATTTTTATTTATTTTATTTTTTATGCATATTAAAAGTTTCTTCGGATTAGCTTTTAATCCAAACGCTGCAAAAACATTTAAATTTGGGAAATTTTTAGAAAGTGTTTTGCTTATATTAATTGTTATTGATCTTGTTATTGATCTGCTATGGATTAGTTCTCTGATGCCCAGCAAGCAGATTTCTCTGCAGCAGCTAGCCTTGGATTTTTTTGTTGTATTTAATATACTTTCATTTATTTAGTTTAATTATTATTTACTATTTAATTTATTATTAATTATTTAGTTTATTATTTAATTATTCTGATTCAATTGAGTTAAGCTACACTTATGCACAAAATAATAGGTGTGCTTTATTTGTATTTTTTAGTGTAAAAACACTAAAAATTAAATTGCAAGTGGCAGCAATGGTTATGCAACATAAACTAAATGTCAAATGGGAGTCAAAAAGTTGCCTGTGAGCGCTTTGCTGCTGCCTTCTGTCTAACGAAGAGCATGAGAGCAAAATACTATTCGATGGAATTATTTTTCATAATTTTAGCAGGGTGTGCGGCTTGCCATTCTTTGATCTTAGCTATAAGGAACCATTCATGTGAATGCATAGAAAAAGTATGAATGAAAACAGACAGCAGATACGGGGAAAGGCTTCATAGTGCTTGGATTTAAATGGAAGAACTTTCCTCTGCATGGCACACACAACCAAAACACCTTCAAGTCCCAAAAGCCCAACCCCAGCCCTCTGCCCCAAAGGGTATGCCAAAGAAAGCAACAGAACTAAGCGGAGCAATGAAGTTAACACAATGCCAGACACGATTTTTGGACGGGGCTGCCGGTGGGAGGGGCGGGCGGTGGTGCTGATGGGCGCAGAGGCGTGGCTGGGCCGCCCTCACGAATTGAGTGTAACAGTAAAACGGAGGAGCAGACGGCAACATGTTGCTGTCGTGTCTATGAGAAAAGAGACAGAGAAACGGGAACGGGAGGGGCGGGAGCAAAAGCAGAAGGAAATGGAATCAAAGATGGTACGGTAAGAGGGGGGGTAGTGGGGTGGGGGTGGCAGCTCGAACTCAATTGAATTGTGGCAACCTTTTGGGGGCAGTTGTCAGTTGTTTTTGATTGATCTGCGGGAAGCGTGATTTGTATGCAGCAATTGCAAAATGTTGCTGCAGTGCCATGTTGCAGATGTTGCAAGTAGGATTGCTGTTGCTGTTGCTGCTGCTGGTACCATGTCGTCCCATCCCCAAACCCCCCGGCCAATCATCATCTGATGATTGCAATCGACCAGAAGCGACATTTATGCAAATGCCAGGGACTTGTTTAATAAACGCAAATTATGAGCTTGGCAGGAAAAACCATGTTGCCTGCAACACCAGCCTGCAACAGTTGTTCCCTCTATCTCCCCCTCTCTCCCTCTGAGCCACATGCTCTTTCCCCTACCCATGTGATGTTCTGCTGCTGCTGTGTTGCACTGCTGTTGCTGCTGCTGCTGCTGCATTGATTACAGATTAGCAACATTCAAACTTGCACTTGGGTCAATTTAAATTTGTGCAACAGTTGCCGCTGCGGCACGGCAGCAGCAACTGCTTCTGCTCCTGCCACAGCAACAACACTGCCAGATTGTGGGAGCACAGCACAGGCAGCGTGGAGCTGCAAAATACTTAAACCCAAAGCTATAGCCGCGACTGAAGATCGCAATTGATCTGCTGGCAGCCAAAAAAAATAAAAATAAACTACAGACTGCGCAGGCATGCAAAAGTGTTGGTGCTTTGCCTTTGGGGATGCTCTTTGGGGTGGAGAGAATACGTGGACTATGAGCAGAAGTTTGTCAATGCCAAGAGGCAGGCAGCCAATGGGCGATGATTTGGATAGTTCCATTAAAGGAATGCCAGAGAGAAAGAAGCCTAAAAAAGGGAAGAATGAGCTGAGAAAATGAGTAGCAATTTCAGGAACAAAATAGTAGAGGAAATTAAACATTAAATTTATTTTTTGGTTCATATTAAATTTGTGGTATTAATACGAATACTTCGTTAGAGTTATTTTTAATTAATTTGTTATTAAATTTCGAAAACAAAAACCAACCAAAAATGAACCAAAATTTACCTGTATATTTTTAGGATTTAATTATTTAACATTAAATATATAAAATAGAAAAATAAACCATTTTATATATTTATATTTATTTTATATATTTAATTTTTAAATAATTAATTAAAAAATAAACCAGAGATTTTCTATTTTAAACATACAAGTTTAAATAAATAAATCCCACAAATATACAAGTAAATTTTATGCTTAAAGTGTATTCCCTGGTTCGGCTACTCTCTTGCTCTCCTGCTGCTGCTGCTGACGACAACTGTTGCTGCTGCTGCTGCTGCTGCTGCTGCTGCTGCTGCTGATCAAGCGATCACAGAGAGCCCCAAACGACCGGCAACAATCGACGCTGAGCGTGCTCACACGAAATTTTCAAGTACTGCGACAATTTCCCTACTACCCAACCCCCTACCCCTAGCCCCTCTCTCTTATTTCTTATCAGCATGCCATGCAACAGCAGCAGCAGCAGAGGCAGCAGCAACAACTGCCACAGCAACAGCAACAACAGCAGCAGCTGGAACACATCTCAACAGTTGCATCAATTGCTCAACATTGAACTCTGCTGCAGCAGAGTGGGGCAGCCAGACGATCAGCCTGCACCACCCTCTGGCCGCCCTCTGCTGCCCTCCTGCTGCCTGGTGGCTGCTGGCTGCTGCCTGCTGCTGTTGCCCCTTGTCCCTTGTATCATTTGCACGTTTTTTAATTAAGACATCAAAAAGAGACTTTGACTTGGACGGCGATTTCGAGGAATTGCTGCCTGCCCTCTGTCTCTGTCTTCGTCTCCGTCTGCGTCTGCTCTGCGGATGTTTTGTGGCCTGTGTTGTGGTTTTTCTATAGATCGGAGATACAGGACCAGAGCCGCATAGGCTGTGGTCTATATACATGCATACGGCAGGCACTGTTCTCTGCGGCCTGCTATCTGTCTGCTGCACCACATTGACATCGCAGCCACTCTGCTGAACCCCAAGTGAACTAAATTAGTTTTCGGCCATAAAATCGAACTTCTGTGGCGGGTTTCGGTGGGGCAAAGGAACATGACTGAGCCTTGAAGAGAAGGAAATGGCAGAAGGGTTCTCAGACAGAAAAGAGGCGACATCAGAACACTCGCCACTAAGTTTCCATGCAGGAAAAATAAACTAAGGAGAAAGAAGATCCACAGCTAGAAAAATAAATCCAAAGTTAAGGAAGATCTTGGGAAAAATACAAAAGAAAAGAAAAACTGGAAGGAAAACCAGCAGAAGAAATTACAGCGAAACGTACAGAAAAGGATACATGAAAGAAGGCGAAGAAGAGAAGAAACAGGAAGTTTACATCTGGGAATAGAAGCTATTGGGATTCTCCTGCCGTAGAATCGACAGTCGAAGATCCTCCAGGGGAAGAAACTGAACATGAATCACATTTAGAGCAAGAAATCATAGAAAAATCAACATAAATAAACAATTTGCAGATAAAAATACATCACAAAAAGTACATTTTGATCCTGATCCTCTCGTCTCAGCCGCCTCTTCGCAGGGCATGGCTGTAGCCGCCTTTATTCAGGATTCGATCACTGGAGGGCAAGACATTCGAGTGCAGCGCAGCGCAACGTGGAAAATTAACTATAGAATGATACGGAATACATTTCAGTGGAGACATAAGAAGAGGAAAGGCATCTAATGGCAGAATTACACACAAAATTAAACCACCAGCTTGAGCAAGAAAGAGCAGATTAAACTTTAACTTTAACTTATAACAGTTACGGTCCCTGGATTAAAGTATCTTTGGAGAGGCTGTGAGGAAGGAAGGGAGGGAAGTGGAAGGAAGGGAGGGAAGTGGAAGGAAGGGAGGGAAGTGGAAGGAAGGGAGGGAAGTGGAAGGAAGTGAAGTGGAAGTGGAAGGGTCCCAATCATATGAAAGAAAAGAAGAGCCAGCATTTGGCAAGTAAATCACGAATAGCATTTGGGAAGAGCAGCCCCCGCCCGCAGATATGAGAAGGTTGATTATTTGCACGGCTCTCGAGAGGCCCAGGGAGAGACCTGCGAACTGCGAACAGATCTGCTCAGAGTCAGAGTTGGAGCCCAGAGCCTGCTGGTCATCCTTTCTGCTGCTCCTTCTGCCACCCCTCTTATGATCCATCCTGCCCCTGTTCTTGTTGGCCGAAAGTGTGAAGTGAAATGAAATTTGCGAACTTTGCGCTCTTTGCATTTGGTGGATTCCTCTGGTTTCAGTCGCGAGGGGCCTCTTCCTTGATTAATAACAATTGATAAGCGCCGCAGACAGACAGAGAGACGAGACCCATGGCCCCAGCCCCATAGCCCCATCCCCATGGCTCTGGCTCTGGCTCTGAGACTCTGAGACACTGAGAGATGGCGTTGATTGCCCATGCCAGGTCTTCTCCCCAGTCTGCCCGTCTCCGTCTCCTCCCGGAAACAACCCACGAAAGGTGGCAAAATTTTCGCGCGAAAATGAAGATTTCTCTTATCAGAGCAGCGACTCCCAGCTGCAGTCTGCCGTCTGAATCTCTCTCTCTGCCCCTCTCTCTTCCTCTCTCTCTCCCCTCTCTCTTGCTCTCTCTCCCTCTGGCAGTCTCTCTATCTCTGCTTTGGGGCTGCTTGCTCACGTTTTTCAATTTCTGCTGCTTCTCTCTCTGGCCCCGAAAAAAAGGAATCCCGATCTTCGATTGGCCTTGCAAAAATTTGTTTAATTATACTGAAAGAAGTGGGGAAAAAGAATCTTTTGCCAGAGCATGGGTAGTTCAGGGGGATGTTCGCTAAAGGGGGAAATTGGGGTGTCCTGTGGCATCGGACGGAGGCTTATTGTGTGCTTCAACTGCTTCGCATTGTAGGATTCTCATTTAAGGAGCGTTTACATTAAAATTTCATCAAGCGGAGTGTTTAATATTTCATTTAAAAATGTTTATTATTGGCAGGCTGAACTGCAAGTCTTTCCCCTATTTAAAGCACAATAGAGGGAAATATATTTCACATAATTTAATTACTGTGCAGTCCAACAATCATTTGAAAGAAGTAATAATATTAAAGTAATATTCGTTGAGTAGATATTTTTTAATTTCTTATTTTCTGTTCATTTCTTGTGCCCATTTTCATAGCGCCAGTTTATCCATAATTGCTGCACTTTCCAGCTCTAAGTTCGCTCATTAAAGTGCTGGAAAAGCCTCCCCGAAACACCTTCCGGAGACCCAACAGCAACCCAACAGAAACCCAGAAATGAGTCCCCCCCCTGCCATAAGGCAGACGCCCCCGCAGTGGCACGTCCCGAGTGCACCTTCTGCTGGCAGCTAACTTGGCTTTTGCCTGGCCAGACGCCCTGGCGACTTTGGCTGGGTCTTAGACCCATCCTAGACACCCGAGCCGAGTGTGTGCTTCCCCAAGGTTGCCACCAAGCGGCGCATCGCTGCGCAGATCTGCCATCGAGTCCGAAATGAGCTTCGCCTTTGGGTGCTACGCGGGACTCAGTCGTTGGGTTCAGTCGTTGGGTTTTCTGACCCCAAACGATTAGCAGCGACGGCGGTCCGACGGTTGAGAACCCAGCGACAAATGAAACAAAAGGGTCCCGGGATGCTTGCAGCATGCAGCATGCACCCTGCACCCTGCAGCCTGCTCTTTGGCCCCTGTGCTGCCCCCTGTGCCTGCTGCCCGTTGCCCGTTGAAGCAGTTTCTGGCCAAGATCGGGGCACACCAAATTGTTCGATTGTTTATGGCTGGCAACAACGCCCACCGCAGCCGCCGAGTGGCAGTGTGGCAGAGTGGCAGAGTGGAGCGTCCAAAAGTGAGAAACCGGCAACAATCATCTGCCGGCTGATAAAGTGCCGCAGAGATCTCCCTGCCCCTCCAGCCCCCTCTCTCTGCGCAGTCTCCCTCTGTGTGTTTGTGTCGCTTATCGGCGAGGATCGATCGCAGTTGCAACCACAAAGCGGACACAGAGGGAGAGGCAGAGAGAGAGAGAGAGGGGCAGAGTGGAGCACTGGCCAAGTCGCAGAGTCGCAGCGTGGAGAAACGGCGGCGAAGCTGATTTAACAAATTGATAAACAATTGTTGGCGTTGGCCACACTGTAAGTCTCTCTCTCCCCCTCTCTCTCTGCCCCTCTCTCTCTCCCTCTCTCTATGTGTGTGTGTGGGGCAAGCGGCAGAGGGGGGTGGCGCAGTTGGTGTGGGGCGGCGTAACGTTACGAAATGGCTAAACAAACGATCGCCCTGCCGATCAGAGACCGCGAGAACCGTAGGCCGTAGGCCGCGAGGCCTCAGCTTCACAGTTCCTTTGAATATGTTGCCAGATTCGAAATCGAATTCTCGTCGTAGCCTTGGCATTCCGCCACGCACTAGCAGAGGGGGGGGATACGACGGGGGGATACGACGGGGGGGGATACGACAGGGGGAGATATAGAAAATATACAAATTAAAGTTAAAGGTAGAGCTAGCTCCTTCGATTGTGGCTGATTCCGTTGTGTGGGATTTAAATGGGAATTTCTTTGTGGACAGCAGATGGAGCAAAGATATGTGAATATGCGTACGTACATATGTACATATATCTTAGTATATAATATTCACAAAGTAGGGAAATGTCCCATGTACTGTATATGTTCTGTATGTTCAATATTCCTTGGTACTCATGCGGTTCCAAATGGAGTCCCAAAGAGCTAAATTAGTTGCACAAATTATAATTATTGGATGGAGCAAAGAAAGAGCGTCATTTAGTGATAAAAGAAGCAATCCTTAAGTGATGCCTTCCTAAAAGATTCGCCGCTGAAAGGTTGTACCATTTATGAATCATTATGCGCGTACTCAAAAGGAGTTAAGGGGTAGGGGTTAGGGGTATTAGATTTGTGGTAGAAGTGGACACGGAAGCAAACGTTTCCGACCCCATAAAGTGTATATATTCTTGATCAATGGCCTAGTCTTATCTGTCTGTCATTATTATAGCCAGAAGGAAAAAATTAATTTACTGTTGCTTCCCCACTCCTACAGCACGAGACCCGCCACTCATTCTCTTTCTCGCTCGCACACACGCTGCCCTGTGCAGTGCGCGACTTTTCGCAGAGAAGATGTAGAATCTACATTTTAGATGTATAATCTACGTTTCAAATGTAGAATAAACATCTTAGATCTATGGTATGTAGATGACAGATGTAGCAAAAAAAATGTAAAATGTAAATTATTTTAAAATTCTACATAAATCAGCTCACAAATTTATATACTGACTGAGTACGGGTACAAAAGTAGAGTCGCGTCCACAGAAGCGACTCACAAGTGCCTTCTCGTTTTTGATTATGAATATTGCGGTATTAAGCGCTGCTGCTGCTGCCATTTGAATGTGTATGTGTGTGCGCACACGTATTTATATTTAATTTGGTCTCTCATTATCCTCATTATCGTTCAACTGCCCGCGTTGCCTTCGCTTTCGCTTTCGCCATGACCATGGGTGCATGGGTCCCTCCAGCTAGGTGTTGTATAGCTTTTGTCAGCAGCTTTAACGAATTTAACACTAGTTTTCATGGTAAAACACTTTAAATCCCGTGTTGAATGTCTTTTCCGAAACCCATTTAAATACTTTTATTTCTCATTTACTTTAGACTGAGGAACTATAGCTAAAAGTTTGCTCAAGTAACCACAAATGTACCCACCATTTCCCTTTCGATCCCACAAATATATATTTTATTTTGGGGCATGCCCAGAACTTGTTGCATTCTGCCACAATGCAATGCAATGATGATGAGCTGCGAAGCGAAGTACTCGTAAGCGCTGGGGCATAAAGGGAACGGGGGGACTGGGGACTGGGGCCTGGGTGATGGCACTCTCGGGAGACAATCGTTGGAGCAAATCTGCTGCGCTGTTGCTGCAACTTGGGCCTAATCCTCAGCAGCAGCAGCAGCAGCAGAGGCGCACAGGCGGCAGCTGTCGCTAGGGGCAGAGCTTCAACTGGGAAGTTGGATCTGGCGGAGCAGGCGGAGCAGGCGAAGAGTTCAGAGGCAGAGTCGGAGTCAGCGTCAGAGTCAGCGTCAGGAGAAGTCGAAGGTAGAGGCCCGAACCAAACCAAACCGAAACCAAACCATTGTTAGCGTCTTCTCCCGTTTGTTGCGCTCTATCGGCGCTCGGCCATCTCCCTCCTTCAGTGGGGCTTTTCGCTGCCGCTGCTGCTGCTGCTGCTGCTGCGGACAAAACACTTTACGTGTGCGGCTTATCGCAACCCAATCGAAGGCAATAAATATCTTACAAATAAGCAGAATGCCTCGGAATGCCTTGCAGAAGGGTCTCCCGTGTGCCCCTGCCGTTGCCTCTGCTCCTGCCTCTGTGCCTCTCTCTCTCTCCCCTTCCTTTCTGGGAGTTGATTCTTCTAACCGATTGCTCACGTGCAGAATTGTGTGAATTCGTGAAGAATCGACGGCGGCAATTAGGGCGGGCCGTCAATGCAACATTTCGGCCAACAGTTTTTGGTTTTTGTTTTTTTTTGCGGGCAGTTGCAAGTGCGTCGCGTCCAGTGCCCCCGCCCCGGCAGTGGCATGGCATTCAAAAGACTCTGGCGACGAACTTGTGCCTTGGTCTGGACTCTCTTCTTCTGTGGCTTGGCTCTCGCTCTCTCCCTTTCTCTTGCGCTGAGAGATGGGCTGACATTTCAATAGCCAGCAATTGACAGGTCAACGCGCAGCTTTTGCTGCTGCTGCTGCTCCTCGCGGGGATTGTGGCAGAGAGTGAGGAGAGAGAGAGCAGTGGGGCCCGCACGAGCAGCAACACAGAACTCAGCAGCAGAGTCCCAAAGATGTCGAATTTCTGGCGAAGCGATGCAAACTCGTCCTTATCCAGAGCCTTCATCTGTGGCCCAGGCTCAGGGCTCAGGCTCAGGCCTGGCCATTCCATGTGTGTGCCACAGCCACAGCCACATCCACAGCCATGTCGCATGTCCCTGTCCATGTTGCAAGTTGCATTCTGCTGCAGTTGTGGCACACAGATGCCCACAATCTCGGCCAGCATCGACCAATGGGTCGTTATAATATTTCTGCTGCCGCTGCTGCTGCTGCTGCTGCTGCGCGACTTGCGGCAGAAACAAATCAGATGTCAGTGGATGTTCGGCGGATCCTGAGGCCCTAATCATCAGCGGCAAAGGCCACCATGTGGCAGCCAGGCAGCCTGGCAGCAGCCAACAGCCGCTTTTCCGCCACAGCCGCTTTTCCACGTATACGAAGAGATGGCCAGCGTGGATAAACGTAGGCCAGAGCCGCAGATCCACTGCAGCACAGACGCTTGTCTGCCAGAGATGCAGTCAGGGGCAGTGGCAGGGACAGGGGCAGTGGCAGTGGCAGGGACAGTGGCAGGGTCAGGGGCAGTGGCTGGGACAAGGGCTGGGACAGGGACAGAGGCTCCTCTGTTGCTGCTGCTGTGGGAGGTTCCTCTTGTCGCATTGTTTTCACAGCTCTGGCAGCTCCGACTCCGCGACACTGACAATTTGTTTGATAATAATTGCCTAAGCAGCAGCAGCAGCTACGCCGGAGATCTGCTCCTTTGCAGGCTTCCCGGAATGCCACTTAACCCACTCTAATGATTCCCTCTCTCCCCCTCTGTTTGCCCCTGCAGATTCCAAAGATTTAACCGCTCAGGAACTGGGCGAAGAGAAGCAGCAACAGCAGCAGCAGCAGCAGGAGGACGATCCAATGGATCTGCAGGACAACAACAACAACAGCGATGCCGATGCCGATGCAGAGGACAGAGACAGCAGCCAGCCGGAAGAGACTCAGGATTTGGGCGAAACAGAAATGGAGCACAGCCAGCTGGAGGAGGAACGGGCGCAGGAGCAGGCAGAGGCAGCGCCCATCAGTAGTCCCAGCACACCGCCGCGCAGTCCCACGCCGTGCGGCATTCTGGTGCCAAAGCTGGAGCAGCCAGCGACACCCCCGTCGCCGGCAGAGTCGCCATCGCCGAGTCCCTCGCCCACGCCCGCAGCCACGCCCACCGCAACGCCCACGCCCACGCCGAGGCTACCCAAACTGCGCCTCAATGCGCTGCTCGCCTCGGATCCCGCCCTGAAGCCCGACGCCAAGGAGCTGCACCTGTCGGACAAGCGACTGCTGGCACCGCCGCCCCACATCAAGCCCGAGCCGCAGTCGCAGCAGCAGTCGCAGCCACAGCCCCAGCCCCAGCCGCAGGCCAACCTACAGCCCGATATCGTGGAGCCGCTGCTGAAGCCGGCGCGCTTCATGTGCCTGCCCTGCGGCATCGCCTTCAGCTCGCCCTCGACGCTGGAGGCGCATCAGGCCTACTACTGCTCGCACCGCATCAAGGACACGGAGGAGGCGGATGGCGTTAATGCAGACAAGTCGGCCAGCGGCGACAAGTCCGCCACGGGCGGAGTCGCTGCCGGCGGCGGAGCCAGTGGCTCGGAGCCGCCGGCCAAGGTGGCGCGCATCGGCAAGCAGTACGCGTGCGCCCAGTGCTCGTACAGTGCCGACAAGAAGGTGTCGCTCAACCGGCACATGCGCATGCACCAGACCTCGCCGGCGCCCAGTCTGAGCAGCCTGGGCTCCCTGGGCAGCCTGCCCGGCCTCACGGCCAATGGCGTGCAGCCGGGCGCGGCAGGCGGCAGCGGAGGCAGCAGCAGCGCAACCCTCGAGGAGGCTTCTAGTCAAGTGAGTTGTGCGAAGTGGCAGCCACCAGCGACATTGTCCACTAATCCCCCCCTCCAGCAGCAAACGGACCGCTACTGCAGCGACTGTGATATCCGATTCAACAACATCAAGACCTACCGCGCCCACAAGCAGCACTACTGCAGCTCGCGGCGCTCCGACGGCCGCGTCACACCCAAGGGCGCAGCAGCAGCCGAGGGAGCAGCAAACGCCGCCGCTCGCGAAGCGGGAGGAGCGGGCTCGACAGGCAGCGCGGCGGCGGCCGCGGCGGCGCCTGGCAAGCTCAGTCCGCAGACGCGCAACAAGACGCCCACCCCGGCCATGGTGGCAGCGGCGGCGGCAGCAGCAGCAGCAGCGGCAGCGGCCGCTGCCTCCTTGCAGGCACCCACGCCGCAGCCGTTTCTGGCGCTGCCCACGCACCCCATCATCATTGTGCCCTGCAGCCTGATCCGAGCGGCGAGCATCATTCCGGGACCACTGTAAGCGACAGCTCAGACCTCCCCGCGTTTCCCCTTTCTCACCCGCTCTGTTCTCTCCCTTGCTTAGGCCCTCGCCCGCCTCGGGCATCGTGAACCTGGAGTCCACCTGCTTCACCGTGGACAACGGCGCCATCAAGCCGCTGGCCACGGCGCTGATCAGCAATGCGCTCGCCGGCAACATGAATCACTTCGTCAACTCGCTGCACCTGCCCGCCCTGGAGCCGGCGGCAGAGCGGCCGCCCGCAGAGCGCACTGGCGCTGCCGAGGAGCCCAAGAGCAGCAGTCCGCCAGAGCCCAAGCGGAAGGAGGCAGGCGGCAGTCGGTGAGTAGACAGCTGAATGCCACGATCCTGCTGTTATCCATCCGCTAACCGAAGATCTTCCGCTCTCTCCCTCAGCGAGTCTGCGCCCCTCGATCTTTCGTTTCGGCGCTCGCCCATCTCCATCCTGCAGCATCGCCAGCGGCATATTCGTTCGGCTGCTGCCGCCGCTGCCGCTGCGCTGCTGGACGTGGAGGAGGTGCTGCTGGGCGCGGGCAAGGAGAATGTGGAGTCCGGCGTCGGGGGCAGAGCGGGCGGCAGTGTGACGCCCGAGCAGATTGTCTGTGCGCCCTCGCTGCCGAGCAGCCCCTCGATGAGTCCCTCGCCCAAGCGACGGGCGAGTCCCCGGAGCTCGGGCGCGGGCAGTGCCTCCTCCATGTCGCCGCCGGGCATGAATCCAGCCCATCTGCTGGACATACGCGCCATGCTGCCGGCGGACTTTGGCCTGTCGGAGTCGCTGCTGGCGAAGACCAATCCGGAGCTGGCGCTCAAGCTGGCGGCAGCCGCTGCGGCAGCCGTGGCGGCCGGAGGCAGTGCCTCCTCCTCCTCCTCCGTGGCGGCTGCCGCCAATGCGGGCAGCCAGCAGCAACAGCAGCAGCAGCAGCCGCAGATCTACGTCAAGCAGGGCGTCTCCAAGTGCAAGGAGTGCAACATCGTCTTCTGCAAGTACGAGAACTATCTGGCCCACAAGCAGCACTACTGCTCGGCGCGCAACCAGGAGCCCAGCGGCGAGGGCAGCGACTCCAAGTGCGCCGTCTCGCCGTCGCATGCCGCAGCCGGCAATGGTGGCGGTGGCGGTGGTGGTGGTGGCGCCTCCGCCGTGGAGACTACGCCCGTGGCCTATCAGCAGCTCATTTGCGCCGCCTGCGGCATCAAGTACACCTCGCTGGACAACCTGCGCGCCCACCAGAACTACTACTGCCCCAAGGGCGGCGCCACGGCCGCCACTGCGCTCGCCGAGGCCGCCAAGGAGAAGTGCGGCAAGTGCAAGACCCTGCACGAGCACGGACACCCCTGTCCGGCGCCACCCGCTGCCACGCCCCTGACGGCGCCCTCCAGCCTGCAGTCGTCGTCGTCGTCCTCGTCGGCGGGCGCCTCCTCCGGCATGAACAGCGTCAACAAGTGTCCGGTGTGCGGCGTGGTGAGTCCCACGGCCGCACTGGCGCGCAAGCACATGGAGATGCACGGCACGGTGAAGGCCTTCCGCTGCAGCATCTGCCAGTACAAGGGCAACACGCTGCGCGGCATGCGCACCCACATCCGCACGCACTTCGACAAGAAGACGAGCGACGTCAACGAGGAGCACTACATGACCTGCATCTTCGAGGAGGATAACTCGGGGCACGCCGCCGTGTCGCAGGAGCTGCCACCCGCAGTGGCAGCGGCCGCAGCAGTCCCGCAGCCGGAGCCACCGATGGAGCATCCGGCGCAGCTGTTCAACTGCGATTACTGCAACTACGCCTCCACCTACAAGGGCAATGTGGTGGGTACTACAAACTCCTCCTGCTCAGTGCTGAGGGCAGCCACTAATCCCTGGGAATTTCTCTTGCAGCTGCGTCACATGAAACTGCTGCATCCGCATGTGGCCATCAACTCGCCCTCGATATCGCCCGAGTCGCGTGAACAGGAGCCGCTGCTGCCCAGCTCCACGCCGAATGCGCACGAAGCGTCCAATGGCGAGGCACTCAGGTAAGTCTTTGGAGTAAGTCCTTCTCTTTAATGTTGCTTCATGCTCCGCTCTTCTGCCTTGCAGCTTCCACATCAAATCGGAGCCCGGCCTGGACAATCCACCGACGCTGGCGCTCGTGCACGAGAACAACAACTCGCCCATTGGCACGCCGTTGCCGCACATCAAGGCCGAGCCAATGGAGATGGGCATCGAGGCCATGTCGCCCACACCGCTGGCCCTGGCCCTGCCCCTGCCACCACCGCCCGTTGCCTCGCCCCTGGCGGCCGCTGCAGCCGAGGCCATGAAGAAGTACTGCTCCGTGTGCGACATCTCCTTCAACTATGTGAAGACCTTCCTGGCCCACAAGCAGTTCTACTGCAAGAGCAAGCCACCGCGGCCCGAAGTGAACGACAGTCCCAGCCCCGGAGTGGGCGTGGGCGTGTGGGTGTGGGCTTGGGCGTTGGCATGGGCATGGGCATGGGTGGGCAGCCGCTGCAGTCGCCCAGCGAACTGATGCTGATGCAGAAGAACAAGGAGAACCTGCAGGAGGCGGCCATTTGAGAGAGCCAGCAGCGGCAGATGTGGGAGGCGCAGCGCAAGCAGCTCGAATGGTATTACAAGTGCTTCTGAGCAGCAAATCCAAACCGAATCGAATAAACTCTAAACTGTATAATCCATAATCCATAAACATAATCCGTAAATCCGTAAATTCGCAAATCCGCGTTACTTGTAAACCGTAGCCTCAACGACGACAGTATTCCTGGAGAATCTCCCTGTCGCTGCAACACTCCTCCACATCCGATGCCACGTCAGGACTGACTCCTACGATCTACCGATATATATAGAAAATAGTTATACACATAATACATACACATAAATATACACAACATATATACATACAGATATATATATATAAATGAATATATAGATACATAAACATACGCATAACCCCCCCACACCCCCATTAAGTGGGAAATCATGACATATAATGCATGCCAAAGCTTACCACTTAGAGAAGAAACTACATACATATACATATATACATACATATATATATATATAAAATTGAGTGCAAGAAACTACAAGTTTTCGCTAGACGGAATTCAGAGGCGAACCTAGACAGCCGCTGATGGTGCGAAGAATAAGAAGCTGAAGCAGAATAATCCTATATAGATCCAATATTCTATTGTATGTACTATAAATGCTTCTTCGCATTCCCCCCCTGTAGAAGCGAGCAATTCAAAACTGTGTAATTTAACTGAATACATTATTTATTAAGTGTGTGCGACAATAAAAGTAATTAATTTATTCAAAACAACAGAAACATTTATCTTGAAGCTTGGATATCAGTTTGAGATTTTTCGGTAAGTTGAGTGTTGAGTGTAGGATACCGTTATGCCATTACTTAATGATTTTCGACAAATATATGCTCTATCTAGCACATTTTACTGATTACAGAGACCAAAACTCCAAAGAATAGAGAAGTTGTGTCAAAAAAAAGAAATTACAACAACCACCTGTGATTTGGTGGCTCTAAACTCCGAGATTTTAGCAAGTTCTACAAAATATGTTGCATACTTTTAGGTGGCAAGAGCTCTCTTGCAATTTCTGTGCGCCTGGTAAATTTCTCGTTTTCGCCCATTTGAAGTCGGTTTTTGTTTTGCAGTTTTTCTTTGGTTAGGTTTCGAATATTAATGGGCGGATCAGGGCGTGGCATGTTTTTGCGTGTTTGGGAGAGTCGTGTCAACCATATGACACCATAATTCTAACCACATTTTTGTTCCCGGTTTTGCAAAAATATCATGATGACTCATCAAAATTATCAGCCTAAAATCGAGCTCACTTTCGTAATTGGGATTTCAAATGCCGATCGACAGTCTAAGTCCTCACGATCCTGGAAAAATTGGTCCTTAGCTGATAGGAGCCCGATTTCAGAAGATATAGCGTCCCGAACTTTCGCAAAGCACTAAAATTCTAGTTTCAATAGGTACATACACATGTACATATGTTTGCACACACAAACATACATATGCACATACATTTAGGAACAAACTTTGGACATGTCGGTTCATGTCTGAATTGGGCTTTCTGCAAATTTCTTCAGGGCAAATGTCAAAATTCGATGACCACCAGCAACCAGGATTGTGTGTATGTGTATGTCGGTTGCTCAATATCGATCGAATATGGAAAGCCCGATCAAAGTCACTAAAAAGCCACGTTATCCATTGTAATACTCGATCAAAAAGCCAGTGGAGAACTCACATGCATACATATGTATATATGTATGTACGTATGTGCATGCACTCGCGCATTCATACATATATACATATGTATGTACATATATCGCTGCCACGTAGCAACTACGGCATGAATCATCCAGACATGTACAGACATGTTGCCTATGAAGCTATTGAAGTGTGTACAGAAACAACAAAAAAAGCATATGGGCAATGTACTTGTGTGTATGCACTGAAGCAATTTTAATAAAATTATAATTTCAGTGCAAATACGATATTACATCGTGGTTCACATACATACATAAGTAATTGTTTATTTAGATAGACTTAGTAGAAGTAAAAAGATATTAGAGCATTCTCGAAAATGCTGCCATTCTAGATGTTTTTGTTTTTGTTGTTGTGTGTGTGTGTGTTGGTTTGTTTGTTTGTTGGTGATCGGTTTTCTATGTCTATGTGTGGGTTGAAGAGGGGATTACTCGGTAGCGGCCATGGCACGGGCCTGTGCACGCACACGTTTCTCATACTCCAGGCGATTCTGGCAGTAAATAGTGTAAGCCTCGGCTTGGGCCGGATCCTTGATGTTCGGCTCATTGAGCAGATCCTGAATGCCCAAAAGAATTTGCTTAATGGTGATGGCCGGGCGCCAGTCCTTCTCCTCATCCAGCAGCGAGAGGCAGACAGTGCCCGACGGATACACGTTGGGATGGAAGAGAGGTGGCTCAAATTTGCATTTCGGCGGAGAGGTCGGATAGTCGTCCTTGAAAATCATGCGAAGCTTGTAGAGGCCACCCTCCCAGGGGGTGGACTTCTTTCCGGGAATGGCGCATTCCCAAATCATCAGGTTGAGGGTGCCATCGGGATTCTTGGCGGGGCGAGCAACAAATCCGTATGGATGGTCCTTACGCCAGGCCTTGCGCTCCTCGCCCAATCGTGTTATAGCAATGCCAGACATCTTGTATTCAGCCTAGTCTTTGCTGCAAATTGTTGTTGGAAAATGTCTTGTCCTCCTCTTCTTTATCACTATGCTGTACACGCTGCTACGCGTCTGCCAAAAAAAGCCAACGAAAAAGGGTTTAAAATGTTTTCCCACGCGGCCCCTTACTCATTTATCTTGATGCTTACCTAGTCGCCTCTTTGTTCGTCAATCGACGATGCTAAGATGCAAAATCCAATGCCTTTTTTCCGGCAAAAAAAAATTTTTGTAGTTTTGCAAATTAGCGCAATTTTTTTTCTCCGACGCGACAGTGTGACCGCGGTTTCTGTCGCCTTATCCTCAGAAATATACCTTATCAGTATCCGTAAATACCGTAAATATACTGACGGACACGACAAGATGCGTTGATATTTCTTGATTTCGATGTTCGATTTAATAGTACCAGCTAGTTAGCCCTCTCAGCCCTAAACAAATAATTTTATCCGATAGATACATCAATTTCCTACGAGATTGACAAGTTTTGAGAAGTCCTTTTTACTGGATTATTTACATATTAAGGTTCAAACAAAAACAACATAAAACGAATGTGACGTCGTTTTTGTGGCATTGCCAGACTCGTGGAATTCGTAGTTGCTGCGGGCTGCCACTTGATGCCGATAACTTTGTTTCATTATTTCATTGATAGTTTCATTGTTCTTTCATTGATACCGATAACTGCGTTTCATTATTTCATTGTTCTTTCATTGATACCGATAACATCGATTAACGTTTCGCTTTGAACCGATCTGGCAGCCCTGGAGTTTGGCGGTCATGAAAGGTGGCAACGCCTTTTTCGCAGAACAAAACAAAACAAATAATTTTGTACTCCGACAATTTCTCGATTCGGCTGCTTGTGTGTTTGATATTCCAATTAATTATATTTACATTGCATTCGGTTTAATAAGATTCATTTGCTTGCAGGAAAATGGAGAAAATATGCAGAGTTTGCATGGGAACGGAGCATTCTGGAGCATTCACAAACATATTTGATGAGGAACGAAAAGGGCACAGAATCTGCATTGCTGTCATGATATCGGATTGTACGGGGTACGTGGTAAGGCGTGGGGATTCGCTATCAGAAAACATATGTCCGTCCTGCCTGGAGGATACAGTGAGCGCCTTCAATCTCAAGAAAACCTGCATGCAGAGCCATGAACTGTATTTCCCGCTGAGGGAGGAGGGTAGAGGAGAAAAAATCTCTGATAATGTGAAAGACGATGGGCACATCCGTGAGCATACCGACGGGCTACCCTTCCAATGTTCCTACTGCTCAAAATCCTTTAGGTTGCAAGAATTTCTAACGAATCACACCCGCACGCACACTGTTGAGCGACCGCGACCGCGACCCTTCAAGTGCACCGATTGCCCAAAGTCCTTTGCGACAACATACTGTCTTAAAGTCCACACCCGTACGCACACGGGTGAACGACCCTTCCAGTGCACCGACTGCCCAAAGTCATTCACAACAATATGCAGTCTTAAGATTCACACCCGTACGCACACGGGTGAAAGACCCTTCAAGTGCCTCGATTGCCCAAAGACATTTCGCGTGCAGCAAACTCTCCAGATTCACATTCGTTCGCACTCGGGGGAACGACCCTTCAAATGCTCTTACTGCACAAAATCCTTTTCAGATAAATACTATCTCAAGGAACATATCCATACGCACACTGGAGAGCGACCGTTTAAGTGTGCGCTGTGCCCCAAGTCCTATCTTAAGAGCTCCAATCTTTACTCGCACGCCCTTTCGCACAGAGCTGATGAACCATATAGATGTTCCCACTGCTCGAAGTCATTTAAAGAGCAAGAGTCCCTCGATTTGCACATACCCGTTCATACGAAGGAGCGACCATATAAGTGTTCTGACTGCCCCAAGACATTTATTCAAAAATTCCATCTCATCGAACACATACGTACTCACACTGGGGAGCGAAGGTTCACGTGTTCTCACTGCGACAAGTCTTTTACTCGGTCCGGAACACTCCGCAATCACATCCGTATGCACACGGGTGAACGGCCCTACCACTGCTCTCAATGCAGCACGACATATAACCAATTGGCCCATCTCAAAAACCACATATTACGTGCTCACACAGGCAATTGCGAGCCATCATCTACGAAGCCTGATGCAACGGCATCACATAAGAACATAAGGTTTAGCAACTGATACGTTGGTCAAATAAATTTCGATTAAATGTAAGCATAAACTAAACTTGAATGTTGGTCGCATAGTACATATCCTACATATGAGCATTTTTCGTTTTTCCTATTTTAATATAAATGTTAATGTGCAAATATCTTTAGTTGTCAATGTTGTTGCATTGCACTGAATTAACCGTGATGGCAAGCGATTCAAGGCGAATGGATTGATATTCGTCCATTACCGTTATATGGCCATTTTGTGCTGCATTAACATTTTTATACTAAAATACGAAAAATGCACATATACATATTTTTAATTTACTTAAAAACTAAATGAAACATTTTTAGGCATGATCTAAATAAATTTGGCATTTGGTACAAAAGTACTCGAACTAACACTGTATATACTTTAAAAATCTTTTGTAGAACTCAGGATTCTGTGCAGAATTTATCTTTGTGCCCATAGCTTAACTCTTAAGACATAATCCAATTTAATTGCGCAAGAAAATGTTAAATATCTGTATATTTCATTATAATGCTATTTATAGCTATTTAATTTCTAAAGTTGTTGAACAATTTTAAGTTTGTATATTTTTATTTTCAGAAGATGAAATAAAATGATTTCATAGCTATATTATTTACTTTTTTATGTATATATGTTTAAAGTACAAAGAGATTTCGTAATACCGTAAAATGTGTTAATAAACTTACATTAGTTCAAACCACTAACCATACAGTATAGTATAGGATATAATATATTATATTATCTGAAAAACATAAATAAATTGACTAAGTTGATAGACCGTTCGTCAGATATCGCTTTGGAGTTTAGCGACAGGGTATTGTGGCTATGAGGTCTTGGATTATGATTTGGAGAATTCAGAGTATTCACTTCTCGGTGTGCCAGAGCAGCCGGCACTCTACTCTATAACGGGCGAAAAAAACGGAAGCGAATAAACTCTTTAAAACACGTAATTTTCGTTTGAATTGTTAAATTTTTAAACATTGCTTCTAGCTAATTCCATTTTCGTTTTATATCAGTCAGCCTTTGTCAGCGAGCAATTATAACATATTCAACTCTACATTCGGTTAGATGTGTTTTGCGCTTAACAGCACATTGTGTGTTTGCATTTTCTTAACATAAAAACAAACCACGCCAAGGAATAATTTATAACTTTTAACTCGGAGAGGGTACAACATTTTGATGCTTGTGGGTTTGATTTCGCAAATTTCACATGTTTAAGATTCATTACTTCATTTGCTTGCAGGACAATGGAGAACATATGCAGAGTTTGCATGGGAACGGAGCATTCTGGAGCATTCACAAACATTTATGATGAGACACAAAAGGGGGACAACATTTGCATTGCTGTCATGATATCGGAGTGTACGGGGTACGTGGTAAGGCGTGGGGATTCGCTATCTGAAAAAATATGTCCGAATTGCCTGGAGGATGCAGTGAGCGCCTTCAAACTGAAGAAAACGTGTGAGCGGAGCCATAAGCTATTTTTCACGCTGATGGAGGCGGGTAGAGACGCTGACGAGGATCGGCAACAGTCGGATAGTCGGAACCAATTTGAAACTGATGAAGCGAAACAGGGCGATTGTAAACGTCGCTTCCAATGTTCCTTCTGCACAGAATCTTTTGCAAGAAAAAACCAGCTGTGTGGACACACCCGTATTCACGCGGGGGAGCGACCGTACAAGTGTCGACACTGCCCGAAGTCATTTAAGCATAAATCGAATTTACAAGTGCACATCCGTTGTGAGACGCCAGATCGACCGTTTAAGTGTTCCCGTTGCTGCAGGTCGTTTAAACAATCCGCATATCTGCGAATGCACCAATTACGCATCCACACGAGTGAAACACCCAACTACCAATGCCCCCAATGCTCAAGAGCCTTCCCAGAAGAATCCAATCTTAAAAGACACATGCGTATGCACACAGAGGAACGACCGCACAAATGCTCGGAATGCTCAAAGTCGTTTATACATAAATACAAACTAGAAAGACACGTCAGTACGCACTCAAAGGATCGACCCTACAAGTGCTCTCACTGCTCCAAGTCATATAAGCAAAATAAACATCTCATCGTTCACATACATCATGTTCACCCTGCAGAAGAAGAGACCGAACCAATGGAAGAACAAAAGGAAGCGAAGGAATCTGTGGAGCGACCCTACCTGTGCACTCACTGCTCAAAGTTATTTAAGCAACATAAACATCTCATCAGTCACATTTGTATTCACAATGCAACAGGAAAGACCAAACCAATTGTAGGCCGAAAGGTAGCGGCATCGTATGAATCTAGGGAGCAAACGTTTCAGAGCGCTTTTATGAATTATTTGTGTTAATGAAGGTTATTATTAAAACTATTAAAACTGATAACAGAACTAAAAACATTTCCAGAAGAGTATAATATACCCTGCTGAAAGAGCATCCGATCGTCAACTACGACAGTCTCGAAGTACTTTTTCTGCCAGTGTGGGGCAGCTCCTTGTAAGAGATGTTGTTAGTAGGGAGTGGCCGCTAGTTTTGAAAATCAACAAATATGATTAACTTAACTACGATTAGTAGAAGATGTGTAGCAAAATAGCACGACAAGATGCATTCATTGGGTCACAAAAATTTGAATATATATTTCAAGTGTTTTTCATTCTTACTTCTTCGTGTTCCCTTACAAAAGGTACATAAATAAATAAATTCTAGATTAACGTTTTGTTGATTCTGGTAAAAAAGTTTGAAAAAGTAAGTTAATTCTCTATATTTCGTAAACCTAATCGAACTTAATAAGGTGGTTGTGCCTTGCGAAGGAACATTACTAAATCAATATAGCAAATCGTCTTTTATAGAAATGTCGCAGGAAGTACGGATCGGATCGGTTAGAGAAGTGGAAGCTATAACAAATTATTACATGGCTTGCCAAATTGAAGAAGACATATGTTGATGGAACGGTATGGTTGTCTGCGTGCTGCTGGCTCTTGGTGGCTTTACTTTGCCTTTTTGGAATCCTTCTTTTTGCTGCTGCTGCTACTGCTGCCCTCCTCATTATCTTTCTTCTCCTTCTTTTCGGTCTTTTCCTCGGGATGATCTTCATAGCTGCACAAACGATATTCAACATTAGTGAGATCATATAATAGTTTTCTTTGACTGTAATTAACTTACGCAAAGAGCACCTTCAGCTCTCCTCGGATAAGAGCCACCAGAAGGGGTGTGCCCATGCAGGCGGGAACCAGATAGAGCAACGCCGGCTGGGCGTGCTTGAAGACATGCATCACAAAGATCGTGGCCATGAGGCCCAGGAAATAGGCCGCCAGTGTTGAGTAGAAATAAATGCGCGACTTCCTCTTCTTGCTGTCGTCGAAACGCAGGAGCAGGGCAATGAAGATGCCCGGAATGACAATGTCGCCCAGACCCAGCATGGCAAAGTTGGAAGCATTTAGACCATTGTCGATGAGATCCTGGGGGAAGACTAGCTTGATGGGGGCCTCGAAGCTTTTGGCCACCGTCACCATGACATTGGTGCCAAACACCCAGAAGATGTCATAGAAGAAGAGACCGCTCAGCAGGATGACGCCGGTCACAAAGTTGTTTAAATGGAGCATCTCCACGCCGTTGATGGCGAAGGCCAGACCGAACAGGTTGTTGGCTATCCAGTGCTTCTTCAGCAGATACCACACGCCAATGACCGATGAGATCACCAGGCACACAATATCGTGGGTGGAGAACTTATAGTTAATGAGATCCTCCTTCTGCTTGCCCTCGCCCCTCGTGAACAGTATGTGGAAGGGAACTTTTGGGACGGCGGCGGGCATCAACGAGTTCATCACTGGACTGAGAAGGTGCGCCAGTGCAATCACGCCCAGCACAAAAAAGTAGCCGGTGAGCAAGAAGTTGATGTGCACCTTCTGGAATATCTTGAAGAACAGATACAGGCCGAAGAGGGCGGCCGATGCAATCAGTGGAAAGAACATGGCGTCTTTCTTTGTCATCGTGTCGGCTTTCTCCCCCGTAGACTGCGGCGAATCGATGGAAACAATGTGAGAACAATGTTAAATCAGGGCAACAGATGACCTACCTTTTTCAGCTTGTGCAGTTTCACGGAACGTATCGAACCAAAAATAATGGGCAACATGGCCATAATCACCAAGCTGCCGTATGCAACCGCAATTCCTTCAGGGCTGGACGGTTTCCTCTCATTGGGCGCCGTTTCATTTTTCACGTTCACATTCTCAAATATTCCCTTGATAGTCTCCTTCACATTGTCAATCACTTCGTCCGCCATGGTACCTATATTTTATTTATGACGGGGTTGAAATTGACACGCAGCCAGGCCAGTGTACACGTCAATATTAGGGATGACAAAAATTAAAGTTTCCATATCGATATATGGATATTTGATAATATATTTGTGGGTGATAGTTTCTTCAGGCTGATTTGAATATTTTGGAGGATAAATTGCTATATCTGCACTAATAGTTTATATAGCTGCACTTTTTGGGTTAGGTTTGCAGAACACACGATTTTAATTTTTGTACGTCGTTATCATTTACCCGCGACTTTTGATTCTACTTATCGATAAGCAGGATAGCTGCAAACAGAAATATCGGTACTATTTTGCGATAAGCAGAACTTATCGGCATTTTATTTTGAAACTACAGATTTTATAGTCAATAAAATTGGTTGTGTACCTAACGTTAAGTTTGAAATTATAGCACCAATATTCTAATTTAGACAGGAGCAGAATCGCACAAATATAACTTTTATCCTCAGAATAGTTCGTACGATAGGCGATCAGTGTTGAAATATTTTGAAAATCGAATGCAATTAAAACGCAATCATAACTTTTTGCCACCACTAGGCTCGTATGCGAAACCTATGTAAAAAAAACGGCCAAAACGCAAAAACTCAACCGTGGTGTAATCAGGCTATACAAGTATTACATCCGAGAGGTATTTATTATATGTTGTCACTTTCTGCACTTGAATTGTGGTGCAATCGGAATAACATTAGTCGGTGCCTAACGTTGCGTTTGAGATTCTGGCGCCAATATTCAACTTGGACAGAAGCAGAATCGCATACATTTTTAACCCAGTACGCATATCTGCTAAAAAAGTGAATCCAAATCCAATGCCCACATAGTTTCCGATGCCGTTATCGCTTATCCGCTCTGCCGCTGCTTAACCTCGGCTGTATTTGGGCGCATTCTGACTTATCAGAGCCACAACGACCATGTGTGCAAAACTCTGAGAGCTGATGCTTGAATTCTCAGTTCCATTTCAGACTCGGAGGCGAATGCATTAAATAATTCATAAAAAATCGAACTGCGAACAACAATGACGGTGACGTTCCCAAAGATAAGGACTCTGATTTCCGGTCGTGGGCTGCTGGGGCTATTTTTTCTGCTGCTCTCCGTTTCCGTGCCAGGCGCCACTTGTAAGTGCCTTCAAGTTTCTTTAGGTTTCCAGTTTTTTAAGCAGTCAACACCGAAAATTCCTTTAGCAGCAGATGCGACTGCAAATAACGACACCAGCAGTGACAATGGCAGCGTCAGCGCCCTGGACCGTCTGCACGCTGGCCTGTTCATTAACTACGACAAGCATACACAGCCGCTGGACAAGGCGGGCGGGGCCAGTGAGGTCAACATGGTGCTGAACATCAACTTTATCGACATTGACGAGATGAATGGCAAAATGACGACACACTGCTGGCTGAGTATCGTAGGCATTCTCCGGCCATTGAGTGTTTGAAAACTTTATCGCTGATTCCCTTTCTTGCAGCGTTGGACGGACGAGCGGCGCACGTGGCAGCCGGAGGAGTACGAGAACATAACGCGTATCCATTTGCGTGCCACCGAGATTTGGACACCGCAGATCACGCTCTTCAATGCGGCCAGCGAAGATGACGGCTTCCTGGTGCACACTGAGGCGATTCTCACCAATAAGGGCGAGTTTTTGTGGGTGCCACCGGCCGTTTACACGGCCTACTGCAATCTCAATATGATCAACTGGCCGTACGACGAGCAGACGTGCAAGCTGCAGATCGGCTCCTGGGGCGTGAGCAACCTCAATGCGGACTTCAAAAGAACGGAGAAAGGCATTGATTACAACGATTGGATGCAGTCCGCCGAGTGGCAGATCATCAAAGGGGAAACGCACTTCGTGCGCTACAGCTACTACAGCTATCTGGAGTACACCCTGACGGCGCAGCGACGTTCCAACATGTACACGGCCATCATCTACACGCCGGCCTCCTGCTTTGTGATCCTCGCGCTGTCCACCTTTTGGCTGCCTCCCCACATGGGCGGCGAGAAGATCATGATCAATGGCCTGCTAATGATCGTGGTTGCCTCCTTCCTCATGTACTTTGCCCAACTGCTGCCCGTGCTGGCCAACAAGACGCCGCTTGTGGGTGAGTCTCTGCCAAGTCGGCACCTCCATGTGCAGACAGTTCACTCGCTAATGGTGCTCATCATCTGCCTGCATTTTGTAGTTGTCTTTTATAGCGCCATGCTGCTCCTACTGAGCCTCTCCACCATTGTGGAGGTGGGTGTGCTCTACTTGTCCACGGCCAAGCACAAGCGACGCGTGCCAGACTGGCTCAAGCAGCTGCTGCACGGTAAATTCGGCTCCTGGCTGCTTCTCTCGCACTTCAGCTGCGGGGCTGAGCAGCAGACGCAGACGAGCAAGGAAATGGACGAGCATGTCTACGACACTGCCGATGATGATCCGCTGGACATAAACCCCACGCAGGTGCCCACAGCCCGGGCCATTCAGTTCGAATGGGCACTGCTGGCCACGGCCGTGGATCGCGTCAGTTTTGTGGCTTTCAGCCTGACCTTCCTCGTTTTGGCCATTATGTGCGGTGTCTAGGGAGTGTCCCTAGTATCCCCACCTGCAGTATTGCTGTTTAATTGCATCTGTATCTATACCTATGTATCTGTATTTGTTTATTTACTAAATGTATCTGTGTGCTTAGTGAACTTAGAATTATATAATGATGAGACCTCTACTGGGTTGCTAGAAGCGAGGCATAACAGACGATGTAACAAATTGGCACCTGCTCTCCTCTCCTCTCCTCTCTCTCTCTCTCCACTCTCATATTGCTCTGCGATGCTCTGGGCTATCACAATTCCTCAATTAACACGAAAGTATCTGGAATTATGCGGAAATTACTCGTGTCGTACCTTTTTACGGCCCTCTATTCTGCCTTGAGGCTGGTCCACTCCCGGACTGGGTATGCTCTCTCTCTCCCCAAACGGAGTGGGGTTGGGGTTGGCATTCTGCGCAATGGGTGGTCCCTGCGCATCTACCCCGCCCAGTACCCAGTGCCCCGTGCCCAGTGGGTCGACCGTTTACAACCCCACAAAACAAATTGGGGTTGCTGCCGTCTCCATCTTCAATTAAATGCATTCGTGGATGGGTTGCCCTGGTCATAGGTCGAGGCCGTCGTCCCCGTGCCTGTTCCTGGGTCTGTCCCAGTTCTGGCTGCCTCTGTCCCGCCGTGGAATGGTGCAGGAAACGCCGCCGTTGTCGATGTGGAGGGCGGTCCATTGCTGGGCGAGGGCTGGGAGGAGACCGTCGAGGGCGACGGGAAACCCAAACTAGAGCTCGTTGAGGCGGGCGATGTGTGATGGTGCAGGAAGTGCGGCTGCCCGGGATGCACATGTCCGTGCGCGTGTGGATGCGAGTGCTGATGATGATGGTGGGCATGCTGGGCGTGGTGATGGTGCAGCGGCGGGTGTCGAGCCAGCGGCATGCCACCGCCGGCATGATGATTGTAGGAACCTAGCATATTGGCGGCCGGATCTCCGCCCTGCGCCTGTGCCTGACAGGCGGCCATCAAGCCATGGAAGTCGAACTTGTAGGCGTACCGCTTGCCATGCACCTTGGTCATGATGTTCTTGTCGTAGTAGTACCTGCGGAGAGGGAGAGAGAGATTGAGGGTCTGCCTGATGGATATACTCCGACGGCACTCACCTGAGGGCACGGCTCAGCTTGTCGTAGTTCATATTCGGCTTGGCCTTGCGCTCGCCCCAACGCTTGGCCACCTCGTCCGGGTCAATGAGCCGAAATTCGCCCGATTGGCCCTCCCAGCTGATGTAAGCGACGTTCGACGAATCAGCGAGCAGCTCCAGCAGAAATTGCCACAATTGTATCTGCCCGCCGGAGCCCTGGGCGACCAATCGGTGCGAGGCAGCGTTCAGCAGTTGATACGGATCTGAAAAGAGAGACAGCGCGAATCAGCCAACAGATACACAAGTGGACAGAGCGAGAGAGAGCGAAACACAGCCGAGATTCGCGAGAGAAATCCCCACACAGCCAAGCCCAAACGAGATTTTCTGGTGAATGACTCTTTGTTGCTGTCGCGTTGTGTTGGACGTGGCAAGAGTGCCAAAGCAACGGAATGAAATTGCCATAAGCCTGTCGCGGATTCACAGAAACTCATTCCACAAGGGGCGTTGTGTGGTGCAGGGGCATACATAAATCCTGGACTTGCCATTTTGGGATATTCCCATACCCATACCCCAATGGCTGGTCTATGCGGGGAAATCCCTTCAAAGTGCCGGCTCCACGAATGTCACGAAAGCGCCATAACCAAGTGCCATGGCAGGATGACTCACGGCCAACCCAAGCAAAAGCAAAGCAAAAGCAAAGCAGTCCAAGAGCAAGAATTCCCACACATAGACATCATCATCTCTGCCATCCATTCATACTCTAGGCGCAACGCAGACACCGCTCACCGGAAATGCCAGCGATCAAGTGGTTGCCGCCGCCGCCGTAGCCGCCATTGAGGAGGAATCGTTCATTCAGCTCGCTGAGCGGAAATTCCAACGAATTTTGGCAATCGTTTCGCTCACCGTTAAACATGATCGAGCCGTGTGTGTGCTCGAGATGGTGCTGATGGTGGTGATGGTAGTGATGCACCGCCGCTGCCGCATGATGCGGATGATGCGCCGCCGTCGGGGCGGGCTGCATGCGAAGACCAAAGCGACGGTTGAAATCCTCCGATAGGCGCCACATGACGCCCACATCGACGCTGACGCTCATGTTTCCGATTCGATTGTGAAATACGCGAAACGGCTGCTTGCAATTTTCACATTAATTTTTTTCGGGACTCGCGAGTTTGTCCCCAAAATAAATTTTTCCTGGCAATTCAACACAAAAATTAGTTTTCCGAACAGCAGCCCCAAGATTTGGGGAATTTTTATTTTATTTTTTTTTATCAGCGTTCAGGCGAACCGTTTGGGGCAAACGCCGTTTGGCAACTGAAACGCTGTCTGGCTGGAGCTTCTTATCACTTGACTGATGCTGTCCTGCCCAGAGGCAGAGGCTACGGCTACTGCTACTATTTCGACTGCCTTTCACCTGCGCAGCTGGTGGTAAATGCTGCTTCGGCATTCGGCGCGCTGGCAGAGAAAAGTCACAAGTCGCAGGGGCCACGTGCAGCCACTCAACCCCACCACCCAGCAGCACACACCCAGGGCAAACACACACACACCGAAATACAAACAGTACACACACAAAAGCACCACACACACACATACACACAATGGTCACAAGAAGGACAAGGGTCGATTTATAAGGGACGAAGCGATTGATACACTTGCAGAGGGAATATTTGTGTGGAATTTGATGGAATTTTGATTACAGATTAGCAAGAAACTGAAGCTTTGGTATTTCGAACGATGTTGCCTCTGGATTCAGTATCTGGGATATATCTCCTGTGGCATATACCCCACAGACTGTGCTTATGCGATCTTCAAGGCTCCAAATAGTTCCTGGCTCGAAAGCTTTTAAAATAAGTGATAGATCTTTGTGTAAAATATCTACATAATTTTCCTAGTTGATGGATTTGCATTGAAAGTCTATGATTATTTTTATTATATTTCCTTTTGGTCTATCCCCTGCAGCATAAATTTATCCGAGCCTTGTGGTTCGTTGTGGTTACAGCTCTCAATCCTAATGATAATGCCAGGCAGTATATAATCCTTCTTTCCTTCCCGCAAAATCATGACATCCCTTGGCCAAAAAGTGTATAAAAACCAGGAGCCAGCATGGGCATGGGGCAGCATTGTGGCAAGAACTCAGAGACTGCAACTGTAATCTGCGCCACGGCGACGCGTAATCCCGTTTGGCATAA
The DNA here is from genome assembly GCA_018150885.1 of Drosophila tristis. Classification (NCBI taxonomy): domain Eukaryota; kingdom Metazoa; phylum Arthropoda; class Insecta; order Diptera; family Drosophilidae; genus Drosophila; species Drosophila tristis. The sequence continues at coordinate 4,300,507 of JAECWT010000003.1, read as the reverse complement.
AAAACAAATCAATTAAATCGACGCCGCCTTCCCTGTCTCGCTCTCTCCGCTGGGCTCTTGTGGATCAGCAGCATATGCCAGACCCAAATCAGGAGGAGGCTTTCCACTGCCACAGGAAGGATGCGAACGAATGAATATTTTCCTGTGCCCAAGGCAGCCGCCATCCGCCTGAAGCTGACCACCCGCAGTGCTGTTGTCACTGGGTGTCCCCATCCCCATTCCTGCTCCTGCCACTGCCACTGCTACTGCCACTGCCACTGCCTCAGTGCCACATTGCTACATTCATGAGTGACATGACTTGGTGACTTGACTTTTGTGTCGCTGCCGTGGGATTATTTTGATTTTATTATTAGATGCCACATCCTGCGAGAAAATTATCATATTTACATCGTTTATTATTAAGTTCATCACTTGACGCGACCGCCTGCTAAGCCCCCCGCACTCCCTCGCCGCCTCCTGCTCCTTCAACTGTTAATAACTGGAAAAGTGTTGCATACTTTGCTGCTGTCGCGCGGGGATTTTCCCAGCGATTTACGTTTATGGAGTTCCAAAAGAAAGTTGGAGTGGAAAAGCCAGCAGCGGCAGCGACGGCGACACCGGCAGGTAATTAAAAGGTTGTTCGCTGGGCTTGCTTCTGCCACCTTTTTGGTTAACTTTTCCGCTTTATCAGAGCATCGAGCGAGCAAGAGTGGAGCGAGGGCAAGAGTGTGGAGGCGGGTGGAGAAAAACAATCAATGAAGCACATAAGTAACGCGTCTATCAGCGAGTTGGCATCTTAATCAGTTGCCATTTAGCAGCAGAGGTCAAAAGGATTCAATTGATGCCTTGACCACAAAGGATTCTCATTCACACACACACACATGGAGCAGCTGCCTGTTCGCCCCTCACAATGGCACCACTGGGAATAGCACGTGAACCCAATTACCAAGCAGCTGGCAGCTCGCTCAGCTCAATCTCTGGACGCCTCAGATTTATGTGCCCCAAGATTAGATACAGTTACTCACTTGGCTCGTTCTCGTTGAGCATGGGACTCGTCTCGCGGCCCGTGGCATGGTACAGGCTGAGGGCAAAGTGCTTGGCCAGCAGCGTGCCGCCACGACGGGAACCAGCACAGACCCAGAAGTCGGCGCGACTCAGTTCGCACAGCTCCTGGCCGTCCTTGGGAAAGCGTCCGATGTCCGGCTCCGGATCGATCTTGAACTTGCGCGTCAGCCACTTCACCCAGCTGGCAATGTCCTCGGTGGACCAGGCGTGCGGATCCACGGGCACCTCGACGGGTGTAACCGAGCCACTGGATTCGATGGATGCTTTTCTGCTTTCACTGCGGCTGGGCAGAGGCAGGGGCAGAGGTAGAGGCGGGTGGGATGTGTGAGGCTCGAGCAGGGGCACAGGCACAGCCACAGCCACGGGTTGCAGTCGGTGGCTGCTTTTACTGCTGCAGGATGTGGATGTATCCGTATCGGAGTCGTCGTCGTCGTCGTCCGTTGTGGAGTCCGAGTCCGTGGAGCTGTTGGAGTCGCTTGTCGAACTGCTGCTGTAACGTCGCCGCCGGCGTCGTCTCTGCTGATAGCCTCCTGCTGCTCCTGCTGCTGCTCCATTGCCCTCCTGCACCGTCGCCGCCGCCTTCTCCGATGACTCTTCCAGTTTCGATTCGGTTGTAGCTCCGACGCTCTTCGGTGGGACATCCTGGTGCATGGCATAAAGGCTGAGCCCAATCACTGGCCTCGCAACGTGTATGCTCTGTCTGTGGCTCTGCACAATGGCCATTAATGGGTTGTGGTAGGGGGTAGGACTGCCTCAATCCTCAGCTGTGCACTTTACATTCGTGAGACATCATATGGGTGAGCGGGATTCCTGGAACTGCACTTATTTGCACACACACACGCACACACACACACACGAGTATTTATTGTCAACCGGTTGGCAGCGAAACGGATTTAGGATTGTAGTCCGTAATGGGTCCGGTCGCTCGTTGGGTGAATCACCAACGGTCGGTATTTCACCTGCTGCTGCTGCTGCTGCTGCTGCCCGACAAACGGAATCACCTTCCTCCACGTGCCGTTAAATCTTGTTGCCTGGGGAAGCGGATTTTTCCGTTTGGAAAATTTTAATAACCGTTATTGTGACCCCCCGTCAACAGTTGACTATCGAGCTGGGATACGCTGAACCGATCGATTGATCGACGATGATCTTTGATCCGCACACACAGAGCGAGCGCGACCGAGTTCCGCAGAGGCGACTGCACCGATTGGGGTATGACGAGCTAATGATCGCACCGACTGGCCGGTGATAAAGCCATGACGAAGTCGAGCCGCCGCCAAGAAGAAGCTTTTGCCGCTCTGCTCTCCCAAGCTCTGGCCAAGATTCGCGTGCCCCGTGCGCAATCGGCAGAGATCGGTGCCTGCGCGAGAACCGTTACTGGTTTGCCCACTCAATTCTCCATGGGGTGCGCGAAGCTTTTGCGCCGCTCTCTCTCTCTCTCTCGCCTTATCGGGCGCTCGCTCTTCGGCTCGTCAGCAAATAACAACCTTAAGCATGACGTCGTGAAAAGATCGGTGGGCCAGCGCCAGGGGAGGATGAGTCATACGGCCAGTCATACGGCGAGTGAGCGAAGCAACGTCGATGGAGTTCCCCAGGGGGAATGCGATTCGCAGCGGACGGAGGTGGGTAAGGTCGTCTGTGGTCGGCATACAAAATTTTCATTCATCGTTTCTGCGATCGCTCTCTCCTTCTATCTCTCTCTCCTCTCTTTCTGTCTCGCTACGTGTGTTTGTTTGTCGCGTCATTATTCTGGGAAAACTGGCATGAGTCGTGCCGCCGCGGCCTGCTCTCTCTCTGCTCATAATTTGGCTTCGATGTGCGATGCGGTTTGCTCTCTTTTTGGCCACGGCTAGTGGGGCGGCAGGTCTCGTGGTACATTCATGGGAATCGCGGGATTAGGCGACGACGACCTCGACCCGACCCCCTTCATTTTGTGGAGCAAAGAACACCGACGCTGCCTGGGCAGCCAGTGGTTGGACAATTGCTCTATTATTCAGATTATTTGAATTCCGTGCGTTGTTCCGGGAATCGCTTCTGATTTCATAGCAGAGGACGCTTTTGGCGTAAGTGATTCATGCCAAAACCAATTGCTCCTCTCTCTCACCCTAGGCGCTCCGCTCCGCTCGGCTGCCCTATCTCTTTTGCTCGGTGGCGCCAGCGTTGCAAACAATCATATTGCTGTTTATATTCGTGCCCTGTAATGCGGGTATTCGAATGGGTATGTCTAATGGAGCCAGCAGTAGGTGCATTCACATAGCGACACAAATTCTTGAATTCTAAATCGGAGCCATTAAGCAGGTCATCCAACCAGGGTGTTTGTCCGCTTGGGCACCTGTTTATTGCAGCATTTTAGAAGCATTTAATGCCCTAATAACTTATGAACATAATCTTAACTAAGAACAGTCGTTGGAATTGGCTCAATAATAAAATCCCATGAATTTCAGACAATAAAAAAATAATCACACCTAAAGTTCATGAAGTACTTATGCTCTCATTTTTAGTGGGAAAACCATTGAGTCTGAAATGAAATTGATTTGAGTCTGAAATGAAATTGATTTGCGGCTGATTGATTCTCTCATATACAAATGTTAATCTTATCGTACAATGCTCTTTAACCAAAATTTCCGTATACTTTGACCACATGCCAGACAGCTCTCACGTGCCGTCTAGCAACTTTCGATGACTCAGACCTCACAAGCAATGCCAATTTTCAATAAATTGGGTTGAAAAAAAAACCCCATTATCAGTTCCAATTTTTAATCAACACCGCTGAAGATATTCCCAAATTGAGCAAGGTAATGTTCGCAGAAAACTTATGGGTTAGTCACACTTTTCAAGATACAAATCTTTTGATTTTTGGGTACACTTTGGTTTGATTATTATTATAGGCCAAACGATTGAATAACACTTTCATTTTTAGTGCCAGCAGTACGTTGAGTACTTCGCTTTAATTTCACTGCGAGTTTGTGCTATCTGTAGCTCATTTTAGCTTTTTATTTCCTGTAGCAGGTATTCCTATAGTCGCCTCGCTCGACCTGTGCATTGTTTATATTTATTTTATAGTGACGCGTTGAAGCCTACGTTGGTTGTGTGTGTGGAGGAGAGCTTTTACTACGTAGACTCGGCCCTCGCGTATATTTCATTCATAAAAACCTCTAATGGGTCGTCATGGAGGTGGGGAAGGGAACGCCGCTGCCGCTGCTGTGAGCAATATTGCGAAATAGTATGGATTGCTCATTCTATTCATTTACTCGTAGATTCTCTGCAGGTTTCGACCCTTGGCCGGATCTAGTTGGCGGGGGCGGACGATTCCTAATGCAGTTCCTCTCTTATCTCCTCGTCGTCGGCGTCATCATCGTCGTCGCTGGTTGTGGTCGTTGTGGTAGTCATGCTGGTGGCTGTGGTGGCTGTGGTCACCTGACGACCCGAGTTCCAAATCAAATTGAAGTCCAGGTCGCACTCCTTGGCCACCTTCTGGACGAGTCCGCGGTCCAGCAGACCCGAGGCGCTCCAAGAGTTGTCCTTTACGGCCAGCTCTTTGAGGGCGCGTCCCGCCTCCGGATATTGTTTGGCATAGACGAGGGCGCGCACCAGCATGGCCAGAATGTGCGCGTGACGAATGGGCGGCAGCTCTGGCTTGACTGTAAGTGGAGGAATATCAATAGAAAGTCTAGAAAGATAATGCCAAAGCATAACCCACTCAACATGCTGCGACAGGCGCCAATGACCGACTGATTGTCGCCGTCCCGAAGCGCTTGCTGGATCTCTAAGATCTGCTTGACGTCGCCCACCGTGCGCTGCAGATTGTTGTACGCGTGCTGGGCGTGGCTCAGCTTCTCCAGGCACTTGGAGGCCTCCTGCATGGCAGTCAGTGCCTTGCCATAGTCCTGATACTCCTCAATCTCCATCGAGGCGCAAATGGCATAGAAATTGGCCAGCGAATCGAAGGCCTGGCCCTTGGTGTAGAAGCTGACAATGTGCTTGAGGATGGAGGCGTCGCCCTGCCAGTCCAGAGCCTGCAGGTAGTTGGCCGCCATAATGTACACCTCGCGCTGGCGGGACATGTTCGCAAAGAACACGATCTTGTCGGTGTTGCCCGACTTGAGGAGACTCTTCATGGCACGCATTTTGTCGCCCGCTTGGGTGAATTTCTTCGTGGCGCTGTGGTAGTCGCCCTGCTGTTGCAGCAGCTCACCCAGCTGCACCAGGATGGAGGTGCGTGTGGCCTCCTCAAAGTCCCCCTTGTCTGGGGTCAGCATCTCGGCCAGCTCCTCCGTCACGGGCACCCCCTTCTCCGTGCAGATGCCGACAGCGCGCTCCAGGTGGTTCGTCTTGGCCAGCAGGTGTACGGCCTTCTGGTGCTGCTCGATGCTGCAAAAGAAATCCGCACAGCGATTGATCAGCTCCGCATCCGAGTCCGGACTGAGCTCCGTGGCAATGATCTCCAGGATTTCCGGCTGCTGCGACTCGAAGGCCATTTCCAGCGCCTTGTGCAGCATGCCCGCCCGATGGTAGAGCTCCACGGCATGCTTGAAGTTGCCGCACTCCTCAAAGTAGGCCGCCGCAATGGCCTTGTCCCGCTGTCGCGAGGAGCTGGCCACCGTCCAGAGTTCCTCCTGGAAGTCGTTCTCCTTGCAGATGCGAATGGCATTGCTGAAGGTCTGGGCGCGCGTAAAGAACATGATGGCCTCCTGGAACTTGCCCACGTTCTCGTAGTGCCGCGCCAGATGGTAGCAGGCGGCTCGATCTCCCGACTGCCTGGCAATCGCATCCGCCTTGGAGATCTTTCCCAAATAGCAGAGTATTTTCACCTGCAAAGAAATCGGAAATTAGGGCCAGATGTTCATGGGGAATGGGATTAGATTCGATGGCACCTGGGAGAACCAATCCTCTGCCTTGTGGTACACAGCCAAGGCGGCGTCCATGTCCCCGGAGCTCTCAATGTACTGGCCCCACCAACGCAACAGCTTCGGATCGCTGGTGGTCTGAATGTAGCGCTTCATGGCGCCAGGATTCTCAATCAGCAGCTGGGTGATGTTCTGCGCGGGATTCTGCGTCTTCTCAAAGTACTCCAAGGCGCCCTTGATGTCGCCCTGCTCGCGCAGTGCCTGCGCCTTCTGGTAGTAGGTGTGCTTCAGGTGAATCCTGTCCTCCGTTTCGGCCATTTGGAGCGCCTCGTCCAAGCGCCCAGTGGCCTGCAGCAGCTTGTTGAGCAAATCAAATCGCTTGCAGCGTCTGTACAGATCCTTGGCCTCCTCGATCATGCCCAGTTCGATGGCCAGAACGGCCACTTTGGCCTCCGTCTCGAGATCATCGTCCTCCATGGCCTGGCGCAGGGCGCGAACGGAACTCGCCTGCTCCAGGTGGCCCATGCACACCTTGGCCACGTCCAGGCGGTTCGTGTGGACGCACATCTTGGCCAGATTCGTCCAAATGACCTTCGACTGGATGGAGCGAATGCTGCGGTAGGCCAGATCCATGTTCCCCTCCGCCACGTGCAGGCTGAATTTTAGGACCAGCTTCCTGGTGGCCGCGTCGCACTGCCGCAGATCGGCAAAGTCCTGCAGCGGCTGCTCCTCCACCACATTGATCTTCAAGCGGACGACGCTGGGCACGCACAGGTTCAGCAGCTGACAGCCGGCGGCCAAGGCCTGCGACTCGAGCAGATTCAGACCCGAGCCCTGACTCTGATCCGAGTAGAACATCAGCATGATCTGCGACTGGACAAAGTGCATGGGCGGCTGATGGGCGTTGGAGTTCTTGGCCGTTGGCTGCGGCTTTTGCACCATCGATTTCACCTCCATGGCGAGGAGACGCGGCTCGTCGGTGTCCCAGAACAGCCGCACCGGCAGACTGGTCTCCTCCTGCAGGTCGTACGCGAAGAGATTGTTGCGCTCAAAGTCCCAGCAGAAGAGCGCGGAGCGAGGCATGAAGCTGCTGTTGGCTATGACCATGGCCAGGTGGCTGCCCTGGCTGTTGCACTTCACCAGAATGAACTCCCCAAAGTCATCGAAGATGTCGTGGCCCGACTTGCTGGGAAACAGCAGCTTCGGATCGTGCCGGGACACATCGTACGCCTTCACATACCCGTTCATGGTGAACACGGAGAGGTAGCAGCCACTCAGGTCCATGCCAATGATCTTTCCCTCAATGTCGGATGCCTGAATGCGATGCAGCACCACACCGCCCACGGAGTACACCATAATGTCGCTGCTCGACAGGCAGAAGATGTTCTGGTTCTGGAGGCACAGCAGCAGGCACTCGGCGGGAAAGGTTTGCAGCAGCTTCACGCTCAGAGACGCCGGAGAGGCCGTGGATGCGGCCGGTTCGCCACCGTCCACAGCCACTGCCTCCAGCACCTCGTCGAATTCATCCAAGCTCTTGTCCACCTTCTGGAGGCTGTACGAGGAGATGCTCCGCCCGTTGCTCATCACCAGGCTGAGCTCGTTGAGGGCCAGAGCCGTCACTGCAAACTCGGACTGGACACTCGTCTGCCGTCCGCTGCAGTGCGTCAGCTGCACCGACTTGGCCGAGCGCTGCACCGCCCACAGCTCGCGGGTGTGAAACGCCAGCAGCGGCTGCTCCTTCAGCATGTACACATTCGACAGACAGTTGACCAGCATGCAGGGCTTCGACAGCTCATTGAATCCCCACTCGCAGCTCCTGACGGCGCCACGCACTGAAGAGATGTTCGTCAGCTGCCAGATATCCTCGGGCGCGGTCACCAGGCGACTGCCGCTGCGCTTCCAGGTGTACAGGTTGCCCAGGGAGGTGCCCGCACACAGCGTCTGATAGCTGGCACTGTACGCCAGGCAGCTAAAGATCTCGCCGCTGTTCAGCTGGCCGTACTTGATGGGCTTGCGCGGCAGTATGCTGCTGCTCTCGCTGCTGTCCTGTCTGAAGAGATTGTGCGACGAGGAGCTGCTGGTATTCGTGGCATTGGCCAGGCTGGAGAGCGTGGAGTTCCAATGGCTAGTGCTGGGCAGATCCATTCTTAGGAGATAGTTGTCGCTCCGTTCAATGTCCCAAATACGCACAAAGAGATCGCCTGCAAAAGGAAGCAGAAGATTATTTAAGGGCACAACAGAAAATGCCACGTAATGCCACCCACCTGTGATGATGGCCAAACTGTTGCCTGACCAGGCTATGCCACCCTGCCTGCCGCCACCACGTCCGCTCATCTTCACTCGATCCAGTTCCGTGAGAATGCCCGTGGACTCCACCAGGAACAGAACCACAGTCAAGTCCTCCATCAGACAGATGACTGCATCCCTAAAACAGCAAACAGATGAGCTACCCTACAAAATTTTCTTTGGATTTTTCTTACTTTTTGGGATGCCAGAGCATCTGGACTATGGGCGGCAGAGAGCCGCACTTCATCACTTCGACGCAGGCGCCGCCCTGATTGATGTAGTAGACCACGCCTCCTTGCGTGCAGCCATAGAAGCAATGATTGTCCCGAACTCCCGAATGGGTCAGGCCACGGGCAGCGGTGCGTGGCCGCCAGTTTGTGAGCGTGTCCAAGGCATTCTCATCGCCAGCCACCGCCGCCTTGGCCAGATTTGCCATCTCCTCGCGCACCTCGCTCTCCACGGTGCGTCGGAAGCAGACCAACAGCAGCACCTCCCGCAGATCGTGCGAGAACATGGTCAGAAACTGATACTGTCCATCGCAGCGCCAGCCGGTGACTAGACCCATGGCATCCGCCGTGACCATGCGTCCGCCCTGCTCGCTGAATTGCAGCAACACAATGGCCGCCTTGTGGGGCGCATTGACGCTGGCAAACTCCCGATGACCGGCAAACCAAACGTGTATGTCGCCGTGCTCCCAGCCGCTGGCCAGCAGCGCCTTCTCCGGATGCCAGCACAGGGCTGTGGCCTGCGACGTGGCATGCACCGGATAGGTTACATCTCTTTGCGGTTCACCCTGGAATAAGTCTCAAATGAGATACTAAACTATGCCAAGACGGAAAAACTCACAGTATCTGCAAATATGGTGACGGAACCGCCCCGATCCGGGCTGAAGGAGGCCACGGCAAAGAGCGGCTCATTTGGATGCCAACTGCTGATGGTGCTCACTGCATCCGAATCCAAGAACTCAATTTTGGTGTCAAAGTACAGCGTCATTTCGGAATTTTCCTCTCAAATGCGGCAAGCAAAACCACAACAAAACGAAAAGTGGCGCCGCTGGGCAACGGTTGCCATGGTTGCATTTGATTTTAACATTCTAACGGTTATTTGCCAGCCCTGGAAAGGACAGGGTCGCTGGCACTTTTAGGAGCGCGCAAAAGTACGAACAAAACAAATAAATGAGAGGCCAGATAAGTGGATTGTTTATGTAGTTGCATTTTATCACGTTGAAATTTGTTTGCTAATGAGAAAACCCCTTTTATGCATGTTGACTATTCAGCGTAAGTTATATCCAAGAGAAGGTAAGGCTCTGCCTCAGTTGGCACCAAAAGCGGCTGCAATTGCCTTCCAGACGTCATGGAAACAAAGAGAGAGAATCAAAGGCCCGTACCTGCTGTTTAATATTCGCTGACTCAGAATGCAAGCAAATGCACACACCAGTGCAATTGTGGGATTACCCAGCAAACCAACGAACGAGAGTTTTGCGAGAGTCTTGCAATAAGCGCAGGAGATAAATCAGAGAAACGAAAGAACTGAGGAAAACAAAAATTATGTTCTAAAATGTATACATCATTAGCTTACAAACCATTATTAAAATTTTTAATTTAAAAATGCAGCGTTTTTTCGGCGATATATTTTTCAAGGTTTTGGTTTGCTGGGTGTGCACTAAATAGTTTCATCACGTACAGACGCACGTATGTCAGCCATATATAGATATGCATGTACGTATGTGCAAATGAAATCACCGGCAAACAACTCCAAGCGCTTTTCGCACTGCTACTGCGTATCATTCGCATTTTGTAAAGACTTTGGATATGGCCGATAATCAAGAAGCGCTCGCAGGAAAGATTCTGAGAATCGCTGGAGCCGTCATCCTGCCCAATCTGGGCGGCATTGTTAACGGGCAGCTGACTCGGAGGAATCTCAAAAATTGGTATGTAAATCTGAACTTTCCATCGTTCAGGCCGCCCAACTGGGTTTTTGCCCCGATGTGGACATCGCTGTACACTGGTATGGGCTATGGCTCCTACTTGGTGTGGCGGGATGGCGGCGGATTTGGTGGCGAGGAGGCGCGCCTGCCCCTGATTGCCTATGGCACCCAGTTGGCTCTGAACTGGGCCTGGACACCGATCTTCTTTGGCCAACACAACATGAAGGGCGTGAGTGTCATCATATTTATCATTTTGAAGTTGTTTTATCGCTAATCCATTTCATGCTTCAGGCGCTTATTGATATCATCGCTCTGACGACCACTGCCGGCGCTTGCGGCATACTCTTCTACCGTGTCAACAAGGTCGCCGGATTGCTCTTTGTCCCCTATGTGGCCTGGCTGGGCTTCGCCACGGCTCTGAACTACGCGATGTGGAAGCTCAATCCCGAGAAGGATGCTGCGGAGGAGGAGAAGCCCACGACCTCTTCTCATGCCAAGTCGAACTAGGTCGTGCTGGCTTCACTTCACACTTGATTGTTGTTTGTGATTTGTAATTGTTTTTATTGAAAATGTAATTGCACAAATATAAATGAAATTGTTAGTACCAGGGATGCATTAGCTGTGTTTCTTGGCATATCGATAACTGATAACTGTTCTAATTGTGTGTGAAAAATGCGCGGTAAATTCAAAATGCAGGGGAGCCGATTGAAAGAAAGCGAAAATGATGAACTAATTGGAGCCTCCTGGTGCGGGAGCAGCGGCAGTTGGTGCGGGCGGGGTACCGGCCTTCGGGGTGGCAGCTTTGGGTGCTGCGGCTGCCTTTGGCACGGGCGTGGCCTTCGCGGAGGGCGCATTGTTGGTTGGTTTCTGTTGCTGTGCTGCAGCTGGTGCTGTCTGCTTGGGAGGCGACGCCTTGTTACCTTTGCCCTGTTGCTGCTGCTGTTGGTTGGCCGGACTGGCAGTCTTTGGGGCCGCTGGCTTACCAGGGGTCTGTGCTGGTTTGGGCGCCACCGTCGGCTTGGGAGCTGCCTGCTTTTGCTGCTGCTGCTGTTGTTGTGGTTTGTTGCCTGCTGCCTGCTTCTGACCCTGACCCTGAGATTGCTGACCTTGAGACTGGGGCTGTGGCTTGGCTGGTTGCTGTTTTGGCTTCTGGGCCGCTTCCTGTTTCTTGCCATTGGCTGCTGCTGCCGCTTGCTGCTTCTGTGGCGGAGCAACTGCAACCGGCGATGGTGGCGTAACTGTGGCCGGCGATGGTGGAGTAACAGCTGCTGCCGATGGTGGAGCTGAGGAGGGCGTCGATGGTGGTGTAGCTGGAACCATCGGTGAGGGCGCCTCTGGCGTCGGGGGAGCCACTGCAGCAGACGGTGCGGGAGCAGCTGCAGGAGCCGTTGCAGGAGCTGGTGCAGCAGCTGCTGGAGGGGCAGCCACCGCAGTTTGTGGTGCGGGAGCTGAGGCCACATCTGGTTTGCTTTGAGCCGCTGCCTTCTGCTCAGCGGGTGGTGTTACTTGCTTGGCTGCTGGTGGCGGTGTCTTTTGCTTTGGCGAGGCTGCCTTTGGGGCATCCTTTGGTGGCTCTGGTTTCTTCTCAGCAGCCGCTATGGCGATGGCTGTTGGTGCAGCTGCCAGTGGCTCGACTGCCTTGACTTGGAGCACATCCGCGGCAGACTTTGCTTCTGCGGGTGGCGTCACTTGTTTTGCTGGCGGCGGCGTCTTTTGCTTCTGTGGCGATGCTGCCTGTTTGGGCTGCTTCTCTGGTGTACTCTTTGGTGGACTGGCCTGCTTTTGCTTCTCGGTTTCTGGGCTCTTGGGCGCGCTCTTCTGGGGACTGGCTTGCTTGGCCTCTGGCTTCTTCTCGGTCTCCACAGTTGCAGCCGGCGGAGCTATGGTCGGTTCCACTTTGACTGGCACAGGCACTGCCACTGCCTGCTGCAATGGAGCAGGAGCAGGAGCGGGCTCGCTCTTCTGTGGCTCTTTCTTTTCCTCGATCTTTGGAGCAGCGGCTGCTTCGACTGCAGGCGACGGCTGCTTTGTCGGCTCAGCGGCCACAATCTGTGCCAAAGTTTGGACAGCGGGTGGTGTCTGTGGCTTGGCAGTTGCCTCTGTAGCAGTCGTCTTTGGCGGTGTTGCGGTTGCTGGTTTGGCTTCAACTTTCTGCTCCGTTGGCTTGGGCAGCTCCACCTTCTGCTCCGTTGGCTTGGGCTGCTCCGTCTGCTTTGGCTGCTCAACCTTTTGCTCCGTCTGCTTTGGCTGTTCAACCTTTTGTTCAGTGGGCTTTGGCTGCTCAATCTTTGCTTCAGTTGGCTTTGGTTGTTCAATTTTCTGTTCCCCTATTGGCTTCGGGGCATCCTGCTTCTTATCCTTAACAGCAAGGAGGCGCTGCCTGGGGCTTAGCCTCCGCTTTGTTCTTGTTGGGTTTCTCTTTGTTGGCCTGTGGCTCGTTCTTCTTCACATCTTTATCCTGTGCCTGTGCCTGGGTCTGTGCCTTGGCTGGTGTCTTCTTGTTGTCTTGTTTTTCCTTGGGTTTGGCAGCCTCCGCTGGTTTCTGTTGCTTCTGCTCCTGCTTCTTGCGATCCTCCTTCTTGGGCTGCTGCTGCTGCTTGGCCTCCTGCTTGTCCTTCGGTTTGTTTTCCTGTGCGGGTTTCTTGGCCTGTTCCTGCTCCTGCTTGGTGGCTTCTAGCTTGGCCACCTCATCAAAGTCTTCCACCAGCAAGGGCACATCATCATCCTCGTCAGCGGTGCTGGGTTTTCCATCTGCTGCAGCTGTAGCTGTCTCCGGCTTGGCATTATTCGACATGGCATTGGCGTACATGCGCAATTGGACGATCGTCTCCTGCCCCAACTGTGGCAGAATATCTGGCAGCATTTCGACAACCTTCTTGGCCTCGCCATGGCCGGTGACGGCGAAAGTGTTGGCCGAGAGTGAGGCCTGGGCCTTGGGATTATTGAAGTGAATCACGGTCAGGTCGTCCTTGATGATGTTGACCTCCTCGATGCCGGGTATGGTGCTCACCGAGAGCTTCTTCAGTGAGCTCTGCAGCTTCTTGTCATCGGTGGCCGCCGTCTGGTGCATGACCTTCTTCTTGCGCCTCGGTGTGCCCTTGCCACCGATGCGCACCTGGGCCTGCAGGCGCTTCAGTTTCTCCACATTCATGGCGGATATATACCTTAGATTACTGCTGGATGAGTCGGATAAATGGAGAGGCAAAGGGTTACATATATATAATTACATAAAATGGCCACAGAACTTACCTCAGTTAGGACCAAAGACACAGAGACGATGTGCAACTCCACGGGCAAAATCACGAATGCAGCAGCAGCCAGGCAACAGCCAGAAGATCCGCGACGATTCATCCACTCGAAAGAGCCAACCGAAGCAGCAGCGGCAGCGCTGCTTTTATTAATAACGCGCAAAGATTCGCAGGTCTCGTCTTTGTTTTTCTTTTCTGTTTTTTTTTTGCATATTTGCTTTTCGCAAGAGGAAAACAAGAAAAATGTACCCCCAAAATGTATAAATAGCTTCACCATTTCCTTCACACACACACTGTGTGCCGTGCCTGTGGGCCGATGTTTTAGTTTATGCAGGAAAATGCTCGGCGTGTGGCTGCCAAAGCGGCTGTTGAACTGTGCATGGGATGTGGGATATGCTGCGGTATGGGACATCTCCCTCCCGAATGTGAGTGTCGAAAATAGACGGCGAACTTCTGTCACTTGCAGCAGCAGCAGAACGAACGTACGAACTCACTCACTCACTCTCCTCTCTCACTGCGAAAAACATTACCAAACTGCAGGCACCGTAGTGACGCAGGAGCACTCTGTCCGTCTGTCTGTGGCATGCCGTATGCATTGGTGCGGTAATTGAAGTCTGTACAAATTAAAGGCTCACCTCATGACAATTTTCTCTCCTGCAAATATTCCTCTATTCCTATTATTCTTATCTACAATTCATACAATTTCGGGTGGTGTAATAGAACAATTACAGGGAAATAGTATATCAAATTTCAGAGCCATTTCAATCAGTGTTGATGGTGGCCACGCGTGTTGCGAATTTGGTCAGCTTGTAGACATTTACGGAGGGACATTCTTCGTATACCTGCTTGTGCATGTCCGCTTCCTGCTCCACAATATGTGCCACAGACGCATAGTGATTGCTCTCCGCCTCTATTTTGGCCAGCGTGATTAGATTCTAAAATCATTCGAGTTCGTTTAAGAGCAGCAAATAGGCGCATAAATTCTCGTGCTCACCTCGCGAAAGCGCATCTTCAGCTGCTCCAGCTGTGCGTTCTTTTTCTCCTCATCCAGAGCAGTGTATTGATGCTCCAAGTGAAAGTCCTGTACCTGCAGCACATGCGGCGGAATGTGAAAGTATTTCTTGTCCAGCTCACGTAGAGATTTCATGTTCTTCTTGGAGACAGCCTGCACGCGATCCATCACTGCATCCTTCTGGGAGCTCAGCAGTGCCGAGGTGGCCGGCGTTTCTATCTTTTTAATAGCATTTTCAATAGCCTTGCCAATGATGCTTTGCACCAGATGCTCGCCTGTTTTCAGATGGAAAAGAAAGGCCTGAGAGACGCCAAACATGACTGGCTCCAATCTTGCACTTACGTTCGGACGATATCTGGTCAGCCGTGTAGTTGAAGAACTTTAGATCGTAGGCGCTCTCGTAGAAATGCATTTTAACAGATTCGGAATGTGAAACAACAGAAAATAAAGAAATATTTTCAAAGGAAATCGCGCTAATTTTTATTAATGTGACCGGATGCAGAAATCAGAAAAATGCCCTGTAAGAAAAGTATTTTTGGGCAGAAAATACTAGAAACACACACCAACGCCGCACATGGTCACACTACGTACCTGTCAGTCCGACAGGTGTATTTTGTTTGTTTGTTTTGCAATGTTTTTACGAAGATATCTTCTCCATGCCGCCAAATTCGTTCGTACCAAGCATTACCAGCACATTGTGCTGCATCCAGAGATACAGTATGCCCTGCGGCATGACCAGCCAGTGGTGGCTCTGGAGTCGACGATCATAACACACGGAATGCCGATGCCAGAAAACGTGACAACGGCGCTGCAGGTGGAGGAACAGGTGCGCCAACACGGAGCCATTCCCGCCACCATCGGCATCATTGATGGCTGCATCCGGGTGGGCCTGACACAGGAGGAACTCACGGCACTGGCCAAGAAACCGCGGGATGAGGTGATCAAATGCTCTCGCCGCGACCTGCCCTACGTCGTGGCCAGGGGACAAAGCGGCGGCACAACGGTGGCCGCCACAATGATAGTCGCCCATCGCGTGGGCATCAAGGTGTTTGCCACCGGCGGCATTGGCGGCGTTCATCGCGAGGGACACGTCTCCATGGATGTCTCTGCGGACCTAACCGAACTGGGACGCACGCCGGTGGCTGTGGTTTGCAGCGGCGTCAAGTCCATACTGGATATTCCGCGCACCCTGGAGTACCTGGAGACGCAGGGCGTGTGCGTGGCCAGCTACGACAGTCCCGGCGGCGTCTTTCCGGACTTTTACACCCGTGATAGTGGCTGCAAGGCTGCCTACGATCTAGCGACGCCCCAGGAGGCCGCCGATCTGCTGCGCTCCTGGAGGGAGCTCAAACTGCAGTCGGGGGTGCTAATCGGAGTGCCCATTCCGGAGGAGTTTGCAGCAGACAAGAGCCAGATGGAGGCTGCCATCAAAGCTGCTGTTGTTCAGGCCCTGACTCAGGGCGTGTCGGGCAAGGAGGTGACGCCATTCCTGCTGGCGGCCATAGCAAAGATCACCCGAGGCAGCAGTCTGCAGGCGAACATTGCGCTGATCAAAAACAACGCAAAGGTGGCGGCCCAGATTGCAGCCGCCTTGGCGGGCGGTCCAGCCAGGAGGCAGAGCGAGGGCAAAGATCACCTAAAGAAACCCCTCGTTGTGGGCGCCTCCATTCTGGATCTCTCCTTCACGGTGGACGACCAGAAGCGGGACATGAAGCTGGACGGAGCCACCTACTCGGCGGTGGCCAAGCAGGCGGCTGGCGGCGTGGGACGCAACATAGCCGAGGGCATCTACAAGCTGTACGGTGATGTGAATCTGATTTCCGCCGTGGGCAAGGACCAGATGGGCCAAACGTTGCTTCATCTGATGCCCAAGCAGCTGCAGCGTGGCATGATCCAGGACGAGAGTCAGGCCACCTCGCTGTGCTCGCTGATCTTCGACAAGTTTGGCGACTGCAAACTGATTCTGGGCAACATGGAGATCCACCAGTGCTCCATCACCCCGGAGACGCTTCGGGCGCACCAGCAGCTCTTCCGCGACGCTCCGCTGCTCATCATGGACAGCAACATATCGGAGCAGGCCATGGAGTGCATCTTGCAGCAGGCGCAAAAGTATCAGCTGCCTGTTTTCTTTGAACCCACCGACATGTTCATTGCCGGCAAGCCCTTCCACCTGCCGTCCGACCTCACGCAGCACATTCGCCTGATCAAACCCAATCTGCACGAACTGAAAACCATTGTGGAGGCCATCACTGGCCAAACGGTCGACTGGCAGCCCGACACTAAAGTGGATCGTGTGCAGCTGCTGCAGCAGACCAAGGAACTGCTGCAAAAGATTGAATCGCGCTTCAACTGCATCATTGCCACGCTGGGCGATCATGGCGTGCTGCTCAGCTTTCGGTCGGATGCCGCCACGGATGCGAGTTGCCTGCTCGATGCGACAACGTCCAAGGTGCCGCCACACACCACCCGCTTCTATGCTGCACCCATAGTGCCCAACATTGTGAATGTATCGGGCGCTGGGGACAGCTTTTGTGCTGGCTTCATCACTGCCCTGCTGCAGGGACGCATCCTGGACGAGTGCGTGGCAGCAGGCTTTGTGGCGGCCGAGCGGGCCCTGCAATCGGAATCGGCAGTGCCAGCGACGTACTTCAGCAACGCAAATGCCTTCGAGGATCGCTACAAGCAGACACTGAAGACGCTGCAGCAGCAGAGCATTTAGAGGCGCGTTTATACTCAGGACCTTAGCTTTATTTCTCTCCCTCCCCAAGTAGTCTCTTAAAGTGTACAACAGACGATGCGATGCTCCTAGTAGGCCCAACTGCGAGTCGAAATAAAACGAATTGTTGAATGTTTATAGCCCAGAAATTAATTGGTTGCCCAAAACTTACAGCTTGATCACCTTGTCCTTGCCGCCAGAGGCCACGCGAGAGCCATCCGGCGCCCAGTCTACGCCGAAAACCTCGTCCGCATGTCCAGGCAGCTCCTGTGCCAGCTTTTTCGATTGTACGCTCCAAACTGCAAGAAAGAAAATGGTGAAAACTGACAGCCAAGGCACCTCTAGGAGCTCTGCCCTACCCTTCAGTGTGGAATCTTTGCTGCCGGAGCATATCAGACGGGAATCCGCTGACCAGGCTATGGTATAGACGGCCTGCACATGACCGCGGAACGTGGCCATGTACTGGCCATCGGAGGCACGCCACAGACGCACAGACTTGTCGAAGGAGGCGGAGGCAATGAGCTTCACATCCGGCGAGTACTTGACATCGTTGACGACATTCTGGTGGCCAGTCATGCGCTCCACGCACTTGTTCGTGTTGTTGCGCCACAGATAGAGGGTGTTGTCATCCGAGCAGGACACCAGGGACTCCACCTCATCGGGACACACAGCCTGGTAGCGTTGCAGGGCCGAGGCCTGCAGCTCCTCCGCTGTATATAAAAAAGGAAAGGCCATAAAAACTGCTGAAAGTGAGAGCCTGAAGAGATATTTCTTACGTGTCATGCTAAGGTAGGACTTGGTGCGATCCTTGACCGGGTGGAAGGGTCCCGTGCGCAGCACATAGTCCGTGCTCAGGGCAATATTGTTCACCCAATGGGCATGGCCGGTGAAGGTGCGGCACAAGATGCCATCGGCAGCGCGCCACATCTTGATGCTGCGATCCTTGGACGAGGTGTAGATAAGCCCAGCGCCGCCCCAGCGTACCGCAGTCACGGCATTCGTGTGCCCGGCAATGTTCAGCAGACACGAGCCCAGTTTCACATCCCAGATGCGGCAGTCGCCGTCGCTGCTGGCGGAGGCGAGCTTGCGGCATTCGGGATTCTGATGGAATGGCTCCCAGGCGAGGCAATTGATGTGCTTCCTGTGGCCTGCGAGTGTACGTCCCGCCTGCTGGCCCGTCTCCGGATCCCAGATGATGATTTTGCCCGCCTTGCAGGCACTGGCCAATCGCTTGCCATCCGGTGCCCAGGCGACACACAGCACCCATTGCTTGTGGCCGCTGCAGGTGAAGTGTGGCGTCTCTGTGGTCAGATCCCACAGGCGGACTGTGGTGTCACCGCTGCCGCTGGCCAGATGCGCGCCATCTGGACTAAAGTTGAGAGAGACCACCGCCTCGGCATGGCCGGGCATGGAGCTGGTGCATCGTGTGACGGGACGAACCTTGAACACGGCCTGTGGCTGGTAGACAATGTCAATCACATTCTCTGTGTCCACTGTGCCCAGGTCGAGGGTGTCCTCGAGGCTCTTCTTGATCTCATCCTCGCCCACAAAGAACAGATAAGGTGTCGCCTCTTCGTTCTTCAGAAGCGCATTGCAGATGAGACCCAATTGTTGCGTCGTTATGCCCGCTGGCAGGTCTATGGGCGGCCCTGCCTCCTCGCCTGTGTCGGATATCAGACGTGCCTGAATTGTCTGTGGTGTGGCCTCCACCTCCGCTTCCATTTCCACGCTTATTTTCGGTTTTTTAGCAAACATTTTAAGCAGCAGGGTAAATACGAATAACAACAATAAAACACGTGCCGCGGACTAGTGTGGATAAACGCGAAGAAAAACCAAAACAATCGATTCATCGGCAGTCGGCATGCTCCTAGTGAAACGACGTCACATTCGTTTTATGTTGTTTTTGTTTGAACCTTAATATGTAAATAATCCAATAAAAACGACTTCTGAAAACTTGCCAATCTTGTAGAAAATTTATGTATCTATCGGATAAAATTATTTGTTTAGTGCTGAGGGTCCTATCTAGCTAGAAATATTAAGCCGACTATCAAAATCGCGAAATATGGACAATGCACAAAGAACGATTAGCCCATTGTCGACCATTGGCTATTTAAATATAACTAACGAAAGTTTGGAAACTTGAAATATATAAGCGCAGTTCAAGTGATGTACGTCAAGAGGATGGTTGGATGGACAAGAAAAATGTACAAACGGTTTTATTTTCCGCGATTTAACTCTAGTTGTTAACCTGTTTAAATAGACGGGGGTTTAGTGGGCTAAGTTTGTTCTCTCATCACTGATTTATGGTATATCGGTATGTTTCGATAAATCTTCACCCTGCATGTACGCGTCTTTACAATTTGTTGTTAAAAATGGAAAATATTCCGCGAACACATGAAGGTGAGCCAAAGCAACCAACTAATTAGCTCTCCTGCAGGTCATAGAAGATGGGAACACTAGAATCCTGCGTGCGGAGCCCCTAAAACGGCCCAGAAAAGTGCACCCGGTTTGGTTTGCCCTCCCACCCCTCATACGAAAATCAATTATTTCATCAACATTCTTTGTGACCCATTTCAGACATCGAGGCGCAAATCTCTGTTATACAGGAGAAGAAAACGGAGCTGGCCAAGACCACTGCAGCAGCGGAGGGCGTGGGATTGTTGGACAGCGGCGGTTTCTTCGACACCGATTTGTACGACGAGGAGGCGGCCAAGGGCAAGGGCCGCTATGAGGGCTACAACACATCGATCGCCGCCAATGACGAGGGCGATGAGGACGAGGACGATGGCTTCCCAGTGCCACAGAAACGTACCACATACACGGCGCCCATTTCGGTGCTGAAGGATGTCACCCAGGGCAAGGAGGATGTGGATCCATTTGCGGATCGACGGCATCCGACCATTGCCGATCGTGAGGATGAGTACAGGCAGAAGCGGCGTCGCATTATCATCTCGCCAGAGCGCGCCGATCCCTTTGCCGATGGCGGCAAGACCCCGGATGTGGGCTCCCGTACCTACACAGACATCATGCGGGAGCAGATGCTCAAGGGCGAGGAGACAGAGCTGCGGCGCCGCATCATGGAGAAATCCAAGGACGGTACGCTGGTGAAATCTTCTGCATCATCGCAATCATCATCGTCGAACGGCGACAGCTCCTCCAAAGATAGCAGCTCCCGGAAACGTGGCCGCTGGGATCAGACGGTCAGCGATAGCTTCATACCGGCCAAGGTGGCGGCCACACCAAGCAGTGCAGCCACACCCACCTGGGAGGATGTGAGTATAGCTGGGATGCAGCATCCATTTAGAGCACTTTTCAATCTCTGTTTGCGTTGCAGAAAACACCCGGAGATCATCGCTGGGATGAGACTCCTGGCCACAAGGGTAGCGAGACGCCCGGCGCCACACCGGGACTGGGCACACGCATCTGGGATGCCACACCGGCGCATGCCATGACACCGGGACATGAGACACCTGGCCACGAGAAGTCGGCGCGACGCAACCGCTGGGATGAGACGCCAAAAACGGAGCGCGAGACGCCCGGACACAGTGGCTGGGCCGAGACCCCCAAGCCAGATCGCACGGGCAGCGGTGGCGGCGGTGAGAGCATCTCCATTGAGTCGACTCCGGGCGCCTCGAAGCGTCGCTCCAGATGGGACGAGACACCGTCGAATGCCACTCCCGCTATAACGCCGACAAATGCCAGCGCCATGACACCGAATATGACGCCCAGCATGACGCCGCATGCCACACCTGGCCACGCCACACCGATGCTCACACCCGGCGGCAGCACTCCGGTGGGTGTCAAGGCCATGGCCATGGCCACGCCCACAGCGGGTGCACTGGCCGCCATGACGCCCGAACAGCTGCAGGCCTATCGCTGGGAGAAGGAGATCGACGAGCGTAACAGGCCCTACACCGACGAGGAGCTCGATCAGATGTTCCCGCCCGGCTACAAGATTCTGCCGCCACCCGCCGGCTATGTGCCGGTGCGGACGCCCGGCCGCAAGCTGATGGCCACACCCACGCCCATCGCTGGCACCCCAGCGGGCTTCTTCATTCAGGTGGAGGACAAGAATGCCAAATTCATGGATAATCAGCCAAAGGGGCAGAATCTGCCCTTTATGAAGCCCGAGGATGCGCAGTATTTCGACAAGCTGCTGGTGGACGTCAACGAGGACTCGCTGTCGCCCGAAGAGCTGAAGGAGCGCAAGATCATGAAGCTGCTGCTGACCATCAAGAACGGATCGCCGCCCATGCGCAAGTCCGCCCTGCGCCAGATTACGGACAAGGCGCGCGAATTCGGTGCGGGGCCGCTCTTCAATCAGATCCTGCCGCTGCTCATGTCGCCCACGCTGGAGGATCAGGAGCGTCACTTGCTGGTGAAAGTCATTGATCGTGTGCTGTACAAGCTGGACGATCTGGTGCGTCCGTATGTGCACAAGATTCTGGTTGTGATTGAGCCGCTGCTGATCGATGAGGATCACTATGCCCGCATTGAGGGCCGCGAGATCATCTCCAATCTGGCCAAGGCCGCCGGCCTGGCCACCATGATCTCCACAATGCGTCCGGATATCGACAACATTGACGAGTACGTGAGAAATACGACAGCGCGTGCCTTTGCGGTGGTGGCTTCGGCTCTGGGCATACCCTCGCTGCTGCCCTTCTTGAAGGCCGTTTGCAAGTCCAAGAAATCGTGGCAGGCCCGCCACACGGGCATCAAGATTGTCCAGCAGATTGCAATCCTCATGGGCTGCGCCATTCTGCCGCATCTTAAAGCGCTCGTGGAGATCATCGAGCACGGGCTGGTGGATGAGCAGCAGAAGGTGCGCACCATCACGGCCTTGGCCATTGCGGCGCTCGCAGAGGCGGCCACGCCCTACGGCATTGAGTCGTTCGATTCGGTGCTGAAGCCCCTGTGGAAGGGCATCCGCACGCATCGCGGCAAGGGATTGGCCGCCTTCCTGAAGGCCATTGGCTACCTGATTCCCCTGATGGACGCCGAGTACGCCAACTACTACACGCGCGAGGTGATGCTGATTCTCATTCGAGAGTTTCAGTCGCCCGACGAGGAGATGAAGAAGATCGTCCTCAAGGTGGTGAAGCAGTGCTGCGCCACCGACGGCGTGGAGCCGCAGTACATCAAAGAGGAGATCCTGCCGCACTTTTTCAAGTTCTTCTGGAACCATCGCATGGCCCTGGACAGACGCAACTATCGCCAGCTGGTGGACACCACCGTCGAGATAGCCAACAAGGTGGGCGCCTCCGAGATCATCAATCGCGTGGTGGATGACCTAAAGGACGAAAACGAGCAATACCGCAAAATGGTTATGGAAACGGTGGAGAAGATCATGGGCAATCTCGGTGCAGCGGACATCGATTCGCGCCTCGAGGAGCAGCTCATCGACGGCATTCTGTACGCCTTCCAGGAGCAGACCACCGAGGATGTGGTCATGCTGAATGGCTTCGGCACCATTGTCAATCAGCTGGGTAAGCGCGTCAAGCCGTATCTGCCACAGATCTGCGGCACCATTCTGTGGCGACTGAACAACAAATCGGCGAAGGTGCGCCAGCAGGCAGCGGATCTCATCTCGCGGATCGCTGTGGTGATGAAGACCTGCCAGGAGGAGAAGCTGATGGGCCATCTCGGTGTCGTTTTGTACGAGTATCTGGGCGAGGAGTATCCCGAGGTGCTGGGCAGCATCCTCGGCGCACTGAAGGCCATCGTAAATGTCATTGGCATGACCAAGATGACGCCGCCCATCAAGGATCTCCTGCCCCGCCTTACACCCATCCTGAAGAATCGACACGAAAAGGTGCAGGAGAACTGCATCGATCTGGTCGGCCGCATTGCCGATCGCGGACCCGAGTATGTGTCGGCCCGCGAGTGGATGCGCATCTGCTTCGAGCTGCTGGAGCTGCTCAAGGCCCACAAGAAGGCCATTCGGCGGGCGACAGTCAACACTTTCGGTTACATTGCCAAGGCCATCGGCCCACACGATGTGCTGGCCACGCTGCTGAACAATCTGAAGGTGCAGGAGCGACAGAATCGTGTGTGCACCACCGTGGCCATTGCCATTGTGGCCGAGACCTGTCGCCCCTTCACTGTCCTGCCCGCCTTGATGAACGAGTACCGAGTGCCCGAGCTGAACGTGCAGAACGGTGTGCTCAAGTCGCTGGCCTTCCTCTTCGAGTACATTGGGGAGATGGGCAAGGACTACATATACGCCGTCTGTCCGCTGCTGGAGGATGCCCTGATGGACCGCGATCTGGTGCATCGCCAGACAGCCTGCTCGGCCATCAAGCACATGTCCCTTGGGGTCTATGGCTTTGGCTGCGAGGACGCCCTCACGCATCTGCTGAACTATGTGTGGCCGAATATCTTCGAGACGTCGCCGCATCTGGTGCAGGCCTTCATGGACTCGGTGGACGGACTGAGGGTGTCGCTGGGCTCCATCAAGATACTGCAGTACACGCTCCAGGGGCTCTTCCATCCCGCACGCAAGGTGCGCGATGTCTACTGGAAGATCTACAATTCGCTGTATATTGGCGGGCAGGATGCACTCATTGCGGGCTATCCAAGGATCACCAACGATCCGAAGAATCAGTACGAGCGCTACGAAATGGATTACATGCTCTAAGGGATGCCCGGGTTAGCACTAGGATCGGCAGACACACAAACAAAATATATACACAAATTGTACAAAACCGGGTTTTATTCTACGTTTTGGAGTAGCTCCCATATTCCCTTCTTTAGGGTCCTACTGTGTGGACTAATCTTTTGGCTTACGCAATAATACAAATGTGTGGAGTAGTTTGGAGGCTGCGGCTCCTTGGTCTTGGTCTCTACTTGGCTATCGGTAGAGTATGGATTGCACCACCTCGATGAGGCTCTGCAGTCCGAACATGTAGTTCTCATCGGGTTGGCCATTCTCCGCCGGATAGACGTGAGCAAAGTCAATCATACGCACGCGTATCCACTCGGAGGGATCGTCGGAGCAATGATTGTGGCCATTGAGCAAAGGCGGGGACGGCGGCGACGGCGGCTGGGCGCCCAGTCGTGCATAGTCGTAGCAGATGAGCAGGGAGCTGGCATAGAAGTGAAGTAAACGCTGGCGCTTGAACCAGGCGAGGATCTCCTGCAGCTGTCGCAGCACCTCCCGCAGCAGAATCTCCGAGCCGGCAGCTCGTGTCTTGGACTCACTGGTGCTGGCATTAAAGAAGATGCCCATGGTCTGCCTGAAGCCGGCCACATCCAGGCTCTTGCCGTAGTCCTTGCCATGCCGCATGAGCACCGTCTGGCCGGGCACCTCCGCTGGCAGGTAGACCAGGAAACCGGGCAGGCAGAGGCCAAGCTTCTGCTTGCATATCACATACTTTTGCTCCTCCACCTGGCGCTTGTGCGGCGAGGACAGGGGATCCCAGGTGCGGCGACCCATCTTCACGTCCATGACGCACGGCTGCTGCATGCCGCGCGTGAGGTCTTCCAGCCTGACAAATGTGTGCTCGCGCTGATTCACAACCAGTTTGAGATGGCCGTAAAATCGCGGGACGTGACGGACGAGGGCGGCAAGGTCATTATCACCTGGCGCTTCGGCCATGGCTCCCGTCACCGACGCCGCCGTCGCCGCCGCCGATGCCAATGACTCATAAAAGTTGAGTTCCCGCACTTCACACTCGGGCTTGCCCAGCGGCTTCAGCACGCATCCCGCAACAGAGTCCTGCAGCAGACCCACGGCGGCGGCATTGGTCGCCTCGAATGTGTGTCCGGCCACCTGTGTGGCAAATTGGCGAAATCCCACGGGCAGCGCTGGCCTGGGCAGCTGCACGGCTTCCTGATCCTTTCTGGCCATGTTTTGTGTGGTGTCTGGGGTCGTCTGTCCAGGCGATGGGTGGCAGACAGAAGCAACAGCAGCAGCAAACAGAATGTTGAGAAATTTTGCGCAGAAAATGATTAAAATGGTTGCGCGGTTAACGCTGAATCGGTGCTGGCCGATTGGATTTTTTCCTGTTAGATTTGGCTTTTTCCAGTCAGAAATAGCTTGTCTTCAAAATTATGAATTAATAACCATCCAGATCGATAGGGTTTATATGCATAATGCTCGCTAAATATGTACGCAACTACTAACTGTATTATATAAGGCATAAATTGCATTTGTTTCAGATAAATATTTAGCCATTTTTCAGCGCAATGTTTAATTTGTGATTGCCAGCACTATTTCACTGTTGCAGTGTTGCGAAACTTTCAAAGAGCGCAAACAGCTAGGGTTGTAAAACTCACGCGTCTTCTAATTTGTTGCTGATGCTTTGGGAGTGGTTTTGTTTGTCAATTATTCATCTTTATTTACCGCATTTGTTATCTGCTGCTGCTGCTGCTGTTTATCCACGCCACTGCGACTGAGATTGGACGACGGCCCATAATGAAATCCTGGGAGATTGCCGTGCTGGCCCTAGCAGCTGTTTATCTGTGCACGCAAGGTGAGTCTTTCGAGTTTTACGGGCCACACCTCAATAAATGCTTTATAATCCCCCGGACCATATCTAGTGAGTTTTGTGGCTGGCCTGGAGTGCTATGTGTGCTCCAATCAGACGGGCAATACGGAAAAGTGCCTCAACACGATCAAGACCTGCGAACCCTTTGAAAATGTCTGCGGCACAGAGATTCGCTGGGGCAGCCAGCCATACTTCTCCGAGGGCGCACTGAAGCAGTATTATGTGTCCAAGCGCTGCATGACCAAGGAGCAGTGCCAGTCCAAACGGAAGCGCTACATGCAGTTCTACTGCACCCACATCTGGTACGAGGATTGGGCGTGCAACGAGTGCTGTCCGGGCGATCGCTGCAACTATTTTGTGATTGTGAGTGGACTCTCGCTAGAGGCTTGGCTAGTGCCTCCAAACTAACCCATCTTTCTTGCAGAGTGGCGCTCCGGCTGGACAACGACAAGCCGTGGGTCTGACCCTGCTAATGACGCTGCTGGGCCTGGGCTCTTGGCTCATTTCACGCTCCTAGCTAAACAAGGAACCTCTTATTCGAATCGCATTCCAATTGTTCCCGTTAGAACTGCAGGTAGCACTGTAAACGTTTGCCGTCCATTTATGTAGTAGATTTTAAAAGTGCCTTTGACTCAAAAGGGGGAATCGATTTCCCCATCGAATATTTTACACATTTTATACAAAAACCTTGCGTTCTTAACGAGTAAGAAGAGCAGCAAAGAAAAGTTAGAAGTAGCTCAATAAGTATTTTACAAAGTTCAAACGAAGCTAAACTTGAATGGATACCCTTATAATCCACTTTTTACCACACTTCTCATGTATTTTGAGCAGTTTTTTTTTACTATTTCAGACACACTTTGACCCCATATCATATAGCAACGAGACAAACACTAGCATATCTTAGTTAGAACACTTCTTAGAACCCGAGAAAATGCCTTATTATAGCTATAAAAATCTGTTTCCCTTTTCGAATCTCCAACCCAAGCAATAAAGACAACTATGGGCGTCTTTTTGGCGCTTTAATTAATATACGACTATGCGTCACACAACTCACAACTTGGCACAGAAGCAGCCGGCGGTGACGGTGACCGTCTCGAACTGCCACATCTGAGCCGCACTCCTCTCCTTGTTCATCCAGGCAGAGGCGCGATCGGGCACCGTGGCCTGGGTCAGCACCTTCACCTTGTACTCCAGTGGCTTGCAATTGGAGCCGTGTGTGCACTTGGCGTCCTGTGCGGGACGCGACTCGCACACGGCGTTCATCAGATAGCGCGGAAAGTGCATGGTGCCCAGGTCGAGCAGCACGTTCTAGAGCAGGGGACGGACAGAGACTGTGATTATCCGCCGCTGGATGATTCGGGGCGCGCAACAAACCGTAACTTTGCAATCGCAGCCGGCATGGTGGACATCGTTGCGCTTGGTGGTCAGCAGATCCTCGTAGAAGTCGTCGTAGTACATCGCCGGCAGCTGCAGCTGATGGGGCATGGCCGCCGCTGTCTCTGTGGGATGGGGCGTTGCCTGGCCGAATCCGAACAGAGCGCTGAGCATCTTGGAAGTGCTGCGGTCCGGCTGCTCCTGTTCCTCCATATCCTCGTAGCCGCCACCATCGTCCCCGCCATAGCGACTGCCTGCGACTCCGACTCCTGCACCTCCACTGGCCAGGCAGAGCAGCGCCAGCGCCGCCATCAAAACGGGAAACTGCGGAAGACAAAACCCCTGAAGCAAAATCTTTCTTCGGCTGTGAGCTGTCGCCTCGGGACTCACCCAGAGCATCCTGCTGGATCCGTGCCTGTGCAGAGCTGAACTCCTTGTGCGGCTCCCAGCAAGGAGTCCCTGCTCTTTTATATCCCACTGGACAATGGCGAATGGAACGGAATGGAATGGCTCTCGGATTACCTTTTGTGTGTGTGTGTCGCAAGCGAAGCATCCATTATGCTCCCGTCACCTGGACGGCGTAACAATGACCCCAGCACAACTGTTGACACTATAACAATGGACTGGAGTCGGCACTGGGACTGAGACTGGGACTCGAGAGTGGTCACTGGGCGGCTGATGGGGTTGAATCCTTTGGCTATTTATACGCCACTGCCTTTCAATGGCCAAAATGGCTTTAAGGCCTCAAGTGCTGTGGCGTGTGGCGTGGGGGGCTGGCGCTAAAGGAAGCCCACTGACCCAGACATATGTACGTATGCCCAGGCAAAAGGTCGGTTGTCGTCTCGCACTCTCCACCCACCACTTGTCGCGGTGAGAGTGCCAGGGTGGTGGCTACAAATCGACTACGAAATATGAGCGAGGGGGTGTTCGGTTTTAGGTAGAATTTCCCTGTGAATTTTTGTATTCAAATTGTGGAGGATTTTCCCGGCTACTGAGTGATCCCTAAGACATTCAGCTTTCCGCGCTTTAAGTTCTCTCAGCTTAGAAATATGCCTCTTGATTTTACTCCCAGCACAAATAGAATTTTTCCTGTCTTTTGCTTAGCCCTAAATCCCAGCCAAATAGGAGATGCTTTGGTTCCTGCTCGTGTCGTCATCTTCCAGCTATGAGCTCACTCTCGCTTCGCCTGTCCATCTCTGCACTGTCTGCTGGCTCACTGCTTCGCTCAATGGTCTATGCAGGTGCAGGGTCCGGCTAGAGCGACTTCTATGGGGAACTACCACGGCTGCCACGGGTCAGAGACAGTGCCACAGCGCCGCGTGGGGCGTAGGGTGCACAGGCGAATGGGTCCCCACTTTTAGGGCTTCCCCTCCGACGTCGAGCGGCACGCATTGGACTCCATTCCGGCTATCCCGCTCAGTTGAATACGCGTCGTCGTGGTAAGAACGTCGCTCGGCCTACAGTTTGACACGCACACACACACACGCATACAGTTTGACAGCCGCCTACTCTCAAACTGTAAAGTGGAGGAGGAGCTGCAGGCAGGCAGGGCAAGCAGGGCAGCAGCTTCCGTTACTCTTGGATTATTCTTGAGCTGCCATCTTCCTAGAGATATTATCTCTGGGGAAAACTTCTCTCTTGTTGTTGTTGTTGTACAGTTTTTCCGCTGCGGAATTTCTTGAGGCGGAAAAGCGAGTGAGAGCGAGCGAGGTGGCAAAAGGTAGCGGGAAGCCCTCAAAGTGTCGACGAAAATCGTTAAAAAATAAAATACGAAAAAAAACAGACACATTGCGACTATGTCAAGACTCGCTTGAAGACCGACCCACCGAACCAGCGGAACCAGCGGACAGGCACAATAGCAGGAGGCGAAGGAGCCAAGGGAGACACGGTCGTACCACGGCAGACACTCGTAGAATCCTCCACATACCGAACCCACTCAGGATTCGCATGGAAAAAGGCACAATGAAGCGCAAGCAGAGGAGATACAGGTGGGGCACTTACCACTCACCAGGGGATCTACAGAGCGAATCCAATCTTCTCTCTTCTAACTGTCCTTTCTCCCCATAGAACCACCTTCAACACGTTGCAACTGCAGGAGCTGGAGCGCGCCTTTCAGCGCACCCACTATCCGGATGTCTTCTTTCGCGAGGAGCTGGCGGTGCGCATCGATCTGACAGAGGCGCGTGTGCAGGTGTGGTTCCAGAATCGCAGGGCCAAGTGGCGCAAGCAGGAGAAGATCGGCGGCAGTCTGGGCGACTACAAAGAAGGTTCGCTGGATCTGGATGTGGCCTACGATGACAGTGCGGCGGTTCTGGGTCAATTGGACAGTGCATTGGGTGGGCATCAATCCCCTAGGACTCTTGGATTATTCTGCAGCTATTAATCTCTCCCCACTCTCTCGCTCTCGCTCTGTAGGTGCTGGCGGTACCCTGCTGCCGGACACACCGCCGCAGTCATCCAATTCGCTGGACAACGAGCTGAAGGCGCCCTATGGCACGGGCGTTCTGTCGCCGTCACGGCTCTCGCCCAACATTTTCCTCAATCTGAATATCGATCACCTGGGCCTGGAGCGCGGTGGCAGTGGCTTGTCCATGGAGTGGTCAACCTATCCGCCGCAGCAGCAACAGCAACAGACGCATCCGCAGATGGACTCCGAGCAGCAGCAGCAGCATCAGCACCCGCCTCAGCAGCATCAACATCACCATGAGCAGCAACAGCAGCAGCAGCATCAGAACTCTCAACAGCAACAGCAGCAGGAGCAGGACCATCACGAGGGCCTGGAGTTTGCTGGCTGCTCCCTGGACCTGGACATGGCCGATGGCTCCTCCGCCTACGACGAGATGAAGTTCCTCAGCGTGGATCAGTTCACCATCGACAGCTTCAAGGCGGACTGCATACTCAGCATGGAGCAGTCGCCGCTGCCGCTGCCACAGATCGCGCCCTACGTGAGTCACGCGCCGCCACACCACCTCAGCTCCGGCGATGCCAATGGCCTGCAATCGCTGTGCCTGGACGGAATCAGTTCGAATAGTGGCCTGGGCATGGCCTCGTTCGGCGGCGGCCTCTCCTGCTCGCTGCTCTCCCACCAAGTCAGTGACGCTGATTCCATGCCCAAGGGTTCATCGCCGCCATCGCTGCTGGTGCTGGACAAGACGCTGCCCTCGCTGAGCGTGGGAGTGGAGGGCATAGCCGATCTGGTTGAGCAGCTGCATCAGCATCATCACCAACATCACCATCATCATCAGCACCAACATCACCATCAGCATCAGCATGAGGCGGGGGCCAGCGATATCCTGTGAATCGAATTTAGGCGAATCAAATGCATAGCTAAATCTAATCTAAAACCTTAACTTAAACTTAATCTTGCGGTTCGGGAGTGCAGAGTGGAGCAGAGAGAGAGCAGTGTGCCGCTCTAGTTCTAGTTATATTCTTGTTTTCTAGTCAATGTTCTAGTCGCATAAGTCGATAGCTAAGTTCCAGAACCAACAGAAAGTGGAGGAGGTGCACTCACAGAAAATGAAAGAATCAACAACAAAAAACCTTTTGAAGCTGATATTTTTGTAGCAAAAGTACTATTTGTATGTATCAATATTTGGGCAATGTTTTTTTGGAGTGTACAACACCTGCTTATCGCCTTTGTTTCCCCCCCGTCCCACGGTTAAAGCCCGAAATATAAAAGAAACAGAACATGAAATATTTCGAGACGAGAGTCCTTGACTACCTTTTTCGGGGGCAGGCTCTACTATGGTAGCTTCTATGGATTCCCCTACATGCGGCACATGCGTTTGTGTGTGCCAAACAATGGAACAAACGCCAACCCCCGCCCCATGCCGCAGCCAAAACCAGAGCGACTCCTCCACCTTATATTTGTGGCTCGGATTAGAGGCAAACTAATTGTGCGATTTGAATGGATTTCGGGTTTCACTTGCTGTTTGTTCGGCAATAACATTTGCTTTGCTTTTTAACAATTGCCGTGCAGCTCCGCTCCGCTCCTCCGTGCTGTCTCCCCCCTGCACCACAATCATGGGGCTCCCTGCGCCACTCTACTGCAGGCCCTAAGCAGTCTTAGCTGTGGGAAGAGACCCTGAAACCCTCCTCTCTGGAGTCTCGTCTGTGCGGTTGGCCACGGCTTAGCGTAGCAAAGCTTACGGCAGGAGCAAAGCGGAAAGCTGCTGGGTTCGCAGAGGGTGGCAACGATCCAAGGGGTGTGTTGTGAGTGGCTTTAAGTGACGTTGCTCCAGTGGAAATCCTCAAAACGGAGGTAGCGAAACTTGATCAGGCATTTGTGATGGATTTCATGCGATAGTTTTGGGGAATGCAAATGATAAGTGATTTTGATGTATACATTTATTTTTTTAGAAATGGGGCGTAAAAATAGTACGCTCCATTGTATTTATACGTGCTGCATAGATGTTGGAAAACTTTGGTATACGTATCGGTTAGATAAGATAATACAAAATTATGAATTTAGCTCAACTTAGCTTCGGTTTTACCACTAACCATACAGATGTGCCACTTCATACACCAAACGTGTCGCAGCTGAGTTTTCTGTCCCAGCACCCCCAGACCTTCGGCTGCGGCTGCTGGGACCATTCGGCTGTGGTGCTGAGACGTTCGGGTCGTGGGCCTGAGACGTTCGGCATTTTTTCGACATGTTCGATTCAAGACGAGATGCGAAAGCAAGCCGAGAATTGCAAATGTATGTGTGTACACAGGCACGACAAAATAGCAATTCTTATTTTCCGAAAGCGTTTTGAGTTTGTTTTGAGTTTCGTTTCCAAGTTGCGTAAATGTATGTGTGTCATGTATTCACACATACTATGCTTGTATGTGGGCTCTACAATTTTTGGCCGCTTGATTTGGTTTTTCGTTTTGTTTTGAGGGCTGATGTAGCGACCTGAGCTGACCTGCCGCAACATAAATGAGGACTGGGCAGAGTGGGTGGGGTTGGGAAATGAATACAATATATAAAAATATATGTTAATATTTTGACTTATTTGATATTCCACACTTTTTTTTTTTTTGATACTAAGTTACTTTCAATCGTGATTAGTTGAAAGATTTATTTGGCCTCCACGATATTGCACACTTACATATACATATCCCTGTTTTAAAAATGTATACACTAAATAAACTGTGCATGCACATAAATATTGTGCAAATTTCTCGGCTTGCGACGTTGCAAATTCGTCAATAAATTCCTTTTTTTCGGTCTATTCAGGGCCGGATAAACCCTCAACCGGGCCCTAAGCAACCATCAATCTGGGGCCCTCCATTTTTTTACGCCAGTTACTTCTCTTTCCATTTGAAATACAAACTTACAAATTAATCAAACATACATTAAATTTATATGTTTATCAGTGGCTATTATATTTTTTATCCACTATTTGGAGTTTTTTTTTTTCAAAAATTGTTTCTGTTAGCCCTAGGGTGGGCCCTAGGCAACTGCTAATCCGGCCCTGGACCAATTCCCTTCGTCAGACTTCATATTTTGTTGTTTTCTATTGTATAGCCTTTGCTAACAATCAATTGTATGTACATACAAACAAGCATAGTATACTGTATGGTTAGTGCGTGAAGCTTGGGACTGCGCAGCCATTGTCGAAAAGATCTGAGCCGATTATATTTACAAAGGCGCGATAGTACGTATCATGTATCGCTCACCAGTACCAAAATTAATTGCAATACATAGAAATATGTAATAGTTATACCTAAAAAGCATCGAAAAAATTAGTTTGTATTTATAGGTGCATATATGTATGTACGAAGTAAATATGTACATATTTATAAACTATTTATTTATTTGTTATAATATAATATATAATATTTATATTAAAAAATTGCTTTTATAGAGGCTATAATATTCGGTACAGACTGTCGCTGTTCGTGTACCGCACGTGTGCAAGACAGAGACAGCATGACACACCAGACGAACAGCTGACTGAAAGTATGAAATCTCTGCTGCTGCGCTGCCACCAGATCCACGACCAGCGCTCCGCAGCAGCTACGGCAAGACAGAGATAGCACGATAAAGTTGTGTTAGTGTTCGTACACACAGTCGATTCAACGTGCAATTGTATGTGTATATATATCTCTCGCTCGCACTGCATGTTTTTTTCATGTCTGGTGCAATTCTAGTGAGACGGGGACCAGTGCTGCCATTTTACTTATTTTAGGCTAGCATTTTATATTTTAGCATTATTAAAAAGTAATTGTTTTTTTTTTTTTTTAAATAAATGCAGCTTATTTTCGCTTTAAATGTATAGCAACTTTGTTCATAAATGAACAAGTTTGGTAGGTCTGACGCTCCATTGTATGTATGGTTGGATGAAAGATGTAAATTGGAAAAATATCAATAAAATATTTAAATTGAATATCAAAAGTGAAAAATGTAACTGCATAGAGAAAAATGTTTAAGTTGACAATTGTATTAAGTTTCTTTTTTATTTTTATTATTTGGGTGTATTTAGGCTAAGTTTAATTTATTAATTTTCGGCTTTAGCCATTTTTTCATAGTGTTTTTCGCATCTAGCTTCTATTTACACTGATATTCTGTCAGCACTGACAGCGACAGCTGGGCGCCCCAAACCAAAAGCTATAAAAGGCTCGACCCGACTGATTTCATTCAGCAGTCGACATTTTTTCGCCGCTCGTTACATATCTCAGCTGGGGTTTTGCCTCGTTTTGGGTGGCTGGGTGTAAATTATATTTAGAATTTGGATTTTTCTATACCTATTCCTATTTTGTTTTTGAAAATAAAAATGGCATTCACTACCATTTTGTTTAATATCCGAAATTCTGCCTTTCCTGCTTAATAACCAAGGAAAAATCGTAGGAGTCGTATCGTCGGGAATTGGGGCGCACCACCTGGGACTGGGGCAGTCTCTGTGAGGCATCTGCACCACGGCTCAACTTTTACCGCAGCTTGCGACCGCATTGGTGTAGACTCAGCACGCTAGTCCTGAATAGTATTTATTTCCTTAAATATTACTTTTTGGTTTCCCCGGTCACATTCGACATATGGTTTTCCATCCACGTGATTTTCATACACATAGATATTATATAAATATCATTTACGTATATATATATATGTATCATGTGCAAACATTCCCAGACCATTCGATTCAGAGTTCCATCTGAGTTTTTAGAAAGTCGAGCCACGAGCGCCGTATGGGTGGTCCTTTCGCCAAATCTTTCGTTGCTCTGATAAACGTTGTAGACAAATTGTATGTCTGTGGGATACATCAGCTGATCGGTATATACTCTCCAATACCTGCTGCACAAAGAACTTGGAGTGTCCTGTTGTGGTTTTGGGCGCATGGATGGGAATAATATAAATATCATTCAATTACATATTTCATTGAATCGACATTTTCTCTCTTATACTAGCAAGTTATCACTACGGCGTTTGTTACTAGCTTTGCCATAAATCCAACTGGGAGAATTTGCGCCTTGCGCCAACTTTTTCGCTGCTCTGACAAAGAGGTGCGTGAAATGGCGGAGATATTGTATACAGTTACTCATTACTTTGCAAGCAGCTATTGAAAATAAAAAGAAAAACTGTCTTACCGACATACACGTATTCTAGTAAGAGATGGGAATGGAGCGAAACTTTAGTCGGCGCACTTTAGGCACTTGCCCCTCGAGCAGACCGAGCACTAATGCTTATAAATAGCATTTGCATACAGAAAATTCAGAAGCTCCCTGATTACGTGATCGTTATGTGGCACCAGACTTTCATCTTGGCTGCAGCTTTTCATGCCTATTGCATGTAGAAAGAATTATTTTAAGAGCAAATAAAATTTTGTCTTCAGATTTTCAGTCTGTTTTTTATTTAAAAGTGTTTTTGGGTATGTGAAAATCAAATCACTCAATTAAGGACAACTGAGGAAGCTTATTAGCTATTCCACCCTGATTACCTGATCGTTATGCGGCACAAGGTTTTCATCTTAGCTGCAGCTTTTCATGCCTATTGCATGTAGAAAGAATTATTTTAAGAGCAAATAAAATTTTGTCTTCAGATTTTCAGTCTGTTTTTTATTTAAAAGTGTTTTTGGGTTTGTGAAAATCAAATCACTCAATTAAGGACAACTGAGGAAGCTTATTAGCTATTCCAGCTTGATTAGCTAATCGTTAGGCACCCGGTTTTCATCTTAACTGCACGGCTTTTCATGCCATATTGCATGTAGACATGGACTATTTCAAGAGCAAATAAAATTTTGTCTTCAGATCTTCAGTCTGTTTTTATTTAACAAGTTTTTTGGGTTTGGAAAATCAAATCATTCAATTCAGGACAACTGAGGAAGCTTTTTAGCCCCCCTGATTAATGCTGATCTAATGCGGCACAAGGTTTTCATCTTAGCTGCAGCTTTTCATGCCTATTGCATGTAGAAAGAATTATTTTAAGAGCAAATAAAATTTTGTCTTCAGATTTTCAGTCTGTTTTTTAATTAAAAGTGTTTTTGGGTATGTGAAAATCAAATCCCTCAATTAAGGACAACTGAGGAAGCTCATCAGCTTATAAGCTAATCCACCCTTTACCAACTCGGATCATATTTGACATGGACATGAAGCTTTTTATTCTATTTTTTTTTTTTTTTTTTTTTGAAATTTTTCATTTTCCATTCCAACTTTTTATAAATTAAATTTTATATTTTTTATTTTTTTCCTTTTTTTAAATAAATTATTTAAAAATAAAAATTTTAAAAATGGAAAAATAAAAAAAAAAAAACTATATCTGTCAGTCATGTCATTCGCCTAGTTCTCAAAGACTAAAACCTTTCCAGCGCAGCAGTGCTTACTCATTCGTTCCCTCGCTCACACACTTTGCCTCGTGCAGTGGGAGCCCTCTGGCGGTGGTGAAAGAAGAGAGATGTAGATGACAGATTTATTGAAAAAGTTTAAGCAGATCAAACATTTTAAAATTCGACTAAATCATAACCTACTGTCTGATTGCCGGATATAAAAGTAGAGCCGCGTCAAATGCGCGCGACTCACAACGTTCCCTCTCGTTATCGTTGTATTGTAGCACTAAGCAAACAACACATAGAGGCGTCAAAACGACTAAAAACTGCCTGCATAAAATTTTTGGACGATTGGCTCCCAGGCCTTCGGGTCGGGAGCCCGATATCTTCGGCAGGGCAGTCGGCTCTCTCCGGGTTGAGCCGAGAGAGAGAGCGCCTTTGCAGCTGTGTGGATTCAAAGACTATACAATACAAAGATGTTGCACGAGGAGCAAATGCGAGCGACAACAAAATATGAAGTCTGACTACGGGAATAGGTCCAGGGCCGGATTAGCAGTTGCCTAGAGCCCCCCTAGGGCTAAAATTTTATGCAGGCAGTTTTTAGTCGATTTGACGCCTCTATGTGTTGTTTGCTTAGTGATTGTAGTCAATGCTCGCGAAATTGCTTATGAACGCGACTCGTGTCGATGTATGTACAATTTGCAGAGAGAGAGAGAGAGTGGGACAGACAACATGTGGCGCTCCAAAAAAAATTTAGATTGTAAAGGTTACATCAATCTTAAAATCACATACATACATTATATACTGACTGCATAGCGGGTATAAAAGTCGAGTGGCGGCCCTTGTCGGTCGAAAGTACGATAAGATAAACATACTGATAGAGACTATCTTTCCACGCAAGAAAGAAAGTATAGAAAGCCCAAAGGACAGTTTTTTTGCGCTGGCAGCAGAAACTGCAGTTGCATTCCAGAGAGCAGAGCGTTGATGTGCTAGAGAGTCGTGTAAAGTATCGGAATAGTTTTTATATGTAAAACCGTTCATTGAAGTGCAATTATAAAGATATTAATATAAAATGCACTTAATACGGCATTTAACTAATAAATTTTAATTCCAAATTACAATAGAATAAATTATATTAAAAGAAAACTAATCGTGCATGTGCATGAGTCACTCACTCTTCCAGCGAAACAAAAAAAAAACTAATACAAATATAAAATATCCATAGCCGTCTGAATGAAAAAGAAAAACATTTCGCAATTGTAACAAATCAAACGCTGTGATTAAATCAAAATGCGCCAAGTTAGCATTTTAATATTGCCCATCGAGTGCTTGTTTGAAATATTTAAGTACATAAAAAAGAACTGCGAGAGGGAGAGACCAGATGCCACTGACGACATCAAGTATGATGATCTCATTAGCTTTGTCGCTTGCTGCGAGCCTATTCTCGATATGCTCTGTGAATGGGATATGCAACTATTTAATAGGATTTTGAAGTTTGTGTCCCTTAAGATCAGCATAATTCACATCGACTTTGAAAAGGTGTATAACCGGCTGAAGAATAAGTCAGCACAGGACAGGGAAACCTATTGGAGCTTCATCAGCCACGCCATCAGGCGTTCGATCAATATCTTATTGCTTTACGCTCCCGAATCATTTCACAGCGATCACTTGGAAACGTTTCACAGCGTGAAAGCAAAATCTGAAAAGGTTGTGTATTGATGTGCTGGGTGAGTACATTTTTCTCTACATTTTTATACCCGTACTCAAAAAAGAGTTAAGGGGTATATTAGATTTGTGGTAAAAGTGGATGTGTGTAACGCAGAGAAGGAAAATTTTCCGACCCCATAAAGTATATATATTCTTGATCAGAATCAATAGCCGAGTCGATAGAGCCATGTCTGTCTGTCCGTCCGTCCGTCCGTCCGTCCGTCCGTCTTGTTGAGCGCCTGGATCTCAGAGACTATAAGAGTTACGGTAACCAAATTTGGTTTCAAGACTCATGTGATATCACACTGCTACAAGTGTATTTCAAAATTTCGCCCCGCCCTCTTCCGCCCCCACAAAGGACGAAAATCTGTGGCAGGCACATTTTTAAAGATACGATAAAACTAAAAATCGTACAGAATGACCATATCTACCAGATTGCTGAATATGAATCATATGAATAATTATAGCCAGAATGAAGAAATTAATTTTCAGTTGCTTCCCCCGCCCCCTCCTGCAAGAGACACACTACGCAAAAAAATGTAAAATGTAAAATTTTTTTTTTAATTCTAAAATTCTTAAAAATCATGCTCCAAAATGTAAATACTGACTGAGTACGGGTATAAGTAGAGTCGCGTCCCCAGAAGCGACTCACACGTTCCTTCTCGTTCACATTTGTAACAATAAAAATTTGCTTATTTTCAGGCTACACCCTAGAGGGTCTGGGAAGAGTTAAAAGCCTCGAGAGTCTTTATTTAGATATACGGATGGATATTGATGATTTGATTGAAATCTGCCGCATGAACAAAAACCTGCGCATTTTGTCGTTTATGAATAATGAAACGGGCGGAAAGAGGCTGGCCGCGATAGCTGAGCATTGCGAACAGCTGGAAGAACTCGCCTTCAAAATGAGACCCGACTGCGATGCAAGCGAATACAGGCCACTGGCTAAGATTCCCCGACTGGAAATCATGGAAATATCAGGCGTGCACGAGACGGGCACTCTGCAGCCTCTGCTGCAGGGATTGGCCGCCAATCAAAGCAAAGTTCTTACTGTTTTGTCCATATACGATGCACCACTGGACCCCAATGAAACGCAGGCCATGGCCCAGATTGACACACTAAATCGAGTGGAGTGTGGATTTGACGATACCCAGAGCATTGGCCAGTTGTGCCAGCTGCCCCATCTCAGCCACTTGAAGATACTCTCCAAGCACGAATCTAGGGAAATATCGGAGCAAGTTGTGAGCCTGCTAGTGAAGTCAAAGGGGAAAATTAGGATTGAGCTGGACAATTCGTCAATAACATACGGACCAAGTGGAGAACTTACGCTTGACTTGAGAGAGGAGAATGCGCATGCGAATGCCTGCGACTTCAGTCCTCTTTTGACGCTGACAGGTTTTACCTTGCTTAAGATTTACAGATCGCCGCAAGTTGTTTCACTTAAGCCGGTTCTCAATGGATTTAGGAACGCACCCACATTGACTGACTTATCGTTGGGATATATCACGGCAGAGGAGAGCGCCGCAGTAGCTGAAATCGTATCGCTGCAGCGACTGAATTGTGGATTTTTCGAAACACAAAACGCTGAGCTGCTGGCGCAGCTACCCGTGCTCGAAGCATTGACCATTACAGCTGTGTCCTCACGCCCAGGATCCCTCAGGTGCCTGCTGGCTGCTCTGGCTTCGAGGGAGTCGCCGACGCTACATAAATTGTGTTTGAAGAAGGAAATTACATCCGTGGAGGCAAAGGAACTGGCGCGCCTGAGTTCTTTGCGAACTTTGGAATGTGAGTTGGCTGATCCGCTGGACATTCAGCTGCTGTCACAACTAAACAAACTCGAAAAGTTGTACCTTTATGTCAGTGAAATGTTAGACAAGATATCGCCTGGCATGCTTACAGTTGCAAAGTCCTGCAAAAAGTTAGCTGAAATTCATATAAACTGTAATCGAAA
The DNA here is from genome assembly GCA_018150885.1 of Drosophila tristis. NCBI lineage: Eukaryota > Metazoa > Arthropoda > Insecta > Diptera > Drosophilidae > Drosophila > Drosophila tristis. The sequence continues at coordinate 4,261,165 of JAECWT010000003.1, read as the reverse complement.
CCGGAGTGGTCACGTCGATGAAAAATCGTCTAAAATCCTCATCGAAATGTTGCAGGGCTGCCAAGATACAATGGATATACACATCGGAGAGAGAATATCGTTCAATCGGGAAGGCAATAAATTGCACGTGGAAATGGATTTTTTTAAGCGAAATAATCTCGCGTTTGAATCCTTAGCGCGCCTTGCATCTGTTCAAAATATGGAAATAAAAGGATACCATGCAGCTGGCTCATTGAGAGAATTCTTTGCCGCCCTAGCGCTGAGCACTAAACACGATCTACAGAGTCTGTGCATACGCGACAGTTCGCTGGACTTAAGTGAGACTGCGGAACTGGCCAAGATTACGTCCTGGACGAGCTTCACGGGCTGCCTCTCCGATAGACAAAGTTTCCAGCATTTACTCCATTTAGGGGATTTCAATGTTTCTGAAGAGAGAAGTGGCAGCAGGTTTGTAGGTAAATCTTAATTCGAACGCAAATTCTATTCTATTCTCTCCATTTATCCCCTAGAAAAATCACGTTCGATAAGTTCACTGGGAAGTTGACTGTTGCCCCATTTAATCTACAGCTTGGCAATGGCTTACCCAACGGCATGGGACTGAGTCCCCTGGCTAGCCTGCAGAATTTGCGGCAAGTTATTATTTCTGGCGTCTTCGAAGATGGCTCCATGCTGAATTTCTTCGAACAGCTGGCCACGTGCCAAGGCCAGACTCTGCAGGAACTGAGATTGGACCATCCTTACGAACTGCGCAATGAAGAGCTGCGGGAAGTGAGTCAAATGAAGTCTCTCCGAACCCTGACCTGCGGGATATCCCCCCAAGTTCAGGACATGGAAATAGAACAGCTGGCTCAACTTCCCCAGCTGGCAGTGCTGGTTGTTGGTTCCCATCGAGCGGGCTCCCTGAAGAACCTTCTTGGCATGCTCGCCGCCAGGGATTGCCCCACACTGGAACATCTGGCTGTAAGGGGCGAAAGTCTCAGCCCCCAAGAGGTGACCGAAGTATCTGCTATAAGTTCCCTGAAGCGACTCGAGTGCGGGTTCTGCAGCACAGAGGGTCTCGATGCATTGTCACAGCGAAACTGCATCGAGCAGCTGGGCATAAGAACTGGCAAAGGTGAAGCCTCTCTGGTGGATCTGCTCACTGCTTTCGCATCTTCTGGCGAATCAAATATCCAGATATTAACTATCGATGGTCCGGCAGTCGATCAGGAATCAGCTAACGTATTAAGTCTCGTTCTTCGAATTCCGAAACTGAAGTCCCTGAAGCTGCCAATCAAAGATACCCAGGGCATTGAGCGATTGGCCGAATCTTTGCAGCTCGAAGAGCTGACAATCTCCTCTACACCCGATGGGGGTTCTCTAGCAGGTCTCTTCCGGGCACTTTCACTGACGGATTCAACCAAATTAAAGCATTTGGTTGTGGAGAACACTTCCATCGACCTTGAAGAGGCGCTCCACCTCGTGCAGGTTGATTCAATCACAAGCCTAAAGTGTGCACTTAAAGATGAGGAAATCTACTCGCTCCTGGCTAAAATGACGAATCTCGAGAGCCTGGAAATCCCTTCGCAACATGAATTTTTAAATATTTCTGGGCATCTGCTTGACATCTTGCGAGAGTGTCGAAAACTTAAACGTATTAATTTGGGAAATGAATACTGCTACTCGTTTCCTGGCTTCGTGAAAAATTCACTGGACATACTAAAATCGGTGAGAGATCCCTCCACTCAGGGTCCATTGGAGATGCAGATAAGCCATTCATCTATTGGCTTAGTAGACGAGGTAAGCTAAAGGTTTATAACGCATACCCAAATTATCCATTTGTGCTTTCAGATGACTGTCGACGATAAAAAGTATTTGATTTTGTTCCATTAGAATCATTCGTGGATGAGAGCAAGGTAGAGAGCGATGATCAGTCAGGGAGTTGGTCCTTAAATTAAACAAAATTATCTTCCATATGCAATATGGCTGATATATATATATATATATATATTTGTCTCCCATTTATATTGTTTATTCAAAATTATCATTATATATTATATTATTACATATTATATTAAATCATAATCTTATTATATATTATATTACATATTATATATTTGTTCCACACTAATTTATAATAATCTTCCCTACGTACCTGCCACATTTATTTTCCCCACACTACCATTGAGTCGCGGCTGACTGACTCTTGAGATGTCCATGGGATCGTTGATGTCTTTATCAATCGAAAACCATTCCATTTAAGCCTAAAACCGGAACTGATTAAATCAAGTTAGGGTCCCCTGAATGCCTAAGACTCTTCCCGCGGACTCTGCAAAGCTGCATCCTGCTCGAGTCGGAATTCACGACTAAGAGCACTACGAGGAGCACTGCGGAAAGCTGCAGGAGTAGGTAGGTAGGGTGTGCCGCGCCCAGGTGTGTGGGCCGCGGCTCAGCTGGCTTAACACCTTGGCAAGCTCCTTGTGGATTTTCAGAGGCCAAGGGCCACCTAATGCTGCTGCCTCTGCGTGGGCATATCCACAACCTCCTGTGTCCTCCTGTGTCCTCCTGTGCCCTCCCGTGTCCTCCCGTGTCCTCCTGTGACCTCCTGTTCTCCTGCCGCAGTGCCTGCTGTCAGCCATTTTGCGTTGACAATGAGCTAATTGACGGCTGAGGTGGATGCCCCAGCGGGTGGGTGGACGTGCTCTGGCCGCAGTGTTACCACGCCCCAGACACTGGCCCGAAAAAAACAGAAGAAGTTCATTATCCCCCGGACAGGGGTTGACATCCGACATCCGACTGGTTGCCATTGGATAATCCTCACGTTATGAGGAGGACGCACCGAGGCGCAGTGGATATTTCGCTTTGGGATTGCTACATCTGCATTCCAAGGGGTTGTCTGCCAATTCCATTCCCATTCCCATTACCCACCAACCTGCTGCTGGCGCCCGCTCCTGCTGCTTGTCCTGTCACATTTAAAATTAATCGAAAATCTTTTCTTCGGTATTATTTCGAGCACTCGACCGCCCCCCGGGCGACTGTGTGCACAAGGACCACAAACTTTAATCGATAGTCAAATAAGGGAAGACATGAGAGAGCGCAGAGAGCAGAGAAGGGCAGAGCAAAAGGTACATGTGTGTGTGTGTGCGGCGTTTGGCATAAGGACACGGCGTCCTGCTTGCTGCCTGCTGCCTGCTCCTTGCTCGGCTTTTGTGCTGTAATTTCTCTAACGTTTGTTTATATTTTATATCGAATACGCCGCGGGCCGCATAAACGCAATAATCGCACATTTTATGGATTAAACTCACCTGCTCCGCCTGCTAATCTACGACCAGACCAGGTTCGTGCCCCCGGCGCCCAATAGCATGGGTCAACGTCAGCCCTGCGCCCAGCCGGGTTGGTCTTTAATTTGAGTGTTGAGTTGTCCGAGTACCCTGGAAACCGTTTCGCCCCCATTGCTAAGGATTATGCTGCTCTACGTTGTGGGGTTCTAGTTGGAAGGCCTGGGAGCCAAGATTAAGGCTACATAAATTTTCTGCATTTTGGATCACGTTTTGTGTGGCATTGTGTGACATATTTCCGCGCTCGCATAATGTGTAACAAACAAAGAATGTATCAAAAAAAAGAATATGTCCATCATAATTCCACCTCTATACGTAATACATTTCCCCAAATAATTTCACATTAGTCATGGCTGGGAAGGGGGCAGAGCAGAGGCAGCATTCATGAGTCTCCTCATTGGATTCCCAATGAGTTATTCATTATGCATATGCACTCGATGCCCCACCTCCGGCCGGGGACAATATTAAATAATGAAATATTAAAATCGAATGTGACTGCAAATTACTCCTTCCGTTTCCCCGTTGCTTCGCCCCTCTGCCGGCTGCTGCTGCTGCCATTTCCGTTTCCGTTTCGATCCCAGAGGAGGTGTTCATGTGAATAAATTGCAATTAACAATATTTTTATTTCAACAAACGAAATGTGGGCCCCGCCCCCCTACGCTGCCTCTGCTGCTCTGCCGCCATTTCCCTTTTTGGAACCGAAAAAAGTCAGAAAAAAAGGTGTAAAAGGGAGAGGAGCTGTAGCAGCGAAGCGGAAGGGGGGGAGTACATTTAATTAAAGGCAAATTTAATGGGTAAATATTGCATGTGCTACACGCGTCAAAAAGCGGTTGTAAAAAAAATATATATATGTACATATGTATGTATGTATGAAAAAAATTGTATTCATATACATTACATATGTATACAGTGCGTTTCAAACGTATAAGCTAAGTGACAGACTGACAGAGTTATATGGAAAAATCAGTGGGATGAGAACACACAAATATATGGAAAATGCGTATCTAACAAATGTCGATTTTGTGTGCCCATTAGAACACATTTTTTCATACACATTTTTCTACATTTTTTTCTACATTTTTACATTTTTCTACATTTTCTACATTTTTTTTTACATTTTTCTACATTTTCTACATTTTTCTACATTTTCTACATTTTTCTACATATTCTAAATTTTTTTCGAGTAGTATTCTCGACCTTACAGCTATGTGCCACACTGTACTTAACGCTTAAATGTATAATTTTTATTTTAAAAAGAGCGAACAACTTCTTTTGCTCTGTTTGTGCTGCGTGTAAATAAGAGGAAAGTCACGGGAAGAGTCAAACGGATGGATGAGCGGGGGGAAGTCTATATTAAATTTCATGTGGAACGACATAAAAAAAAAGAAAAAATTATGCGAAGCGTGCACTAGAAAAACAAAAGAAATACGAGAATGGGAACACACCAAAAAAAAAAAAGGGAAGAAAGAAAGAAAAGAAATCAGAAAAATTAATAGAGTGCAAATATTTGTAGATTTTTACACGAACTATTAACGGAGCGCAAACAGAGGACGAGCATAGGCCCGATCCCCGGGATGCGATGATTCGGGTATTGCAGATTGCGGGTAGTAATTCGAGATCATATCAGAAGGCAGGGAATAAAGATTGGATAGGATAGGATGGGATGGCGTGGGTATATTTAGGCACAGGCCTATGCAAATACAGAGCAATGACATGGCACAAAAAGGGCAAATGGCCAAATGGAGAAAATGGTGGCAAGCAGCAGGCGATATTGTACATAGAGAAGAAGGAGAGCGAGCCCAGAGCCTCGGACTCAAGTCGCAAGATAGAGAATAAATTTGAATTTGAATTTCTGACCATCGATTGGTGTGGTGTCGCTTCCCCTCTCGCTCTTTGGGCTCTTTTGTGCTCCACTGCAAAGGCCAAAAGGAAAATAACAAGATGGAAGCTTTGCCAAAAATAAGAAACAAAACAACACACAGAACAAAAATCGAGTGAAAAAACAAGTAAAAAAGGACACAACGACACAGAGTCCAGAGCATTTGGCAACAGCACAATTTGTCAGTGAAAGGACTGAGGGCCAAGGTGCTGTAACAAGTCAACCAAGCTCAACCAGTGCACTGACAGAAAATTACAGTCGCATGGTATTTCGATGGAATTGTTGCTATGGTCTCCAAAAATCGTAAAAATTCTATCAAGCTAACGCGAATTATGCTCGTGATAGCATCTGCTTGATGCCATTCAGCTTGGACAAGGCTCAGTTGACTTCCATCAGTGGTTTCACTTCCTGGCATATTGTTTTGGCTGTGATTCTGCACCCAAGTCCCAGGTAGAGGCCTGGGAGTTCCGTGATCCATAGATCCCAATCTGGCAGTGGTTCCATCGACTCATCATCGACAGTTTATTGATGAGGCTCAGCGAGCGATGAGGCTCTAAAAGTCTTCTGGCAAAAAGAGTTTACCAAAATTTCTTCAACTTTTCCCCAAGTGTAAAATATTGTTGTATCTCTTTTATTTTGCTCCCGAATGAAAATTGCCAACAAATGCCAAGAGACGACATGCAGATACACATATACAGCTACCATTTTCCCCCACCCAAGGGAAGATACAAATAGAATTTTGCCTGCTGCCCTTCCATCATTTCCATTTCCATTTGCTTTGTGTGTGTGTTTTTGGCTTGTCTGCAAATTGATTGGAGGCGAAGCCATTGAAGTGTCCATCGAGGGCTGACCATACTCCGCTCTGGGTGTCTCCTATTACCTGGCTGCTGCCCTGCTGCTCTGAAACCTCAGCAGGTGTGAAAACCTCTCGCTGGGTCTTCCCACTTATCGATGAAAGTTTTGCACAAAACCCCAAAACAAAATAAACTTTTACAATGATTTTTCTTTTGAATTTTTGGCGAGTTTTCTGGGCGATTTATTTTAGGTTTTTCTCTTTAGGTTGTGTGTGTTCGTGTGTGTGTGTGTGTGTTTCAATAAGTTAGGTTTAACATTAGAATTAATCGTTGGAGGAATTACACTTGCTTCCATTTTCATTATTTATGTATATCATGTAATCGTTTATCGTGGTGTTTTTTCTTTATTTTTATGGAGAGTTTTGTTTTAATCTTTAGATGCAATTACAGGACACAGCAAACAATTACGACAAAATGCATTCATTCGCGGTAGACACCAGTCACACACTCATGCACTCAGACATCTATATATTTATATATATATTCTATATAATTTAGTGACTGTACAGATTTTACTATATATATATATATGTAAGGATACTTTGCTAATACTCCAACCGCTGCTCTTTCTCGTTTTTTTCGCTTAAGAACTTAGTAACAAAAAATACTTAAAAAATCTTCACATTTTTCTATGTACAAAACAAAAGCACTAGCAACATATTACAGGATCTTAGAGCTATATCTATATGTACAGTGGGTGTTGTGTGGCCCGATTTAGGCCACCTCCAGATCGGAGGACTCGTCCGCATCGCTGTAGCCATTGGGATCGCTTTTGATGTGCACCATTTGGGCGGCATAGTGCTCGGCGCCGGGATGCTGCTGCTGCTGCTTGGGGCCACCAGGCGGCGAGCCAGTGTTGCAGCTGCCGTTGGCGGTGCCACCACTGCCTGTGGTGTTGTTGGTGGTGCTGCCACATTGCTCCTCCTGCAGCTTGCGTAGGCGCTCCTGCTCCTCCCGTTTCTGTTTGCGCCACTTGGCCCGACGATTCTTGAACCACACCTGCAAGAAAAAAGAGCGAGAAAAACGTGGATTTAGTTGATGGAATATTCAGTGGGTGGATTGAGTGGATTGGGTGGCTTGGGCGGCTTGGGTGGAGATGGATTCGCTGCCATGGTTACTTTTGACTGCGCGCGGGGCTTCAAAAACACTTTCATCCGTTTTGCTCGTAATTTCTGCTCTCCTTCTGCCCCTGCTCTGCTCTGCCCCTTCCCTTCCCTGCCGACGTTCCGTGAATTCTTTTTCCATAAATATTTTAAGTAATTTTTTGCTCTCCCTCTTTTCTATGGCTTCCCCACGGAAGAGGGGTTTTTATCTTTGGACAGTTGCCAGGGCCAGGGCCAGACCCAACCCCCGACCCACCCTCAGTCAGTGCCTCTTTGGCGCTTAATTAGATGACTTATTGTAATTGTAATTAATTGTGTGGAGCAAAAGGAAAATGTGGGCAGAGAAGAGGGTCTTACTGGCGCGGAAAAGTCAAGTCAAATGGGCAGGGTGCTGGAAGGGCGGGCAGGGTGCTGGCAGTGCTGGCAGAGGGAGTTTATTTCTCATTCAGCTTTTTAGGTAAGCGAAAAGCAGTCGAAAACTTCTTCATATTTAGGGTAGCAAAAGGGGGAATTGTTGGGGCTGCAGAGAAAGTGGGAAGGATACTAAGATTCCTTTTCCAGAGCTTCTCATAACTTCTTTTTTTTGATTAAACATCCAAATAAATTTTATATTTATTTCTGTGATTAAAAACAGTAGTTTTTAGAGTAGTAATGGGCATAATGTACGGGGCATTTCTCTCCGTAAGTAGAGGGTATTTAACGTCTGGCTTATGCTTTTCCTTTACTTTGTCTTTGGTTCCTGCATTTTGCTGGTTCTTGCTCATTTTTTGGGCGCTTTTTAATTAGGCTTTGGCCACACCCACAAACCCCCGGGAATGTTTCTTTCGCCACACTCTTAGCCCACCCACTCATCCAGTTTCCGCCACCTCTTACATCCACTTCCTGCCTCTTCTTACATCCATTTTCCGCCACCTCTTACAACCATTTCCGCCCCCCCATTCCACCCGTTTACCGGCCTCCTGCTACTTAGTTAATTAAAACAAAAGGCGGCTGTGAAGTGGCTTAGGGGTTAACTTCCACCCAGGAGAGACAGAGCGAGAGGGGGTGGGAGAGAGGGTGGGAGAGAGAGAGTGGGTACGAGGGGATGTTGGGGATGGTATCTGTGTTGTGTAATCACCCTTGTGGACAGCGCTGTATCATCATCAACTGTGTCTTGTCATTAGCCCCCCCAACACACACACACCAACACCCAGACCCACACCCACAGCCCAATCTCCTGTCCAACCGTAGGCGGGGTCTTCTCTCTCTTTTCTACGCTTGCTACCCATCCCTTTTCCCCCACTCGCCCTCGCTCGCTCACTCTGCTGCCCTCCTGCTCTGCCTCTGTCCGTTTTGCCCAATCCGAATGCAATGGTAGAACATTTTGCAACCCCTATTTGTTTATTTGTCTGTTTGTTTGTTTGTTTGTTGATTATTTGTTGAATAAATACTGTGAATATTGTTGGGCAAAAACTCAATTTTCCGACGTGAAAATTGCGAGGGCCAGGCCAAAAAGTTTAATTAGAACAATTAGCAGTCGCTCGGAGAGAAGTTGATTTTCCACAATGTTATCATTCCAGGGGAAAAGTTTTTTGTGTGGCAGGGAAATGGCAATGGAAATGTTTATGCAGCAAATCGACTGAATTTGTTGAAATAACAACGAAAGGGAAGCGGAAAAGCAGGAAAGCAGGAAAGCCGGAAACGGATGTGGGTGTGGAAAGCGGAAGGAAGGGCCAATGACACTGAAGTGGCGTCTGTGGCGGCTAAACTTAACTACAGATTCCCTACCCCCTGCCCCCTGCCCCTTGTTCTCTTGAGCTCATTTTCATTTAAGTTTGCATAAAATTTGTGTAAATTTCTGCAGCTGCTCCAAGGACAGGACGTCTCTCGCTCGTCCTCGCTGGCTTATTTGCTTAGGACGAAGGATGATGATGATGAAATGGTTTGTGCCACAAAATGGCGATGCTTCCATTGCCGTGGCAACCTTTGAAGCCAGTTGGCAGCCCTGATTAACGCTCATTGTTTGATGTCCGTTTCCGCCTCGCTGCAGATGTCAGGTAGATGTCGTTTTATATTTTATATTTGAAATATATATCACATTTTTTTTTCCTTCCATTTTCCACTCTAATTTAATTAGATTTTTGCCAGAACTCGTACACCCCCGCAGCTCATCCGCTCTTTTATTTCTGTACGTTTCTGTGTGTGTGTGTGTTTTAGTTATTTATTTTCATAATTTTCATAATTTTATGAGCTTAAGTTATTAAAACAACAAAACATACACTGAAAACGCGCGCGTTTTGTGCGCCTGTAGGCGCTGTGCAGGGCAGGGCAGGGTTTTGGGGCATGGCTGCAGCCAATGAATTTGTGATTTAGTCAGCTTAATTATGTCAACACATACATATATGTATGTATGTATGTATACAATGCCCGACTAATTAGCTATGCAACCATTTTAATCCATAAAATCTAAAAATACGTCAAAAAGGAAAAAAAAAACCGACTGAAAAAACCGGACAGGCGTTTTTTGCCGCTCCCCAAAGTCTGGTTGATTGCATTTTTGGGATTTGCGCATTATTAAAGTTGCATATTTTAATTAAATTGTTAGCCAACCAACCGCATTGAACCCTAATCCGGTGGAACTATATAGCCCAAGGGGCAATGTGGGGATGCGGGCTTTTTTGGCGTGTGCGGGAAAAAACGCGCGCGCTCTCACTGCTAATCCCGTAATTTGTACGGCCAACATACGGCCGCCCACTCGACCGTAGAGCGGTGATCCCCCACCCCCTCAGGATGTGTGTGTGTGTGTGTGTGTGTGAGCGTGTGTGTGCGCCTCTCCATCCGTTTAAAATCTGACTAACGCACAACAATTTTGGCAGCGGGCCGCGGGCGCCTTTTTTACCGCCTTCGCGGTGCGGGGCCTGCTGCTGTGCCAAAAATCGCAGTGAAAATTTTTCGGTGAAAATTAAATAAACAAAGCCGCAAAAAAGATGGAGACAGGAGTGGTGCGGTGCGGTGCGGCGGGGCTGCGACTGTGGCTGATTGATGGGCAACAAAATGGCGCCAGGGACTTGGCACGCCTTGGAGGCGTGTGCCACCGTTACACGCCACAGCAGCAGAGCCACGGCAAATATTTCCACAGATTTTTCATCCAAAAGCGCATAAATCGCTGATACGGCCTGAAATCCTCCCGTGTGGCAAGCTCTGTGCGGTAGCTTTAGTGTTGCGTGGTGTGCAGGGCATGGGGCATGGGGCAGTGTGTGTGTGTGTGTGTGGCACAGACATTGGAAACGTGCATGAAATCCATTGAACAAACAGACCGACGGCAGTTGATTTTTAATTAACTACAAAAGCGCTTTACGCTCGTCCCTCGGCCAGACGCTTGCGCCCACAGGGGGGGTTAACGAGAGTAACGAAAAGAGATCGTGGGAGAGCGAGGAGTGGCGAGGAGATAGACGGTGGGACGCCTGACCATGTGTGTTATTGCAGCGTGGAAGGGAGACAGCAAGAGTCAGCAGTGCAGTGGCTGACTGTTGGATTACAAACCCAAAAATGATGCAGTCCGGCATGAAATGTTGCAACAATGTAGTTACTGAGTTGCATGATGCTATGATAACTTTGCGCTTCGTTAATCGCTGCAGCTGCACCTGCTACACACGCTCTCACCCTCTCTCTCCTCTCTCGACCTAATATTTCCAGTATGTTTTTACAGCCACAAAAATGTCCCCAGCGCCAAAAATATCGCAAATGGCAAAAAATACTAAAAATTACTGCAGCCAAAAGGGTGAGCGCAAGAGACAGAGAGAGCGAGAGTGCATGGGTGGGAGAGATGCACACTCTGCACGAGGAGTGTTTGTGCGGGGGGAAAGGACCCCCTCGCACGCGGCTGGAGGCAACACAAAATGGCGGCTGCCTTTTGCCAGTCCGACGGCTCTAATTAGTGAAAATTGGCAACACAAGTCGGTCGGAAACTTCGTCACCAACCAAAGAGTGGTGCCTCCTGCGCTTGCCATGCCATGTCAATCCACCTCTCGCCCTCCATCACACCCACAGCGACTGTTGTTGGATTAAAATCGCGCAGCCATGAAAATTGCTCGTTACGCACATTCCCTTTGCCTTTGTCGGAGTAATGGAAAGGAGAGAGGAGCAGGGGTGCGAGGAGTGCGTGCCAGTGAAGGGTTAAGTGCATGTGCACTAATTAAAGCAAAGCGCAACCATGCACCGCCGCCGCCGCTGCTCTTACATACGTGTTGGCACTTACATACTTGCTGAGAAAGAGAGCAACGTAAATTCTCTCAGCTTTAAAATGACACACGACAACCGACTCTCTCTCAAGCAGATAAAAAAGAGAACGATCGCGTTAGCGTAAGCTTCAAAAAATACCACCCACGCCAAAGGGATTAGAAGAACGCGTTAGTCCAAAAAAAGAGTGGGAAAACAGACACAGTGGCGGGAATTTTTTGCGTGAAAAGTGTTCGTAAACTTTTTTTTCTTGTGATTAAACTGTGTAATAGTTAATAATAAATCAAAAACTATGCGTAGATTGCATAGAAGTGTTAAAGTGTTAGAAAGGAATCAACGAATGTGTTTTTTGCAGCAAGTGCGTTTGGTGGCTGCAATTGTGCCTTATTTGTTCGCTCGTAAACTTTTTTTTCTTGTGTTTAAACGTGTAATAGTTAATAATACATCAAAAACTATGCGTAGATCGCATAGAAGTGTTAAAGTGTTAGAAAGTATCAACGAATGTGTTTTTTTTTTTGGCAGCAAGTGAGTTTGGTGGCTGCAATTGTGCCTTAGGACTCCTCGCCGGGGTGGAGAGCAAGTAAAGCAAGTGCGGCTGGATCTCACGTGAATCCATAGAACAATCGAGAGCTCTTCGCTAAGATGTTTGTATGTATTCCTGACCATAAAATTGTGTTATATTACAATTATGTTAATTTAAATAGTCTAACATTGCGAAAGATTGCGAAGGAGCTGTCCAATTGCTGCTTGCTGATGCGTGCATGCTCTTCTGTCTCTTTGAATCAATCTTAGAAAATCTCTCACAAATACACTTAAAAAACCTCGCAAAATGTCAGAATTATCGCTCAAGAAAAACCATCAAAATTAATGAATTTTCAACCAAAAAAAAATGTGTAGAAGAAATTTAAATAAATTGTAAGATTTTGTTGCTTTTGATCGCTGACACTCTCCAAGTGCTGGACCTTTTAAGAGCTTAGTGGCTTGGAGGCCACCTTGGTGCACCTGTTCCTGCGACCCCACCCCCCCTGATTATCCTTCGCCCTACTTCACTCTAAGTGAGGTTTTTTTTTTGTGTTGCTTTGGCGTAAATTTATGCAGCTTCGAGGGCAATTTTCTCTTCCAGTGATAATATTTGTCGAAGGTTATACGCTTCGACAGTCAAAACTGTAAAGCAAACAGGGGGCGCCACACACCACCCCCTGCCAGGGGCAAGAAACGCACTTTGCGGGCAGAAAAAGTATCCCCCAGAGAGAGTTGTGGCAACGGTAACCCTCCTCATCCGCACATCCTCAAGTGTTTGAATAATGGAAAATTATGAAAAATTATAACAACAACAGCCGCCACACAATCAGAGCGGGCTACGGAGGGGGTGTGAGATTTGCGGGCAGAAAAGTGGGCAGCGTTTGAGTGGATGAGTGGGGTGGTGAGTGGGTGGTGGTGGTGGTGGTTTCTGACCCCATAACACATGTTTCCCGCCTGATGGATGGGATGTACATATACCCCGCTGTGCCCTGTGCCCTGTGCCCTGGGGCGGACTACGCTGCCACAGAGGAGAATTCACTCTCGGAAAAATTAACGAAAATCTGCTGATTCCAGCTCATTGCCGTTTCATTGCGGGGGCGTGTTTATTATTATGTCTAAAGAGAGAGAGACAATAATAATATTTTAGTTAATTGCCACGCAGGTGGCCCTGGAACCCTGCAAGCCACACACTCAATTGTGCAACATCAAAAGCGGCAAACAGATCATCTCATCCTTAAAAAGGGTCAGGCGAGGAGATAGAGAAGTGGTGACAAGACCTTTTACAGTCCTGGCCACACAATAAAGATCAGAGTTCACAATGGAAGCAGAGTGGAGAGTAGGAGAATAGGAGAAGGCGCGATGAGTGGGCACATTCTTCTGCTGGGCTGCATCTTCTTCTTCTTGCCAGCACTTGTGTGCTGTGACCCTTTCCATTCTCATTTCAGAGACAGTGCGAGGGAGAGGGTAACATCAATATTTATAGAGAGGAGGACAGAGAGCGAGACTCGAGAGAGCAGCAGCAGCAGTAGCAGCACAAATTATGCCAAGCCTGGAGATGATTACTAATTTCTTGGCGACGAACAAAGACAAATATTTGCCCAGCGCTTGAAGCCGGCCTCTGTCTGTCTCGCTCTCCCTACCAAAATTGCTGTTGATTCGGCAGAGACGGAGCAGACGAAGAAGTATAAGTGGTAGAGCAGGGGGCGGAGGAGTAGAAGAAGCAGTAGCCGATCAGAAAAACGGAATCACCTCAATCACTTGAGCTGCGGGATTAGGCGTATTTGACTTGCACGCACCACAGACGACGACGTCGATAAGCAAAATACAAAAACATGGAGAGGGAGTGGGAGCGCTGAGCACAAGGTATGCTAAGTAGCAGGTTAGGCCGGACCAAGAAAGATGGAGCTAATTTTTTGTATTTTCAGTTCGAAATCAAGAAACGAAATGAAGTGAAAAAATACATAAATAGGTAAGCAGCATGTGTAGGATCATTGGGCAAACCTCACCTAGCATTTGCATACCTTGCAGCTATGCAGAGAGCACAAATTTAAATGAGAGTGAGACAGCAGCGCGTCCGCAGCTAAAGTCAAAGCGAGACAGCAGCATGTCTGGAAATGGCTTTTGTTTGCGGGTCGCATTGGAATCCCGTTTGTTTGCTCTCGTGAATGTGCAAAAGAGTGTGAGTGATTAAAAGAGTGCGAGAGTATATTAATGAGTGAGCGAGAGAGAGCGATACGTGTGTGTGTGTGCGGTAGTGAGCTACTGTTTTACCCGACCGTAGGGTCTCTCGTCTCTCTGCCGATCTCGAGTGTCTAAATAAGAATAATAATTGTAAATGATGAAGTCAAAATAAGCAGATCATTTAAATGCTGCCACCGAGATGATGATGATGATCGCTCTCTCGTTCGATGGGAAGCCGTTGTGTTGTCAAGGCTCTCTCTCGCTCTCTAGAGGGGAGGGGGACAGAAGTCTATGGGAACTTGGTTTTGGTTGGAGATTTATTCATGAAACTTTTTATGCCGTAATTCTATGATGACTTGCTGGCACAGTAAATAAGTTTTGCTGAAAATGTTCCATCGTAACTTGGCTCACAGATGAAATATGTTGATGAAAATTGGCATGCACAGTTCCCACATTAAAAGATTGCCTATAAACACAAATTCAACAAAAATAACCAAAATAAATATAAATGCCAAAATATACCAAATACTTTTTTCGGGCTTAAAATATGAATTTCATTGCTTAAATCGCAGCAGCCATAATTGATCATCCATGTCACACAGCCCTTCATTTTCCATATAAGGTGGGCATAGTTTTTTGTTGTTGTTTTTGTTGTCTGTTTTCTCTTTGTTATTGCTGCTGTTTGTGTTGGCCAAGATTTTCAATAATTATTGCCACTTATGGTGGGTTCGCTTGGGGTCTTAGAGAGAGACGGTCCCCCCAAAAGCATGGGCGTAGATAGAGAGAGAGAGATGAAGAGGTAGAGGCAGAGGCAGAGCCAGGGGGCACAGAGACGCTTTTTTCGAGTGGCAACACTTGGCATGCAAATATGCTAAACAGTAGCTGGCCAGCAGCACCAGCAGCAGCAGCAGCGGATGGGGCAGGAGATGGAGCAGGCGAAGCACTGTGGTGGCACTGTGGCAGCTGTATCTCTCAAGTTGATTATGCTGCTTAAGTCAATGACGACGATGACTGAGCACAAGATTTGGTTATGGATTTCGTTTGGCTTCTCTTCTCTCTCCGCTGTCAGAGACAGATTTGAAGTCTCTCTTTGGTTGTGTGTTGTATGTTAATTAGTCGCCTCCTCACCCAGCGCCCTGCTGCTGCTTCCCCCCAATGAGGCAGCAAGTTTTGCGCTTCTAGCGATTTCAATTAGTTGAGAGAAATCTATGCCTGCCCCCAGCTCCCATAACGTCTGGATATCTCCAGCAGCATCATTCCACCGCTCTCTAAGCAACAACCTGCGTCCTAATCCGCTTAGGAATCTGTGTCTGTGTCCGCAGTGCCGCGGGTTAAATTTGTCGCCTAATGGCAGGCGTCGCACGCATCGTGAGTGTCGTCGTGTCAATTTGTCCCCAGGATATACTTTCCTGCTCATTATCCATTATCCCTTTGGCTGGGGGTGGGAGGGGCGGAATGTTGCCTAAGTTGTCTTAAGCTCAAGTCTAAACAGGCACCCCACGCCCTGCTGCTGCACGGCACACGCAAATGTCAACAAATGTCGCACTTGTAAGCCTTCCTGCAGGTGAGGGAGCAGCAGGCAGCGCAGGCAGCAAGGGCTACCCTTTCCGTAGATTAAACACAAACTTTGACCCGCAACCAAACATATTTCCTGGGTAACAAAACAGCAGCACAACGGAGAGTGTGGGGGGCGGAGAAGCGGCATAAATCCTTATCAAAGACACTTTTCCACACGGAAATTAACTGCGGCAAAAGCGTGTAACGCGCGCGGGTGGTTGGGGGGAGGGGGTGTCTCTGCTATCTGGTCCCATAAAATTACTTACAAATTAAATTGTCAACTTTTCGTCGTTTTGTTTGTTTGTTTGCTATTTTGTTGGGTTTCCCAACCGCCGACCCTCGACACTAATGGACTTTGAATCACACACACACACACACACACACAAATTGCCGCAGCGACATGCAGCCAGAGCACAGATTTGCCTCCTGCCAAAACGAAGGGGGATGTTCCGCCTAAGCATGCCCCCGGGGGTAGGCTTTTCCTCAGAGAAAGAGAGAGGGAGAGAGAGAGCGACAGAATCCGCGGTATTTACATTGGCAATGATACGGCATAACCTCAGAAAACACGAGCGACCCCAGGAAGAGGGCGCGGGCCCGCCTGGGCTGCGTCCAACAATCCAATCCATCGTTTATCCTGTTGCAAGGACCTCCTCGCTCTCTGTGTGTATGTGTCCCATTACCCAAATTAAGTGATTCCTTGGCATTGTTTTGGTTTTGCTGTGTGTAGCAGGAAGCCCCGCAAATGTTGCCCCGCTGCCGCCTTCTGACAACTAAATAAACACGAAATATTTCACAAGGGAAGTGCTGATATCAGGGGAGATATATACCAGAGAGATGCGAGATATTCACAGAGAAGCAGAGAGAGAGAGAGAGAGAGCGAGAGAGAGAGAGAGATTGCGATGCAGATGGATGTGAGGATGTGTGGCAGGGGCAGCATTCAATTGGTTTCACGCGGGGAATTAAAATGAGCGTGAAATTAGAGACCCAGCGAGAGTTGAGTGAATGGCAGAGAATAAATATGTTGCAGAAGCAGACAAAGGCGCACAAGGGAAGCACCGAGAGCTGAAGGCAAAAGAGGAGCGAAAGGCACTGGCAAAATCAAATTTGATTAAACAGAAAACTGGAAGAATTGTATTCAAATTTGATAGGCAGAAAAATTTAAGAATTTAATGCAAATTTGATAAATAGTTTGTTAGAAAAATGGCAGAATTTCCATCAGGAAAAACTATAGAAAAAACACATAGAAATGACTATGAATCGACAGGGGTAAGCATATTTATAGCGAAACATTAATAGCGACTGCTAAAGGTGCCCTCAAAAGAACACAAGAGAACAAAAAGTTAGAGAAAATAAATAAATAAATAATAAGAAAATAGAAATACTTGGAATGTCATGAGAAAATAGAATTGTGAATCATAAGAATTCCCAAGAATCAGGCATTATTTTTTTTTGTATTTCATAAATCATAAAACTGTTGTAAATCCAGATTAAAATTTAAATATTTCTTTTTCTTTCTTCATATACACAAAGTTTAATTTCCCAAAAACACTTTCTAAGAAAATATTAAAGACGGGATGTTAGCAGCTATGTTTCGATAAGAAATTACTATAATATCTTGTACAGAAGTATTCCCTCACAGCAAACTAACGCCATCGACTCTTATTAGCTGCCTAGAGAAAGTAATTCCCAGATTTGCAGCCCATAATCCATCCCATACCTTTCTCAAAAGCCCGCTAATAGCCGCTCTTAGAAGTTTTCTCAGCAGTGCATTTTTTAGCGAGAAATTCCTTAGGAATTTTCCCCCAAGACTTCCCTTTCTTGCCCCTCCAGTCACTGCCTTTATTGTAATGCCCCACTTGAGATGCAAAATTCAGCTTTAAAGACTCACCTCAACACGCTCCTCCTTGAGATCCACTTTGAGAGCCAGTTGCTCGCGCAGCACCACATCCGGATAGTGGGTCTTGTCGAACGTGGCCTCCAGTTGCTCCAGCTGCTCCTCCGTGAAGATGGTGCGATGGCGACGCTTGCGTTTGGGCGGCGGCCCGTGCCCCAAGTGGCTCAGATGGTGCTGGCCGTGATGGTGCCCCAAGTGGTGCGGATGCGAGTGATGCGAATGGTGGTGCGGGTGATGGCCATGGCCGGCAAGACCAGCGGCAGCAGCAGCGGCCGCAGCGCCGTGTCCACTGACATGCGCCTGCATCTGGGCGGCGGCAACGTGGGCAACGGCTGCGGCATGCATATAATTTGGATAGAAATTGGGGTATGCCACTGCAGAGAAAACACATACGAAAATTCATTATTTTCCGGGAAAAAACCAGCACAGGAAAAGCGAGCAATGGGAGAAATCGAGGAGCATCCTTCAATCCTTAAAAATGCGCATAACCAAACGACGACGACGACGGCCATGTTGCGTGTGTGGCTTCCGTTTCCGGTTTCCCCACAAAAAAGCAAGCAAAAAACCAAAAAAAAGGTTTCCCACCCATTTTCCCATTTTTTGTTAATATTCATGTCCTGCGGGGCACGGAGTCCTTTGAATGATTTACAAGAGACTCGACTCGTGCATAAAAATAATCATACGCTGGGGATCCACGCTCTGCCGCTCGAATCGACATAAGTCGCAGCTCCCACGCCCCCAGCCCACAGCCCCCCAGCCCACATGCTCAATCCGCAATCCCCGGGAATCTGAGAGGCAACAATCTGCCAATGCAAATCCTCTCTCGGAACACGGAATGCGGAATCATCTTTTCCGGATCATTGCCTAATTATGAATAATGCCATTCACGATTCAGCAGGATTCACCCCCACCACCACCGCCGCCACCCATAAGGAGGGTTTTTTCTTCTTTTCTGAGTGGCAGAGTGGCTTTTCCCTTAAGGTGTTTTCCCGGCTCAAGCGGAAGCCGCATCAATGCCAATAGACGTGCTGTGCTGGGGCAGGGGGATTCAAAGGGGAAGCTTACCTAGAAAATCCGATGGCGAGGCCGCAAAACCGCTTGCTGCCGCCGCCGCCAGGTGCCCCAAATGCAGGCCAGGATGCTGCAACATGGCAGGAACCCGCTGCGGTCGTATCGGGCTGGCGGCGGCACTCGAACTCGAATTGGAGTTGGGTGAGGCGGGCGATTCGGTGCTCCGCTTCAGACCTCCCAAACCCAAGCCGTTGCTGCCGCTGTGATTGTTGTTGTTGTGGTTGTTGTGGCAGCCACCGCTGCTGGAGTGGGAGTGCGAGGAGGAGCTGCCCTGCTGCTGGGCATTGACGCTGCGCGAGCCCAAAATGCTGTCGATGGTGAAGAGGGAGGCTGCCGCCGCGGACGCCGCCGTGGCGCCCACTGGCAGTCCACGCGTCCGCTCCTCATCCAGTATGGTGACGCCCGACTGGCTGCCATCGTCCGAGGATGGCGTCTGCGACTGGGACTGCGTTTGATGGAGGTGCTGGTGCTGCTGCTGTTGCTGTTGCTGCTGCTGGAGCACCGATTGCAGCCGCTGGCCGAGGTAGCCGCACTGCTGGGAGTTGAGGAGCATGGCGGTGGTCAGGTGGTAGGCGGCATTGCTGCTGACATTGCCCGGGGAGCGGGAAATCTGGCGCGGGGGCTGCTGCACGTCCGACAGATCGCTGGGACACCGCTTGAGGGTGTAGCCCGCCGGCGGGGAATTCGTCTCCACCATCCCGCCGAGTGAGGGGGGAGTGGGCGGTGGCGAGGGACTGGGCGTGGACACGACGGTGATCTTGAACTTGGCCTTCGAGGAGGCCACAACGCTGTGATGATGATGATCGATGGTGGTGCTGCCGCTGCCTGTGCTGCTGCTGCCACTGCTGCCTCCGCCGTTGGTTGCGCCGCCGCCCGCCAGTTGCGAAGCCGACGCTGGGGTCCACAGTGAGGACAGAATTTTGATGGATTTTCCGTTACGGTCTGCAGCAGCAAAAATTACACTAAAACAAGCACTTTTCGGGGGTGGGGCGGGGGACACACACAAGATCTCGATCTCTCTTTGTCACTGGGAAATACACACGCGAAAATGCGGATTCTGTTTAAAGCGGATGCGAATGCGAGTGCGGATGCTGCTCTGTGGGAACCCTTCTTGTCCGCTCGAAGTGCGAAACCGTTATGAGTCGTCGTCTGTGACGCTGCGCGCAACGACAGCACACAGCAGTCAAGCAGTGCCACACACACACACACACACACACACACACGCACGCACACATACACTCGTGCAGTTCGTTCGTCTGTCTCTCAGGCAGCCAGACATTTTCGTGCGTCCCACGGCCAATGAGAGCAGAGCACAGGCCACGCCTCCACTTGTTTTGGCTTTGGCTTTCATGTCGAAAAACCATATTGAAATGAGAGAGCAGAGCGCGCTCTCTCCCTCTCTCACTCTCTCGCAGTGGTGGTTGTTTGTGCTGCTGCTTGCTGCTGCTTGCTTGCTGCTCTCTTTACTCATTTACCCGTTTAGCGTTGCCTTGACAGAGGGGGGCAAAAGATGGCGCTTGGCGCGGAGATAATTCTCAGCTGTCGCATGCAACCCCAGCCCCAACCCCCAACACCCCCAATACCCCAAACACTGCTCTTCTTCTGTGGCATGGTGCGGGCGTTGCTGCTGCTGCTGTTTCCTTTCTTTTCTCTTCTTTCTTTCATTCTTTTCTCTTTTTTTTTTTTTTTGCTTTTTGCTTTTGACAGTTATTTATACAGATAAAGTCATCACTGACAGACCCCGCGGCCACCCACTCCCGCACAGCGACTGACTGTCATGCGAGTGTGTGCGAGAGAGTGCGAGAGCGCGATAGAGTGTGATGGCTATATAGTGTCCATGCCGTTTGCTCATCCTGTTGAGTGGGTGGGTGGATGGTTGGGCCTGCCTGCCTGCTTGATGCATAAAAATGTTGCCTTTGATAATGTGGAAAATCAGGAGAATGAAGGAGAAGAGAAGTGGAGGAGTGGAGCAACGCCTCTGACGCTGTCGCTGCTTCTGCTGCTACTGCTTTTGCTCTGCTGCTGCTGCTGCTACTGCTGCTGCTCTCCCTCTGATATAGCGCCATATCTTAAGAAGATAATGACTAAATTAATGCTTTTATGTTTTTGGCAACACATAAACATCATTATGCGCTCAATCCTCGAGCGGCGGAAAACCGAAGCTGAAGCGAAGCGAAGCTCTGGAACAGAGAGACACTTCGTGAGCAGCAGCTCGTTTATGTAACGGAAAGGGGGGCGAGAGAGAGAGAGAGAGTGTGTGGAGCAGCGAACGGAATACATATAGCAAGCGAAGAAAGGAAGGAAGGGAGGAAAGCAAAGGCAAGCTGAAGAAGTGTGGGCGCTGTAAGTCCACTCCCTCGCCCTAATCATCTTTTTGGCGACTCTCTTTCTCGCATTCTCTTGCCACTGGTGACTCTCTTGCTCTGGTGTGTGTGTGTGTGCTGTGTGTGTGTGCTGTGTATTTGTGCATATGAAAATATTTTAATCTAAAGTTTCCACATCAAACAAAGGGCACAAAAGTGCAAAATCCCCAATGGCGCCCCTAGGGTCGTCATCGTCATCGTCGTTGTCGTTGTCGTCGCCAGCTTTTCGAAAATGCAGGCAAAACAAAAGCTAAGCTTTCGGCTAATGATAAATGCAACAGCTCTAAGGGTGAGGTGGCAACTCTGGCACACCCACAAACACACACCCACACACACATACCCATGAAATGTATAAAGCGAATGAAGCGTACAGTTTGGCCCCCTGCCTGCCCCACAACAACAACAAATGTCACAGATTGGGTTGAGGAAAGAGTGAAAAAGAGCATCGTGGGAGTGAGAGATGGGGGGATCTATGTATGTGTGTGTGTGTGTGTGTATCCTACTGATTACAGGGGCCACAGCGAGTGAGGTGAGCCCCACATGAGCCCCACGTAAAAGGATGAAAGGATGATGATGGCCTGATGTCGTCCACTGTTGCCAAATGCTTTTAGAAATTATTGAATAATTAAGCAGCAGCCAGCACAGAACCAGGACACAGCAGCAGCAGCAGCAGAGCCAGGACATGCATTGGATACAATGTCCCCCCACCCATTCACATGCCCTGATCCTACCCCTTTGTGTGTCCACTATTTGCCCTTGCACTGAACTTCTTACATGTAACGACACACACAGGGAATTCCCGACGGGAAAAGCGAAAGAAAACAGGAAGGAAAGCTGCCTGGAAGCTAAGGAAACCATTGGGATACTGTGGGATAAAGTTAGACGATTTTTATTACGATTAGTTGACAATATGCTGTGGAATAAGTGAGTATGGAAAAGCTATCATAAGATGTGCGGATTCCACATAACATCAGAGAGAGAGAGAGAGTATGAAAAGAGAACAAGCCGAAGAATTACAGAATTATTTTTGAAGCTACAAGCGTTCTACAATCTGGAATAAAATGATAATAATTTGGCAAGAAATATGAATAATCATACGATATTTTAAAATTTTGCCAGAAGTCCAATAATTAATAAAATTTTCAATTTTATTTAATAATTTTCGAGAGGTTTCTTGGGCAATAATATTTACCTTATTTCAATATTTTAATGAAAACAATATTTTGAAGGGAAAGCAGTTTTTTCAGTATAAATATACCAGCTTAAATATAAGAAATTATAATATAGGTCTCAGCATCACATTTATATGATTGGTAATGAAAATCTGTTCGATTTTCTTTCATGATTTGAATTTCTAAGCCACAGAACTCTGTTCAAGGCTGAGTTTTGCAATAAATTTCTACATTAATCTATTATGAGAACAATCTATACAGAATGATCCATAGAGAATGATCTTTAGAGAACAATTCATACAAATTCTATAAATAATTTACTATGAGAACAATCTATAGAGAATGATCTTTAGAGAATGATCTTCAGAGAATGATCTCTGAAGAACTATTCAAACAAACCTTTACGTCGCGACTAAGCTTTAAAGTTGTGCTCCACGTGGGCCAGTCCATGCCTCCTTCTCGACATGCTACATGTATCCGGCACTACTTGCTACTTCCTACAGTATTCAGTATTTTTTTCTTCCTACTTCCCTCTTTCTGCACTGATTTTTCGCACACTTTTTGCTCGTTGGTGGGTTGGGTTGGGCTTTTTGTTGTGTGCACTTTTTGTTTTAGTTTGTAGATTGAATTTTAAATAAAAAATTAAATTAACTTTCGCGTTTAAGTATTGTGTTCCAACTCTGCCCTTGCGCCCCACCAATCCATCTCTGGCCTTCTCTTGCTTCGATTCTTTCGTCGATTGGCTCTTCGATTCGGGAAAAAGTTCAATTGGCAAAAGGACTAAGCAAACATTGTGGAATAAAAGGTTTTTCTACTTTTCCATTTGAACCGCAAGTGGAAGTGTGGGGGGGGCAGATTGGGACGAGGGCGGGGCAGGAGGAGCTCTTCAACTTTTTCTTCATTCTTCATTTTTTTGTTGTTGTTGTCGATTTTTATTCGATTTTCCCTTCGTGCCACACGATTTTCTACCGCCACCGCATTTCATTCCACGCCCTGCGGCCACATTTTCCACAGTTGTGCAAAATTAGAAAAGTTTCCTTTTCCTTTGCTCCAGCTCCATCTCTCTCTCTCTCTCGCTCTCTTTCTCTTGCGCTCTTGTTGCCTTCTCTTTCTGTTTGCTTCCTAGAAGAGCAGAAGAGAGGGGGACGTGGGGGAGGGAGAGAGCGTGTGAGAGTGCGGCATGTGCTTTGGGTATTTGTCTTGTTAAAAATTTAAGCGAATTTCCACAAGAAGCCAGAAATCGAAATCAGAAATCAGCTCCCGGAATCCGGAACCCAGAAATCAGAAATCAGATTGCGATTCAAGGATTCCATGAGGCAGAGGCAGCAGCAGCAGCCGCAGTAGAGCCTGCCGCTGACATTGATATGTTAATGAAGCCGCGGGGCAAGGCATGTGGCATTCAACATACACCATTCAACCATACGGTGGTAATCCCTGCCAGCAGCAACCCCCCTGATAGAGACCGAGAGGCAGCCGAGATCGTATGGTCACACCGGTTTCTGGCTGCTGCTGCCGTCGCTGCTGCTGGCTGAATCCTCAATTAAATGTTTAATCCAAATATCGTTTTATGCCACGGCACAATGTTGCCTCATTTTGTGGGCAGCAACAGAGGAGAACGCAGCAAGCATCAAGGGATCATGTCAGGGGATCAGGGATTCGACGAGGATTCCAGGGATATTCGGGGATATTCGGGGATAAGTTTAATCTTGCGATATGCGTAAAGCGTGCAAATTGCTTCGATTACGAGGCACAGAACGAGACGGATAGAGAGACAAAGAAGGGGAGAGAGAGAGGGAGAGAAGACACGAACAAAAGGTGCAATAAAACCGATGGATGAATGACGTACGAAAAGGAAGCGGGGCG
Source organism: Drosophila tristis (assembly GCA_018150885.1). Classification (NCBI taxonomy): domain Eukaryota; kingdom Metazoa; phylum Arthropoda; class Insecta; order Diptera; family Drosophilidae; genus Drosophila; species Drosophila tristis. The sequence goes on along the minus strand of JAECWT010000003.1, from coordinate 4,237,171 downwards.
TGAGGGCCAAATACCAAAATGGTCGACCAAAACGATCAAAAAAGGGGAGTGAGAATGAGAGGGAGAGAGAGGGATAGAGGGAGAGTGATAGAGGGAGAGCTGAGGAGCGAGTGAGGCAGAGCAATAGAGAGGAAAGAGGGAGAGAAATCTCCAAAGAGAGAAACAGCAGCAGCAGCAGCAGCAGCTGCACTTTTCCACATATCTGCCTTCGAATCCCTGCTGAAATCTGGATGTATGGATGGATGTCTGGATGATTTCCCAGTGTGTTCCCCTGGGCTTATATTTGCGTAAACAACGCCACACTTTGGTCAGCAATTTTCTCATTCTCTCTCTTTATTTGAGCAACGGCTTTTGAGGCAGAATTCAAGGATTCCAGAACTCGGGATACACTTTGGGTAGGGGGGAAAAGGGGGCTCCCAGATCCATAAAACATGACAGATCAAAACCCAAAACACACACACAAAAGTGAGAAATCGTTCAGAGACAGGTCAGAGAGCCACAAGCGAAATTATCCACAGGGGCGAATGGCCTGATTATGTTGTTTTGCCTTTAAAGGATCTCAGCGATTAATGTGCGATGATTTGATATTTGATTGAATGAAATATTGGTTGGAACGCCTGTATAAATGAATGGTTGAATGAAATCTGTGACTCTGAGGGAATCTTCTAAATTCTGGAGACTGTTTTGCATCGATTATGCGCTTCATATTTAAGAAAAAGTCACTTCATTCATGGGAAACACTGTAAATGTCTCAAAAGCTTGTTAAGCTGAATGGCTGGAATTAATTTACATGTTTGAATTTCTTTGGCGCATCGATTTGTTACAGTTTTTAGCTGCATTGACTGATTTTAGTTTCCCTATTGAAATCTTGAAGTACATTTTAGTTTTTGTTTCTTCATAGATTTTTCGTATGCTCAAAAATCCGTAATATCTGGGATCTGGAAGCTCACCAAAGGAAGTGCCACAGGGGTAAGTTTTAATGTATTTATAGCACTTTTTAGGGGCACATAAACCTTTTGAATATTTTGCAGTAAATCAAAAAAATATGTGGGTATATAATTTACCCGATTTTTGACTGTTTTTGTATTTACCATATTCTATGGGGCTATAGGCGGTTCAATTGGTAATTATTTAGAATAGATAGAAAGTATTTTTACCAAACACAAAAATGGGAAAATATATTTTAAATGATTCCAAAGAAGGTGTCAAAACTCTCGACTCAAGAGATTCAAATTGGCTTAGAAAATATATCTTTAAAAATTCAGAAAATAACGTATATCATTGCATATTAATTATACATACGAGTAGGTATTTATTTATATTTTATTCCAAATTTATTTATTTGCAAAGTTTTATCTACCAAAGTTCGCATTGTACGTAATTCCCCTTCCATGGGCATGCCAACAATGGTCACAAGGGGCGCAAGGGGTGGCAGCTAATGGGAAACATCTTTCAGCATGTGCTGGCTCTTGTTTGTGTGGTTTTTCATGGGCGGTTGCTGTTTCCGGGGCTTTTCTGGGGCTGTGTTGGGTGGGGGTGTGCCTGGCCTGTCATAATTTTTGCGTGTTGATTTGATGCGTAATTAAAAATTTAAATTATGTGCCCCGAAGGATGTTTTGTGTGGCAGGCAAGCAGCAGCAAAGACTTGCCGCCACGAACGGCCACACAAATATTTGTCGAGTGGAAATGGAAGGGAAAACACATTGCTCCGCACGAAACAAAAAGAAAAGGCAAAGGGCATAACTTTTGGCCACTTTGCCCGAAAATTACTTCGACTCAATTAATTAGAATGAGCGACGAGACTCTCAGACTCTCTTCTCTCTCTATCCCTTTCTCTGATTTTTGCCTGACTTCTCTGTGTCTTTCTTTTTGCGCTGCTTTCTTTCTCTGTCTGCCCCTGTCTCTTGCCTTTCGTTCTGTCTCTGTTTTTTGTGCACTTTTTTGTCCCTTTCTGGCCTGTTGTTTGCTGTAACTCTTTCTTGACAAATCTCACAAATCAGAATCAAGGCCCAGGACGCTGTGTAGGTCCTGCTGCCACTGCCACTGCTGCTGCTGTTTTGCCTCTTGTTTCGACATTTTCCGTCACCTCTCAGACAAAGCCAAACACAAATTGGCAAACAAACACGACAGCAAACGGACGAGTAATGAAAGGATTGTTTGTAGGAGGGAAGGAAAGAAATGCCCCAGGAATATCCAGCATATAGAAGGCGCGGCAGGAGCAGCTCCCGTTTCGGTCCAAAGGCTCTGCTGCTGCTTGCTGCTGCTGCTGCTGCTGCTGCTGCTACTCCTGCTGCCTTCTGCCTCGTGTGTGGCTCTATTTGTTTTCCTCTTCTCCTTTCTCTCATTCTTTGGCTGTGTGTATGTTTTTCCTGCTGTTATCCCCGTGTTCTGTGTATTTGCCGGGGCCCCTAAAAAACACAGCCTAAACAAAGGTGCTCGGCCCTACTGGAATCTGGATCCTGCTGCTGTCGCTGATCGTCGTTTCTCCCCTGCCACTGCCACTGCCACGGCCACGGCCACTGCCTTGGCCGCCATTCAATTGACCATTGCAACAAATCGTTGCAACAAGGCTCAGCCGGGGATAAGCCATGTTGTATGGCAAAACAGAAGAAAGCGAGAGAGAGAGACCAGCCAACCAACCCCCCCACTCCACCAGCATGTCCCTTTTTTTTCTGCTCACTTTTTTTCCTGTCCCTCTTCACACGCCTCGCCAGAGAGAAAAGAAAAGGATACTCTGCTCTCACTCTCTCTCACTCTGTCGTTCCCTCTCATCGTTCCCTCTCTCTTCGTTTTTTTGGCGATGCTTGCTGATGCGCATTTGATTGCTTCGACTCTGAGGGACCTGTGATCCTCCTCCTTCTCCTACTCCTCCTGCAATCCGGCGATCTTTTAATATTTTCGCAACCTGTGATCCTCTCTCTGATCCTTTGCGCTCCTTCTGTTCGTGTTCAAGCTCTTGGAAAATCGTTTTTTACGCCGCATTTTCCCGGCATTTCCTGCCAACTAATTGCGAGAGAAATCTGCTAAGACTCTGGACAAGCCATGGACAGGACAACGACAAAGGACGTGAAAGTGGCAGCAGACTGCTGGACTTGGATCCGGAATTAGATTGATTTGTGCGGTCTGCCCTGCCTCCCCCGCCGGCCGGCAGCCGCGTATCGCGCATCAGAAAAGGGTGTGAAGTGGAGGGCCACTTGAAAAATCTCGTTATCCTGTCAGCGGCAGGACCTATGCCACTTGGCTGGCACTGGCACGGGCACTGGCACTGGGAAAACTGCCAGTCATTGGGAAAATGGAGCAAGCGAGCGGGCGGGTGCGCGGGGGGAGCAGCTGCCACTCGCCGCGTATCGCTTACAGATGGAATCCCGAGCAGCAGATGAATGGAAAAGAGCAGCAGCAGCAGTAGCAGCAGCAGCAGTCCCAAAGCAGCCACCAAAAAGCGTCAACCAGCAGCAGCAGGATCAACGGCAGCAGGCAGGCATACAGATACAGCCCTTTTGTTGGGCTTAGGACTCGCGCCGTGCCCGAACCTCAGCAGCATTCTCCTTCGCGTGCTCAGCCCTTTTTGGGCCGAGCTAAAGCACCCACTCAAACGCCTCGACGGGACTCAATTGTTTGCGAGATCAATTTGCAACTTAATTGAAATCCATTTAAAGTAATGAGAGTTACTAACTTGTCCTGCCTCCTGCATCCCTGCCTCTTGCCACTGCACCGCGACCCATCGCAGCCCATTGTCCTGCCGCAGCCGTGCACCCTTTTCCCGCCGCAAAAGGGCTTTGCTTTGCTTTGCTCTGATCCCGTGCTTAAGAATTATAATCCCACGCAGATATCCCGCAGAGAGAGCGGGCGGTGTGCTGATGTGTACCTGTGTGTGCTGCACTTCCGCTGATTGTCGTCCTGTCTTCACGATCCATTTGCATGGCCTGCAAAATGCAAATTGTCCCTAATGTCGCTCAAGTGAGGACCAATCCTTGTGCGCCCCGTGGTGCGAGGCCGGGTTGCTTCTGGGCTTGTGGGATTGTAAGACTGGGCTGGGCAATCAGTAGTGCGCCAAAAAAGTAGGTTATGCATATCTTTAGTTCTGGTATATTTATAGTATTTTTTTTTGGTTTTTTTTCTAGTTTTTTCTACTATTTTATATAGTTTTTCCTGTTATCTTTTTGGACTTTTTTAAAGCATCTGTCTAGTATTCTTTGCATGTCTTTGCATGCGTCTAAAACAAGTTTTAGTATTTTTTGGTATTATTTTCAGTACTATTTGGTATTTTCCCCAGTAATTTCCGGTATTTTCTGGTATTTTTCGGGTGTTTTCTCATAGTATCCTTCAAATTATATCTAGTTGATCCTTTTAGCCATCTAGTTCCAATCATACTTGCTCCAAACTATCGCAGAAATCTTCGTAATAATCATCTTGGCAGTGACAGAATCATGATGTTGGGGCCTACTGCTGGCACGAAATAAAAGCCAGGAGCTGCCCCAAAATAAAGTAGTTATATATTAAGAAGTGAAAACCTGTTTTTTTGGGCCAACATACGCAAAAACAAAAAACAAAAAATATGCAAAATAAATCCCAGGCTGTTGCGCTGTGTGTGTCCAAGTCCATTAAAAGGGAATAAGTGCGTGCAAATCCTGGCCGTAGGATATTTTTCATATTATCAGAGAGCGCATATTACTTTATCGAGAATGAAAATGCCCCTGAACGACCCATCCTCCCACCACCCTCCCCCTCGAACGCAAAGAAAACACATATGAAGTGCTCTGCCACTCTGATGGGAGGAAGGGAGGACTGAGGATTGAGGATGATGATGATACCCATAACCACGCGCCTTTTTTTTGCGTATCACTTAAACCGCAACACAAACACACCCACCCACTCGTCCGAGCAGCGAGCAGAGAGCAGAGCAGAGCGAAAGATACAGAGATACAATATGCAGATGGAGATACAAAGGATACAGCCAGAGAAAGATGCAGGGAGCGTGTCCTGCTGCCGCTGCACCACATTCAAGTTGATCCCCTTGTAAATCTCTAAATTGTTTTATGAACATATTGGCCACAGAAGGTGTAAACCCAATTTCCATGCAGGTAAATGATGGACATCGATCCGCTGCTGCGCTCTCTCGCTCTGTGGTGCATGGATATCGATCCTTCCTTGTTCATTTGTTGTTCCGGCACAGCAGGATGGGATGCACTCAATGCACTGCTTCCGCCTTTTGTTGAGCCTCATTTAAACCGTACCGCTGGCCAATTTGCATTCGCACCACAAACCAAATTGATCCGCCCTAATCCATAGTCCAGTTTTCCAGTTCCCATTTCGCCATTTCGCTTTGGGCAGGTCCTGCGGCAGAGGTAGAGGCTGTGGCTATACTCCTTCTGCTCCTTTGAGACCGATCGACCGAAATTTATAAGCACGGGATTTGAATTTGCAAGAAAAACAAAACATTTTGATGCACGATGGACTTTGGCTCTGGCTCTGGCTCTAGCTCTGGTTCTGGCAGGGATTGGCTTTGGCTTTGGATTTGGAGTTTGCCCTTTTGCCACAGAGTGCCAAGCCGAGGAGTGCTCGGAAAGCAGCAAAAGTAAATTGAAGTCATTGAGGCATAGCGATGGTCGCTGAAAAGGGGTTGTCGTGAGCATTTGGATTGATTGGCTCATTTCAATGAAAATCTAACAATAATTATTATTATTTTTTGATGTAAAATGATTATATTTTAAGCTATGTTGGGACAGCTCTGATCGTGGTTGCTCATGGTTGCAGAGGCTGTTTTATGGCTTCTAATTGAGTTTTTTCCAAGTCTTCTTGATACACGCTCCAATATAATCAAAAAATTAAATTTAAAAATTAAAAATTTAATTAAATTTTTATAATTATTTAAATGTTTTAATTTTATTTTATATTAATTTTTTTATTATTATTTATTATTATATTTATTATTATTTATTATTATTTTTATTATTATTCTTTGATTATTCATAATCAGTCTGCTACTCTTAATAAAAAAAATAAATAAATAAATACCAAGTGAATTAAATTTTTAAAATTATTAAAATGTTTGAATTATTTATATTATTATTTGTTATTATTTTCTATTAATTTTTAAAAATATTCTTTGATATTTTTAGTTTTTATAATATAATATTTATAATTAATATTTAATTTTAATTTAATATAATTTAATATTTATAATTTTGTTTCTGTTTTTGAAAAACGTTTTTGTTACAAATGAATTCTACACGATTTCTACATACGATTCTACATCTACATAATTGAAATGCGCCAGCTAGCCGCCATTTAGCAGCTCTGAGCCGTCAAAGTGGCGCCCTCTGCTGTTCACTTGATCTCCATAGTTTCCACAGCGCCATCTGTGTGTTTTGCCTTGTCGCTTTTTTGCCTCGCTCTGGCAGCGCCTTACGCGTCAGCTGTTTCGCTGCGCTCTGGCAGCGCTGTTTATTATTGTTTTGCTTTGTTTTTGATTGTCGGAAAAATAGAAATAAATTTTGTGCAACGAATGCCTTGGCAGGATTAACGAAGCAGCGTCCATGCAGGAGATGGTCAGGAAGAGAAGCCGATCACGCAGCAGCCAGCGCAGCCGACGCGTACGCAAGCAAAAGCAGAACCAGGCTGCAGCCAGACAAGCGGCGGCCTCAATCATGGGAGGAGGCAACGAACAGGGCACGGCTGCAGCGGCCGAGATGTGGAGCAACACGTACAGGCGACTCTTCCAGTGGCACCACATGCAGGTGCAGCGTCTGTGCCAGCAACACGAGCAACATGTCCAGCCGGAGGAGCGCGAGGAGAGCTCCGCCTCCGAAGCGGAGGAGGAGCAGGCCACGGCGACGGCGACACCCATTGACGAGGAGTACTTGAAATTTCTGGAGGTGACACTCAGGCATCAGCAGGAGCTGAAACAACGACGAGCTGCCGCAGCGACTGCCATACCGGACTCGACCTTAGATTAAGTTTAGGCTAAGATTTTTGTAACCATTTTTACACGCCCAGTAAAGGCTGCCCCCAAAAACCGCATGAAGCAAGCTGCCTCGGGAGTATGTCAGTCGCAGGCACAACTGTACTTTCTTCCAGGAACTCCACTCGCCAGCTGCCTCTCTCACTCTCTGACTCTCTCGCTCACTCGCTAATGAAGATGTTCGCGCTTGGGCCAAAGGGAGACGCACATTAACGTGGCCAAGACAAATGTGCTGCCATTTGTGATCCTCTGCAAGAAATGCCCCGAATTGGGGCATGACTAACAAAGCCGAGTGGCCACAGTGCCACATTAGTGGGTCAGCGGAGTGTGTGGGCGTGGTCTGGGCATTTTTTCGACACTTTTTTTGTTGTTGTTTTCAAGCGAAAACCTAATTAAGACATCGCTGACGTGCGGCGACGCTGAGAAGACAGTGCAAATGGGTTTTGGCTGTGTAATCCTCTCCACAGCAGCAGCAGCAGCAGCAGCAGTCGCAGCAGCAGCAGCAGTCGCAGTCGTTGGATTGCGGATCGCCTCCTACTCTTTGGTCACGGCCATTGGATCACGACGGACGACAAGCGACGACAACTGCGAGCGAACGACCTTTCTAATGCCTTGCCACTGCATAAATCATGGCCCAAATGGCGGCCGGCCACCTGCAGCCGTAGCGAAGCGAAGTCAGAGTCAGAGCCAAAGCAAAGCGCGGCGGCGGCGGCGGCAGCTAATAAGCCGCAGAGATGCAGTCAGCAACGGGAACTGGAACGGGAATGGGAACAGTGGCATGGGGCAGTGGCAGTGGCAGTGGCTGGGGCAGGCGCAGGGGTTGGGGCACATTCACATTCAGCGATAAAAAAAAACTTTAGTCAAATCGGAATTGAGATTTTCACCAGAAAGAAAGAAAGAAAGTATTGCTCCACCCACAAGAGCAGAACAAAAAGGCAGAGGAGAGCGATGCACCCAGGCAGCAGAGCGACAACAGCAGCCGCAGTAAAGCGGCACAAAATGGCTGCCCTGTGGCATGCCACCCCCCCGGCCATCCGAGTAGAGTGTTGTGAAGCAGAAGCCTCTAATTAAATGGGTGTAGCTGTTGAATGTGTGGCTAATAAGCAGCAGACGGCCAGCCAGTCAGCCAGCCAGTGAGATGAGCAGCAGAAGCGCAAAAACAAAGCAAAAACCCAAGAGAACTGAGCGAAAGAGAGAGTGAGAGAGTGAGAGAATGTTTAGTGACTTTTAGAGGTGCGTTTCACTCTGCAGTGAGTGCGCGAATGCTGGAAAATACTCCCGAATATAAGGACATGCGACTAAACTCACTGAAACAAAAAACTACGCTGCCAAAGGCATAAATTTTGATGTGAATAAGCTGCGGCTGCCTTACCTTTTATTTCACATAACTTGTGACGAACCAAAAGGGCCGCCTGCACACCTGTTGCATGCTGCAACGTCGCTCTATCTCTCTCTCGCTCTGTCTGTCTGTGCAGTGCCGCCATGTTTTATTTGCGAGAGATTTGCATGAGATTGTGGCGTGGAAAACGATACAAAGCGAACGTTTGGAGCGGAGCGGAGCGTATGAGCTATGCGAAACACCCCCAACAGCAGCTTGGGATATGAATATTTTATGAGGCATGCGAGGCAGCCGGTTTGCGCTTTGGAGGCCACACTGTAAAGCCACTGAAGTGGCAGACAAATTGTTGCCTACAAATCAATTAAATTGCTAATCAACAGCGACAACAAACAAAACGGCAGCAGCAACAACAGCAGCAGCAGCAGCAGCAACAACAACAGCAGCAGCAGCAGCAACAACAACAACTGTGGTGGTGGTGGTGGTGGTGCAGCCAACAAATCGTGTATTAGGCCGCACAATTTAATGGAGCCGCATTCCAGAGGCAAAAAGGCTAGCAGCCATTGTTGGGCCGCCAAAGCGACCGCAAGAAATGCATAAACATATTGCAGATTGGGGGGACCAAGAAAACACACACACACCGCGGAAAAACACCGTGAAAAAGGGGCCAAACACACACAAAAACAAACACAAGAACAAAGCTCTTGGACTGGGACGCTGGACAAGTGCACCACCACTGCACCACCACTGCACCACCACTGCACTGGCAACCCAACAGCAGGGAGGAAAAGGAATCGAAATCGGAATTGGAATTGGAGTCCAAGACCCAAAACAGAAACAGAAGCAACATGGAAACACCGCAGGCGGCATTTGACAAAAAACAAAAAATAAATAAATAAACTAAGAGCCACATGGCCACGTACTCACCATTCGTAGTCTCGTATTTGTAGTCGTATTCGCACGATATGTGGCAGCATAAATATATGAGTGCATAGATGCGAGTTTATCGCATTGTGGGAGGAGAGGCAGAGGCAGAGGCAGACAGCTGCTGTCACAGAATCCACAGCGAATGGCGGCTAACAAGCAGCGCTAATAGCTAGGAAGGTGTAAATGGGGAGAGGGAGAGACAGAGAGAGAGAGAGAGAGAGAGAGAGAGAGAGAGTGTGCGATGATGGAGAAGTTTGAAAAGAGCTCATGGCAAACAGAGGATTGAGTAATTGAGCAATTGGGGGGGCTGATATTTGGTGTGTTGTTTCTGCGGTTCAGTTGGGGCATATTTTGTGGGCTTTTGATCATCTATCATCATTTAATCTATCACCAACAAGGGGATTTTAAAGGCAGTTTCGACTTACCAATGGGAGAGACTGCAATATCAGTGTCTCTGGGTTCTCACAGTGTTGTCTTCTCAGCAGCAGCGGATCAGCAGCGCAATTGGCAGATTAATTCTAAACAGACCAGATGGAGATCTTGCGGGGAAACACCGTGCAGTATTTAAATACATATGTATACAATGTATATATATTAAACATAAATTACTAAACATAATAATTTTGGCAATTATTTAACTATTTTTTGGATAATTTCGCGATTTTTCCTATGCCAATCTCTGATCTTAGCATCTCATTGAATTTTTTGCTGACATTTCTTTAATTCTGTAATGCTGCTGAAAAAACTAGCAATCTGCCAGAGTATTGATACTGTCTGTCATTCGAGCTTCCTCTTTAGGTTGTGCCACACCAAGCCACCCACTGTTTACGCGGCTGTGGCTGCTGCTGCTGCTGTTGCAGTTGTCACCACCAGTAACAGGAGCAGCAGCCGCAGCAGCAGGAGCAGCTTGGTCTCGAATTGGTGCCTTGAGCTGCTGGCTGAGTCGCTGTCGAAATGCATTCAATTCAAAGCGAAATAAGCCCGATCCATAGCCATAGCCACAGCGAGTCCCAGGCTCAGCCAGAGACTTGAATTCAGATTCAGATGCAGGCGCAGGCGCGGACTTGTGGACTTGGGGAGTCGGTTCCAGTTTCAGGTTACACCAGCACCACCACGCATGAGGCTTTTCCATGTCGTTCTCCATTTGTCGCCTGGCACTTTTCTAACTGAACGCGAAACGAAAGAGCTAAGCCTGGGCTAACGACACGCCTGATGCCCTATAAGCTGTGTGTTATATGTGGCCAATGGAGATATATTTTGCAGCAATTTGTGGCATAATTGATGGCAATAGAGAGAGCTGCATGGAAATGGCTGTAAAGCGAAGCATTTAAATATATTTTCTGTGGCTCTGGAGATGTTTGCTGCCAAACATCGCTGCATCAGAATACCCACAGCTCAAAGGGTACCAAAAGTAGAAAAAAAAAACGGCGCTTGCTCTATGAAGGAATCAGCGAGCGGTAGAGCGGGAGTGGCGGGGAGGGGAGCTGTACAGAGGATGAGAAGCGTGAGAGTCGACAACAAACTGCGCCTGCGCACGCGTTCAATTAGCTGCAAATTGCAAATCGTGCGGCGCATGCGCAACGTCCAACGTTCCCCAATGCGCGATGTCGCCACAAACGGCGGCAACATGTTGCTGGCTGCACAACACAGAGTGGAGAGCCACACTGCCACAGTGCCACAGAGCAAGCAGCAAGCAGCAAACAGCAAACAGCAACAGCAACCGGCAACAGTTGCTAATGTGTTGTCAACAAAACTCATGTTGACAGCAGAATCGAAAATATTTCATTTCAAATTTGCTGCTGCTGCTGCTGCTTGTTGCAGGTGTGTTTGTGTGTGGGAAAGAGAAAGGCAATGATGTCGTCGTGGCAAGGAGGTGTCGATGTCCACTCTTAATTGGGTGATTGGGGGGTGGCTGGGCAGTGGGCAGGCCTTGAAAGAGAGACACATCCTGTCTAAGCGGCAAGCGCTGCCATAACTCACCCGCAGAGCAGCAGCAGGGGCAGGCAGCAGTGGGGCAGGCAGCAGCAGTGGAAGGCAGCAGTAGGGGCAGGCAGAAGCAGGGGCAGGCAGCAGTAGGGGCAGGCAGCAGCGCGGCAGGGGCAGCGGTAGCCACAATTTGCATGGGGGGACTGGAAATCGCAGGATGGGAATCGAATTTCGAGCAACAGATTCGAATGTTTCTTTGTTGAATGTTGAGTGAATGATAACTGACAGTTGAAGCAGGTAACGAGAGGAAGAGCAGCAGCATCACGAGGAGTGAGGAGGGTGGAAGAGCAGCAGTTGGAGGAGGCAGGGAGGGAGCAACAGAAGCAGTAACATGTTGTCGTGTAGTGTAGTATCTCTTGTGGCTACTGATGGCCCAGCAACGGGGTATGTTCAGCATTGCCAGTACACTGGAAGGTAGCAATCAGAGCACTCTCTTAGCCATAGAGCCAGAGATAATCTCTGAATCGAATAATACAGCTGGAATAAGGGAAACTTTTCAATGACTAAAAATCACTCAAAATTGGCACCGATTTATGCCATTATTTGGAGGGGGAATTATAGTTGCAATTTCAAATATACATATGTACATATGGCTAGGTAATTTATAGGTAATGTAGGTATGTATATAAATATGTAGGTACATATGTATGTGTGGGTTGGTATTATTAGTTTCAGATTTATGCATCAATAAGAAAAATATATGAGTGATTAAAAATTAAAAGCGACTTGCACGACACTACTACTTGTCTCTGGCTATTTGATTTTAGGGTTCTCTTTGTGTTTGCTACCTGAGCATGGGACGCTTTTCGTTCTCACTTTTGTGCTACAGAGAACAACAGAGAATGAAATGCAGACCGATTGAATTAACGGTAAAACAGATAAGAGTTTGCGACGCATTTGCAAGCTGTCGTGCAATGCGTAGATGAGCAGAGAAACGAAATCGTCTGCTGTGCTCACACACACCCACACCCACACAGCCAAAGAGCGTAATCTATTTTTGGCATTTTGCTCTCTCCAATGCGAGCGAGTGCGAGTGAGTGCGAGCGAGATGCAGTGCATGCGGAGCTTTGCATAGGCAAAAACAAAGTGAATTTTGTTTTTTGTGTTATTACGCAGCTACATAATCATAATTATTATTATGGATGGCATGTACACTACTGGCCAAAATAATATGCACAGAGGCATCTGGGTGTATATTTCCTGTTCTTAATTACACCAAAGACAATATAATAATTGTTATTGTTATATAATTCTAATAATATTATTATAATTGTTATTATTATAAAATAATAATATTATAATAGTTATTGTTATATAATAATAATATTATAATTGTTACTATTAATTATTAATTATTAATAATAATAATATAGTCATTTTTATTGTTACATATAATAATAATATAATAAAATTTAAAATAATAAATAATAAATAAATAATAAAATAATAATAAAGTAATTGTTATTATTATATAATAATACTAATATTATAATTGTTATTGTTTTTTTATTTATTTATTTATTGAAGATTAGCATATGTATATATTGTCTTTGTTTGCAACCTTCTGTTCAACACATTGCGACTGGGTTACTTAATCCGATTAGTGGGTATCGCTTAGTCGAAACGGCGCCCGTACAAAAGCTAAACTGTGTGTTTTTTGCTTTGGCTTTACTCTCCAAGTAAATGTCAATAAATATTGTTGCGTCGCATTCGCCTGTCATTGTCATGGAGGCCAGCAAGCAGTTGCAACATCAGTAGAAAGAATGGAATGCTGCCTGCCCCTGATTGCCCCCTGACTGCCCCTGACTGTCCCTGCCTGCCCCTGCCTGGCTGCCTGCCCCCTGGAATGATGCTCGCGAAGATTCCCGAATGCGCGCATAAATTCTATCAAACAAGCAAATGGAAATATTAAGGAAATTTAGGATCCGCACCAAGCGAAAAGGTAACGAAGCTGAAGCTCGAGCTGGAGTAGGAGCTGGAGTTGGAGCAGCAGAGGAGTTGGCTGGGGCTTTTGTTTATGCGCTTAAAAGCAACCGCCGCCGCCGACAATTTTCGAGGCGCAGCAGCAGCAGCAGCAGCATCGAGAGTCAAAGGCTAGACGCGAGATACCAGAACCAGAGCCTGCCACAGCAGAGTGTGGTACGTGGTACGTATCTATCCGCTATCCTCTATCCTCTATCCCAATGAACCAACCGCAGAGCCACATACATCATTTTCACACCGAAACGCAATTGATGATGATGAGGATCGGATGAGAGAGAGAGAGAGGGAGAGAGGATGGGGGCAACGGCAACTCTTTGGGGCCTGCGGGCTGCTGCCTCTGTGGGCAAAACCTCAAGGCGAGAATTATGAGCGACAACACGGCAACAACAAATGACTTCGAGAGTGAATTTGCAGCTAATAATTTACACAAAAGCATTTTTAATCATCGAAAGCCAAAGAGCCAAAGAGGCAAAGAGGCAAAGAGAAGCTGCTGCAGGAGCAGGAGCGAGGGCCAATAAATTGCAACGTGCCACAGCAACAAAGTAATCAATCAGCGCGGTCAATAGTCAATGATCCCGCAGCGAGAGAGGAGCAGGAGGGAGGAGCAGCGAGGAGCAGAGAGGAGAATGGAGCATCCGATGGAGGAGGATAGAGGTGGCAGAGGTTGCATTTTGGACCACTCGCATTGTGTCAGTCACAACGTTGCAATGGGAAATGGGAATGCAGCAGAATGTTGCATGCCACTGAGCGGAGATGGAGATGGCGATGGCCAGATGACGATGACGATGGCCAGATCATTGATAATGATCAGCAGCCAGCCAGCGAGCGAGCGGCTGCATCTGTGGCAAGAAAACATCTAGAGTGCAACCTCCTCCAAATGAGAAATGAGAAAATCAACTCCAAAGCTCAAAGTATGCGTAATGGCCCCAGGGAGCAGCGCTGAGACGCTGCTCTGCTCTGCTCAGCTCCTCCAGTGGGGGCCGCCGCCGCCGCCGCCGCGAGCCAGATTCCGATTCCGATTCCAAGTGAGATTCAGTCTCAGTGGCCGGTGGCTATGGCTCGATAGATCGCCGGTGAATCTGCGATGAGAAAATGCGTCATAAATGCGTAAACCCGACGACAGCAGCCGCTGAAGAAAGGCGATCGAGGGGCAAACTAGCGATGGGCAGAGAGCTCTAGGAATTTTTAGAGCTCTGCAAAATATAAAGGAAATTAAAAAAAATATATAAAAATATATTCTAAAGGAAAGAAAGAATCTTTAAAACTGTGGTAAATATACAAGAAATTTAAAGAACATATATATCAATATATTCTGAAGAAAAGAAGAAGTCTAGGAATTTTTTAAAGCTGTGCAAAATATAAAATAAATTTTTTTAAATGTATAAAAATATATATATAATATAGGAAAGAAGATTGCCAATTTTTTTTTAAACTGTTTAAAACTAATTTAAAAAAAGGGCATAGGAGTCTTGGCATGCAGGAAAGCAGATATAGCATTAAAAAATAAAGGGATATCCGCCTGTATTTTGGTAGCAGTAAAAATAAAGATTTCATCTGCCAATATATATACCAAAAATCAGAACGATCACGGAATTATTATGGGGAGAAAAGTAAGAAAAGAAAAAAATACAAACTGCTCCAAGAGTTTTCTATAAAATGCAACCAGTAATCGTTAGAAATTCGCATCGAATATAATAGATAAATAGCTAAACCTATAGCCCGAATCAAAGATATTTTTTTGCGGCAAGAAGTACAGTCACGCGTCTCGTTTGGCGCTCACGATTCACGTGACGCGTCCATCTCTGTGCACGGACAACTGCTGCATGCATCGGATCGCACATTGCACATTGCACATCGCATTGCATTGCATCGCTTTGGCAGTCTTCATCATATTTAATGGTTGTGTGATAATATGCCACGTTTGCTGCCGGTTCGCTGTGTGTGGATGCCACTGGCTGTGTTGCTACTGGCTACTGGGCTGTAGCTGCCTGCCCCCTGCCCATGATGTGGCCATGGCATGGCCATAAAGAGTACGAGTCCAAGTCCAAGTCCGAGACCGAGTCCGAGAGGCAGTTGCAACGCAAAACTCAATTAAAGAACGCATTGCAGCAGTCCATGATACACCTCGCTGTCGCTGCTGCTGCCTGTCGCTGCTGCTGTCTGTCGCTGCGGCTGTCTGTCGCTGCTGCTGTCTGTCGCTGCGGCTGTCTGTCGCTGCTGCTGCTGCTGTCTGTTTGTCTATCTTTCTGTGCTGTGTGGATGATGATGATGATCCCCATCCGTGCTCGTCCTCGTCCACCCAAAGATGCTGACGATGATGATGAACAACTGACATTGAAGTGCCAGATCGACAACTGAACGAAAGAGCCCCATGCTCATAAATATGGCTGCAACAGCAGCAGCAACTGCATGCAGCAACTGCATGCAGCAGCATTTCGCATCTCTCTGCTGGATCGGAGCTGCAGCCAGCCAGCCAGCCAGCCATCCATCCATCCATCCATCCATCCATCCATTTGCTGCTGTTGTCTACAAGTTGGTTATTAGTCGAACGGAATGCTGGCGATGCGCGTTAATTAACTCATCAATTTTTTACATGCCGCACCTGCCCCCACCAGCCCACTGCCACGCGGAGGATCTCTCTCCCTCTCTCTCTCTCTCTCTCTCTCCCTCTCGCTGATGGCTGCATTTACTGCTGCTTATGCATTGTCTCCTCTTTGCTGAGTGCACCCAAAAGGATCAGATCAGTGAACGTCCGTCCGTCCGCCCGTCCGTTTGTCCATGTGACGATGACACAAAGCCGTGGCAATCCAATCAGCTCGTGTGAGGTGGCATGCCACATGGTGGTATTGGTTTGGCGGCGGCAGCGGCGGCAGCCTCTTGTTTCGAGGCAAATTAAGTACCCTCTAGAATGTAGTTGAAAATGTCTTTAATAATGACAGCAACTATGCGCGGAACTTGAAGAGCGCGTAAGCAGCCATGGGCAGCGCGCGAGGAGGCGGCACGTCTGCGACTCCTCCGTCTGGTCTGTGCCACAGCGCAGATGCGACTGTGTGTGTGTGTGTGTGTGTGGCGAGTGTGTGCAATAATCTGGAACGTCAGTTTTATTGCTGCCACTCTGCGACTGTGGCATTGGGGCATTCCGCGGCTGGCTCTGCTGAATCCTCTGTGGCGTGGCGTAGTAGGACTGTGTGTGTCTCTGTCTCTCGCTCTCAGCCTGCTCGTTGTCATCTTAAGCAATCATCTCATAATCGGCAGTGGCA
Source organism: Drosophila tristis (assembly GCA_018150885.1). Classification (NCBI taxonomy): domain Eukaryota; kingdom Metazoa; phylum Arthropoda; class Insecta; order Diptera; family Drosophilidae; genus Drosophila; species Drosophila tristis. The sequence goes on along the minus strand of JAECWT010000003.1, from coordinate 4,220,718 downwards.
GTGGCACACACTGTGGCAGCGTCCCAGCCACTGGCAAATCCCCACCAGAGCCACAGAGCATCTACAGGGAGACGCAGCAGACGCAGCTGACAACACCACACACAGATCTTCAAAGAAAGATCTACGCGCGCGGATCTGGAGCGCACCTTTTTGATTGATTGCAGCGGACAGACAGAGGGACAGGCGGACGGACGGGAGAGTTTTTGTCGCTGCTGCTTTTGGTGTTAATAATAATTATTATTGAACGAAGATGCTGCTGTTGCTGTTGCTGCTGCTGCTGTTGCAACATTGCAACGATCTGTGCGCTTCGATATGTGAGCGGAAGCGACGATCTGTACTTGGGCGACAACGTGAGAATTCTCGACGGATGGTTTGTCTCTTTCAATATGATTGCTCTGATTTGATGGGCAGTGCTCGGAGTTCTACGGCCCCCTGCCACTGCCACTGCCACTGCCCCTGCTTCAGCTGCAGCGGCATGTTGCACGTGTGGCACAGGAAGTTGTACATGCTTTTGCGCACTAAATGTTAGAGCTTTGGATTTGGTATAAGGAATTTTACAAGGAATTTTAGATTCGTTTTTTGATTTAATTGAATTTAATTTCTTTGATTTTAATTTATTTTATTTTATATATTTTTCTTCAATTTAGTATTTCCCAGGCAGATCTTTTTCCCACTATCGTTCCCGCTGCTGTAGTAGATCTCCCCCTCTCTTTTTTCACCCCTTTTGTTTAATTTTTGTGCTGCACTTTTTGTGGGTCGCCTCAAGGACACCGCTGCCTGCCCAATCCCTATTTCGAAATGGGCAACAGCGCCGTAGCCACGCAGCCACGTAGCCACTCCATCGATTGGATTGCAATCACCAGCGCCAGGCACTGCACTCCAGAGAGCCTTCAAAGAACAGCAAACAGCAACGGGCAGCGAGCCGCAGAGCAAACAGAGTCTAAGCCCAAAAACAGTGTGCCACATGCGGCGCGGTGGCTGCTCGGCCATCAATAAAAACTTGTAATATTGATTACAACAATATTCCGTTTGCTGTTGCTGTTTTCTGCTGTTTCTCTGATTTCTGTTGACCAAAAAACAGAAACAAAACAGAAAAAAAAAAAACAGTTGTCGCTGTGGCGACAGTGCCGTGCCCCTGCCCCTGCCCCTGCCACACCGGCTCTCGCGATACTCTCGGTTCCATATCAAAGTCGTGCGCTGTCAAATAATGAAGTTGCCAGATCAGCAAAAACCAACAGAAAAACTGCAATTGGATGGGGGGAGCGACCATGGAGCTGGAGAGCTGGGAGATCTGGGAGCTGGGAGAGCTGGAGCTGGGGGATCTGGAAGCTGGGAGAGCTGCGAGATCTGCTGGTGATCTGGAATGGGGGTCTACCTGTTGGCTTGGCTTGGCTTCGCTCTGTGCGACTGTGGGCTGCAAATCGTGCAGCAGATATCAGTGATCAACATGTTGCACCATGGCCATGGCCACCAGAGTCCGCCAGATCCCTTTTGTTCAGCAGAAGAACATTCAACATTCAAGCAAAACAATTGCAATTGCTACCGATTTGAATACCCAGTAGTTGGAGTGGAGAGCAACGCTGGGGTAGATTCGTGGCAGATGGCAGGTGGCAGATGGAAGGGTTTTCCGGGCTTTGAAATTTCAAAAATTAATGTAAATAAATAAATACATTAAATTTAAAAATAAATAAAATAAATGAAAAATAAAATAAATAAATAGATAAAAAAAAAAAAATAATGTAAAAAAATAAAAATAAAAAATAAATAAATAATAAAAAATAAAAAATAAATAAATAATGTAAAAAAATAATAAATAAAAAATAAAAAAATAATATTAATAAATAATGTAAAAAAATAATAAATAAAAAATAAAAAAATAATATTAATAAATAATGTAAATAAATAATAAATAAAATTCATCTCCTATTCTGAATTTGCAGTGTCGCGCATAAATATAGTTTGCATATTTCTTTTATGGCAAAAATCCTTTCCTTAAGGCTTGAAACACTTTTACATGCAGAATGAGCAAAGAAAAGGTGCCCAGTAGCTCTCAGACCTTTAGAACTTTAGAGCCTTATGGTGAATGGTAGAGCAGTAGAGCAGCTAGAAATCAGCTATTATAAAATCTATAGAAACAGCCCACAAGACTTAAACATCAGTAACAGCCTTGGGGTATCCACAATATATACATTTAATTTAAAAGAAATAAAATAAAATAAATAAATAATTCGCCAAATAATAATAAATAAATAAAAAAAATTTAGAAAAAATTTAGAATAAAGAAAAACAATTTTTCCAGCAGAACCTTTAAAGATATCGAAATATTTTGCTAATTTTGCCAGCATAAACGAACAGAACCTGGGCCCATGCTGCCCTAATGGGCATCTGCTAGTCGCTGCAATCAGCTGTGACCTTCCTGCCTGGTTATTATTTGCAACAGAAATCGACTGCGACTGCCGCCGCATCGCGAGCTGAGAGTCAAAGTTGCTGACAAATGTTTGAGTTGCATTTGTGCTACCGTGCTGCTGCTGCTGCTGTTCCTGCTGCTGCTGCTGCTGCTGCAAGTGCCCCAGCGTTCATTTGTTTCTCGCTGGCTGTGCGCTGTTTTTGTTTTTGTTGTTGTTGCTGTGGCAGATACTGTTGGCATTTGCTCTGCCTCTAATTACAAGGAGGGAGACGCAAGGCGCGGCAACGGTGACGGCGATATTCCGCTTTTGATTGCTGGCGACAGCCGAAAACGCGTTCCCAGCTAATTTAGACACCTCGCATGCCGCAGATGCCCCGATCTGTGGCTCATTAAACAGCCAGGCAGAGGCAGGCAAAGGCTGGCAAGCCAGCGGCGGCGGCAGCAATCAATTGCCTTTTGCAACATGTGCCTGCCCCCAGGAGGGGGGGAGCTGCAGCAGGAGAGAGAGAGAGCACAAGAGAGAGAACAATTATGGCGACAGTGAGAGGAATTTGCAGCGCTTGTAAGCGGCTGCCCCAAAGGCTACTGCGCTGCTCTGCCTTGCCCCTGATACTTGCTACTTGCAACATCGACAATTGTTGCCGCCGCCGTCGCTGCCGCCGCTGACCTTCGTGTTGGAAAGGAAATGAGGGGCCAGTGCTAGAAAGGCAATTATGTTCGCTGTTTTCTCAGCGGTTGCTGCTGTTCGAGCTTCCAGGCTCCAGCTTCCCAGCTTGCCAGCTTACAGCTTCCACGGTCACTTATTTAAATTGCAGCGCCGCCGCCACATTGTTGCAGCCGCAATGACAACCAGCAACATTGCCACACACGCAGCGCGCAAACCTGCGCTCTCTGAACGCTCTTTCTATGCACCAGAATCGGCAGCAATATTCCGTGTATATAATTTTTGGCTACGGGAATTCATAGAACAATTTTGCAGATTTTTCTTACATTTGGATTTACTGGCAACAATCAGTGGCAGGGAACTGCTTCAATTTCGGTTCGTAACTCCATTAGTTTTTCACAAAAGAAAGCCAACATCTTTTTCCAGAGCATCATAACACTTGGAACACACAATAAATATAAGGCAAACTTTATTTATTTCTATTTTTATATTTTTATTTATTTTGCTTTGTTCAAACATTAAGAAAAGTGAAGTAAGATCAAGTTTCTCATTGTGCGACTCAATTGTTCTGCATTTCAGGTAAATCAGCGATTTATTTATGATTTATTTAATAACTTACCAGAAGGTTTAAATATTAACAAATTAGTGAGGTTTAAACCTTATAATGAGTGATGATAAACTAGCAATGGCTGCTATGGCCTGCAGCTAGATTAAATGTAATAAAATCGTTGATTTAGTTGGAAGTTTTCTGTGGGCAACTGATCTAAGATCAAAGCTTTTTAAACATATTATAATCAGCATGCTTTTAGTGCAATTTTTGTTAGAAATATAAGCAAATATTGTAGAGAGAAATATTATATTCAGACCTGTGTTTGAGGCACAAATTAAGATTTAATGGGATTTAATTGTGAAGTTATTTCGAGCTAAAAGTGATGCAACATTAAAGATCTTCTACTAAAGTTAGAGTATTCCCTGCAATATATATATGTGTATGTGTGTATATATTGCAGTTCATTGAGGATCATCGTTTGGCAAAAGTGATCATCAGATGCCTAAGCAAAAGAATTTACAGATTATATTTAAGTATATTTAAATTAAGTTCTGCCCAAACTTATCCCTCCAAAAGAGACCTTAAAACCTGATCTTTAATATTAAATAAATCTTTGCCTATAACTTTGAACCCTCTTTACCATTTACCCGCTTTGAATTCCTCTCTCAGCGATCGTTGCACAAGAAGTTTTCACTTAGGAAAAAAAGCCAAAGATTGTCTGACTTCTGCCACATGGAAGTTTCCTGCTTCCTTCTGTCGCAAGCTGCACAACTCCTTCTCTCTCCATCTCTCCATCTTCTCTCTCCCCATCTGGTTTCCCCTCTCTGTGTGTGCGGTCGTCGCTGGTTGCTGCATCGCTGGGGCAGCAAATGGACCAACTGACACCTAGACACATTTTTCTGTGGCACAAATCAAAAGGCAAACATTTTCACTTTCAATTACAGCAATTAAAGCGAGCAATGATAATAACTTATTTAAGAGGCGAACGTGGATGTGGCAGAGGATGCAGTCGCGGCAGTCGCGGCAGCCGTGCAACGTGCAGCGTGGAGTCGCATGGTCCGGCCACAGGCCTAAAGCGGAGGCATGCAGCGGACAGAGACGCGTTGTAACGAGAGGATGGATAGGGAATGGCAAAGGGAATGGGAAATAGCAGAAGGAGCAGACGAAGGAGTAAAAGTGGAGAAGGAGCAGCCAGAGGGGGGTAGGGGGGATGGGAGCAGCAGGTACTACATGGGGGCATGTGGATGTGGCTGATGAAAAACTAGTTCATGCCTTAAAACAGGCCTCGCTCGCGCCATCTCCCTTGCACTTGCTCTGTGGCATGCCGCATGCGCAAATTGAATTTTCGAGAACTATGCAACACTCATACGCCCCGTGGGTCTTCCCCCGCCGCCAACCCGCTGCCCCGGCTACCCTGCTGCACTGCTGCACTGTTCCACTGCTCCCCTGCTGCACTGCTCCACTGCTCCCCTGCTGCTGCTGCTTGTGCTGCTGCTGCAATTGCGGAATAAACGCTTTTTAATTGAATTCGAATTCTGTGCTCCCCCCCGCTCCTGCTCCCCACGCTCCTGCTGCTGCTGCTGTCCTCGGATCGATGTTGTCGTCGCTCGTTTTGAAGTCGTTGCCCAGTGGCTCACTTACAACTTGGGGCACCGCCAGAGTCATCCTTTTTGGATGTGGAGACTGCTCTGCACTGCTCTGCTCTGCTCTGCTCTGCTCTGCTCTGCTTGTTTGTGTCGCAATGCCCTTGACCCTCAGAGGAGTCCATCAGCCAAGGGATCGAGGATATAGAGAATGAAGGGAAGTGATCTGTAAGGTGTTTCCTAGAAGGCTTCGCTGGAAGAATGTTCCTTGGAAGATGCTCCCTTGGAAGAAGCTTCCTTGCCATATAGATCTCCAGTTCGTATTTCCTGTGATCTGCGCAGCTTGAGACTCATTTAGATCTACGCAGAGATTAATTTTCAGCTATTTAGATTTTATTCTTTGGGGGCAAAGGCATCTTCCTACTGGAATATTCTATGAGAATGTTTCTGGAGATCGTAGAACTTTGACATAATCATCTGAAGAAGATCCACTGTGTTCCTGGAGATTTTGCTAGCATAATGAACGAATCTGCAGCTGAACTTTTGAGGAATATTCACAGTTAAAATAATATTTAATCCATAAAGTACATAAAACTCTTCTTTCCCTCTAGACAGATTAATTGAAGGCATCCAAAGCAACTAAAGTGTCCCTAAAATATATTATGGAATATATTCCTTTGCTTCATACTGCTTGAACATTCTGCCCCATTGATTGAATGGAAATCTGCGTAGTGCCAAGTGCAGCTCCTGCCACTGAGCAACACCTCCCTGTCCCTAAGAGCATGCCACATTCGTTGCCCTTTTGCTGCAGCTTTTCGCACTCTTGTTTTTTCGTATCTATAAAGTTTTTCTTTATATTTTTTGTATTTTATTTTTTATTGTTAATTTATAGAATTTTTTTGCTGTTGTTGTTGTGTTGCTGCGGTGGCTGCTGCTTTGGAAATGCCTTTGACTGGGCAATGGGCAAGGGGCAACGTGAGCGGGGGGATGCTGGGACGGGCATAGCGACTGCGGTCTCTCGTTGTCATTAAAACGCGCGATGGGACATCGATTTGTTGTTGGCTGCTGTTTCTGTTTCTGTTTCAGTTTCAGTTGCTGTTTTTGTTGCAGCGATCGAGGATCGTTGATCGGCCATCGTCCATCTCTTCACTCCGATTCAGCGATCCATCGCATCCTCTCCTTACCTTTCCTTTCCCTTCCTTCGATCCATTGCTCCTCTCCTCTCCCTTCCTTCGATCCATCGCATCCTCTGCTTGCCTCTCTTCGCTCCTCCAGCGATTTCGATCCTTCTTCTTTCCACTTCGACTCTGCTGTTGTTGATTTTTGTCGTTTGCCTTTTAAATGAAAATAACGATAAATCAAAGGTCGGCGTTGAAGCGAATACCAAGAGAGCGCGGCAAGGGACAGACCCGAGCAGCGAAGATTTCTGTAAGATCTCTCGCACTCGCTCTCCCCAGATCTGTCTCGTCTCTCTCCCATTGCTGTGTAATTTGTTTAGCTTTTAATTGCCCCCAAAAAGAAGAAAACGAGGCACAAATGCAGGTGACTGCCAGCCAGCCACCCACCAACAGGTGGCCTCGAACTCCCAGCGCGATGATGAATCTGCGATAGAGACCGACCGACCACGGGTTCTGTCTCTGGGGCAGTGGGAAAACAATCCTCTGATCCTACGTTCGATCAAGTGCTTTCGAATCCCAGCTAAATGGCGCGAAAGTGCAGCCACAGGGCGTTCCCCAAAGAGGGGTTTATGCTAGCCTTAGAGATGGGTTCTATGACACTCGGAAATGCTTGCAAAAATGTGGAGTAGCCTGTTGTTGCGGCAACTGTGATTCCAAAATTGTTCTTGATTTTTTTCTCTTAAGTAAAAAGTTTTAAAAATTCTGTGAGCTTCATTTTGGGTCATAAGCAGCTGTGACTCAGTGGCAAAACTCTGCCAAAAGGCAAGGAAAAAAGTAGAGTAGAGTAAAAGTAAAGTACAGTGAATAGTCCCCCCTTTGAGGGGCACACCCCTGACAATGGGAGCGCGAGTAGGTGGCCTGAGATTTTGTGATTTTGTGTCTTTTGGGGGGGAGCATGAGAACCTCGTGCAGAGGTTAGCAGATAGATGTTGCAAATGGAATGGGGCACGGATTGTGGGTTTAATTAATTACCGCCACAACAGATGCTGCTTGCCGCTGGCTTTCTTTCTCTAATGGTTGTGGCAGGGTTTCGGGTGGGGGGTGGTGTGGGGGGCCTCCTTACTGCGCTCTAATGTAGATATTCCATTTGCCATTAGAGGCAGCAGCAGCAGCAGCAACAGCAGTCGACGACGACGACGAGAGTCGCTGACTCTGACGACGTCATCAGGCCGCCTCCAAATGCGTTTTTTGACGAGGCATCAGGCAAGCAGGCAGGCAGGCAAGCAGGCGGCAAGCAGGCGGCAAGCAGGCGGCAAGCAGGCAGCAAGCAGGCGGCAGTACCTCCTGGTAACTCCTCTGACTGCTGCACTTAATCTCGGTCGATCGTCAACGTTCCATCAGCATCATCATTGGCATCAGCATAGGCTTACCCCCGCCACCCAGCCCCGTGCTGCACTCCTGCCCCAGAGTGGTGGAGGGGCAGGGGTAGCGGGGTTCCTGCTATGCTCCTCGCGCAAAAGATTGTATCTCATCAAAGGCGCACGTTTTCGAAATTACCGTACTAAGTGGGCGTCTAACTGTGCCACAGCCGATGCCACAGCCGCAGTTGCAAGGCGAAGGCTGCCAGTCGAAGCCTGAGTTCCAGATGGGAACCCCCCACCCCCCCATAGCCAACTCTTGGGTTGCCAGTTTTTTGTGTGCGTTACCCTTCGACCTCCCTCTTTATGCGAGTGCCTGTACGCTGCTTCTCCCTCTACCCCCCTGCTGCTCCTCTTGCCCTGCTGCTCCTCTGTTCTTCAGTCATATTTATCCTCAGACTCTGCAGTCTCCTCTCCGGTACTCCAGTCTCCACCACTCTGTTCCCTCCTGTCTCCACCACTCTGTTCCCTGCTGTCTCTGTGTTCCCTCGCCTTCTCCTATGTTCCCTCGCTGTTCATATTTCCATCGCTTTTTCACATTTTCCACGCTTGCTTTATGCAATTTCTCTCCACTTGAGAGAATTTTTCATTAACACTCGACTGCAGGCAACAGAACATTGAGAGATCTACCACAAAAAACAAAGAAAAGATTCTATTCGGATGCTCAGCATGAAGAAAAGGATTTCTCATTCTTTATATATTTATTTTAGATTTAGCTAGTTAGCTTCCTTTTGCGATACGACTACAATTTCTTAGGTTCTTCCATTTAGAGTATGAATTTTTCTCTATCTTAGAATACGAATTGAGGATCTTGAAAGTACATAGATCTGTGGACATCCACTCCATGGATAAAATGGATTTTAAAGAGTGTTCTGCTCTGTCTTCAAATATTATTTAATAATCTAGGGAATGGATATATGGTAAGAAGACAAAGATAGAAAAGATTCATGGCAGGAAATGTCTCACAAATTACCCAAAAAGGCTGCAAAAATCTCTGTACTTATCGCGCATCATACAGCAGCGCCCATCGGTCGATAGTCTGCGCTTCTACCCAAGATCCAAAGGGTGAACTTCTCCTGTACGTTGCCTTCGAGTTAAAGTCTCTCCATGGAAAGTAATTAAATTCTTTGTTTTAATTCCTGGCATATCCGATGAATATTCTATGGGTGAATTCTGTATTCTATGGAGAAATTTCGATTGGATTTATTAATTTTATTTTATTTATATTTTTATATTTTTATATTTTATTATATTTTATATTTTATATATATTTTTTATTTTTATTTATTAATTTAATTTTATTTTTGTATATTTATATTTAAATTTATATTCTATATTTTTTTATTACTCAAAAGTTATACCCCAGCCCTTTCTCAATTTCTTGATAGATCTTTGGCTGCTCGAGCCTTGCTAATCATTTCTTGTTGCGCAGTGTAATTTCCCCCATCAAGAAAAAGCCAATTTTCCCCCGCACGAATCGTTTGTACTGTGAATCAAAGTCAAATATGTTTTATTAAAAATATTTTAATGCCATTAAGCATTAAACATCAGCCTACCCCGCCTCCCAAGCGTATTAACCCCCAAATGGGGGATCCCGGCGGCATGTGGCATCATCTTCTCGGGGGCAGAGCGGGCGCAGACCACACCGAAGTGCAGTGCAGTGGTGCGATGGGGTCTTCCACCTCTGGAGGCACCACACAGAGGCCATTGGCGTTTTGCCTGTTGGGTCGGGTTCAATTTTCGGTGCGTTATCTCTGGCAGTGGACAAAGGGGTAGGCGGGGCCATGGCAGTGGCAGTGGCAAGTGTTCTGGCATGTTCTGTGGCAACCCACTGAAGATGACCAACAGCTGCAGCAGCGGCAGCAGCAGCTCCCCACAGAGCCGCACAGAAACAATTTCTGGCTAATTTCTGGCACAAATTCTGCCGCTCAGATCGAGTCCTGCAGATGGCAGGCTCTCTGGCAGCTAGAGCTGGACTTGTGGCATGCCCCAGAAGATGCGGATAACCTTTGGGCTGGCCCAATCTCATGGATATATGGGTTTGCCAGCCCCAAAAGCAGCCCAGAATCATGTTCTGCTCACGCCTCATCATTCGTGCCACACGCTCTCCTCTCTAATGCAAATCTCTGGATCTAAATCTGTGGCACAAAACACAGCAGAGAGCACACAAGGAGAGAGATAGAGATAGAGAGAGAGAGAGAGCAGAGCTGTGGAGGCCAGAAAAATGTCTGAAATGCTTAAATAAATAAAATGAAGAAATTGTAGAATCACGACCAAAGCGGAGGCACAGCAGAAGCTGCTGCTGCTGCTGCAAACAACAGTTGCAAGTAGCCTGCCCCTGCCTCTGTGGCAGGCACTTCCCAGCTCGCTTCTTTTCTTTTCCTTTTGCTATGATTTTCCACTGGTTTTCCCTGTGATTTCATTAAGGGGGTTATGCAAACCAAAACAGAAACTCCTGACAATCGTCGCTGATGAGGCGATTCTTTCTGCACACCCACCCCCTCTCTTGTTCCCCCCTCTCTGTTCAGCTCATTGTAAATTTCCAGCATTTCCTGCATTTCCTGCATTTCCATTCCCTTTTTGCTTCTTCTGTTTTCCTGATGAATGAAAATTGTTGCTCATAATGTGCCGTTAGGCACTGGTGCTGCTTGGCCTAACGGCAACATTTGTACGCTGTCCAAAATGCTTGACCAACTCCTCATTCTGCAGTTGCTCTCCGGTTTCCATGTTTTCCCTGGAAATCCACTGCCAGGGAGTTCTGCCTGGGAGCATGTTGCGCTGTTGGTGCTGCATGTAGCAGAGGAATATGCGTTAGCCATGGGGAATAGAGATCTTGAAAGACTTAAAGGCTGGAAGTAGTGTTTTTTAGGCAAATAAATAAATAATAAATAATAATAATATATAATAATAATAAATAATAAAAATAAAACAAATAATGATATATTAAATATGAATAAAGATATATTAAATATTAATATAATTTGTTTTTTTTCGCCCCAGAATTGAATTACATATTTAATATGAATTATATATTAAAGATATATTAAATATTAATTGTATATCAAAGATATATTAAATATTAATTATATATTGAAGATATATTATTTGCATATTTTTTATCGCCCCAGGAATTGTGATAGATAATGTGTGAATTATTTCTTCTAATTTCTAGTAAAATTGAAATAAAACTTTACTGTTGAAAGGGTTGCTCCATCTCTAATTTCAAAGATACAAAGTTCCTATATGCCAAATGGAAATTGACACGTTTTTTCTACACACTTCCATGATATAGTCCAAACATTTTGTAGCCTGTTGTATCCATAATTTCAGAGATCACCTATATTTTCCAGTTTTTCGCACGCAACTGAAACATAAAGTCGAAGCATATTAAATCTTAATTTTTGATTAATGATTTATTTATTTAATATTTTTATTTTATTTATTTATTATTTATTTATTTATTATTATTTTATTTATTTATCTTTTATTTATGTATTATTTGAATATTTATTTAATATTGCTATTTTATTATTTTATTTATTTTTTAATTATTTATGATATTTTCATGATATAAGCCCACACTTTCAACAGTTACGACAGCCAACATATCAACGTACAGGGTTCCTTTTTAGTGGGGTGAAAGTTTATGATATTTTCTACCTATTATAATCGCAAAACGTTTTTTTTCCTAGAACTAATAAAAATATATGAAATAATATTAAAATACTAGAATCAGTGGGTATTCCAGCAGCCATTAGCGTGCTCTGCTTTTTGCACCGAAAAATATTCTCAGAGGCGACAACAGCAGCAGTGGCTTTGGCAGTGGCAGTGGCACGGGGGGAGGGGCAGCAACAACTCTTCTAAACTCTAAACTGGATGCCGGGAGTTGTTGCATTTGTTGTTTGTCTGATCTTATCGCTGCGTTTAGCATTTAATACCAAATTTGTTTTATGCAAATGAGCAGCAGCAGCAGCAGCAGCAACGCCACACCATTGCGGCAGTGGCAGTGGCAGCAACAGCAGAACTTGCGAGCTTGTCTCTGTGGCACTTGGTGACAAACTGCAAATGAAATCAGCGCCGTGGCAAGGCATTCCAGAGCTCCGCTCCACTTGCAGCGGGGGGCAGGGCGGCATTCAGCATTAGATTCAGCGACAAATCCATTGAGCGGCGAACAGATTTTAATTGATGCTTAACCTTGGAGGCACACCTCCTGCTACTCCTCTCTCGTGCCGCCTGCGCCCCCAGATGCACGCTCTCAGATCTGCCTGCCTCTCCGCAGTGCCCCCGCAGGCCAGGCAACTGCCAACGAGATCCTGTGATGCCGATAAGAAAAGCGATTCGAATTGAAGCCCCCACCAAAAAGTGCGATTTCATAAATCTTTTTATGAATTCAATTTATTTTTTTCTGCTATGAAGCAGTGGCAGTGGCAGCAAGGGGTGGGGTGTGTGCAGCAGTGTTGGTGTTTGGGGCATGTTGCATGTTTCATATTTAATCAATTTTTTGGCTGTTTTTGTTGGCGGCTGTTGCAACAGCTCGAGTCACACGCTTTGCTTATCCGATTAGGCTTCAATTTCTCAATTTACCAATTGATTGCTAGATTTGTGGCATGGTGGCACGGGGCAGGGGGCAGTACTCTGTCTGTGGGTATAATTTGTTGTTAACATTGAACTTTCGTGTTGCCAAAGTTTGCATGTTCCACTGAAGCGTTTCTCAGGATTTTCTTTGCATGGAAAATGAGCGAAAATGGGCGAAAAATGGGACGAAAAATAGTAGAAAAATGGGCAAAAAATAGTAGAAAAATGGGCAAAAAATGGGCGAAAAAATGGTAGCACTGAATGGTGTCCGTTTAGGTCGTGGCTTCCAGAAGCGGAAATCGGACAATGCTCATGACTTTTCCGCGAATTTTCCTCTGCCCGCAAAGGGCTGGCGGCTGGCGGCTGGGGGTGACAACGACAAACACCTCGCGCCCCACTGAAGGAAGCCTCAGCGATCTTTTGGGTCTACTCTGCGCTTAGCTGACTTCGTGATTCAAATGCCAGTGGCAAAGCAGAGTCGCAGTCAGAGCGTTGCATTCAAGGCCAGGAAAACAAAGGGGCAGCGAGCAGCAGCAGCAGCAGCAGCAGCAGCCACAATGGAAGTCTGTGGCAAGACGTAGGCCATAAATTAATCAAGCGTTCGTTTTGGTGGTTCTTTTGGGGCTGTGGCTGTGGCTCTGCCTCTGCCTCTGACTGTTGTCTTTTGCATTTCACGGGGCTGTGGCTGTTGCTGTTGCTGTGGCTGTTGCTGTTGTGTCTGCCATCCTTTAAGCCACGACCCATCGATCCCCACAATCCCTGAGACTCATTTCCCAGGCGCACTTTTGCTTTTGCTCTTCATCCGAGATTCATCCCAGAGATTCATCCGCTGACAGGCCGTTGCCTTAGCCATTGCCATTGCCATTGCCTCCGTTTCGCTTTGTTTCGCTCGCTCGCCAATTGACAGGCTGGCAGGCCCATGGCCCTGTCCCTGTCCCTGTCCCTGGCCCTGGCTCCAGCTCTGGCGATTGTCGGACATTCGAAGGCTTCTGAAGATTTGTCCGCCAGTGCGGCCCCCAAAAGATAATTTATGTCCCCGAACAACCCCCGTAGCCTCTTTGCATATCGCTGCCCCAAGCCGCACTCCCGAATTCTGATTTCCCTTTCCCCATCGAATGGGGTTGCTGCCTCCTTCTCCTCCTGCCGCTGTGGTAATCGCTGGCGCACTTATTTTACTTTTACTTTTGCGCACTGGCCCGATTGCAGGCTTCTTCAGTGGCTGCTGCTGCTGCTGCTTCTGTCCGGCTACTGTTGTTGCCCCATGTTGCACTGCTCTTTTGTGGCCAGCCAGAAGCCGCCACCTCTGCTGCCAGCGGCACAGTGTCCCAAGGAGTGTCCCAAGGAGTCTTCATATTTCGCAGCTCTCTGGCCTAATATTAATATTGCTCCATTGGGGACACTGTGCCACAGGCTATGCCCCCACCCGCCCCGTCGCTGAAAGATGTGCTCGGTGCTCCCTTTCGTTTTTTGTTCTTTTGTGAAAAATATTCCCTTTGTCCTGTCACTCAGTGCGCGGATCTGCGCGACTTTGGAGCCTGTGTGGCTTTCGTTGGCTTTCGGTTTCGGTTTTGTGCTCTGGCTCTGTGGATCCTCTTGCCCTGCCCTGCCCCTACTATTATCCGCCTGCTTTGCATACATAAATTCATCTGTGTGCCAAGTGCATCCTCTCTGCAGCGATCCTCATCCACTGAGACCCATCCCTAGCTGGCACAATCATCTGTTTGCCAGTTCTGGTCGCATCTGTCGCTGTTAGGGTTAATGTCAATTGCTTTCCCAATGCCATAAATTCGTAGAAGGCAGACGAAGGAGAACATCCAGACGAAGGAACATCCAGACGAAGGAAACCAGAAGCAGAAGCACCAATAGGAGCAGCAACAGAAGTTGCAGCAAACAAAGCAAAGCAAAGAAAACAAGAAAAAGCAGCAGCTAATTTCGCCCTAAGGTGATTTCCCGGACAACAACAACATCGCCCATTCCGCCTTCCATTTAATTAGCAGAGAGAAGAGAATCCCAGAGATTGTTGTGCTCTTTCGGATACGATTCCGATTCGATTCGTTTCGCTTCGCTTCGATTTGACTTGACTTTCTAGTCCGCAAAGTGTTGACCAAATAATCATTGTTGACAATCACGAAAAAGGCAGCAGCAGCAGCAGCAGCAGCAGCAACAACCCACAACAGAGAGAAACGCTGAGAGAGAAACAGCCAGCAACATTTCAATATCGTGAGCCACAAGAAACAATTTATACAAATCCGAGTGGAAAAGTAACAAAATGCCAATTAATTGCCAAATAGAATGTTTATCTATGGAATCGCCAAAGGCAGCAGCCAGCACAACAGCAACAGCAACCAAAGCTACAAAACTTCCACGTCGAAGTCCCTGATACACTTGGAATACACAAAATACACAAAATTATTCACAAAAAGAAGGAATAAAAGTGCTTGAAAATAAGTTGGATTATTCACATAGAAAATTATGGATTTTGATTGAAAGTTGCAATAATTTTGAGCAAATGTTTTCTAATGTTTTCTCCAGACTTCTTTCCTTTACAAATATTTTGTGTCCACAAATAATTTATTTTTGACAGATTTTTAATTTAATATTTATTTTTTGCTGCAATAATTTTGAGTACATATTTTCTTCCTTTCACAAATATTTTGTGTCCACAAATAATTAATTTTTGATAGATTTTTAATTTAATATATATTTTTTTATGACTTGTATGACCATCTTTTATAGTTTCTTACATTGTTATAAGGTTAAAGAACAATTTCAAAATATTTGGCCAAAGTTGGATCCACTCCATATTTGAGTTTCTCTTTGGTGATTAGTCTCTGCCAGGCTTTTCACCACGGCTCATGGGTCGAGTACCAATTTCTCGGGATCTGTAGATTATGCAATTTGGGCTTTCTTTTTGTTGATTTTCTTCTTGCTTTTCTTCTTGTTGGGGTTCCGGCCCACAGTGGAATATCATCTCTCTCTCCAGATTTTTTATGGAATCAAAAACTGAACAAAAATTAGTTTCAAGTTAGTTTATTGTTTGGGAGCAGGCGTAGTAGCTGCGTGGGTGTATTCTCCGCATCGATATGCCCGCTGAAAGGGTATCAGTGGCCACACTGCAGTGCTGCGTGAAGGAGTTTCAGCGACACAGAAACTGCAACAGCAACTGCAACAGAAACTGCAACAGCAACAGAAACAGCAATCACAGTTGACTATTAGTAAAAGTTAAGCATTTGTGACCGTAACACATTGAAAAGAGAGTCTCTCGCCAATGGGAGTGCTTGCTGGCGAAAAAAGAAGGTGGAGGAGGATGAGCTGCTGGGGGAAGAGAAGGTGGAGGAGAATAAGCTGCTGGGGGAAGAATTGGCTATGGACGGAGAGACAAAGTAGAGACCATGGATACCCGGTACGCGTTGGGACAACTTTTTTTTTTCAATAAAATAAAATAAAGTAAAATAAAATAAAATATAAATTTATATAAGCCAAAATCCAATAAAATGGCTAAATCCATTTGAAGCAGATTATCGTTACGTTATCGATAACGTTCGATAAATGCCGGCTCAAGGGGGTAGGTACTCTACGATTACAGGGTACCAACATTTAACTGGTCGCCTAAGCAAATGATGGTCAAAATGTTGCTGCTGCCGCTGCCGCTAGTTGCAAGTTGCAAGTTGTGCTATTGCTGCTGCTGCTGCTGTTGTTGTTGCTGTTTTTGTTGTTGCAAACAACATTGACTTCGGGTCAGGCAGACGCCAGGCAGCAATGGTGACGATCTAAACGAGCAGCAAGCGTGGATCGGCAGGCGGCATCTTAGATGCCAACACACAGATCCTCTAGCAGACACACACACACACAGAGCGAGAGAGAGAGAGCGCGAGCGAGTGAGTGAGAGGGAACGTCAAGATACAAGTGCAAATTACACGCTGCTCTCTCATACATATGCAAAAATGCCTGCTAGGAAAAAGTCGTGTCGCCTTCGTCGTCGTCGTCTTCAGCGTCGATGGCCGATGCGGATCGCTGCCTTTTTGGCCATTGTTGTTCTTCTTTTGTGGTTGGCCCGAAAGAAATGGTCTCGTCTTGTGGTTACAAAGAGACGGAGACAGATAGAGGGAGACAGGCAGACAGAGAGACAGATGGAGAGAGAAAGACAGAGTGAGACAGACAGACAGAGGGAGAGAGAGAGTGTACAAGCGAGAGGGAGGCGCGACTTAACTGCAACTTAAATTTTAAATGCCACTTTAATAGCATCATTTGCACGCGGCGGCGGCGACGGCGGCGGCGGCATGCTTGTTAGCCCCGTCGAACCGAAACGAAAACTTTGAAGAGATCATTGATTCGGACTTACGTATCGAAGGGGTGAGCAGCGGGCTAACAGATTCATGCGGATAGACAGACATATAGCGGGGGAGAGAGCGCGAACACAGATAGAGAGAGAGAGTGAGAGATGGAGGGGAGCTTGCGATCGGCAGAACCAACGGAACCATGTGTCGATGCATTTTCATTCTCGGTGTAGAAACAGAAGCGTGACTTCTGGGATGGGATGCCTACGCGACTCGAAATTATTCAGAAAATGGCAGGAAAAGTCTGTAGCTAAATAGGAATTTTCGTTCATAGATATATATGTATGTACATATGTATGTATGCATATATGTACATATGTATGTATGTATGTTTTGTACATTGTACAAAGAGTAATTTCAAAGTAAAACTTATTGTGACGACATTTATTTGGGATTTTAATGATTTTGGGCAGCCGAAGCCAAATCTGTGCTCGGTAATGGTAAGGAATTGATGTCTATACGATTTAAAGCTCTAAGATTGCGAAATACACTAAAAGTAGCTATCGATATTTATCGCTTATCGATGGAAATCTATAAAAATGCGAGTGAATATGCCAGAAGCTTTAAGGACTACAAAATACAGTTATATTTGAAATCGATAAATTATCGATAGTAATCGAGGAGCAAATTAGGTCAATTGACAATCTAAGAATGCGACTGCCCGTCAAAAAGCTTCAATTTCAAAATTTCTGAGTGTCTAAAAGCCTATCGTCAGTTTTCGATATTTTCCCATGCATATCGATAAGCCCAGAGAGTCGATTAACAGACATTATTCTGCGATTAGAGCTGATAACAACATGATTCTTCATGCCAATTGATTGATCAACTCAAACGTTTTCCCCCCACTGCCAGCTGCATTCTCAGCCCAGCATACCCTTTCGTGCAGAGACTACCGGGTATCATAACAGTTTCGTGTGTGAAATTCCTCAATATTTAGATATCCATTAGGTGGTGCGGGGGGGATGGTATTGGATTTCTCTCTGTAAGCCCGTTTCTGCATCCACAAATAAATCAGACTCTTGGCAAATTGCTCAATTAAAAATTTCCCAACCATTCAGACGCGGATTCGGTGTTCAGTTTTCGGTCTTCAGCTTCAGCTTCAACTTCAGTCTTAGCTTCATTTTCCGCGCGGGTTGCCCAATGGTGGAAATTAGCATTTGGGCAACAGGCAAACAGGCAATGGCAATCCGCCAGCCATAAGCCTTGGCAGCAAAAGCTGCCGTCATGTAAGCGACTAATTAACATGTCACTCAGCGCAGCAGCAGCAGCAGCAGCACAGCGGAGACTGAAACTGCAACATGCCACATGGCGATGGCTGTGGCTGTGACTGTGTCTGTGGCTATGGCTGACCATTCACCCAGCAGTTACGCACTGCAAAAGCTGAATGGGAAATAGAAGCAGAGTGCAGCCAGCAGCCAGCAGGCAGCTCCAACCTGTTGTCTCTCTCTGCCTAAGCAAATCTCTCACGAGTTTCGAATTTGCCACAAAACGAGAATTGCCGAAAATAAACGTTTAACATTTTTGAATTTATTAGCCACAAAAATTGTTTGCCTGCCACAGAAGGAGGCAGGGCAGGCGGTAAGGCAGGGCAAGGCAAGAGGCACAGAAACAGAAAGACCAGTCCGTCAGCGAACGAGAGACCCATCGTCTCTGGTCTCGTCTCTCGTCTCGTCTCGTTTCGTTTCGTCTTTTGGCTCTCTGGAGGCAATCTCTGGGCTGTCGTTTGCACGGCGCTAATTATCGCTGCTAATGATGCTTTAAAAGGCAGTCGTCGACGACAGGCGGTCCCAGGCTATAGCTCTGTGGCTATATAGCTTCGTTTTTGGTTGTTGGTTGCGCCTCAACTTTGGCATCGAATGGAGAACGCGGGGGAACCTTGTCCTGCCGCTGCATGCCCCCAAACTTCTGCCGCTCCTCGTGCTTTTGCTTTTGTGTGGAGCCTTCCCTACCTGACTGCTGCTGCTGCTGCGCGGCTGCTCCTTTCGCTCATCGCATGAGTAATTGACAATTTGCTGAAGTCAGCGTGTCTCCTGCGCCTCGTTCGTTCGTTCAGGGGTCTGCCTGTACCCGTACCTGCCGTACCTGTACCCGTACCTGTACCTGTAACTATACCTAACCCCTGCCTGTACGTGACCGTCCACGAAGATGACTTCTCTCTCTCGGACTGCAGCCGCAGCAGCCTCCTTCCCTTGGCAGAGGGACATGCATGCGGCTCCGCTCGACCCGTCCGACTCTTCCACTTCCACGGCCAATATTTGTATATGTTAATTGTGTGACTAATGACAGCCAACTTGTCATATTTTTATCAACATGTGAAGTTAACATTTTTGTTTCGTTTCGTTTCGAACGTGCAGAGCAAAGTCTCAGAAACGGCTACGGGCAGGGTTTCGACATCATTCGAATTGGCACTAGCACTGCAGCTGGCTGTGAGTATTTGGTGGTTCACTGGGAGAAGATTTAAGCCATTGATTTTGAGTTTTAAATATGGCAAGTATTTTTGTTTTAATGCGCTAGGAAACTGTGCATCTCTTGAGTTATTTATGCAGCATTTACATGGAATATATAAAATATATACATATATAAAATATATATAATAAATAAAATAAAATAAATAAAAAATATAAAATATAAATAAATAATAAATAATAATAATAAATTAATTAAATATAGAAAATATTTTGTTTTAATGCGCTAAGAAACGGTGCACCTCTTGAGCTTTTTCTGCATTATATATAGAGAAAATATAAAATATATATACATATATAAAATATATAGAATATATAAAATATATTAAAATATATTAAAATATATATAGAATTTTTATTGAAAATTTCATTGGCAGAGTAATTGATGAAATCTTAGAAATGGAAATTCAGGATTTCAGGATTAATAAAAAAAATAGACGAAGGGAGAGAGAGAGAGAGTACGTTCAGTACGTTAATATTTAAAAATGATGTCCAAGATCTCTTTCTTTTGGTTCTTTTTCGAAATTTATTCCTCCAAGCGGAGGCTGAAAAAGTCATACAAATTAATACAAAAATAATTATTTTATAATTATAATTTATCATTCAGTATTCAATGGAAAAACCTACTTTGGTTTAGAATGGGAACTATTTGCATGCACAGCAAAATGCTGCCATTTGGGAACTATTTTTAATTCGCCGTACTTATTTATAGCAACACTTCGGAACTAGTTCCATTTTGTTGCATCCCTCGCATTGAGACATTAATTTCACTTCGCTTCGCTTGGCTGCGACTTTTGATCGCATATCTGGGGGTTCAGTTGTGTGTCAAATTAACGCTCTTTAGGAGCCAATATGCAAAGATATCACGGATATGGGGCTCCACAAGAGACGCCCACACAGATACACACACAGCCAGCAACACTCTGCTGCGCTGTACAGAGGTTTCTCCAAGACAAAAGCAGCAACAACAAAATAAAGAGGGGGAAAAAAAAGAATTCGTTAGTTCAAAAAACTCAATCAAATGTCGAAACTTGAAAATCGTGATCATGGTCCTGGCTATGCCTCCACTTCACTTCACTCCGCTCCCCCGCTCTACTGTCCATCCTCCTTGCTTGCATCCGATCTATGGGCCTGGGCCTGGGCCTAATGGTTGTTGCCTCAAGGCGGTGGCAAGCAGCGGCAGCAGCAGCAGCAGCAGCGGCAGTGGCAGTGGCAGGGGGAAAAACCAAAGGAAAAACAACAAACGGTAGCTGCAAACAAGACAAAAGACAAACTTATCGTTTGAATTATCGGCATTCATTTGCATTTTGGGAACCCTGTAGCCCCCCAGTCCACAGCCCTCCCGGTTTCCCCCTCTGCCCTAGCCCCTTGAGTAAACTGAAAATGTGGGGAAAATAGTGGCAAAAAAACGTACAGTGGGGAAGTAGCGGCAGCAGATAGAAATACAAAAAAACAAACCAAAAAACGAAACAAACAAAAAATCATTCGAAATCGAATGACAATTGTCTCGCAACGAAATGCAGGGTGAGAAGAGAGTGCGGCAGGAGGCAGTAAAAAATATCACCCATAAGAAAAAGAATACAACAAAAATGTGAATGGCGAAATCTGCAAAGTAATGAATGCCCTGGATACCCTGTAATTTATTAATGATTAATGAATGGATGCTTCAATGGTGAAGAATAATTTAAAGAAATTTAAATAATAATAATAAGAATAAAATGTATTTATTTCTTACATTGATATTTTTAATTTCAATATATAAAAGAATATTTTATAAATTTCAAATTAACAATAATAATAATAATAATTTGTATTTATTTTTTTATCATTGTCATGTTTTTTAATTTCAATATTGAAAGAATATTTTAAAGAAGATTTTTAAATTAATAAAAATAATAATAATAATTTGTATTTTTTTTTATCAGTTTTCAGATTTTATGATACAAAAATACAGAAAAACGCGAGAGATCTTTAATGAATTTATTCTTTTATTCTTATTGTGAGTAGTTTAGGATTCAAAATTCTTATCCAATAAACGACACACAAATTTATTTATTTAATTAATATCATTGCACATATTTCAACTGAGTTTTTCACCCAGATTATTTATCATTGAGGTTCGACAATTAAAGCTTCGCTGCTATTCATGCCACAGGCTTGCTTTAAGTCTTTCTTTTATGCTACTAGCAAATGTTCTGATCAGTCAGATTTCTCTCAGGAATATATCCCACTGTATAAAGGGTTTCGCTTGCTTTCTCCCTTAAACTAAGCCCTTGCCGGTACTTTAAAGGGTATCAAAATCACACATGTGGCGCTGCTGCTTCTGCTGCTGTTGCTTCTGTTTGGGCTTTCATGCTTCATCGCTCACTTGCCACCGCTGCCGCTGCTGCTGCTGCTGCTGCTGCTCTGGCCACCGTTGCGCCTTTTACAGTTAGCCATCGAGGGCCGCCCTCCTTCTCCTTCCGACCCAGGCAGAGGGTATCCCAGCAAGAAATTAGCATGCGCGAAGCCTCTGCTGCGGCTGCCGCTGCTTCGGGGGAGGTGCAACCGTGGGAGGAGAGCGAACGAGCGAGCGAGAGAGCCTTGGAATGTCAACGGCAGCTGAGATTTTTTTTCAGCAGCAGCTTCAATTTTTTTCGTTTTCCCGCTTTTCTGCCGCTTTTCCCGAAAGGATTTCCAGATTGCAGTTGTTTGCCAGGAAAACGTGATCATTTTAACATTTTTGCTTGTTGCTGCTGCTGCTGCCTCGGCTGCCACTGCTGCCTGTGTTGCCATCCTCTGTTTGCGCTGTGGTGTGTCTCTCTGGGTCTCTTCGGTGATTTTGAGTGGCTTTTAGCAATTCTAATGTTGTAGTTGTTGCAGCTGCAACTGTGGCAGCGTCTCTGGCAGCAGGCAGATGAAGACACGATAGAAGAGAGCTGCGGTTCTCATATCGATACTGCGAGGCTGCGTTTCACTTGATCGATTGTAGGTGAATATCCAAGCCATCATTGAGCATCGCAAAGATCTCTCTCTCACCAGTCAGCAGTCCGGAAATGTCATCAGTTTTGCAGGGGAGGTGCGGGAAAAATCTGAGGGAGAAAAACAATTGCCATGTCAAACAAGAACTGCCTCCAAAAGAACAATCCTCCTCATCATTTGGGCTTGTCGCCGCGTCTTTTCATTTATGCAACAGCCACAGGAGATGCAACTCCACTGCACTCCTCTGCACGCCACACTCCCCGCGAGCGCTGCGTCATATTCTCCACCCACACGGATCATCCACAGACAGACAGATAGACAGATAAACAGATAGATGTTGCAGCAGCAGCAGCAGCAGCAGCAGCACTGTGAGGCACGCAGAAGAGACATCATCTGGGGGGCGGGGAGAAAAGGTTCTCGTTCTCTTTCCTCTAATGTCTGTTGGCGGCACGGCAATTAAAAGGCACGCTCGCTCTCATTGTTGTTGCCGCAGAATGAAACATTGGAATCAACGACAATGTCGACAACAGGCCATAGACCATAGACCAGGCCTCACAGCAGAGCAGAGCATATCCCATGCTCAGTCGGAGTCGGAGTTGGAGTCCCTCTAACAATCAACAAACGCGCACGATTGCGATTACCTGCCGCAGAACTCTGGAGCTGTGCAGCGGGATCTGCAGCGTGTTCGGTGGAGAACTCTGCAGGGACGGGGAGCACTCACTCAGTGCTGGAGCGACTATCTAATGTCGGGATCTGTGTACCGTAAGTGATGTCGATGTCGGCAGCGCCACCTACATCTTGGGATAGAGACAACGACGACGACGACGACGATGACGACAAAGACAACTCCTCCTCCGAAGCCTTCAGGGCAATCGCTGCAGCCACAGCTCGCTGTCCCTCAGCGGAAGTTCTGGCTGGAGCGGGGCATCATTTCTGCGGCGCATAATTGTGCATAATTTTCCACTATTCGCAGGAATAACAAGAGGAAGAAGAAACCCTTGAGATGGTATTCCACCTAGGGATTACACGGCATTGTGGGATATTTGCTGACTGAATGATATGCAATGCTGCCATGCCAGATATATTGACAGAGGGTGTAGAACAATTAAATAGAGCAATTATATAGAGCATCTGAACTCATTATGCGGACAAACACAATCCACTGAATTTCAGAGTATAAGTGGAACAAAATAGGGAAACATTTCCAAGCTATGAAATCATTCAAAGAAATCTGCGGATGCAAAAAAGAAAATATAAATAGCTATAGATCATATGTGTAGCTCTTCCTGGTATCGTACACGTGTTAACGCGGAAAAAGTGATGTGCAAAAATTGCTGTTTTCAATATCGATAACACTAGTTAACACGACAATTGGGCTGTCTCCCAAAATGAATTTTTCTTATAGATTTCGGGGCTTAGAAATTTTTAACGAGTTATGGTTTTTTTTTATGGTGTTTTCCATTTTTTTTAAAGAATTTTTAAAATCTGGTATTATTTTTCATGGTTTAACACGACAATTAGGCTGTGGCCCAAAATGACTTTTTCTTATAGATTTTGGGGTTTAGAAATTTTTAACGAGTTATGGTGTTTTTTTTTGGTGTCATTTTTTTTAAAAGAATTTTTTTAATCTGGTATTATTTTTCATGGTTTAACACGACAATTAGGCTGTGGCCCAAAATGACTTTTTCTTATAGATTTTGGGGTTTAGAAATTTTTAACAAGCTATGGTTTTTTTTTATGGTGTCATTTTTTTTTTTAAAATAGAATTTTTAAAATCTGGTATTGTTTTTCATGGTTTTTTTCAGAGGTAGTGTTCTATTTTTCACATAACTTAAGTGACTTTTATCTGGTTGCAGTTCTGAACAGCTGACAAATGCAGCTTAAAATGCGACCCAGACTTTTTGTATCTGCAGCTTAATGCCTGGAAGTTATTCAGCTTTCAAATTAAAATTTCATCATTTTTAGAGGTAATTTTTTTTCGAAGCTCACAGCCTAAATAAAAAGTTAAATTTTTTTGAGCTGAGTAATTATCTATAATACGATAAAGTAAACGATTTTGCATTGTACATATTTTTACGTATTTCGGAGATTAATTTCGAAAACTTACGAAACTTCAATAAATTCTGTGATTTTTCCATGTAGCTTAATTATGTATTTCGAAAAGAAGTCTTTGATTTTCATCAAAGATGAATACAATTTTACCGTTATCGACACTTATTCGATTGTTTAAATCACATAAAATTCAGTTTATGCCAAGAGTTGCCTACGGCTTGCTGCAAAGCTGCAATGCCCGCTGAAAAGGGTAGACGCGTTCACTGATTAGCCCACCATTGAGCCAGAGAAGTCTTTTCTTTTGCTCGCTTTATAGATTTCTCTCACTATTGGGCGTTGGGCGTTGATTGGCAACTAAATTGTATTGAATGCTAATTTCTATAGCGCGAAATCAAAGCGCCGTTAGAGGCGGGGAGAGAGAGAGAGAGAGAGGGAGAGATAGGGGCATGGGGCATGTGGAAAGCATGATACAGACAATGGCGCTCCATTAATAACTGACAGGACGGACAGGACAGGAACTCAAAACTCTAGCTCAAAAGCCACCGACAGGCAACAGAGCCGCGACACAAAACCAACAGACAGACAGACAGACAGACAGGCAGGCGGACGGACAGACCAGTCGAGGAGTGGGCGCGCATTAGTTGGCTTTTGTTTTGGGGCAAACCCTTTTGCGCCTTTTGCGCCTGGCTAGAGGCGACTCCTCCACAACACACACACACACACACACAGCAGAGCCACACAATAAATAATAAAATGTTGACACGACAACGTCATAACCTTTGAACGTGAAAACCCAACCAGAGAGCCCACAGCGTGGCCTCCTCTCATCTCCTCTCAAAAGGGAAATGCGAAACAAAGCCAAATCTCAGCGAAACGAAACGGAACGAAATGCGAGACTGCTGCGTGGGCTGAGGTCTTCATCTTCATCGTCATCCTCAGCCTCAGCCTCCTCCTCGTGGGCACTGCAGCATGCACTCGCCCATTGCTCTCCTGCTCTTCGAATGGATTCAATTAGTCGTTGCCCCCACCGGCATCCCCACTCCCACTCCCACTGCGGTCTCGACCTTCACGCCACATTTACCCGATTCGATTCAACTTGAGTTATGTCCAACTTGTTGACGTCGCGCCCGATAGTCATCTTTCGCACTGACAGTAGCGTAGACCCTGCGGCTCCAAAGGGGGGGTCGCTTAAGCCAACTGTTGATTGATTGCTGTGCATTTTTTATTCATTTTTTCATTTTTGTTTTTAGAGCTACATTTTTAGTGCTAAAAGTTGATTTTTTATAGTCGGATTTGTGTTTAATTTTAGGATTTTATATATTTAAAGGCACTTCCTAGTTCATGTGCATTTTTCTACATTTTCTTCATGCTAAAACAGGGAATTTTATGCCGAATATATTTTTGATTTTGTGTTTAAAATGTTTTCTTAGTTTTTGCATTTATTAAAAAAGATTCTTTGGAGTTTATTCCACTATGGATTGCTGTCGGAAAAGGCGTCTTAGCAGAGTATTTTTTATGGTGTATTTTTCATGTTTAAAGAGGGATTTTTCGTGCAATTTTTCATATTTTATTATCATGCATTTAATTCATAAGAAGAGGGATATTTATGCGTTTCAGCTGTATGCAAAATTTCTTTAATTTGCTACAAAAAGTGCGATATTTAAAAGTTATTTTTTATGCAGAAATTGATGTCGAAAAACGAGAGATTACATATCTAGAGGCACAAGTTCCGAGACATTGAGCTACGCAGCACAAGGTACAATTTGCAATGGAAGAGAGCTAGCGCTAGAGAGAGAGAGTCAGAGCGCTCTCTGCCAAGCCTGCCAAGCCACACTGGCAGAGCAAACAAAAAAGAGCGAAAGAGAGCGAAAGATCCTTTAACCCCCTTTTTCATAGCCCATAAATATTTCCGTTGGTGTGGACTACGCACCTGTTGTGGGCAGTCTCTGATAATTGGGAGCAGGAGCTGTGAGAGACAATGGTTGCAGCAGTTGATATCGCTGCAGGTGGCAGCCCCCACGTTCCACGTTCCACTTCCAGTTGCACTTCCAATTGCAATTGGCAATTGGCAATCGAGTGCACGCCAGAACGACTGCGAAGTGCAGGCGAAATGGCAAGACAGCGAGACGACAGCGAGACAGCAAGAGAGGCAGTGCAAGCAGCGCAAGCAGTGCAACAGTGTGGCCTGTGTGCGGCAGTGCGGCAGCAATTTAGCAATTGAGGCAAGTGAACATGTCGTTTGCTCATTACAGCGGGTCTACAGCCAGCAGCAGCGGCAGCGGCAGCCAAATATCGCAGCGAATGCTGGTTTATGTTTTTTTTTGGGGGCTTAATCGCAAACGAAATCGAAAACTGAACAGCAAACATGAGCTGAAATGTGTGCTGGCATGAATGAGAGAGGAGTGGAGTCGCAGTCGCGAATCGTATCGGATATCGAGGGGGTGGGGGGGAAACGTTGCGGGCAGGGGGCACTGCAGATTTGTTTCTCGATTCACATCAAATCAAATTAAAACGGCAGCCTGTCGATTGCTGGGCTGTCTGTCGCGACTGCGTCTCTGTCTCCGTCTCCGTCTCCGACTTTGATTTCAATTTCGATTTGGCTGACAATTTTCGGTTTTCGGTTTTCGGAGCTAAGTTTTTGCAGCGTGTCTTAATTGGTTGCAAGATAAGATGTGTGTTCATGTGCTCATGTTGATGTGTGCTTGCCATTTAGCATCTGGATAGACCTTGGCTGGGAGTCGGCACTGCATGCAGATCTACGGGCAATTAGCCCCCGAGGTGAGGGTGCACAAAAGGCGGCCTAATGAACGGGACTACAGCTCGACTGTCTCTGTCTCTGCCTCTTTTTTTTTTGGTGGCACGCAGCAGCCACAATCACAAGTCCCCTTGGTACCGCCATCGCACCCGTTCTATCTCTTTGCATAATTCTCTCATTAGTCAGCCGCCGCGTTCAGTCGGTTCAGTCGTTCAGCCGTTCTCGTTCGCTGTTTTTCGAAAGTCGAAGTTCAAGTTTTTCGACTGGCTCCCAGGAAACCGCAGAGACAACGCAACACCACCCTCGTTCTGTCGCTCTGTCGCTGTGTCGTGAGTGGACCCCGTTCGGACCAAATACGGGTCGACAAAATAAATCAACGGCCCAAACACTAAACGATTTGGCTGCAGGGCAAATATGAAACATAAGCCAAATTAAGGAGTCGCTCGGCCCCGCCACAAATCGATCAGGCTTCAGTCTGAGTCTCGGACGCAGATGCAGACCCCAATTCCTCCAGATGGGGGGTTTTTCCGATCGCCAAAGCCACAGACACAGACACACACCAAGCCAGAGCCAGCGCCTAGGCAATTATTGGAACAATGTTCAGTGTCCAATCTGTATGTGTGGGGGGGGCTGTGAAAATGTGTCAACGCTACATGGAACACGGCTTCCAATTGTAATTCCAAAACTAAAACTAAAAGTGCAACTCCAGCGGAACTCCTGGAGCCCCAAGCTGCCACTAAGACTTGCCCACGGGCGCCAAACTTTTCGCCTTTTGTTATGTAAATATTACATTTTGGGTTTACTACGTATTCGTGGCGTTATATGTGGGGTATATGTGGCATTGGTTGAAGATTTGTTGCTCTGGGAGGAACAAGAGCAGAGCCTGGAGCTTTGAGGTATTGCCCTGGGAAGCGCTGACGGCAGACAATGAAAAGAGCGGAATCCTATAGAATCCAGAAGCTATAGAAAAAAGAAACATCAGCGTAAGAGTGGAGAGATCCATGAGAAATATGAAGAAATCTTTCCTACAGAGATGTTTCCCAGTGAGTCCAGAATTACGCAGAGTCTAAGAGCTGTTAGATTTTAATATAATCATAAAGAAGAACTCAGCAAAAACAAAGTATAAGTAGCCTTGACTTTCTGAACGTTTTGGTTGTGTCCCTCCCGTTCCCAAAGTTTCCCATAAATTCCCTAAAATCTTTTAAGTCCCTGGGTATACCTTAGTCGCAATGTACCCATGTTGCTTGCTTATTTCTGTTACATTTTGTGTATTCAATATTTTCCATACTCGTTGCAAAATGCAAATTTTGTAGCTCAGTGCCGCAAATATTTTGGCATTTTGCGCATTAATTTTCAAGTTTCCCTCCCCACCGCAATGATCTACTCCGATCCGATCCGATCCGATCCACTACACTCTACTCTACTCCATTCGATTCATACGCGATGCATTCGATCCATTGAGAGTGGCCCAGAGACTTAGGCTGCGGCTGAGACTGAGAGACTGAGGTTGGTCCACCAACCAACCGGTTGTCGGTCCGTGGGTCCGTGGGTCCGTCCCGCCGGTCGTCTCATAATTCTGAATGCAGTTTGTCGTCGTGGTGGCTTCGATGTTGTTTTGGTTGCTGTTTTGCCTAATACGTGACTATCATGTCATAATAGCGAATTATTAGAATTTAATGCGGTCACAATGCTGCGCGCGCCGTGAACCCCGGGCTCAAGCTGAAGCCCAGACGCGCATGCTGATCTCCTCCTGTCTTCGGTCCACGGTCTACGGTCTGTCCCATATTTGCTAACTGGGTCGACAGTTGGCCGACTCCTCTCGTTTGTATGTATTACTGCTGCGGTGGGGGAGGAGGCAACAGTATGGCAGAGCTTTGATTAGGAAATTACTTGTGGCTGATGCGAGAGAATATCGATTTGGCATTAGAAACATTATTATATTTTATGCAGAAAATATATCTACATATTTTCAATGCTTTGCAGGAGAGGAAAAACTAATTCGAAAGTGATTAGAAAATCGATAACAATCGATCGATAAGTATCGTTAATCGTTTGGCTTTCTATATGTGTATAAGTAAATATTGGCAAGTAATATCCATTTTTATTGACAAGCTATCGATAACAATAAAATAATTTATCGATTAAATATTTAATGTTAACAAATACAAAAGGATAAAAATAATAAATAATATAATTCATCGAAATATCGATAAGAGAAAATTTGATATTTGGTTTTATCGAAGTTTATCGAAGGTGGAATGTTTACCTAATAGGTATTACCTACATATGTATGTACGTCTGCAACATAACAAAATTTGTATAAATAAGGAATCAAAGATGCAGCAGTGTCGCATACAAAAATCGATATACCGATATACCTTTCCTTGAGCCAATGATTGCGTAAAGGTGCCAAGTGTAGAGTAGAGCACTCTGCCTGGGGGCAGGGCCCCAGCTTAAGCCCCATAATCTGCGCGATTGTCGCTTTTAAAGTCCCATTGGCTCGAGCCCAGCTTTGGCCACTGGGCGTTGCATGGCTCGGACTGGCTGTGGCTTTCGCCAGTCGAAAGATCCAAAGATCCAAAGATCGATCGAACGTCTAAACGGCCTAAAGCTGATTAAAAGCGGCGGCTTAAATAATTTCCCATGGCTGGCGATCTCCATCTCCATCTGCATTGGCATCTCCATCTCCAGCGCGGAGTCCGAGTCCGAGTCGCAGTCTAATCATGGTGATCATTCGATTTGCGATTGAGCGTGCCACATTGCGAGATTAGCTCTGGGGGCATTCAACGATTCAGCGATCCAACGATCCAACGATCCAGCGATCCATCGATCCATCGATCTCTGGCGATGATTTTATGTCTTGATTAAGTATACGCCGCGTGCTTATTGATTTAGTTTCACTTGAATTGCGTTTTTCACGCTTTTTTCAAGCCAAAGACCAAAGACCCAAAGACAGTGGCATGCCGCACTGTGAAGTAAAGTACCAGCAGTTCACCGGGGGAACACCTGCACGATCTCTCGCTGTCGAAGTCGACTCCACTGACACTTACATGTTCACACTTGCTGCAAAATTTTCTGTTTGTTCTGTCTGTACTTTTTCGGGGCGGGGGGATTTCGTGTGCTGTTTGCAACTTGCAATTCTTTAGGCATTTTTGACAACTCCAAAAAGTCTGTGGAGTCGCAGCCAGCGTCAGAGTCAGCGTCAGAGTCGAACCTTTTATGGCGGTAAACGCGAAATGTTGTGGATTGGGGGCGTCTCCGCTCGCTCATTTATAAAGAACGGCTGGCGAGCTGGCGAGGCGTTAAGTTTCATGTAGGTATTGATTTCCATTTGATTTCACAGCCAAAAAGGCAACACAGCAAAGCCCTCCCCCTGCCACCACGCGGCATTCGACAATATTTCACAACATTTCACCTCATTAATCAAACAAAACTGCAAAGGGTCTTCGCCAGTCTCAAGCGATGCAACCACCGAAAGCGACTCTCAAGCGCAGCGCAGCTCAGGCTGCGACTGCGACTCCAACTCCGACATATTTTCGGCAAGTGTCAGCGTTTTACAGTTAACATTCGAAATCGGCTACGAAATCTCGAGGATCGTTGACTTTTTAATTGATTAAAATGAGAAATCGTTACGATTTGTGTGCGTTGATTGTGTGTGTTCCGCAAGGATCTGATTTCAGGCAGGAGGCAGGCAGGAGGCAGCAGGAGGCAGGAGGCAGGAGGAGGCAGCAGCAGGCAGCATGGAGGAGGCAGCAGCTTGGAGCTTGGAGTCTGAACTGTTGGCTATTGTTCGTAAAATCATAATGACAAGTGGACACAGGAAACGAAATTCGATACTTTTTCGCCGAAAATCCGAAAATCCCAAATGCGCAATGCAATAATAAGCAATAAAAATTCTTTCAGTTGGATTTTCTTTTTGGCTTATTCTGCAGAGAGTCTGAAGATTTACGATCAGTCGTGGATCTGCGGCTGCTGCTGCGGCTTGACCACTTTGATGGCCTAAAACCGAATCCCCAAATATCTGGCGCGGCGGCGGCGGATTCGCGGCAATTCTCTGGACTCCACTGCTTAAGCCTAATTGTGCCTTTTGATGCAACTGTTTGGCATATTTGCTTTCTATTGAAAGAGCAGCCAGCGGCTGCCCCTGCCTCCTGCTGCCCCTCTCTGCTCCTCCTGCTGCCCCTCTCTGTTGCTGCTCCTCCTGCTGCTCCTCCTGCTCCTCCTGCTGCTGCTCCTCCTGCTCCTCCTGCCCATCTCTGCTGCTTACTGCTGCTGTCCTGGTTAGCGACCTCTGGCCCCTTGAATGCGATCCACCGATCGCTGACAACTTTTGTACATTTCTCGCTAAATTAACTGAATTTCTGACCTCGTCGTTGCTCTGATGGCCAAAAGGGAGAACTGCCAAAAAAATAAAAAAAAAAAAAAACACAAGAGCCAAAAGCAGCACCACAAAAGCGCGAAAGAGAGAAGTACAGATCGGTGGTTCTCTTGCGCTTGCCCCAACAACAAAAGCGAATCGTTAAGAGTCCAAGGATCGCATAACTCGCACTCTGTCCCGCTCTGGTGCTCTCTCTCTTTCTCACTGTCTCTCTGTGTCTCTGTCTCTCGCTGGGACTGCAGTTTCAACTGTGAATTTCCGAAAAAAAAAACCCACAGAACCCAAAGCCCAAAAGCCCCAATGTTGCTGCCACACTGCCGCACTGCTGCATGCAGCTGCTCTGCGCCGCTCCCCCCCTCCCCCCCAGGGCGCGGGGGAAATATGCGCAAACTGCTTGATGTCCACTTAAAAGTGTCAACGTGAAATTCTTGCCACAGCCGCAGCCACAAAAACAACAAAAATACAGCCCCAACGACTGTGAGTGTTGCCTGTTGCTGCCTCGTGAGCTTCCACTCATGGGGGCACTCTTTTGGGGCAGGCAGGCAGGCTGTAGGGGGAGGGGGCAGGCAGCAGCAAGCACTGGGATTGGGATACTGGGGATTGGGACAAGTACCGCTTTTCTCTCTCTTCCCGTGTGTGTGCTGCAATTTCTACAGTTTTTTTTGCTCTTTGCGGTTGACTTCTGTTTGCTGCCTGTTGATGGGCAGGGATTGGGGGAGGTGAGACAGGAGCAGAGAGCGAGATCTCATCCGGAAAGGGAGACACATGGATGGAGAAAGATATAGAAAGATAATTTTTGGTGCTGTTTTAATGGTAAATTATGATGTTAAAAATGCGTACAATATTGGAATATATTTCCAAGCAACAGCAAACTCCTTTAGGCAGACAATAAATGCCAAACTATACTCGGAATGGTGACAAAGTGATTGAAATTAATAATTATTAATAATTACGGCTTAGTATAATAAACCAGGATTATAGCAGAGTGAAACGTTAGCTTGCCAAAGAAATAATACAAATAATGCAAATTAATTACTTTAAAAAAGTTTAAATTTTATTAGCATTAAATTTGCCTATATTTAGGCATATTTATTTATTATTTATTTAGTCATTTATTTATTTATTTAAATTTATATCCCAGTTTAATTTCAAATATTGGAAATATTCGAATAAATTCACAATTTTCAATTTAATAATATTTCGAGATTTATGATGTTAAAAAGTCGTACAATATTGAAATATATTTCCAAGCAACATGCAATTTTATTACCATTAAATTTGCCTATAGGATATAGATATAGTAATTATTATCACTTCAATTTCAAATATTCGAAATATTCGAATAAATTCACATTTTTTATGAAATAATATTTCGAAATATTATAAGTACTGTATTTGATTCTATTGCATTATGTACAAGAACGGGCTCTACTTTGCTGGATGTTCAGTTGTTGTATCTGCCATGCAGCGATATCTGTTGCGTTGCAATATCCCAAAAATATATCACAGCAGGCAACAAACAGCAAAGAGAACAAAATTAATTCAATGAGTTTCGCTTTTTGTGTTTGGGTAGATTTAACTTTTATTCGTTGAGCAAATACAAAATAGGAATATTTAATTTAAGTTTTGCGGAGTTATTTTTAGTTTTTGTGCACTCGAATAGCTGCCCAAAAGTGTTTGCTAAAAACCCAAAAAATTAAGCCACGAAGCTCATACCAACATGCAGCAATTGGAGCAGCTAATCAATGACAAATGATGGGGTCCGATGTTGGTTTGGTCACTCCATGAACTAGAAACGAACGTTCTCTCGCCTCATCTCTCTCTCTGCCCCTCTCTCTCCACCCTCTCTCTCCTCTCTCTCTCCCTCTCGCCACCCTCACTCTCTTGCTCTCCTTTTGCCGTGCAGGGCATTCTTCAAGTCGTTCCCACATGATGTCCCTCTGCACCACAATTCCTTTGTGGCTTTTGTTATTTCTCCCGCTGCTGCTGCTGGCTGTTACTTCTTCCAATATATCCACATATATATATCTGTATATATATCTGTATATATGTATTTTTGTATGTTTGTATTTTTGGTTGCTGTTGTTTTTTTTTTGGCAGTTGAATTGCGCCTTTCGCCAAACCAATTCCGTTCATTTATCTTGAACTTTTCCTTCGTTCATTTGGGCCTCTGTTTCTTCTGCTGTGTTTCTTTGGTTTTGTGCTGTGTTTCTTTAGTATTTCTTTGCTGCATTTCTGCGGCTGTTTGGGCTGCCTGCTGCCCGCTGCCCGCTGCCTGCCTGTTGCCTGCTGCCGCTTCTTGCGGGCCAAAGTTGCAGGCAGCATTTCGGGAATTTGGGTTGCTCCTTCCCCAACCCTCATGTGTGTGTCTCTGTGTGTGTGTGCTTGTGCCTCGCTTTTTGGTGGGGCAACAAAAATATCACACGAGTATAATTGAGTTTGACACAATAAATTGCTCATCGCGGGACAAGAAGCTGCGGCGGCTGCGACTGCTGCTGCTGCTGCTGCGGCCAATCCCCTTCTTGGCGTCCGTGTGTATATCGCCTGCATCGGCTGACCTTTAGAGCCGCTGCCACTGCGCTGATTTATAAATTGATTTCTGCTTAAGTTTGTGGCAGCACAGCGGGGCTACTGCTGCCACCACATTTACTGTGCCAGGTTCCAGGTTCCATGTCCCAGCTTCCCGCTCCCAGGTCCCACGTCCAGCCCCGCTGACCAATCATTTGATTTTCAGCGCATTAACACATTCGAAATCGCTTAAGCGAATCTTTAATGAGCATCCCCCGAGCAGCCCCACAAATGCCACAAGCGAATGCCCCACAATGCGATACGTCGCCTGGACACTGACGTTGTTGCAACGGCACGAATATTTCAATTAACTGACAGCCGATGATGCCCCAAAATGAGGCGCATTGAGGAATCATCATGGATCATGGATCATGGCAGAGCAGCAGCAGCAGCAAGGGGCAGGGGGAAAGATAGAGGGGGCAGAGCGGAGCTGGCTGTCTGTCTGTCAGACGACGAATGGAGACGACATCCGATGGCTGGCAATCCGCGATAAAATGCAAATCTCTCTTGATGCTAAAAGGACACTCCACCATCGAGAGCCACGAAAAAAAGAAAAAATCGAAAATCCGAATCCAAATCGGAATCGGTAGCCCGACAAAACAATGGCTGGCCAGTGCATGTTGCAATGTTTGCTGTTGGCTGCTGCTGTTGCTGTTGCTTGCTGCTGTTGGTGGCACATCAATGTCGTCGTCGCAGTGGCATCGACAGCAGCAGCAGCAGCAGCTGTGGCGGGGGCAGTGGGCAGCGGCTGGGGTTGGGGATTGCGGAGGGTGACTCTAATCTTCATCAGCCGCCGTTTGTAGTCTTCGGCGACGGGCGCAAAGTGTAAGCCTCACACAGAAATCCCCAGGAGAGAGAGAGCGAGCGGCGAGCGAGCGAGGGATGCGGTTGGATGCGGATGGATGCGGCTTTATCTGCTCAATAGATGGACATTTGGATAGATTGTTCTTGTTTTGGCGTTTGACGTTGCTGCCTCCTGCCTCCCTCCTTCTGCCTTCCTCCTTCTGCCTCCTGCCTCTTGCTGCCTCCTTCTGCTTCGCATTATGAGATTCTATCATCGCAGAAGCAGCAGCAGAAGATCCACAGAGAGAAAGAGAAAGAGGGAGAGAGAGAGAGAGCTAGAGAGAGAGTGTCTGTGTGTGTCATGTCCAAATTGTTTTGGGGTTGGGGGGGCCCACCAGAAGCAGCAGCAGCAGCTCCTACTGCTCGAAAGAAGAACAACTATTATTATATTTTAATGGTTACCTTTGTTGCAACATTGCTGTTGCACGGGGCAATGGGGCATGGATAGAAGCTTGCAATGGAATGGCTGGATGGATGGCTGGATGGATGGATGGATGATTCTATTGCCATTATGGCAGAGGCCCAGAGATTGGAGGCCCCTTGTTCCATTATGCGGCGTTTGCGCTTGTCAGTCCTCTAATGGATTCCTCGATTCCATTCCACAGCGCTCAGCCATCAGCAAAAGTTTTGTGTGCCACAGTCCCTCTCTCTTCATCTCTCCCTCTTCGTTGCACACACTGCTTGTGCTGTTTGCTGTGGCTGTGCCTCATCTTTGTTGGCGTTCTGCTTCTACTTCTTGTGCTGTTTTTTTTTTTGTTGTTGTGCTGCGGCGCCACAAACGTATCGAATTACATTTGGCGGCAGTCAGTCGGTTTGTGCAGTCGGCAGTCGAACCTTTGAAGCAGCCACTCATCTCCGAGGCTCGTCTGCTGCAGAAGAGATCTTTGATCTCTGTGGATCTCTTCATTCAAAGAGCGTAACGGAAACGGAAATGGTCAATGCAGCCAGGGCAAAACGGGGTGTGTAGCGGGCTGGGGTAGTGCCCCCAAGGTTTCGCTTCTCTTCTCTTCTCTTCTCTTTTTTTTTTTTTTTTTTTTTTTTTTTTTGCATTCATAAAAATCTGTTTATTGTGATTGTGTGCGCCAATCAAGCAACCTGGTGGCAATTAGCTCTTGCCAACCCCGCTCACTGCTTGGCCGTTCACTGCTTGCCGCTCACGCTGCTTGCCCCGCTCGATCACTGCTTGCTCCTCCGCTCACTGCTTGCCCTCCCTCTAGCTGCTTGCCTTGTTCGCAGCAATCGTGTGGTATATTTCGTGGTAGCAATTATTTTCGCATTTGTTGGCCACTTGCACCACGAAATGCTAATGCGAATGCGGGCTGTGGCCTGGCTTACATACTCCACTGTGTGTGTGTGTGTGTGTATCTGATGGACTGAACGAACGTGCAGAACGAGGCTTATTAGTGCAATAACTTTGGACAATAAAACGCAGTCGTCGAGCAGTGAACTTCAAAGGATCTCAAAAGTGTTAAACTGACATGCGAAAGATGTGCCAGCAGCAGCAGGAGGCAGAGGGGCAGAGCTGGCAGAGCAGGCTGAGGGGCAGAGGGAAACAGGCAGTCGTTGTGGCAAAAGCTGCAGAGCCCATAATTCTACAGTCTGCTGCTGTGGCGGCTGCGGCTGATGACGGACGAACCTGGCAGATCGAGCACAGATCGAGGCAGTGCCTTGCCAGTCAGTTTAGCGTCATTTCTTTCTGCATCAAGCTGCAGCCCCCCGCCACGCCACGCCCCGCCCCAATCTCTGGCCACATGCGCCCCCATATCTGACACTTGCAATGAAGACATTAGCCGCTAATGGAATTGTTATTAAAGCCGCAGAAGCGCGCCTCCATCAGGGGCAGAAGGCAGGCAGGAATGAATGTCTGGACAGCTTTAATTTCATTTTGAATTTCGTCAGGGATTAGGATGCCCAGTCCGCCAATCTCAGCCGTAACTGTGTGCCGTAATCACTTTATTGTGCGCTTGATATATTGACAAATTATAAAAACATAAGGCAAGGGGCTGGCTCTCTCTCTCTCTCTCTCTGCGTAGATCTGCAAGTGAATTGAGCCTTAACACGCATTCCCCCAAATCACTTATTTTGCAATCAGAGAAGTGGCCCTCTGACAGGGCGCAGCGTTCTAGAGCCTAGACCCTGCCCGGCCCCACTGCTTGCAGCATTTGCGATGGGAGAGGCGAAAAATGTGTGGAACAATGCACTCGGCGGGATCTGCGGGATCCTGCTGGCTTGTGGCTTAAAGCCACTTAAATGGCTTTAAAAATAAACCCAAGCCCCGGACGGCCCCCTTCCCGCTCATCGTGCCACGAAAATTAAAGCTTTTCACTTTCCGTCGGAGTCGTCTGCGAGGCCTGTTGTCTCGTGTGTACACACCCCAAAAAATGTGCGTAGCCCCCCAAATGAATGCCTAGGACATCATCGATGGAGCCGCAGTGCCAAACAACCCATAATCATAATCAACATCATGATGATCGTTCGCTTCAGTCGCTTCTTTGGGCACATTCATGGCACAGCTACAGCCACAGCCACAGCCACATCCAGGTGGCTTCTTCTTGGCTGTTATTTGTATTCGCTGTAATGTGAATTGACTGCTACTAATAATAACCACGAGCGTTTACTCGTAGACCGTACCCTTCTTCCTTCCTTCCTTCCTTCCTTCCTGCCTTCCTTCCAAGGATCTGCAGTCAGCGCCCTGCGTTTGTGTCGCTGGTTGTTTCTGTGTGCTGCGTTCCCTGCCGAGATGTGACCGAAAAAGGCTAGCAGGCAAAGGGCTACAGAATGGCTGATGGAGTAATGGCATACCCTGGAAACTTAAACAAAATAATGGAAAATTTCATAAAAATTCATAAAAATAATGCCAAGAAATTGCCAATTCTCTTTGATAATTTTTCAACCATTAGTTCCAGCAATAATCTCCAATAACTACACAAAATATTCAGAGCTATGTGAAAACATTTCGAAAAATATTTCATTAATTCCGTAAATATTCTAAAAAATACTCCAAGCCTCCAAAATACAAATATATATAAATAAATAAAGAATATAAATATAAAATAATATAAATATATATAAAATAGACTAAAAACCTGCAAACCCCCAAAACACTGAAAAAAGCGATAAAATTTTGCTAATACTTTTGATTACTCCAAAAATAGTAACTAAATAAATAACTCCAAAATAATAGAAAATGCTCTGAAATGTTTTTCTGAACTAAAATAAATACTTAAAAAACGATGGAAAACAAATTTAAAATGGTCCAACATTTCCTTTAAATATCCCAAGATTTGGTATTAACTGATTAAACTGTTTTATGGTTTATTTTTACGCCTTTTTTCAGGCATTCATTTAGCAACCCCTGTAAGAAAATTTCCCATTTGAAGGCAGAGTTTCCCTTCAAACAATGTTTTAAAATGCAAAACAGCTGCAGCTACTTACTGTGATCCTGTTTCTATATGGTGTGAGTGTCATTTAACTATATCCTCGAAAAGGTGCAGCAACCGAAATACCCTTATACCTTTTAGGGTATGTAAAAAAGGCGAAAAACAAATTTCAGCAGCTCTTCGCTCCGCTTCATTCGCTTTGTTGATCTGCTGCAATTGATACGAGAGTCGAACCCGCGACTCGCGACTGGCAAATGGAAATAACTCAACTCTCGAGATTCGCAGCCGCAGCCGCAGCAGCGGACTCCGAGTCCGTGTCCGTGGCACAGACGAAGCTGTGGAGCTGTGGCAGCGGGCACATAATGATAATGACGACAGGCAAAGGGGCAGCGGCAGCCGGAGAAGGGGGCAGCCAGGCAGGCAACAGGCAACAGGCAGGCAGGCAACAGGCGGTGGAGGTGTGGTGCAGGCCAGAAATCAGCAACAAATAAATGAGTTCATGCAACGTCTTTGAAATGAAGACAAAGTGGATGTCGGTTGTTGGATGTTGGCTGGTTGTTTGCTGGTTGTTTGGCTGTTTGGTTGCTGTTTGTTGTTGTTCTGCTGTGCCATTGCCAGTGCCAGAGGATGCCTGGATACGGGAGGCAGAGTCTGCCGAGTGTCTAGAACAACAAGGAGGAGGCCACCGCCTCCTATCGGATTGTGGCAGGAGTCAGACTCTGGCACTGGCATTGGCATTGGCACTGGCACTGGCATTGGGTGCGATGTGTGTTGTTGGCAGTTCAAGAGTTCAGCCCAAAACTTTGCCACCTACTACACGGGAGAGAGAGTCAGAGCAAAGGAGTCCAGCCAGCCTTTGCTGCCCCATGCTCCCTGCATATGTTTGTGGGCGTGGCTGGCACTTTTGCTTTCCCGAAAACAAAACAAAACAAACGCTGCCCAGTCGTGGATGCATGTGGGGTCTACACCACGGGCATGGTATCCATTCCCCCTGCCCATTCCCCCACACCATGCCCCTGCCCATTCCCCTGCCCATTCCCCTGCCCATTCCCCTGCCCATTCCCCTGCCCATTCCCCCACCCATTCCCATTCCCCTACCCACTGGCAATTAATCACAAATACTGCAATTATTATTTTTTTTAATTTTTATTTTGATTTGTATTTTTTATTTATTTTGTTTCGTTTCGTTTAAATATTTATTCTCTTGATTTCGTTTCGCTATTACAAACTAGGTTGGTTCTTAGGGAGCTTAACTTGAGTACTGGCGTATCCTAACTATGGAAAACATTTTTACAGCATTACGATTACACAATTAGCATCACGCACAAGTGAAACGAGAACTAAACTATATACGATATACGCTATACGCTATACGATCTATACACACACTAAACATACGTACGTGCTGCACATGATTAACTATAGCTTAGGGCTATACTTCGCCTTCGTTTACACTTTTATTTGTGTGTGTTTTTATACAAGGGATACGCTGCCTCTGCCTCTCCAACAATTACTAAAAACAACTTTATACAATTTCCTCCTCAACATTATATCACCCTCGTTATACGATATTATAACCTACGAATGGGAAATGGAAAATGCGAATTTATTTATGTGTATGCGTATGTCTTATGGGTGTGTGTGTGTGTTTGTGTGTGTGTTTGTGTGGCTGTAAAACTAGTTTAGGTTTAGGTTTTAGGGTTCTACCTACTCCTATGGATTGGGGTTGCTCCTCTGCTGCTGCTTGGAGCTTAATTTCTAGGCTCTAAATGCTTACAACTTATGGCTGTTCTACCTGCATCGTCTCCTGTCTCCTGTCTCCTGTCGCTGCTGTCATTCTCCTCTGTGTGTGTGTCCTGTGTGTGTGTAGTGTTTGTGTGTGCGTGCAAGCAAGTGAGTCTCAGAGAGTCTTTGTTGGCTTTGTGTTTGTCGTTTACTACACCTTAAAGTTAACTATTACGTTTATACACTCGGAAAGCAGATATAAACTGAAGATTGGAAAGTTACCCACGCTTAAAGCAATTTTAAATGTTTACTAAACGCAAAGAAAAGTGCCAGAAAATAAATATACATTTATATATATATTTCCTGGGTAGAATTTCAATATGCAGGCTTAAGGTTTCAGTCGAATGTCATATTTTCGTGTGGAATACAAATAATAGAACTTATCATATTCCTCGCAAGATTTATAACCTTTTTATGTGCCTGAAAATAATTTTGAAAATTAAAAAAATATGCACATAAATTTAAAGCTTTGTCTAAAAAGGCAGATTCATTTTTTTAAAAGCTTAGAAGAATTTTTTTAATTCAATAATTAATTTTCATTGCAAGTTTTACCTAATAAAAGTGAAGAATTTCTAAGATTTGAATTTATTACTATTACCTAATAATTCGTAAGTCTTGCTTTAGGTAATGTATTTTTTCTGCAAGATTTATTTGTTAATTAAAACCTTTTTATGCGCCTGAAAATAATTTAAAATATATAAAAAAAAATATGCATATAATTTCTACAAATTTATAGCATAGATTTAAAGCTTTGTCGCATAAGGCAGATTAATTTTTTAAAAGAAAAACTTTTTCAATTCAATAATTAATTTTCATTGCAAGTTTTAACAGATAAAAGTGAAGAATTTCTACGAATTGAATTTATTGCTATTCCTAATAATTCGTAAGTCTTGCTTTGGGTATTGTATTTTTTCTGCAGCTTTTAAATTTAGCATGTTAAATAAAAAATATATTTAAAATATTATGCACAAATTTAAAAAAATTAAAAAAATTTAAATTTAAAATTGAAACAGATGCATAGGTTGAAAAAAATTTAAAAATTTAAACAGATGCAAAAATTAAAAAAAATTTTTAATTTAAAATTTAAACAGATGCAAAGTTAAAAAATTTAAACAGATGCAAAAATTAAAAAAAATTTTTAATTTAAAATTTAAACAGATGCATAAATTTAAGAATCCCCCAATCTGCTGGAGACTTGCGTGAAAATCAGTCCTAGCCTTTTCCGAGTGTAATTACAGCTATCGTATGAATTATGTTTCATGTCTATGGAATATCGTACCTATCTATCATATCAGTATATATACAACATTAATGTGTGTGTGTGTGTGTGTGGCAAGGGTGTGTCTGTGTGTGTGCATGGATGGGGGGTGGGTGCAAGTAATACTATGATGCATGCACAGCGCTGCTCAGGACTGGAATCCTGCTGCTCTGCTGCTCCTATCACATCCTTGTGCCCACATTGCCCCGCTGCGTGGGCTGTGGCGGCGGTGCATGGCCATGGCGTGGCAGCGACACGTGTGGCAGGTGGGTGGGCGGCCCGCTGCCCAGCGGCGAGATGGAGGGCGAGCGCGTGGCCAGCGGCGAGAGCGACGGCGAGAACGAGGGCGACATGGCCGAGGAGGTGCTGAAGCTGCCGCTGGCCTCGTGGCCGATGGGCGAGCGCGGCAGGCCGCCGGCCATGCTGAGGTGCGGCGGCAGACGCATCGGCAGATTGATGGCGCGCGGCGCCACATTCGTGAGCAGCGGCGGGGGAATGTGGGTGGGCGGTGGCGGCGGCTTCAGCACCACACTGCCCGCGCCCGCGGACGAGTGCGAGGAGGAGTGCTTGCTCTTGGCGGACGAGGAGGCGCCGCTGCCACTGTGGCCGCTGTGCTCCGACATGGTGTCGTCCTTGAGCCGCGCTATCTCCGAGAAGACGTGCGCCAGCGGCTGGTACTGCGGCCCCCAATCCAGCAGATAGTCCCAGTTGTAGCTGCCCGTCAGCTCCTCCTCGCTGTGCACAATCGAGCTGAGGGAGCCGCCCACATTGCTGCCGCCCACCACGACGGGCACGGGCACCGGCACCTCGCCGTAGCTGCCCATCATGGCCGTGCCGTGGCCGTGGCCCGTGATGGGCCCCGTGCCCATGGTGCCAATGCTGCCCGCCGTCGTTGCGGCATCGTCCGCGCTGCTGCCACGCTCGGAGCCGCCGCCGCCGCCGCCGCCGCCACCGCCATTGCCGCCGGCGACGTCGTTCAGCTTCGCGTAGATGAGATTCGTGATGTCCGAGCGGGCGGTGGCCGCATCCTCGTCGTGGAACATGTGCAGCGAGTCCACCAGGGGCATGGTCATGGGCATCGGCATCGGCATCGGCATGGGGTGGCTGCTGCCGGCCATGCTGGAGGCGCCACCGCCGCCGCCGCTGCCGCTCGGGTCGTGATCCACGATGCCCAGACGCGCCAGATACTCCTGCGTATTCTGCACGGAGATGTCCGAGATGCGCCCGTCGTCGCTGCCCCCCGCACCGCCACCGCCGCCGCCCCCGCCGCCGCGCTGATGCAGCGGTCCCTCGTTGATCATGCGAATCTCCTCGTCCTCGCCATCATCCTCCGCTGAGCCGCGGCCGCTGGAGCCCGACTGCTCGGAGCCGGACAGCTCCGAGGTGGTGGCCGCACCCGAGCTGCCCGCGTGTGGCCCAAAGGGCGGTATCTCGTCGTACTTGGGCGGCGCAAACTGGCCGGAGGCGCCTCCCGCCGCACCGCCGGAGATGCCGCCGCGTATGGGTATCGTGTCGAAGGCGCTGGGATCCACGTAGCTGTTGGAGTTGCCCACGCCCACCGTCTCCGTGCTGAGGTGCGGCTTGACCACATTGCGCGGCTTGCGGCTGCGCATGTGCACGAAGAGGAAGATGCCGGCGGCGGCGCAGAGCACCAGCAGGAAGGCGATCAGCAGCCCAATGGCCCAGTCGCCCATCGTGCCACCCCCAGCGTTGATGCCCGCGCTGGCCAGATTCGTGCCCGGATGTGCCAGCGGGTCCAGGGCAATCTCCACCACGGCCATGGCCGTCAGCGAGTTCTGGCGGCCCGACGAGGCGGATATGACGAGGCTGATGTCCCGGCCGTCGTGTGCGCCCAGGCTGGAGTCGTCGTCGAGCTTGAGCTTGCGCTTGATCAGCACCGCGCCGCTGCTGC
Organism: Drosophila tristis; assembly: GCA_018150885.1. Classification (NCBI taxonomy): domain Eukaryota; kingdom Metazoa; phylum Arthropoda; class Insecta; order Diptera; family Drosophilidae; genus Drosophila; species Drosophila tristis. Next base: position 4,177,709 of record JAECWT010000003.1, on the reverse strand, counting down.
GGTTCACCTTGAAGTGGCTGTGCGGCGCACTCAGCTGGTAGACGACACGGCCGTCGAGTCCGCTGTCCGCATCCGTGGCGGCGACCTGCCCCACCACGAAGCCCTGCGGCAGAGCGGCCGCGGCGGGCAGCACGAAGCGGTAGGTGCGCTCCGAGAACTGCGGCGCGAACTCATCGCGCGACTCGATCTCGACGCGCACGGCGACGCGTGCCGCCTTGCCGCCCATGTCGCTGGCCCGCAGCTCCATGTCGTAGCGCTGCCGCTGCTCGTAGTCGAAGACAGCCGCCGCGGAGACCAGGCCCGACTGCGCGTCCACGCGGAACAGCTGCCAGGAGCTCTCGTCGCCGGCTGCGGCGGCCAGGCTGTAGTTGAGCGCGCCAAAGGGCCCGCGGTCCAGGTCGCTGGCATGCGCGCGGAACACGCTGCTGCCCAGCGGCTCGTTCTCGGCGATGAAGTGCACGTACTCCGGCGAGCGGGAACTGGGGCTCGTTGTCGTTCTCGTCGTGCAGCGCCAGGTGGAAGGGCTGCAGGCTGCAGAGCGGACGCGGATGGTGGCTGTCGCAGGCGCGTATGATCAGCTCGTAGCTGCTGGCGCCGCTGTCGTAGTCCAGCCGGTTGTTCACGAACAGCACGCCCGACACCAGGTCGATGGTGAACATGTGCTCGTCGTTGCCCGAGGTGATGTCGTAGACCACCTCGGAGTTGGGCGAGTTCTCCTGGTCGGCGTCCAGCGCCACCAGCTGGGCAATGGAGTAGCGCAGCGGCGCCAGCTCGCTGATCTCCGCCTCGTACTTGGCGCTGCGATCGAAGATCGGGAAATTGTCGTTGGCGTCCAGCACAGTGATGACGACGGTGATGCCGGCACTGGAATTGGCTGGAGCTGTGGCTCCGGCTCCTGCTGTCCCTCTGTTGAGCAGCAGACGCAGCCTGTACAGATCATTGCGCTCGCGATCGAGCGGCTTCACCAGCACAATCGCCTTGGACTGGAGCAGCTCGAAGGCGGCCTCCTCGTTGCCGGCCGCAATGACAAACGCCTGATCCTGCACATCCTGCGCGAGTTGCAGCACCACGGAGCCCAGAGGCGCCGCCTCGCTGATCTGCGCGCGGTACTGCGTCTGCTGGAACTGCGAGCGCGCCGCGCCACTGTCGCTGGCCTGCACGCGCAGCAGCGTGGCCCCGGAGAGCGGCACCTTGCCGCCGTCTCGGGCCAGAATGCGCACAAAGTAGTCCCCGCTCGCGGATTCGGGCAGCGGCAGGCGACTCATGTTGACGGACACCACGCCACTGGCGGCGGCCACGGAGAATCCCTCGACGGGGGGTTCGATGGCGTACTGTATCCTGGAGTTGCTGCCCTCGGCATCCGCATCCGTGGCATTCACCGCGAGCAGCTCCAAGTCCAGCGACAGACTGTCGGCCACCTCGGCCACGGCGGGCAGCATGGCAAAGTAGGCGGGCGGCTGCTGGGCCAGGAATATCGGCGCATTGTCGTTCTCATCGTTCACGCGGACCGTCAGCGTGGTTCTGGCCTCGTGCGCCGCATCGGAGGCAATCACCTCCAGCTGGTACTCCTGCTGCAGCTCGTAGTCCAGGCGCCGGCGCAGCACCAGCTTGCCGCTGTAGCGATCCAGGGCGAAGAGCGTGAGGCTCTCGTCGTCCAGCGCGGAGTCACTCACCAGGCGGTACGTCAGCGTGGGATGCGTGTCCACGTCGTTGGCAGAGATGGACGCTATCACGGCGCCGAGTTCGGTTGCTAAAGACGGGAAGAGATGAGACATGGGTAAAGGAAAAGTGTTAAGTGAGCAATGCAGCGGGAGCAAGGGAGTATCTACTCGTACGAGTCGCGTATCTATGGATTCAGTTCTCTAAATACCCTTGCAGCCTGTGAAAATCTTTTAAATCTATAAAAGAACTATTATTTCAATACTCCCTTAAAGGCGGATGGACTTCCCTTGGGGCGAACGAATTATTGCACGGGTTGCACATGCGAAAGAAATTTGTGTTTGATTTTTTATATTTTTATATTCCACGTTCAGGTCTGCCTGGCAATCAACAAAATTTAAAAAGATGTTTATTTAAACACCCAAAATACCAAGCAGTTTTCATAATTTAACGAGCAGCAACGTGTGAGTCGCTGCTGGGGACGCGACTCTACTTTTGGAGCTTATGATTTATGTAGAATTTTGAGATTAAGAGAAAATTTTAAATATGATTATAAAAATGTGCAAATCAGCTGTTTAAAATTTCTAAAATTTCTCAAATTTAAACAACTATTAGCTGTAATTTTTGTTGTAATTTATGGATTTTAATTTGGTATTTTTCGGGTGCTTTTTTTTTGTAGTTATTTTATTGTCATTGGCAATATTATAATAATATTATTATTATAACAATTATATTATTATTATTATAATATTATTATTATACAATTATTATAACAATTATATTATTATTATATAATATTATTATTATAAATAGTATTATAACAATTATATTATTATTATAAATATTATTATAAAATATTATTATTATTATTATATTATTATTAATATTATAACAATATTTTAATCTTTCGGGTCGCATGTTGTTGGTATTTCAAATGGAAGTTTTCGTTTTTGTATTTCGTAATTTTTGGTCCTTCATCGTAACGATAACGCTACGAAAACTGATCATGATAAGCGGAAACTTTTATATGGAATTACTGCGGCATTCGAAGAATTTGATAGAAATGCGCCATGGGTGCGTGTAGAATGGGATTGGAACCATAGGACCTATAGGATAAAGGTATAAGGATAGGGATCCGTGTCTGTTTTCTATATATATTTCTTGCTCAATTGGGTGGATTTGCATCCAAATAGCATGCAAAAATTCATGAAATTAGCCAGAAAGTCTCTCTTTTAGCTGCAGCTGCAAGGGAACTTAAAGCCTCCATTTAGCCCTACATTTATCCAGTATTAATAGTTGTAGATGGCTGGGACTTACCTTCGCTGACGCTCACTAGGTTGTTGGGCGGAAACGTGGGCTGATTGTCGTTGACATCGACGATCTGCACCCGAATGGTGGCGGTGCCCGTCAGTTGGGGCACGCCCTCGTCCGTGGCGATGATCTTCAGGCTGTAGACGTCGCGAATCTCGCGATCGAGGACGATGTTCGTCTTGACGATGCCGCTGAAGGCGGGCTCGATGACGAAGGCGTTGTCGTGGTTGCCATCGACGATGTGGTACCGCAGACGGGCATTGGCGCCCGCGTCCGCGTCGAAGGCCTGCACCTGGGCCACGAAGGTGCCCTTGCTGTTGCCCTCGGCGACGCTGGCCACGAACTGCCGCTGCGAGAACTGCGGACTGTTGTCGTTCTCGTCCTCCAGCTCGACAATGAGCTCCGCGTAGCTGGCCAGGCTGGGCCCATCCGCGCTGCGCGCCGCGATAACGAGGCGCAGCTCATTCGGCTGGGTGCTGGCGAGCGCAAAGGACGTGGCGGCCAAGGCGCGCTGACTGCGTGTGCCGTTGCGATCCTCTGCGGCCGCAGAGGGATCCTCCGTCAGCAGCTGCTCGTAGTGCAGCGCCCGGCCGCGACTCAGGGCCGCCAGTGTGGGCGTGGCAAAGCGATCGTAGTCGAGGAGCGCGGGATTGGCCACACGAATCTCGCCCGAGGCGGCGTCCAGCGCGAAGATGCCCTCGTCGTTGCCGGCGCCAAAGGAGAACTGCACCTTCTGGCGGCGTCCATCGCTGCGCACGGCCACCACCTGGAGCAGCCTGGTGCCCGTGGGGGAGTTCTCGCGCAGCTTCACGCGGTAGGTCTCGTTCTGGAAGCGCAGCACGGGCGCAGCCGCTGGCGCCTCGCCCACCAGCAGCTCGATCAGTCCGACGCTGCTCTGTGGCGGGTTGCCCTTGTCCCTGGCGATGACCTCCAGCTGCAGCAGTCGGCCCGACTCGCTGGCCAAGCTCTGGCTGGCACTCAATGCGCCCGTGTTGGGATTAATGCGGAACTTGCCGCCAGCCTCGCCTTTGAGCGAGTAGAGCAGCTCCCCGTTGAGGCCCTGATCGGCGTCGTGGGCCTGCACTTTGAGCAGCGTCTGGCCCGGCTGGATGAGCGCGGGCACCTGGCCGATGTAGGGATAACGCTCGAACACCGGCTGATTGTCGTTCACATCCAGGACATTGAGCTGCACGGGCACGCGGGCGGAGCGGACCTCGTAGCGGCCGCCATCGGTGGCCAGCACCATGAAGCTGTAGCTGGCCTGCAGCTCGCGATCGAGTTTGCTGTGGGGCGAGGGAAACGTTTCAATTAGTGGGGGGCACAGACACGGGCAGGGCAGGCAGAGCAGACGCCTCTTGCGACGCTAATTAGATATATTTTCTGATATTTTATTTGTATATATATAATCGTAAGCGTAATCGTAATCCTAGCCATAATTAAGCACGCGAATGGATGTGCAATTGATGCGACAACAGGGGGAGAGATCTGCAGAGGGAGAGAACTGCAGAGGGGGAGATCTGCCGAGGGGGAGATCTGCAGAGGCGGAGATCTGCAGAGGGAGAGAACTGCAGAGGGGGAGAGCGTGGTGGGCAGGGGTGGACTCTGTCTGACTGGTAATTAAGTCATTTGTTGGTAGAATGCCAGACGCTGGTGCACACTCCGTTCGCATTAGCATTCGTTGGAGTAATCCGTGGCAGGCCCCATTCTTGGCAGCTATCGCTATCAGGCAGCTCCCCTTCACTGCACTCCCCTTCACTGCACTCCACGCTGCACGCTGCACTCTGCAGCACATGGGGCAACATGTTTGCTGCCACAAATAATAAACCAAAATGATTACAATCCTCTCCTCTTCCTTGGATTCGTTTGCAGCAGCCTCTGCCCTGCCCTGCCTCTGTCCTGCCTCTGTCCTGCCCTGCCACTGCCTCTGCCTCTGCTCTACCCTGCCACTGCCCTGTCCTGCCTCCGCCACTGCCTCTGCCTCTGCTGCTCTGTTGCATGTTGGCCAATAAAACGAATTTAGCAAATTACAAGCTCATCCCGTAGCCAAGTCCAAGTCCAAGTCCGAGGCCTAGTCTGGGCTCTGGTCTGGTCTCTGGTCTGTTCTCTGGTTGTGGGCCATTTTATGAATTGAATCAGTCAAAGTGAGGGAAAGGCTACAGCTACAGCTACAGCTCCAACAGCAAGCTCGAGAGTTGTGCCTTGTCCAATGCCTCGGACCCATGTCCCCCCAGCCCAGACCCATTCCCGATCCCCTTGCCAGCCTTGCGACTGGCTTTTGTGGCTTTGAAACAACAGCAGAAATGCTTTCAAGGGTCAGTCATCAGTCGCTGTTGTTGTCGTCTGCCTCCTCGCTAGCTGATCATCAGACGGCGGACGGACAGACGGACGGAGGGAGCTACGAACAAGCAAAGGAATGGGTCGGGGTCTGGGCCTAGGCTCTTGGCTGCCTGGCTGCTGCTGCTGCTGCCTTGTCCATCGCCAGTCCGTCAGTCAGAGCCAGATCTCTGGCTAGGCGGCCGCCAACAAAACCAAAAAAAAAATAAGCAAAAGAAACTACGAGCAGCGAACGGACAAGCGGCAGGCAGCAGGGTGGCAGGCGGCAGGGCGGCCGGGTGGCAGGGCGCATTTTTGTCTTTTACTGTGGCAATGCCCTAACGCCCCACAGAGGGTATATGTGCTATGGCAGCTGGATTTATCGATAGCCCTTTTAAATAATTATTTAAATCTTTTATTTACAGCACAAACAGTTCCTTGAGCGAAAAGGAATAATCGTGGAGGCACTGGCCTTGGAAACAAAAGGTAGGCATGATTTTTTGTATATTTTTGAGCAATTTCTTGCAGTGTTTTTGGGCTGCTGCCATCATAGCCATAATTTACCTAATTATTTTACTTATTTTGCTGCCATTTAGGGCTTGAAATATGTGCTGGAATATTCGCTGTAAGCCTCACAAATTTCATGCAAATTTGTTGTTAAAATATTTTCTTATGAGACAACAGCCATTGCCTCCCTGTCTATCGCTACTTACGCTCCATTGGCACAAAGCTTTAGCTATGAAACGCATTTTGAACTCATTACGAGCTGAAATTAGCTTAAATCGCCTTCTTACATCCCTTCCACAAGCCACAAGGCTGCCTGGCCCTTTATGGTCTGCGCTAAATGACTTTCCGTTTAATTCCGCCAAACATGAGCTACAAACGCGAGCCATTGCTCTGCAGCTGTGCCGCAGTTAGGGTATTTATAGTCTCTAGCATTCCTTTGTGGGTTTCGTTTTGGGTTTTTGTTTTTGTTGGTCGTTGTAGTGCAAGTTCTGCGGCCGCGAAAGTCCAAGTCCCAGTACCAATACCAAATCCAAGTCCAAGTCCAAGACTAACAACAACGTCACGAATTGTCTGTCTGTCTGTTTGTCTGTTTGTCTGTCTGTTTGTCTGTCTGTTTGTCTGCTCTACAATTCTGCTCTGTGTGCCATTACCTCTCCATGTGGCAGGCAGCAGGCAACCAGGCAACCAGGCAACCAGGCAGCTCTCTGTTCATGCCACTGCCATTGCCATTGCCACTGCCCCCATCCTCTGTCTGTTTTTCTTTTTTTTCTTTTTTTTTTGCGCTCTGTGCTCTGTTCTTAAGTCCAGTCTCTCTCCCTCTCGCTCTGTCTCTTGCTGTGTATTTTTTTTTTTAGCTTTTTTGTGCATTTTGGTGGCGGGGATTTCGTTTTTATTGTTTGCCGACAATCAGCGAAAGATAAAAATTGGTACATGACAGCGGATCGCGTTTGTATAAATGGCAACACTGACGCTACTGTCATTTCAAGTGCCCCCGCTGCAGCCTGCCCCAGGCCCCCGCCTGGCAGAACTCCCTGCCACTGGCATTGGGGGCCCCACGGCCGGAACTGCACCAAAAAGAGCTATGTCAGACGGAACAAGCAATTGTTGTCATCATTGATTGTCAATAAGCATAAATCTGCGCCAGGAGGGGTCCCAGGTCCCAGGTACCTCTCCAGCTCCAAGTAGCAGCCACAAAAAAAAAAAGGAACGCGGAGAACTTGAAGAACTTGGAGAACGGATACCCATTCAGGTCTGCGGGGCCTCAGCTCTGAATCCAAATCCGCATCCAAGTCCAGCTCCGACTTCAGCTTCAGCTTCAGCTCCACCTTAAGCTATTTATAGGAATGCGTGCGCTGTCTGTAGTAGAGCCATGGATGGGCCCAGGCGGGGCTGGCTGAGCTGGCTGCTGGCTGCTGGCTGACAGCAGACGAATCCCCGCAACATTGTTGCAGTGTGTCGCAGTGCGTAGGCTGCACTGGGCCCAGTGCATTACCATGCTGCATTAGCCCCATTTCGCGTTCCGTTGCTTGTTCTTGGGGGAAATTATGGCAATGTTTTTTTGGTTTTGAGCTGCTTCGAGCGCGTCCTTGCTGCAGATCAAGGTTTCAGATAAGATCCGAAGCGATACGTTGACTTCTCCTACTCCTACTACTACTACCACTACTCCCACTCCTACTCAAAGGAAACACCACGCCTCTGCTGCCTTTGGGGTAAGCACTGCTCCTCCATTCCCTTGCGGAACCAATTCAGTAAGCCTTGGGCAACCCCTACCCCACTGCTCACTTCTCTATGCGGTGTGATCAATTTTAGTGTTTAAATGGAATCATTTGGGTCAAATTTAAGGGGAAACGTGTGCCTTTTGATTGATTTTTGATATTTTTGTTTGGATTTTTAAAGGGTTTGTCCTAGATATACCCCTAACTATCAATCTAATATGTTTTTTATATTAAGAATTTACTTTATTATTAAACATATTAAAGCATATAATTTTTTTTGATTTTTTTTCACTTGGTAGTTTTTTATTTTTTTTTTTATTTATTTTTTTTTAATGTTTTATATTTATTATTTATATTATATAGATATATGTATATGTAAATAATAAATATAAAACATTAAAAAAAAATAAATAAAAAACTACCAAATAGAAAATAAGAAAGTGCAAAAAAATTTCAAAAAAGTTAAATGCTTTTTTTTAATATTATATTATATCTATATATATATATGTATGTATATAGATAAATATATTACTATTTATTATTTTATTAATATATTTTTTATTTTTATTATTGATAATATTTTAAGTATTTTTTAGTATTCTTAGTCACTTCAGTATTTTTATTACTTTCAAAATATTTCCGAATTTTTTTGTATTTTAATTATATATTTTTTAAATACTTATTTATTTTTATTATGATATTTTTTAGTGTATATTCTAGTATTTTAAGCATTTTTAGCATTTCACTCTCTGGTTCTTTTTGATACTGAAGATACTACTAAGGTTTATCCTCCCTGCATCTAGTATTTTGCTTAGTATTTCTAGTATTTCTAACCCCAACATTCAGTCGCACTTTTCATAAAAAATGTCATGCAATGTTCAAAACTTACCCAACGGTCGTAATGAGGCCGCTCTTGCTGTCGATGGCGAACTGCCACTGGGTCTCGTTGGCCAACGAGTAAACCAGACGCGCATTGACGCCCAGATCCGCATCGGTGGCCTTGATGCGCACGACGCTCGCCCCAATGGGCGCATCTTCCGCGATGCTGGCCACGTACTTGGCCAGCTCGAAGCGCGGAGCGTTGTCGTTTTGGTCCTCCACCAGGATGGTGATGTTGCAGTGGCCCTGGCGACTGTTGGGCTGACCGCGGTCCGAGGCCTGCACCTGGAGCGTGTAGCGGGAGTGCTGCTCCCGATCGAGCGGGCGACAGCTCAGCTCCCCCGAGCGGGCATCGATGCTGAATTTGTTGCCCAGATTGCCGCCTGCAAAGTGGGTGGAAGGGTTCAAGGGTTTGCCTCACAAAGAAGCGCAGTTGCTGCTGTCTCACCTGTGATGCTGTAGATGAGGTCCGCATTGGCGCCCTCGTCCGCATCGCTGGCCACCACCGTATGGATGACGCCCGCCTCGCTGTTCTCCGGCACCGAGAGACCGTAGCAGGAGCCCGCACGGAACTCGGGCGCATTGTCGTTGACGTCGCCGATCGTTATGATCACGGTGGCCACGTCGAAGTGCTGGCCGCTGTTGCTCTCCGCGGCGCCGCTCTCCGAGGATCGCTGCTTGCGCACAGCGGCTGCCGAGGAGGCGGCGGCGACGCTGGCCAGTCGATTGGCATCCCGCACGTAGACGGGCAGGATGTAGCTGGCCTGCGTCTCACGATCGAAGGCGCCGCGCGTGGTCACAATGCCGCGCTGCCAGTCCACGTGAAAGCGATCGCCGGCAATGCCCGAGGGAATTTCGTAGCTCAGATTTGCTAAGAGAAAAAGTAGAGTGGAGGGTTGTGAGGTTAGAACGATTAATAATCGATTAATAATCGATTTATTATCGATTTATAATAGTTTATTATCGATTAATAATCGATTTATTATCGATTTATAATCGATTTGTGTAGATTTCTAACGAACTCTATATCGATAGCTTCGATATTTGGGCAGAGTAAACTGTTCTCCTTACCATTTTCACCACCGTGGAAGGACTTGGCCGTGACCTGCAGCACAAAGCTGCCACTGGGCACATTCTCCAGTATGGTGGCGCGATAGACGGCCTGCAGGAAGCGCGGCGGATTGTTGTGGCTGCCCTGGACGAGCAGCTGCAGGCTGAGCGTGCTCTTCTTTGGCTCCGGCAGCCCGTGATCGCTGGCACTGATCAGCAGCGTGAAGCGTCCGTTCTTGTCCACATCCTCGGAGGCGGGCGGCAGGGACTTGACGAGCTCTATGACACCCGTCGCTGCGGCAATGCGGAAGCGTCCCTCCCCGTTGCCACCCTCAATGTCGTAGCTGAGGCGTCCGTTCTCGCCGGCATCGCGGTCCAGCGCCACAATGTGCGCCACCGTCTCGCCAATGCGCGTGGCATCGCTCAGGTAGATGGAGGCGCTGCCGCCCTTTGTGCCGGGCGACACAAACTCTGGGGCATTGTCGTTCACGTCGAGGACGCGCAGGCGCACAGTGACCGACGTTTGCAGGCGTTCGCTGACGTTGGAGGACTGATCCAGGGCCTGCACAATCAGCAGATACTCCGGCACGGCCTCAAAGTCGAGCGGCGCCTGCAGGCTGAGGGAGCCGGTGAGCGAGTCCAGCGCAAAGAGGGGCAGCGCCTGTTCCTGGGTCTCGTTCAGCAGCGGAAAGTAGCGCAGCAGGCGGTACTGCAGCTCGCCGTTGGTGCCGGTGTCCGCGTCGCTGGCCGTGAAGTTGTGCACAATGGCGCCCGGGGGCGTCGCTTCGCTCACCCGCAGCTCGATGGGGTCCTGCGGCCAGTGGGGGGCATTGTCGTTGACATCGGCCACCTCGATCTTGACGGTAATGGCGCTGCTCTGCGGATTGTTGCTGGCCGTCGTGTCCAGGGCGCGTATCTCCAGCCGAAACTCGGCCTGCAGCTCGCGGTCCAGCAGGCGCGCCACCACCAGATTGCCCGTGTGCCGATCGATGTCGAAGGCGCCCTCGATGAGGTCCTTGGTGAGCGGATTCAGTGTGTATGTCACGCGCAGCTCATCGTCCGCCGCGTTCGAGTCCTCCACACTGTTGTTGTTGTCCAGCAGCAGCAGCCGCTCGCTGGGCGTGATGGAGCCCACCACATGGCCCACATTGGCGTCCTCGCGTACCTGCGGAGAGTGTGCGGAAAGAGTGGGGAGACAATTATAGATTATTTTTGTGGCTTATTAAGAACAGAAAAGAACGAAGAAGGAGAACGAATGGCAGCGGTTGAGCGGCCCGGAGAGGCCCGGAGAGGATGCTCCATTTGGGTGAGACTTGTTGGGTCGCTGCAACGCAATGTTGTCCGCGGTATCTTAATCTCAACAACAGTGTTGAAAATCCAATCTTAAAGCAATAATTCATACTTCAAGATTACGAAGGCAGCAAACATTTAAAAATTTCCTGCACATTTCCCCCCGCGTCCGCGCTGGACTCTTGTATTCCCAGGCCACAGCAGCAGCAGCAGCAGCAGCAGAGGCAGTGGCAGAGGCAAAGGAAGCAGCCAAAGCAACAGCAAAAAAAGAGCAGAGTGGAGCAGAACAGAACCCCAAAGAGTCCAGTCCAGTCCAGTTCAGTCTTGGGTCTTGGGTCTCCAGTCGTCCGTTCCCATTCCACGGCCAGAAACAGAGACTGAGAGACGGAGAGACAGAGGGACAGAGAGACGGAGAGACACAGAGACAGAGCGCAGTTCATGGCAAATGGCATTAAAAAGAAATTATGCATTCCGACCGAACTTGGCGGCCCCGAAAATCACTGAAGAAAAATGTGTGGCATATGCAGGAGGAGCAGCAGGAGGAGAAGGGGTGAGGAGCAGCAGCAGGAAGAGGAGCAGTGAGGAGCAGCAGCAGGAGGAGAAGGAGAAGCAGCAGCGGCAACAAGCGGGGCAGTGAGGAGGGGGAAAGACTCTTTGGCTTGGGTTATTTGCAGCAGAAGAAACTCCGCACAAGAATTTAATATGCAAAACCGCAAAAACCGTTCAGAGGTCTCCAAAAAAAAAAAAAAAAAAAAAAAATAAAGAACATAAGACAAAGAAACAGAAACCTGAACGAAGTGACAGATACCCTGGAAATGGGAAATGGGAAGAGTACGCCAAAGTTACCCACTTTCCCATTTCCCATTTAAGGGTTTAAATTAAGGGTTAAAATTCGTAGGAAATATCTCAGCATTTATTTATTTATTTAATCATTTAAGCCCAGCAGCTATTTCTTCCATTTGCTATGCTTTCTGTTGCTGTTTGTGGCTGAAATTTGTATGAAAAATGTAAAAGGTTAAACGGAGTTGCTGGCTGCAATTAATCAAATCTTTTAGGCTGGTGTTCAGTAGAAGTAGAAGCTTAAAGTGCACATTAATGCAGCAAGTGAACTTTGTTCAACTATTAATATTAATTAATATTTTTTGAATGCTTAAACGAATGAGTGCCTTGGAAAAGTGATCCTTGCCAGGAGAGTAATGCTACAGGCAGCAAAGATGCGGAAATTGTGGGAAACTGTAACCAATTTAGCGACTAATTCACACAGAGTGTAGATGGATATATAGCAGTGAAGAAAGGACATAATTAGGCAATGATTCAGGCTTGCTAGTTGCGGTTTCCAGAGAGATTATGGAGCAACCAACCAGGGGAATCTGCTGCCTGCTGCTAGACATATTTTTACACATTTGACTAATAATTAATAACTAATTATTAAGGCGATGCATATGCCGCACTGCCCTTCCTTAGTCAGGGTATAGCTCAAAGGGTATATACATACATATGTACATATATGAAAAACATAAAAGGTTCTCCACTGTCTGCTGTTGTCTTTGGGTTTCCGAGGGCTCCTCCTCCTCCTCTCTCTCCCACCCTGTCTGTCTGTATGTGCGTGTGTGTGTGTATGTGTGGTAGTATCTTTTTTCATACAAAATCATTGCGAATATTCTTGTTCTTGTCTGTTGCTGGTTGCTGGCTGTTGGGTCGCCAAAATGGAGACACAAAAATGACAGTCACGAGATTTATGCCCCGCCAAGATTACGCAGTTGGCTGCCTGCTTCTCAAAGCAACAGATTGGGAGAGGGGAGCGAGGTAGGGGTGCTCCTTTTTTTGGGTGCAAAGGATACCCAAAAAATACGTTAAACTAGCGACTACCGGGGGTTGGGTGGAGGGGGCAAATTATGCACACACAACTGCCACAAAAATGGCGCATGATTTGTTGTGCGCTTTTATGGCAACAAAAAAAGAAATAAAAAAACAAAAACAAAAAAAAAAAAAGAAATAAAAAAAAAAAAAAAAAATAAAAAAAAAAAAAAAAATAAAAAATAAAAAAATAAAAAAATAAAAAAAAAACAAAACAATAAAAAAAAAAAAAAAAAACAAAAAATAAAAACATAAAAAAACAAAACAATAAAAAAAAAACAAAATAAAAATAAAAAAAAAAAAACCAAAAACCAAAACAAAAAAAACAAAAAAAAATAAAATAAAAAAAATAAAACCCAATCTTGTTGGCAGCCTCTGGGCAACTAGTCGGGCGGGGAATTGCTTAATTACATTGGATTTATTTGCGGCAATCCGTCGCTGAGTAATTGGCATCTCCGCGCTGGAGCCCAGGGAGGGAGCCCTGAGAGCCTTGAGAGCCTCTTCTCGCATCTCCATCAACATCTCCGCTCGTGGTGCTGTCGCTGTCGCTGGTGCAACGCCAACGCAAAGAACAAAAGGACAAGGCGGCGGAATGCAACGGGTGGGGGGCATGGAATCAAAGGCAGCGCGCCGACACAACGACGACGCAACGAAATGTGTCAATTTTAATTGTGGCCGAAGCGGATTTAAGGGAAGACGAGGTCCCGACCTGGACCGGCTCTCGAGAGGCAATTAAATGCATGTCAAAGCGTCCCAGCCATCACACAGTGTGGCTGAGCAACGAAAAGCAGGGGAGAGCAGAGGCTCAGCTCCGTTCGGCGCGGCTCTCTGTGGCTGGGAGTGGGCCTGGGGACTCGTCTCAACTCCAGAGAGAGTGATGTGGCGCGGGGTATGCAAAACATGTGCGAATCGAACGTGATAAAAATGTTAAAGGGCTCCGGCCCCCTGCCCTGCCCTGCCCGCCACGCTGCAGCAGATGCCAAAATCTAAGCAGGCGAGCCGCAGGGCTCTCGCTCGCTCTCCCTCTGTGGCAGCAACTGACGTCGCGAATCGCACTTAATAGGCCCTGGGACTGGGACTGGGCCTGAGCCTGGACTCGCGACTTGTCACAGTGCATGGTGACAATTACGCGTGGAGGAGGAGCAGCAGGAAGAGCAGGAGTAGGAGCAGCAGGAGGCGGAGGTGTAGAAGGAACTTCTTCCCAGGGCTTTGCCGTTGTTGAATGCAAATCGCGACACTTCCCACGTCTCTGACATCTGCTTCCGAGGCAGAGGAGTCGTGTTCTTGGCCATTGTCACGTGAGAGGCTGCTGCGGCTGCTGCGGCCACAAATCATCTGCAGGCACAAAGGCAGGCGACAAACGCGCACCTCACGACCAGCAAACAGCAACAAGCAACCAGCAACAGGCTTCCCTCGTGTAAAACTAGAAGCGTCAAATAGACAAAAGTTTTCCAGGAAAACACTGCCCGAGACGCGCATAAATCTGTGGCCGGGTCTGGGCTGGTCGGCTCTGGTCTGGTCTGCTGTTCTGGCTGTTTTGTTACTCACCCTGAAGACCAGGCTGGAGCTGGTGAATGTCGGCCGATTGTCGTTGAGATCGAGCACCTCGACGCGCAGCATTCGCAGCGTCTCTTTGGGCGGCTGGCCGCCATCGGTGGCAGCCACGCCCAGCCGATAGATGCTGCGCTCCTCGTGATCCAGGACCACGCGGGTGCGAATGACGCCCGTGGCGGCATCAATGCTGAACAGGCCGTGACCGTCCGAGTCGCGACCCTTCACGATCGAGTAGTTGATGGATGCATTCTGGCCGTGATCACGGTCCGTGGCCCGGATGCGCACCACCTCCGTGCCGGGCGGCTGCTCCTCGCGCACACTGACCACATCCTCCTGCGGATCGGCTATCTCCGGCGCATTGTCGTTCACATCGCTGACGTGCACGCGCACCGGCACACGGGCACTGCGCATGGGCGTGCCCTGGTCGCGCGCCTCCACCACCAGATCGTACAGCGCACGCAGCTCCCGATCGAGCGGCTCCCGCGTCGTTATTTCACCTGCAACACACAAAAGAGAGAACAGAGGGAGGTGAGTGTGAGTGTGAGTGTGCTAAATGGGTCGCAGCGGATGATTGATGGTGGCTAGAAACAAGTTCCACTCGCAGCTAATTATTATGGGACATATTTCCAGATTTTTACACCAGAAATAATCCAAGGAAATGTCGGTTAAGGTGAGCTTGTGCAGCTATAGAGCATTCTGTGAATTGGCTTTAAATTGGAGAAATATACCAAAGGCATAGGATGCATTTACGTTGAAGATAATCCAACGAAACTTTGCTTAATGCCAGTTCAAAGTTTCATGGCAATCAGACGAAATTCCAATAAAATACGGGGAATATAGGTATGATGAAAAAGTGCCTCGAAGAAAGGCTTCACTGAAGATATTCCAACGAGAATTTGCACAAAAATACTTGAAAGATTAATGAACTATTTTGCAAAGTTTCAGCATAATCGGAGGAATATAAAATTAAATACGAGCAATATATGACTCGAGAAAATAATAAATAAAATAAAATAATAAATAAAATAATAAAATAATAAAAATAAAATAACTGAAGATACTCCAACAAAAATTGGCACAAAAATGCTTCAAAGTTCTCTAAACTATTCTCCAAAGTTTAATCAAAATCGGAGGAATATATGAATATAATAAAATAAAAACGGGGAATATAAAACATGTGTGCATGATGAAAAAATGCCTCAAAAAATAAAGTTCTTCTGAAGATAATCCAACAAAAATTGGCACAAAAATACTTTAAAGTTCCCTTAACTATTCTTTAAAATTTAATCAAAATCGGAGCAAGATATGCTGATATATGCTGCATATATAAAATAATACAACGAAACTCACAAAAACTTAAAAAACAATTAATTCAACTTTGCATTAAAAAATAAACTTCTGAAATAATCAAAATCAAAAATACTTAAAAGTTCCCTTAACTATTCTGTTCATTTTAATCCAAATCGGCGCAAAATACTTTAAAGGTTCCCCAAACAACTCCCCAAAGTTGCATCAAACTCTGACAAATATTTCATAATATTGCAGCATGTGGCACGTGTGTGTGCTGTTGCGTTCCTGCAGCAGCGTCAGAGGTGTCCTAACTGGGTCGCCGATGATTAATGTGCAAGCGGTAAACCAGTTGAACGGAAAACGGGGCACGAGCAGCGAGCAACCAGCAAGGATTAGCTGCACGAGAGATTTCCATATTTAATTTAAATGAGCCACAAAGCGCTGCGGCGGCAAGGAGACGGGAGAGAGAGAGAGAGTCTAGTCTAGTCTCTCTCTCTCTCTCTCGCTGTTGCGCCCCAAGCGGACACGGACACGGACACGCAGTGGCTGGGGATGTCAACCCAATGATATTCCATTGACGGATGAGCTGACAGCGTTAAAACTGTTGTTGCTCAAACACTAATGGTCATGCGGTACAGGCCGCCGCACATGCCCCAATCTCATCTGGAGCCCAGCTCCAGCTCCAGCTTCAGCTGCAGCTCCATCCATGCCACAGCGCGAGCATCAGCTGCCGCGCCACCATATCGCAAAGAGATCGCATTTTATCGCTTGCCCCGATCGTCGTTACGAGAACAGGTTTCCACGGCCAGCCAGCCAGCCAGCCAGCGAGCCAGCGAGCGATGCGCGTTTGATCTATGAGGCAGAGCGACATTCAGGAGAGTGGAGCATGCAGCATGCAGCATGGAGAACTGCTGCTGCTGCTGCTGCTGCTGCTGTTGCCTTTGAGGAGCAGTAATGAATGACCGTGGGTCATGGCTGGTGGCTTGACAGTTGCCACCGCCACCGCCAGAGCCAGAGCCAGAGCCACCGTCGCAGCACATTGAGTGAGTTGTTCGTCGTGGATGCAGGCAGGCAGGCAGGCAGGCAGGCAGGCAGGCAGTCAGCCCCCCGATCTCAGCCGTAATTTATGGCCCAAGGAAGACGCAATGCTCACCTGTGACGGGATGCACCTGGAAGCTGCTGTTCGCCGGCAGCAGGCTGTAGCGCACGGCGGCATTCTCGCCCAGATCCAGATCCCTGGCCGCCACCACACCCACAACCGAGCCGCGCCGCAGATTCTCCTCGATGCGGAACTCATACTGGGCGCGCTGGAAGCGCGGATCATTGTCGTTGGCATCCAGCACCCGGACCACAACGCGTGTCCGGGCATGCGCCGCCGGTGTGCCATTGTCCGTGGCCAGTACGACCAGTTGGTAGCGATCGCGCGTCTCCCGGTCCAGCGGCGCTCGCAAGTAGATCCAGCCAGAGTTGGGAAAGATGCCAAAGTGCAGGGCCACATCGGAGGCGGAGGCACCACCAGAGCTGGTTGCTGTGACTGTGGCATTGTCCGCGCCGGCATCCACAATGCGGTACGTAATCCGCGCATTGTTGCCCGTGTCCAGATCTGTGGCATTCACCTGAACGATCTGCAAATGCAAGACAAAAGCCAGTTAGTAGATTCTTAAGGAGGGGCAACATCAATCACTCGGCTCCCAGTCGCGGTCTCGCCCGCTCTCTGGAGGAATGGCATGCCCCAGCCGCAGCCGCAGCCGCATCCGCGTACCGAACGAGTTTCCGCGATGCCAAAGATATGGAAGGTGATTTTATGATCTACAAAAAACTAGTTCCAGGAGTGCTGTGCAGTGTGGAGTGCAGCTCCCAAGCTCAAGCTCTCCTGGGTGTTGAGAGATATTTTAAACAAGATATGACTGGGCGGCCTGGGCCCAAGCGGCTCAAGCGGCTCGAGCGGCTCAAGCGGCCAAAGCGTGACTTTTAGTGGCTGTTAATCAAATTTATGTCGAGCATTTAGTTTGCATTACGCAAATTTATTCGCGCCAATAAAGCACGAAGCAGCCAGAGCCCAAAGCCTTAGCCACAGCCCTCGCCCATAGCCTTAGCCCTCGCCCATAGCCTTAGCCCTCGCCCATAGCCTTAGCCCTCGCCCATAGCCTTAGCCCTCGCCCATAGCCTTAGCCCTCGCCCATAGCCCAGCCCTTACCTGAGAGTTCACGGCGCGCGATTCGGAGACATTCACGGCGTACTCCTCGCGCTCGAACACGGGCGGATTGTCGTTGACGTCCTGCACGTCCACCAGAATGGTCAGATTGGTGGCCAGCGGCGGCACGCCACCATCGCTGGCGGTGACAATCAGCGAGTGGCGCTGCGCGGACTCGTAGTCCAGGTGCTGCGACAGCACCAGGTGCCCCGAGCGCGCATCGATGGCGAAGAGCTGCTGCTCGCGCGCCAGGCTGTAGGTCACCTGGCCGCTGCTGCCCGAGTCCTTGTCGTGGGCGTGCGCAGCGTAGAGGGGCGTGCCCAGATCGGCGTTCTCCGGCACCGAAATGCGCACCAGACTCGCCTCGAACTCCGGCGCATTGTCGTTGACGTCCTCCACCTCGATGTTCACCTGGGTGTGCCCGTAGACGGGCGGCTCGCCCAGCGTGGCCTGGATGTTGAGCAGCACCTGCGCCTTGGCCTCGTGATCCAGCGGCCGGGCGATCCGTATGTTGCCGGAGCTGCCCTCGATGCTGAAGTAGCCGTCCGGGTCGCCAGAGTAGATCGAGTACCGCACGGGACTCCGCTGGGCTGTGGGGGGAAGAGCAGAAAACAGAAAAAAACATTCAGCGAATGACTTGGCGGAGTTGAAGGAACTTTTTTGGTGAAATTAGGAGCCGAGCGGCTGCTCATTAAAAGCAATTCAAAGAGCTGCAAACCGAAGCGAAGCAAAGCGAAGCGAACAAAGGCCTCGCAATGAGTTGCAGGAACAATAGAAGCAGCAGCAGCAGCAGCATCGAACAGAAGAGATTGACACATGAGGCAGTGGCAGAGAGGCAGGCAGAGAGGAGGCAGAGAGAGGCAGGCAGGTAGGATGAGGCATGGGGCATGGAGCCCCATTGGAATGAAAGGAAGTGCACACGGCACAGGCTGAGGCTGAGGCAGCACAGGCGAAAGCAGCAGCAAATTAAACCGCAAAATCATTTTGCATAGCCAGCGATCGTCTGTGGCCACCCCCCCTGCCACCCTGCCCCCGCCCCACCACTGGGCCCTTGTTTCGTGAGGCTTTTGGGGTTTTTGGTCTTTGGGATTTCGAGGCTCAATGACGAGTTCGAGTTCGAGTCCGTTCGAGTCCGTTGATGGGTGCAGATTTCTGCCGAAATTTGCGTTTGAAGTGTTTTGCTTTTGCTTTGTTGCACAAAGAAAGAAAAGACAGAGAGAGGAGACGAGTTGGGAGCCCAAAAAGACCTCCACTTGGGTTGCATGTTCCTTGCTTTCCGTGTCTGTGTGTGGAAGTTTCTTTTCAGGCTTCGTAGCATACTCTTTTTGTGGCAGAGCTTATGGGGAATTATGAGCAGAAGGAATCGAAGAAAAAAAGCTTTTAGTTGTGCATAAATGGAAAATCAGTCCCTAGAGTCCCTGCTGTGGGCCGTATTTATATGGAAAATATGCAGAACTTTTATAAAAACATATAAAAAAACATATCCAAAAAATTATAACTGCCCAAGGTAATCCTAGTTGGATTTTTGATAGTTCGAACATTTTAAATAAATATAAATATTAAATATAAATAGAAAATCCGTCCCTAGAGCCGTTCTGAGGGCAGTATTTATATTGAAAATATGCAGAACTATTATAAAAACATATACAAAAAAATATAACCACAAAAGATAATCCAATTAAATTTTTAATAGTTCGAAATTCGATTTTCGGGCTTTAAATTTGTGAAGTTTCAGCAAAATCGGTGGAATATATGTGAAAATATAATGAAAACTTCAATGTAACGTTGCATAATGCCAGCTTGTACATCTATGAAAAATGCTGCAACGTTGCAGCCAAATCGGCGGACTATATCGTGGGAAATATGATGAATATACGATCAAAATGTGCCACGAAAAAATGTTTGCCTGCATTTAATTCCATGAAACTTTATGCAAAGCTACACGAAAGTGTGTCACAGCAATTACACAAGTTCCAAGCAAATCGAACTGCTATATCTACGATATATAAATCCCTGAAATCGCTCAAAAGCCTCTCCTTTATTTTCTGTCAGGGTATTGCCACATTCGGCGGCTCTTTTTCTTTGGGGCTGCCTTTACAAATTTTATTTTAATTCTTGCGTCTGCCGCTGTGTCCGTTAGTGCCGCGTCCGTCCGCCTGTGTGTCCGTCATATGCGCATATTTTGGCTTCCAGCTCACTGAACTAATGAATGCGTTCCACAGGCCAGAAGAGCCAAAGAATCCACGAATCAAGGGGCAAGAGAAGGAGCAGGGGGAAGAGTTGGAGCAGGGGGAAGAGTTGGAGCAGGGAGGAGTAGGGGATGGGGGCCATGGGTAAGCTCACTCACCAGTATCGCCGCTTGTGGCTATCACCGAGCCGACGACGGTGCCGCGCGGAATGTCCTCCTTGACGTAGTAGTTGTAGCGGGCCTTCTCGAAGATCGGCGGCCGTTGCAGCGCGTCGATGATGCTGAGAAAGACGACGGCATCGTGGCTGGTGCGCAGACCGCCGCCGTCGGTGGCCGAGATGTTGAGCATGTGCATCGGCTGGGTGCGCACGGACAGCGAGTCGGGCCGCGTGACGAAGATCTCGCCGGAGGAGCGATCGATGCGGAAGATGCCCGCCTCATTGCCCGCCACAATGCGGTACGAGACCTGGCCGAAGCTGCCCGCATCCGGATCGGTGGCCACCACCGCCACCACGGGTATGCTCACAGCCGGGCCAGCGGCTGGGGCGTGGGCGTGGGCGTGTGCCTGTGTCGGCGGCGACTCCTTCAGCGAGACATTGTACTCGCGCGGATAGAACACCGGCCGATTGTCGTTGACGTCCGTCAGCTGCATCTTGATCATGGCCGTGGTGCTCAAGCCGCCACGGTCGGTGGCCAGCACGGGAAACTCGTAGCTGCTGCGCCGCTCAAAGTCCAGCTCGCCGGCAATGCAAATCTCGCCCGAGGCGGAGCGCACCTCGAACTCCGTCAGGTGCTTGAAGCCCTCGCCCAGCGTGTAGTTGACCATGGCATTCACACCGCAGTCCGGATCACTGGCAGAGACCTGAAAGGGGCAGAGAAAGGAGATTTATTGATTAGGAATAAGTTGGAAGAGGTTTAATAGATTTAATTATATTTTTAATGCGCTAAAACTGGGCGCGGAGGAGGGTAAGGCACGGGGCACGAAGCCGCAGAGCTGCCCACCGCTTGAGGAGTTCATTTTCGCCAGCTTCACTTAAGGCACAGAGCCCCACTCTCTCTCCCCACCCTGCCTCGCTCTCTCTCTCCCACCCTGCCTCGCTCCGCTCTCTTTCCCACCCTCCTTCGCTCACTCTCCCACCCTGCCTCGCTCCCTTTCTCCCACCCTCCATCTCCCCACTCTCCTTCCCAATTACAAATGAAGTTGTCAAAAATTTTAATTTGATTTACAGCCAGCGCCTCGTTCCCGTACGCGCTGGGGATTTATCTGCGCCGCCTCCGCCTGCGCTGCTGGCTCTGGCTCTGGCTCTGGGTCTCCTCTCTGTTTTTTTTTTGGGAGCTTAATTTGGCAATTTGTTATGCTCGGATTTTGGCGCGGGGTGCCCCCAGGCGGATCATCATGAAGCGGATCGGGCGTATCGGGCGATGTGTCAACTTAAGTTTGCGGCTGGGTCAGAGGACTCCACTGCAGCCAGTCGGCTGGGACTCCACTGCAGCTGACTGCTGGGACTGCGACTCCCGCTACCGGAATGAATCACAGATATTGGGCTTCAAGCGGGCCACAGAGCGGGTTCGGATCGGATTGGAGCATTGACCCCTTTTAATGGCTGCCAATTAGTTGGCATTTTGCGTAATCGACATTTGCATTCTGTTGGCCTGTCTTCGAGTGGAGCGACGAGAGAGAGAGAGACAGAGAGAGAGTGGTGTGGAGTGGAGTCGAGTGGAGTCGCCCCTATAAATAGCCTGAAGAGCGGGGGCCATCGCTGGATTTTGACGCCAACGAACAAGCGAAGCAGCAAATCAGCAATTAAAACTGTCATTATTTCACTTTAAATAGGCAAACAGGCGCAGAGGAAGGAGGTAAGGAGGCAGGGGGTAGGAGGCAGCAGGGCAGCAGGCAGGAGGCAGCAGGGCAGGAGGCAGCAGGCAGCAGGGCAGCAGGCAGGAGGCAGCAGGCAGCAGACTGCAACAAGACTGTGGAACAGAGTGATTCCCTTTCGATTCGATTCGGTTCGGGGGCCTCCACTCTGATATGCATTTAAAGCGAAACGTGTATGCCCGTATGCCTCTGCGGCACGCTGCACGTTGCACGTTGCATTTCCAGCGCTAATTACACTTTTTGTAAAGCCAAAAGGCAGCCCAGCAGCCAGCCTCCGGTAGGACTGTGGCTGCTGTCTGGGCGCAGAGCTCTGCAGATCTGCTTAGATTGTTGCAGGCTGCTGCGACTAAAGACTTTCATTAAGCTTAGAGCTTGCTGGCTGCTGCTGCTGCTGTTGCTGCTGCTGGCTGCTGAAACTCGTTTAACCCGCGAGTGAAATTGTCGCCAAAGTTGGTCCAAGGGAAGCTGCAGGACGGGGCGGAGGTTGCTTGAGGATGTCGTCAGCACAAACAGATTGGCAATTTTATCTGTCAACAGCATGGAAGTTCTGCTGCAAGAAGCGAGAGATGCCAGCAGGGCACTAAATGAATGCAACGCCCACACGAACTGGGCAGACGGAGACCCAAACCCGAAATGGGCTGGGATTGGGGGGGATTGGCAGGGTTTGGGGGGGTTTGGCGGGTACTCCTCAAGGCGTTGTCGTGGCTGATAAACAGAAGAGCAGCTGCTGCTGCTGCTGCTGCTGTTGCTGCCAGTGAAAGGCAAATCCCAGTGACATCTTCCCAAAGGGAAGCCCAAAAAAATAAAAATAAAAATACAAAAGCAAACAATTCCAAAGTTCGTTGCTTGCAGAAGTCTTTCGAGTTGGCCAGAGCCACGCAGATCTCTCGAGTTATTCATCTTTGTCAGCACGCATTTCTCACACTCTCACACACTCTCTTTCGGGGGCCCGGAGTCGCTGCGGTCCGCCAGAGCATTCAATGACCAATTATGGGGCTAACAAGCTGCCAGCTCGCAGCGCTCCACCAGCCACTGGGAAGATACTTCTGGAGATACTTCTGTGGTGCTGCTGCTGCTGCTTTTTGCTGTTGATGTATGCAAATAAGCTGTCAAAAGTAATTTCATTCAATTACCTTATTTAACGTACAGAAAATAAACCCAAAAAAGAACGAGGAGTGGAGCGGCGAGCAGGGAGTGGAGTGGCAAGCAGGGAGTTGAGTGGAGAGCAGGCAGCGGTGCGCTGAGGGTGACAATGCCACAGAGAGGCTGAGGAAGATGATTGCCACAAGAGGGAACGTTCCATGCAGCAGCAGCAGCAGCAGCAGCAGCCATGGCCATGGCCATGCGGATGTTTGCGGTTAAAGTTTGATTAACACTTGTGCAGCAGAGCAGGGGGAAGATCAGTGCAGCAGAGCAGGGGGAAGGAGGGGACGGAGGGGACGGAGGGACTAATAGAAGTTGGCCAAAATGTCGGTCGTGTCTCTGCTGCCAGGGGATTATCAGAGCCAAGTGCGAGAAGAAGAGGCTGAGAGGCCGCAGCAAACACTCTGATAAGACGACGAACCCCAAACCAGAGACGAGCCGTTCGCAGACCAGCGCAGCGTGCAGCGTGCAGCATGCGGCAGGCATGTGGCAAGCGGCTCTCATGCTCGCACTCGCACTGGCACTCGTATTTTTATGCAATTTCCGGCAGATGTGGATGATTTAGGCCTGGCCACAGCCACAGCGGCTATGAGAAATGGCTACGTGCCGACGAGAGCCGCCGCGGCTTTAGTCGAATTTGGAGGCCTCTCAGCACACGACTCAATCCCCCATCAATCCAACCATTCCGATGAATGCGAATGCGAAATCGAATGCCAGCGATTGCGGCCGAAGCGAAAGAAAGTGCTGTACAGCATGTGGGGGCGTCGCTGTGGTCGGTGCAGAAAGCGTGAAATTGTCTGCGGTCTCTACACTTTCAGTAGTAATCTGCTGCCTGCCTGCCTGCCTCCATCCCTCGCTCCCTGCCTCCCTTTATTGGGTATCGAATTAGTTATAAAGACATTTACGCTCTGGCATTACCTTTGGGTGAACGAAATGGGGACTGCGGCAGGGACTGGGGCTGTGGCAGGGACTGGGGCTGTGGCAGGGGCTGCTGTGGTATGGGGCTGTGGTATGGGGCTGTCTCTGGCTTTTGCGGCGTGTGAAGATTTCACACCTTGGCGGCGTTGATTAGTCACGGGTTCTCGTCTCTCTCTCTCTCTCTCTCTCTCTGTCTTCTCTCCCTCTATATATACCGCTGTTACTCCGGCCCCTGCTTCTCCCAGTTGCAGCAGAACCACCTGATTTATGTTGACGCCTTATCAGGGCCCCTCAATATTTATTGCAATTTTTATAAATTATTTTACTGAAAGATCCACAGAGCACACACAAGATTTAGAGCTATGAGAGTAGATCAGTGTGTGTGTGTGAAAGAGGGAGAGAAAACTAGGGACGAGAGAGAGAAGAGTGGAAAAGGGGAACTGGGTAAGAACAAGGGAGAAAGGCAGAGAAATGAGTGCATGGACAATACGCTTTTTTACTGTTTTTGGATGCAGTTTCTGACACGACTAGGAGTTTCCTTTTTTTGCTTTATTTTATATGGAACATGGGATATATAATATAATAAAATATAAATATAATATAATATAATATAATATAATATAATATAATATAATATAATATAATATAATATAATATAATATAATATAATATAATATAATATAATATAATATAATATAATATAATATAATATAAAAATAACTAAGTGGAATATATTATATTTAATATTGTATTATCATATATTTTAATATATTTTATTTTATTATTATATTATATTATTTTTATTATATTTTGATATTTTTTATAATATTAATAATTACATTAATTATTTAATTAATGAATAATAATATATAATATTTAATATAATATAAAATATTCCACTTAGTTTTTCTTATGTTTTGCGGCTCAGGGAGACTATTTATGAAGAATCAGCCTCAGCACATGGGAACTTAATTTCTTCAGTTTTACTCAAATGTTAATCAGATTTTCAAGGGAATTAAAAAATTATTTGGAAATTATAACTAATTCTCAGCTTGGTCTCAGCTTCATTTTTGAACTTTCAACTGCAAAATTGACTATAAATCGTAATGATTTTGGATCATATATATAGTAAATAAATCGTGGTATTATCTTAGAGGGTCTCTGATAAATTTCATTGCCATGGTTAGCAAATTGTGGCTGCCGCAAGGGGAAAGTAGAATGCTAAAGAGAGAGAGGGAGAGAGAGAGACAGAGAGAGAGAGAGAGAAGAGAGAGAGAGAGATAGAGCGATAGAGAGAGAGCGGTGAGGGGTGCTTTAGCAGAAAGATCTATTTCTGTTTGGTGTTTGCTTGCTCCTGCTGTTGGCTGTGGCATCGTCAAAACACCAAAAAGCAATTCTAACAGTTGTTGCACGGCTGCAGCAGGCAGCACCAGGCAGCACCATTTGTAGCGGCTGCAACCATTACGACTATATGGGATGGGATAGAACACAGCGCAGCCCAGGCACCAGGCAACAGGCAGCAGGCACCACCGACCGCTGTGCCGCTTGTCGTGTTATTAAGAATTTTTAATTTTCCGGTATAGATTTCTGACTTGTTCGGGTCTATGCAGCACGCCGCACCGCACCACTCTGTGCTCAGTGCTCTGTGCTCTCTTCAGAGTTCTTTCTGCTGCAGCCACAGCCCCACTTGGAGTCAGAGTCTGGGACTGGGTCTGGGACTGAGTCTCAGTCTCAGTCTAAGACTCAGACTGGGGACTGCATCATCAAAATGCATCTAACAAGGTTGTTAGGTGTTAAATAAGTGTGCTTAAAAATTTATCTTGTACATTTTCCTTCATTTGATTTATGTTTGCTTCTCCGCTCCGTCTGTGGCACTCTCTGTGGCACTGGCCTCAGTCTCAGCCTCAGTCTCAGCCTGCCCTCCTGCCTGCCTGCCTGCCTGCCTGCCTCCTCCTAGCCTGCCACTTGTGGCGGCTCTTTTTTTTTTTCTTTCTTTGCAGCTGTCTTCTTAGCCAATGCCCATTACCTCCGCCTGCTGCCTGCTGCCGCCCCATGCGCCTCCCCTTGGTTACGGTTACGTTTTTTACGTTTACGGTTCAACTTTTGAGGCAATCGCTCGCTCGCACGCCTTTCCCTCAACTGGAGACTGCAGACGAAGACTCGCGGGGATCGTCGATCGTCGTCGACTTTTGCTTTCGCCGCGCGCGAAAACTGCGCAAAAACAACAACTGAGGGACATGGTCCATGACCATCTATTGATAAATCAAATAAAACCAAAAACAGAAAGAAAAAAAACACAGAGAAGAAACATACCAATATATGCGTGAGCAGGGGGAGGGGATGGTGGAGGGAGGGGGTTGGGTATGAGGAGAGAGATTTACATTTGGCCGTTGGCCATGGACTTGACTTGGACGCTGCGACTGGCCAAAAACATGCGAACAAACCACGAAAAAAAGAGGTGGAAAAAAGGGGATGACTGGGTGGGGACTGGGGGGACTGGTGGGTGACTGCGGGGCTACCTCTCGCTCTGCTCGAATGCGAATGCGTTTCTTGTGTTTCTGTTGCAGCTGTTTGCTGTTTGCTGCAGCACCAACCGCCCGCACACCGCACCCCTTGGCTATGCTGCCGCTGCTGCAACTCCCATTGCCGACGACTCCTACTATGATGATGGATCGTTGCATAAGACACAGAAAGTTGTTCACTTCGCTGGAATTGCAATTGGAATGTGTGTGTGTGTGTGTGTGTGTGTGTGTGTGTGTGCCGCCACAAAAGTTCACGAACTTCGCTGCAAACTGGGCATCGGCAACGGCAACGGCAACGGCATCGAAATCGGCATCTGAATCTCTGTGGCTGTGGCTGTTTCTGTCTCTGTTGCTGTTTCTGTTGCTGTTTCTGTTTCAGTTCCTGTTGCTCTTGCTGGCAGTGCCTTTTTCCGTTCCTAGAGCGCAATCTGAGGCGCTAATCAATGGCTCTGCGGCTGCGGCTGTGGCCCTCGCTTCCTCATTAAACTGCAGTTCCTACGCCACTCCTTCTGCCACTTCTGCTCGACTGCTGCTGCTGCTGGACTGCTGCTGCTGCTGGACTGCTGCGCTGCTGCTGCTGCTACTGCTGGCCTTCTGCCTGCTGGACTGCTGCCTGCTGCCACTGGCCTGCTAATTAAGTTGGCTGCACGCTCCACTGCTGCCAGCGCGTCCTAACGAGTCCCCCGAGCTGCGCCCACGCCTGGACCCTGAACCTCGCATGAAATCAAGAGCGACAGGAAGTCATGCACAGCCAACTGTCCTCCGCACGGGCAATAAAACATTCTAATTGGCACTGAGATGATGACGGGGGACAGCAGTGGGACAGCGCAGCCCAGCCAGACAGTTGTCAGACGGCGGACTGCTCCGTCATCCATTTGGTCACACTTTGTCGTGCCCAGAGCCGCCGCAAGGAGCAAGCATTCTGGTGACACTTTGTTCAAGGCAAAGATGTGGGCACTTCAAGCCGAAAGTTTCCACTTTAGTCACACTTTATGCAAGGTAAAAAATGTGCTCACCCAACGCTGAGAGACTCCCCCAAAGACTCCCCCAAAGCCTCCCCCAAAGTCTCCTCCAAAGTCTCACTCCAAGTCCCAGCAAAAAGTTGTCACAACTTCCGCTGCAAAAAGGCGAATCGAAAGCTCTTTCGCGCCATAAGCAAAGTCTGGGAAACGCTGTGAAAATGCTGTGAAAATGCTGGGAAACGCTGTGGTAAATGCTGTGGCAAACTGTCTGTGCAAACGCAGTCTGACTTTCGCCCGAAGTCGCCACCAAAAGTGGTGGAAATTGTCAACTGAGTGAAGTGGCTGGCCAGCAGCAGCAGCCGCTGCACCACAAGTGGAGCACAACTGGCGCAGCAGGCCACACACCAAGTGGATCGATCCACAGGGAGAGAGCGGAGAGAGCGAGAGAGCGGAGAGAGCGAGAGATCGCATCTGGCAGAGCCTTTAGCTAAAAGCCTGCTGATAAGAATCTCTGAGCCCTAGACTCCTGCGACTTGACTCCATTTCGTACTGCTGCCTCAGCCTCCCAGCCACGCTGCCCGTTGCCCGATCTGCGATCTGCGATCATCGAATTTGAATTCGATTTCGTCCGCCCACACAACAGCAGAAACCACAAAAATCGAGTCGCTGCTTGAATCATTGGATCGGCTGAATCATTGGAGCTGTGGTGGGATCTGCTGGATCTGTGGGATCTGCTGCTGGATCTGCTGGAATCGTTCTCTAGGCCAATAACAATCACCGTTTCTCTCTGCCGCCTGCCCAACCATCCCCCTCCTGCCCATCCTCCTGCCCATCCTCCTGCCCATGCTCCTCCTCCTGTTCTGTTTCCTGGGATTTTTGCATAAATTCTGAGCCAAAGTTGGAGGCTGGAAATGGAGTCTGGCAGTCGGCTGCCACGCAGCCGGAGGTGCCTGCCACAAATTGAAAATGTGAAGAAGAGCGCATAAATTTATTGAAGATTGTGTAAATATTTGCACAGAAATTGAAATGTGTGTAGAGAGAGCCAGAGCCCATGGTGGAGCCCATGGAGCTGCAGCGGAGATCTCTCTGCCAGCGTGCGCTCCCGGAAATCGGCGCACTCTAGTCGTGGGGCAAGTGCCCGGCCGCATGACAAAGTGCCCCAAAACCCACATAAATAGCTAACGTATTACCCCCCCCTCGCACACCCCCTCGCCCCCTTGTATTTTGTAGCTCTAATAAATTAGTCGCGGATTTTTATTTTATTTTATTTGATTTGATTTCATTTGATTTTGTTTGTCGCCGACTTTATTTTTGGTCACTTTCGATGCTTGGGTTTTGGGTTTCACTTTTCGTTTGGGGTTTGATAAATGCACACATGTGGCACGTAAAGTGCAGCGACAACGCTCTGGACAAGTGGCAGCCAGCACTGTGGCAGCCAGCACTGTGGCAGCCAGCACTGTGGCCGCAAACGGTACTTGCTGTTGTGTGTGTGTGTCCAATAAGTTAATCAAAAGTTCAAGCAATCCACACAGCCACACAGTTTGGTCGCTGGCTTTGTTTTGGGGCTCTCCTCGCCTTTGCAATTTTTCGAATTTGCGTAATTTAAAGCAATTCCCAATTTCCAGTTACAGCCACAACGCGACGCGACGCGAGGCGAGGCGACGCGACGACGCACCCACACACCCCACGGAGCTGGCCGAACCGCAAAACTCTTCGGCGTTGCAGCGGCGTCCCAGAGCTGCATAAATCAAATTGCAAAGTGGTTCCCCAAGCCCAATTTCGGACTCGAAACGCGGACTCGGACTTGGACTCCGACTCGGACTCGGACTCGGACTTGTGTGCAGTGTGGAGCCATGTGGAACGCATGTGGATCGCAAGCGTTTTTCGGGGTGCGATTTATGCGATTTTAAATATCGATTTTGTTTGTGGATTTTCGGCCTGAGAGCGTGGCAGGTGGTGGTGGGCTCGCTCTGTGCCTCGGAAGCAGGCCAGCGCGATAACCAGCGAAATTAATTATGATTGTGGTGCCTGTTGCATGGTCCTGTGTGGCTTTGTGGCTGTGTGGTGCCACTGCCTGTGTGCCTGTGTGGTGGTGTGGCTGTGTGGCTTTGCAAATTGAATTTCGCCCCAAAGTGTTTTTCAATGTTTGCCTTTTTTTGAAATATTTTCCGCCATTAGGCAAAGTTTTTCACTTGAATGGGACGCAAACTTATGCAAACTCCTGCAATTAAGTTGCCACTGGTGCAGCCCCTATCCCTCCAGGCTATCTGCACCCCCAGCTGCACCCCTTCTGCACCTCTCAGCTGCACCTCCCAGCTGCACCCCTTCTGCACCCCGCCAGCTGCTGCTATCTGCTGTGGCAGTGTTGTGGTTTTGCCTCCTCCACCTCCTGATTTATGTTTATGGCACTCGTGAGCAGTGGGCGGTGGGCGGAGCATGGCAGGATTGTTTCAGCCACACTCCCACTCTCCCGCTCTCCCTCTGTGACTTCGGGGCGTGTGTTAATTACGCGCTAACAATGACAAATGTTGTCTGGCTAATCAGTCTCCATTGCAGTCGCCCAGTCACTGACTGGGGGGTTCAATAGCCACTGCAGAGCTGCTGGCTGCTGGCTGGTCACCTTCTGTGGCAGCATTCCAGTGGCAGTTACACGATCAGGCCACAAGAACCGCAAATATCAATTTTATTGTCTCAGCCAGGCAGCCAGTCAGTCAGTCAGCCAAGCAGCCAGCCAGTCAGTCAGCCAGCCAGCCAGCCAGCAGCCCGAGTGATGAAGTTGATGCCACGCAACCGCAATCATCCCGGGTATGCCAGCCCGGGCCTTTGACCACAGCGAAAACAAATGGAAAATTGTCTTGGTAATGAAATTGTAGGCCTAGAACAACTCTGTCCAGTGGCTGGATGCAACCGCAGTGCTGCGGCTGCTGTGGATCTGCGGCGGATCACTTTCACTGGAATGGCAATGGGAAATGGGAGACCAGCAATTCCATGGCTGCGTCGCCTCTTTTGGGGCTTTTGCCTGGCTGCCTGGCTGGCTGCAATTTGCAGCTGCTGCTTCTTGCTGCTGTGGGGCATAAATTGGTTTGGGCTTTATATTAATGCAAATATCTTTCTGCGTTGGCGACTGAGCGACCGAGACGTAGCTGTAAGACGCAGACGCAGCCGTAGACCCCCCGCTGCAGCCAGCCAGCCAGCCAGCCAGCAGTTTGGGGCGATTCCAATGCCGATTGTCTGTCTCTAGCTACAACAACTGACTCTGACTCCGTCTCTGACTCCGACACTGCCTCTGTCTCCGACTCTGCCTCCGTCTCTGCCTCTGACTGGGTTTTCTTCTCTTGTGGCAGCGAACAATATTTATTTTTTTGGGTCTCCGTTAGGCCACAAACGAGTTACAAACACCTGTCATTACCCTGCAACCAGCAGACACTGCGCAGCGCGAGAATTGCATAAGTTTTGACTCCGAAGAGTGGCTCCCATTTGGCCGCAGACTTGTTTATGGAAAATGATAAGCAGACGCGAATTTATGGCCAACAAGCGCAGTGCACAGCTTTATAATTGGTATCGCTCTCTCAGGGCGTCCAGCCCCTCCACCCAATGGCATTGTGTGGGAGTGGAAGCGGTCGATAGGCAGAACAAGCTCCATCAGCGCTGCTGGGCGGCTGGCACGTCCGACAAATTACGAATTACGGGAAACAAAAGATGGAGCTGCTTATGCAATTCCCCCCCAGAAACTCTCAAAAAGTCTGAAAGTCTGAAAATTGTTTAAAACTCGTTGCCTAATGACGGAAATCTTGTGCGTTAGGCCAGCGCCCCACTAAATCGCCCCATCGCCAGCGCCAACCCCTAACCCATCAGGCGACTTTATCGCATGCCATTTTAATAAACCATTTTTTCAATTAGGCCGCTCAGAGCACAAGCAAAAAAAAACGCGCCAGCGTGGACAACGACGCGCTCATAAAAACCAAAGCAAAAGTCACCCAGAAATCGCAGTCAGAGGCACAACTGGGGCAAGTCTTGAGGCAATGGTGAGGCAAGACCCCCCCACCAATAACCAGTCTGTGTGTGGACCCCAGCGTTCGCCAGGGATGCAGCTATGAAGATGCCACCACTCAGCCAAAAAACTATCAATGTGGAGGGTCTCTCGCGCTCCTCTAGGGTTGAATAAATTGTTGTCGGGGTCACCCATTTGGCTGATGGAGTGCCAGGGACACGAGCTGCCAGCCGTCGACCACAAATCAAAACTGGCCATAAAATTGGCTAATGCACTTTAATTGCACTGATGAGAAAGTTGAAATAATCGGGAAATGGAAATGAAGGGGAAACACTTAACGTGGCATTTGATTTGTGGTCACCCGAAGGGGTGGGGGGGTGCAGCGCGTAAGGAGCGCGGAGTGCAGACATATTTTCCACTCAATATTAATTCAGACATGAGTTTGCCACGTGAAAGATCTGGCAACTAGGCAAATTTTAGGACACATTTTAGGAGCTTCAGCCATTTGTCTGGGTCACCAAATCCACGAAGGGATTTCCAGAGTGCCAGGAAGAGACAAGGGGAAGTCTTTAACTTGGCATTGACTTTTAGGAATTCGTCTGTGGAATCAGCCAGCACACAAACTAAAGAATATTAGTAGTGCATCGCAATATAGGGAAAAATTTAACTTGTACTTAAAAACAATTAAAAGTAATAAAAAACTAAAAAATATAAAAAAAAAACAAAAAAAATAATAAAAAATAAAAAAAAAAAAAAAATTTTTTTAATATTTAACATCCACTTTTACCACAAATCAAATACCCCTTAACCCTTTTTTGAGTACGGGTATAAAAAAAAAATACAAATTAAACAAAAAAATCAAAAAATTAACATAAAAATATAAATAAATAGGCTAAGTAGGTTAATCATATCGACTCACACCCAAACAAAGAATAATAGTTTTACTTTTACGGCTTATGTTTGTGACTACTGCATTCATTTATAAAAAAAAATATAAAAAATAAGTAAACACATAAGTATATATTTTGTGGGACTTAAAATGATTTTTGGGTGTCATCAAAGGAATTACTTTGTATTTCATTAAAGTTGCATAGAACAGATGAGTAAACAATTAAACAATTAAAAAAATAAATTAAACAAATCCATCAAAAGTCGAACAAGAGTGCTAGAAATGTAGTTACTTAGGGATTGAGTCAAAAGAGGTTCTAGAGTCCGAAGTGGAGCTATGAAGGTAACATATAACCCAATATTGAATCAAATATTATTCGTGGGAGAACGAAAGAGCACGAGATGGACTTGTCGGGGTCACCACTTCTGCGCTGACTCCTACGCTGACTCCTGCTCTGCCTCCTGCTCTGCCTCCTACGCTGACTCCTGCTCTGACTCCTACTCTGACTCCTGCTCTGACTCCTGCCTCTGCCCCTCTGACTCTGCCTCTCCCTCTGACTGAAACATCAGGTTGCCTGCCCATTAACGATTGCTTTTTGGCAAATTAATTGCATTCATGGGAAAGTTGAAATAATCGGGAAGTGCAATTGGAATTGGAAATGCAATTGGAAATGGAATTGGAATTGGAAATGGAACTGGAATATATGGAAAAAAGACTTTGCGCTTCATTTGATTTGTGGACTCCTCGTTTTTGTTTTCTGTTTGTTGTTGTTGCTGTTTTTGGTTTTACTGTTTTTGGTGCTTTTTTGTTACTGTTTTTGGTGCCTTTTTTGTTACTCTTTTTGGTGCCTTTTTTTGTTGTTGTTGTTTTTGGGGGGGTGGTGGGCTGGTGGGTTGGTGGGTTACTTTTTGTCGGCTGGCTCTTTCGGTTGACTTTCAATTAACAAAATGTACTTTCTATTTGCTGGCTTTTGGAGTGCAATGCAAATGGCCTTTATTGCTCAACTTGCGGCCCAAAAAGAAAAGAGCGAACGAGAAGCGAGCAAACGAGAAACGAAACGAAACGTAACGAAACGAAACCCCAAGCCCCAATCTCCTTTGAATGCTGCTGCTGCTGCTGCATCGAGTGTCTCTCTGGGAGTCGCTGCGAGGAGCAGGCCAATTTTGGTCAGCGATGCGTGACTCTGGGTCCATGTCGTGGATACACAGCAGAGGTAGAGGCAGGCAGGCAGGCAGAGTGCTGCAACAGCAGTGGGGGTGGTGCTGCTCTGCTGCTCTGTTGCTGTGTGCTGTCAGTAGATGCCAAAATGCCAAAAGAGCCACAAAGTCTATAAACAAATTTGGTCAAGCCAAAATGGTAGCCTTTTGCGAAGTGATTTATGCTAATTACGCGCAGCTTCAGCCCACAAAAGCCACCAAGAGCCAGCAAGAGCCCACAAAAGCCCACAAAAGCCACCAAGAGCCCCCAAAAAGCCACCAAAAGGCCCCCAACAGCCCCCAAAAGCGACAATTCAGACAGCACCGACAACACACACAGGAAAGGGCGTTTAGCAAACAATTTTCCAAGGCAGCGAACCAAAGCAGCAAAAGGCTGCCAACTGCAACTGCAACTGTTGCAATTGCAAGCAGCCAGCAGCAAGCAGCAAGCAGCGAAACCAGCCACAGATTGTGGCACATGTGGTGGGAAAAACTCTAGAGCGACTCCAAGCTGCACGTCCACGTCTTTTCGTATAGAAAAGTAATTTATTTAGTGACACGCCCACTTCGATATAAAGGTTTTTCCACTGGCAAGTGAGTGATGGTGGGGGATGCAGAGGAGTGGAGTGGAGCGGAGTGGAGACGCCAGCACTGGTCACAATATATAATTAAAATCAAAAAGGCCAGATGTTCCGGCAGAGAGCGAAAGGAATGCCAAGCAGCAGCCAATCGATAGAACAAAAAGAAACAAAAAACAAAAAAGGGAAGAGAAGAGCAGAAGAACCTTTGCCAGGCAGATTCGATTGGAGTGCATTTCCACAGCGTGCGACAACCCCCGTAGCCAGCAGCCGCAGCCCTCTGCAGCCAGTCGTAGCCTGCCGCAGCCCCAGCCCTCTGCAGCCAGTCGTAGCCGTAGCCTTAGCCAGTCGTAGCTGTAGCCTGCTGCAGCCCTCTGTGGCCCTCTTTGGCCCGAACTTTGTGGCATATTTGTCGAACTAAAGTGCGTTCACTCCTACCGCAGTCAGGCGATCCGGCCATAAGCCCGAGTTACGTGGTAATGGGGGCAAATCCAATGGGGGCTGCGCACTTGCAGCCAAATTACTGTACTTGCAATTGATGGAGGGAATGCATGGAGCATGCAGCATGCAGCATGGGAGCATGCAGCATGAGGCAGGCACCCATAAAGATATCAATAAACGGAAAGAAAGTGTTTCCAGGGGCAGGTGCACGCAGAAATTGAAAATTCCAAAAGGCAGAAGATCTACTACGATTATCTGCGCTGCCTCTAGAAGAATGGGAAACCAGCCCCCACCACCAGCCCCCACACCACACGCCACAAACGACTCATGTATGGATGGAGCTGGGGCAGCAGCCATCGATCGACTGGTAATTACCTCTTGCGCTATCGATCGATGGATGCAGCAACAACATTTTCTAGATGATATTTCCAAGGGCAAAAGGGGGCTAAAGGGAAACCAGGGTGAAGCAGGGGGAAGCAGGGAGTACCAGGGAGTACCAGGGTGAAGCAGGGGGACAGGGAGCGCTGGTAGGTGGCTTCTCGCTCTCGTAGTCTCAAGTGTTTGATGGTACTTAAAAAACTACATTAAAAAATAATAACAGCAACCGATGCCGAAGTTTATTGAAGGCAGATAAGTGATCTTGTAATCATCGTTGGAGCTACACAGAGGAAGAGAGAGGGAGAGAGAGAGAGAGGGTGAGAGAGAGAGAGAAGAGAGAGAGAGGGAGAGAGGGAGAGAGAGAGGGACAGAGCGAGAGAACACAACGAGAAGAAGCCCCAAAAACAATAAGAAATAAAAATCGATCGAAAGCAGCGATCGCTGGGCAGGAAAGAGATGGGAAAGGGCAGAGCAGCGGGGCAGTGCCCACACGTCTGTGTGTGTCTTGTGTGTGTGTGTGTGTGTGTGTGTCTTGTGTGTGTGTGTGTGTGGGGTGCGTGTGTGCCATTGCCATTGTCTGTAGATGGATCGGGGGGCATGCCGTGGCATGGCATGGCATGGCTCTGTGTGGCAGGGTATAAGGTGTGTATTTGCCATAATTTGCCATAGCGGACAGCGGGCAACGTGCAACAAATGCAGAGGGACAGAGAGAGAGAGAGTGAGAGACAGAGGGAGAGATAGAGAGAGAGAGAGGGACAGAGTGAGAGCGAGACAGAGTGAGAGAGAATGAATGAAAGCGAAGACGATGCCCATTCCGATTGCCAGGCACAGGCACAGGCACATCATCATCATCATCAAGGGCAGAGGGAGAGCCAAGCCAGGCCAAGCCAGGCCAAGCCAAAGCCAAAGCAGAAGCCATACGAAACATTACATTATTTTTGGGGTTCTCTGAATAAATATAGCCGAGTGTACGCGCATTGCTGGCTGCTCCATGAGATAGCAATCACAACAGACAGAGGGAGAGACAGAGGGACGCAGACTGCTGCTCTGCGGAGACGTCCACTGACAGACAGACGTCGCTTGGAATGTAGGAAGCTGTCGATGAGGTTGAAGCTGTGGCTGTGGCCTGGCTCTGTGGCTGTGGCTGGGCAGGAGGAGTTTGTGGTGCTGCTGGTGGAGGCTCTGGCAGATGATGAGCCAGGCACCGCTTCGATGGAGACGTACAGCGGCGCTCTCATGTGCGCTAAAATTGAAGAAAAATCATCAGGCCCAAGTGATCGACATGTGAGTCAAAGTTAATAACAAAAGAGCCAGAGACAGAGCCAGGGACAGAGACAGAGCCAGGGACAGAGCCAGCAAGGCAGCAAAGGCAAAGGGAAGAAGGCAACTGTAGATGGGAGATGCAGCCAGGAGATGGAGAGCTGAAGATGGAGCTGAAGCTGCAGAGCCGCAGAGCTGCAGAGCTCGAAGCTGCGCTGAAAACTTGAAAAATACGAAGAGCGAAATGATTTTTAATAAGCGATAAAGCAAAACTGCTTATTGGCTTCGTCTCTGCGGCTGCGTCGTCTGCGTCTGCGTTTGAGTCTTGGCAAGAGCAGGCCAGGTGGAGGCGCAGGAATGGTGGAGCCCGCAGACAAAGGCAGGAAGGAAGGTCGGTCTCTCGTCTCTTTGGCTGCCAGATATTTATGCAGCAGGGGCGAAGCGACGCAAAGGGGCTCCAAATTATATTGAAAGCAAATCGAAAAGCCAACAGCAGCGGCAGCAGCCCCAGCAGCAGTGGAGGCACGCGGATGGGACTGGCAGGACACGGACAGCAGAACTGTTCGATCATACTCATCATTTTTGAAATTGCTTTCAACACCAGTTGTGGCAAGGTGTGTGCTGTGCTGCGCTGCGCCGTGCTGGAAGGTGCAACAGCAGGCACACAACAATGGACTGACTCGGACGCGGACTCTCAGCTCGCTGCTCGCTGCTCTCAGCTTCGTTTTTCGCTGTTCATTTTCGTTGCTTATTTTTTTCGCGTGTGTGGATGGATGGTGCGTAAAATCATCAACAGAAACGCGTTGCAGCAGTGTGGCAGCGGGGCAGCGGGGCAGGGGTAATGGCGGGGGCAACCCACTATATATGTGTGGGGTGTTACCCTCGCTGGGAGTACGCGCAGTTCGTTAGGCGCAGCAAAAAGGAGGCAGCTCCAACGGGCAGGGCAGCAACAACAGGCAGGGTAGGCAGGCAGGGTAGGAGGGCAGGGCAGGCGGAGCAGCGCAGATCAGGGCAGGTGGAGCAGTCGCAGCAGTCGCTGGAGCAGTCGCTGGAGCAGTCTGTCTGTTGGCTGACTTCTGTGATAAGCATTTTGCGTTAATTTGCGCGAATGTTGCGCTTAATGTGTGGTGCTACCCCCGACCCTACCCACTACCCGCTACCCCCACCCTCCCCACAGCTGTGTGTATTTTTTTTCCCCTCTTCTTTCTCTTATCGTTAATTGGGGAAAGCGTTTCCCGCGCCCCAAAAGCAAATAACAATTAAGAACCCAAAAAATCATCCAAGCAGCAGCCACTGCTGGCAGCTCTACTCCTGCGGCTGGCAGCTCTACTCCTGCTGCTGCTCCTCCTTCCCCTCCTTTTGCTGCTCCACTAAAAAAAATTGATTGACATTTGGCTTAAATCATTTGTGGTATCGCGTCGCATCGAAGGGTCCACAAGATCCACAAAGGATTTGGTGCCGCCGCAAACACAATGATAATCAAATGTTATGCTAAAAATCTACTCCCAGCCCCGAATGCTCAGTCAACTGCAAGCAAAAGGGGGATGGGTAGGGGCAGGGGCTGGGACAGGGGCTGGGGCAGTGGCAGGGGCTGGGGCAGCAGTGCCACAAGTTGCAGGCAGCAAGACAATGCGTACAAATCGTTGACAAAAATTTATAGTAGCAAAAAGGCAGAAAAGCAAACAAGAAAAGAGAAGCAGAGGGACACGAGAGAGGGAGAGCAGAGCGGGAGCAGCGGGACTAGTCTTTTGGCGTCTTGAAGTCCGCAGCAGTCCCCAATGCCCAATGCCACAGCCACAGCCACATCCAGAGCCCAAAGCCCGTTCTTGTCGGCGCATCCTTGCAGCTATTTTGCATACCAGACTGCCTGCCACATGTGCCCCTGCCAGTGCCCCTGCCAGTGCCCCTGCCAGTCCCCCTGCTGCTGCATGCTTGTGGCTGCCCTTAAACCCGCTTTATCCGCAGAGCTGCTGCAGAGCCGCTGCAGAGCCGCCGCCGCCGAAGAACAGACCGCGAAGACGACGATGCTATCCCTACGATAAGAAATTAAATTAACGAGATATGTCAACGATGAATTCATTGCCAAGGCTTAAGCGCAAATGCCGCCATTCTTGAGTGGAGCAGCTCTGCGCGGCGAGAGCGAGCGAGAGTGGGGAGTGGAGGTGTGGGGAGTGGGGAGCCTCTGGTTGGGTCTCTTCTTTGTCTCTTTGGGAGCAGCAGCAGCAGCAACCAGTCGTTGTCCCTTTGCTTTGCATTTGGCGTGCCTTTGGGCAGCGATTAGCCTCGCTTTTTGGCATTCGCATTGAGCTTAGACCCACATGGACATTCAGTCAGTCGCTGGCTGGCTGGGCGGACCTGCTGCTGCTACCTGTGGCAGGGGGCAAGGGGCCAGGCAAGGGTCGTGTCGGTTTGGGCCTGGCATCCCTTTTCTGTTGCTGTTGCTGTTGCCTGTTGCCTGTTGCTGTGGCTGCTCCTTTCAATGTCAATGTCTGCCACAGCCGCTTTGCTTGCCATTCTTCAATATAATGACATCACAAAAGCTTCAACTTGAGGCAGTCAGCAAAGGCTGTCTGGAGGGGGGGCCAATAAGCCGCTCCTGGACGATACTTTGGGGGCCTGGAATGGTGGCTGGCCCTGCTGCCCTGCCTGGCCACGATTTTAATCACATTTCTTTTGAATTAGATTCGAATTTAGCTTCAACAGTTGTGTGGCTTGCACTGC
This sequence comes from Drosophila tristis, assembly GCA_018150885.1. Taxonomy (NCBI): domain Eukaryota; kingdom Metazoa; phylum Arthropoda; class Insecta; order Diptera; family Drosophilidae; genus Drosophila; species Drosophila tristis. Next base: position 4,139,027 of record JAECWT010000003.1, on the reverse strand, counting down.
CTTTTCATGAGTCAATCACTCGGTAGCTGCCGCTGCTGCTGCCGCTGCAACGTGCCCCTGCCCCTGCCCCTCCCCTGCCGACTCTTTTGCATACGAGAATGTGCCCCAAAGAGTTCTGAGAAGGCAACCGCTGTGGTGCTGTGTGGTGCTGTGTGGTGCTGTGGCGCGTTGCAGCTTCCTCCCAAAAATGTGCATTTTATTTTCAATTCAATTTAACAATTTCGCTGGGACGTGGCGACGCTCCACGTCGCAGTCTGTGGCCTTTCGCTTTTCTTGGGGCCGCGCACTCACGGGGAGGATGTGGATGTGGATGTGGATGCGGATGGACTGGGGACTCGGCACTGGGGGGACTGGGCACTGGGGGGACTCTCTGCGACGTCTCTCGGGGTACTGTCAGCGCAGGTGAATTTATGTGCACGGCCACAGCTGGACACTAAATCATCGACTCGCCTTGCTCCTGTCTCCCAGTGTCCATGGGTTCCAATCCCCCCCCCCCGCCAAATCCCAATCCCAATCCGAATCCCAAACCCAAAGCCAAAGCCAAGCCATTGCCTCGCTGATTGTCTGGCACTCTGTTCGATTCTTGGTTATTCCTAGCTGCGGGTCCCAGCCCCTGCCTGATCCCCTGCCCCATCCCCTGCTCCAGCCCCTGCTCCAGCCCCTGCCTCAGCCCCAGCCCCTGCCCCATCCCCTGCCCAATCCCCATCCCCTTCCCCTGCCCACTTCTCTGCTCATATTTAAAATGCAATGTTCGGGCAAATCAACTCTAACCCCGGCCCCGTTTTTGCCAATTCTACAGCCAACATCCTCCTGCCACATGAGGCACATGAGGAGCAGTCCGCGCGGGCGGGTGTTCGTGGGGAGGGGAGCAGCTTATGAAACGAGCGCAACGAAACGAAACGAAACGGAGCGAGCGAGCAACGAGGTTAACATCATTATTTCACCTTCTAATCAAAATCTGCAACATTGTTGCACATACACAGACATACATAAATGCATGCCATATATATATATATATATATGGGTGTGTGTGTGGGTACAGTGGCTGCTGCCTAAGGGGCAAAAGTGGAGGCTAAACGTGCAGAGAGGTGTGTGGAAATTAAACCCTAAAAATGAGCAATGCTGAGAAATGCTGCTGAGGTTCTATGCTGCGACCAGCCTCAGCAGCATTTATTTAATTTAATTTTAATTTAATTTTTATTTAATTTATTTTATTTTATTTAATTTTTATTTAATTTAATTTTTATTTTATTATTTAAATTTTATTTTATTTAATTTTTATTTTATTTTTATTTAATTTAATTTTTTATTTTATTTAATTTTTATATCATTTAACTTTTATTTCATTTAATTTTTATTTAATTAAATTTTTATTTAATTTGTGTGAAATAAATGCCACAAAGGATCCATTGTGTGGCCCATTTATGCGTGCTCCTGCTGCAGAGACTTAGCGATGATTTTGTGTTTGATTATACATTTATTTATTATTTATTTAAGAAGCAAAAATGCATTTAAATCGGTTAATATTTAATCCCGGCAGAGGCAGCCCCGCAGAGTCACAGAAAATAAGCAAAAATTAACCACAAAATACTGTCAGAAATGTCCAATTAAATTCTGGCAGTGTTGTCGACTCTTTTTCTATTATATTATATATGTTTATATATGTATATTATTATTTATTTATTTATATATACTATTATATTTTATTATTATATACTTTGGTTGCATTTTATGATTATTATTTTATTTATTATACCTTGGAAAACTGTCTCTTCCTTTTCCACCACTAATCCTCTCTTTAAAGTGTTTTACCCGCCGTTTTCCACACTTTATTGCCTCTCTGGAAGTGCTGCTGCTCCACTTCCTTCAGCACTAGCCTGAAATTTTTAGTATAACTATATAGAAGACACCCCTAACGTGTGTCCACTGTACTCGCGACAGCGACGCTGCGGCGACGGCGCCTTTGCCCGCTTAAATGTCAGAAATTGTGGGCCCTCTCACGCCTTGACTTCAGAGTGGGGCTGCCACGCTGCGGCTGCTTCGTTTGGGGGGTGATAAGCTGTGATCACCTCGTGCCTGGCTATTGCCATTTAATGCAAGGAGCGAGGGCAGGCGCAGAGGGGCGGTGGGGGTGGTGTGGCAGGCGCAGAGCCTGTGGCAAAAAGTTGACCCAAAGCGCGCAAAACTGTTCGAATTTTGTTTGGCAATTTGTGTCATATTGTTGCAAGATGATGAAGACATTACAGCAGCGGTGCAGCGGTGCAGACGGAGGAGGAGGAGGCAGTGGGTACCCCCTACCCGTACCCCCACCCTTACCCCCGCCTAGGACTGCCCCTCACTTCATTAGCGAGCAATTTAATTTGCACACACACTCGACACCGACACGGAGACGGCCATGGACACGGGCAGGGGTACGGGCAGGGGCATGGGTATGGACACGGGCAGGGGCACGGTCATGGGTACGGGGGTGGAGCTGCAGACGGGGGCAGCATCTCTCAAGCGATGCAACTACGAATCGGACTCGCGAATGCGACTCCTATTGCGATACAGGAAGTTGTTGCCGCAGCCGCAGCAGCAGCACTCCCCCACTGCAGCTCCCCTGCTGCAGCCACAAAGATTTATCAGCAGCGGGATAGGAGGATGGAGGAGGAGGATAGCAGGATGGGATGGGAGGATAGAGGATAGGATAGAGGATAGGATGCCACAGCTGGAAGCTGCAGTTGCAGTCGTCTTCGTCTGCGGCTATTTAGGCATGAGCATGGTCAACAATTGTACAGGTTTCCTACTCCCCCCCTCCACTCCGCCACGCATGCTGCCTCATGCCACATGCCCCCGACTCGCTGCCTCGCTGCCACTCGGTTTGTTTGTCTGTTTGCTTTTGGTTATATTTACTAATTGAATCGACACCAAAAATGTAAATGCAACAATGGCAGAGGGGCAGGCAGCAGCAGGCGGCAGGCGGTAGAGGCAGCAGGCAGCAGTGGCAGGAGAGCCAAGAGCCGCGCAGCCACTTCCAGTTTTGCGGCAGGCAGATGCTGTTGCCTGTGCTGCTACCCCTGCCCCTGCCCCTGCCTCTGCCTTCGCTTTGCATCGTTGCAAACAATGAGAAAATTTATGTTAGTCAAGTGCGTTCGTTTTTCAGCGGAAAATGAGCGAAAAAATAGTACTTGCAGCAGGCGAATGCCACTACGAGTACGAGGCGCGTAACGAGGCCCACGAGGTCTCTCCTGGTCAGCCCCCCGCACCCCCTAGGGGGGGGCTGCATCAGCAGACAGATGTCGCAATGCTACAAGGCACCGGAGCATGATAATGCCAACGCTTGCGGATCGGTTCCGATTGGATCGAGCCACAAAAAGCCGCATCTCCAGCTCCAGCACCAGCCCCAGTCCCAGCCCCAGCTCCAGTCCCAGCTTCAGCCACAGATCCACTTCTCTAACTGTACTTCAAGTCCAAGTCTTGGCCTTGCCACTGCGCCGCTGGCACGACGAGTGCGAGAGAGAGAGCGCAGCAGCAGCATGAGGCACGACACACGCAAAACAGGCATCAATCATGCGGCAAACTCTGCCGCTGACGTGGCACCCAGAAGGCGGAGGAGGAGGAGGAGGCTGGGGAGCAGGCTGGGGAGGGGGCTGGGGAGCAGGCTGGGGAGCAATGCAATTTGAATGGGGCGACACCTCTGGAACTGTTTTCTGTTTTGAGGAACTGGTCTTCTGCTGCTGCTAGACGGATGAGCGTCGTGTCGAGTCGAGTCTTGAGTCTCGAGTCGCGTCTTGTCATAGGCAAATCATATCTCGGTGCCGAAGAAGTGGGGCCACAGTTATGGCAGCCCCCTGCCCTGCCGCCCTCTCTCTCTCTCGCTCTCTCTCAGAGTCTTTCTTGATAAGGTTCGGGGCTGCCTAATGAGGCGGCGGCTAATTTTGTGGCACTCTCTGATGATGATGATGATGATGATGGTGGGAAGGAAGAGCGACTCTTGGCTCTGATTCTGATGCCCAACTGTCGCCGCCGCTGCCCACAGATCAGCGACTGGGAAATGGGAACCGGGACTCGGTTCGACTTTGACTTGGACTTGAATGTTGGTTGTTGTTTGGGCTGCTTGCCTGCTGGATGTGGATGTGGAGTCACGCGAAATGCAAATGCAGGTTGACAGTTTGCCAACGAAATTCCGTAGTTGGCTCTAGCACAAGTAGCAGCAGGAGCAGCAAGAGGAGGAGGAGCAGGAGGAGATGGAGGAGGATTCTTCTACGAGGCGTGTAAAATACTCGTAGCCAAAAGGCTCTCTCTCTCTCTGTCTCTCTGACTGCTGGAGACCTTAAAAGGGCACGGTACGTGTACTCGCCAGCGGCAGTAAAGAAAATCTGCTAGAATTTGCCATTTTTGGGGCTGCAAACAAAACATTTAACCATTTGGGCGCTTTGTCTTGTAGTTGTCTCTACAGTATCCACTCTCCACGCTCCATTCGGAGGGGTAGTCTCCAGTCTACACTCTGCTCTGCGCTGCATGGGAAATATTGAGACAGAGAGGCGGTTCCTTCCTGCTACTTTTTCTCATATTTAATTACAGAAGGAAAGAACAGACTTGGGCTATAACCGCTACTCAAATGTGATTGATAAATGTAAAACTAGCTGAAGGTTATTTTTTAAATGGGAACAAAACAAAATGGACAAGGGACAATGGAAGGAAAGAGCCACAGGCGCAGATATTCTGAAGAAACTGCCTATGGAAAAATGTATTGAATTATCAGAATAAGTGCAGCAAGTTTGGGGTGATGTAAAGCAGCCATTTATATTTATTTATTTTTATATTTATTATTATATTTATTTTTATATTTATTTTTATATTTATTTTTATATTTATTTTTATATGTATTTTTATATTTATTTTTATATTTATTATTATATATATTTATTATTATATTTATTTTTATATTATATTATATTATATTTTTGTGCAGAATTATTAAAAATTAATAGCTTGAGCAAATTTTCTGCTAATGAAAACATTTCGACTGCCCATAGAACGATGGAAAATATTGAACGAAAATGGGGATGTGCTGTTACATTTTACATTATAAATTGTATTCTAAAAATATTGTATAATTTACAATATTTAATTTAATAATATAATTTAATAATTTAATTTAATAATCGTAATGATTAATTTGAATTTTTATTGACTCACTCACAGCCTGATGATTAATTTTGAGTTTTTCTTTATAACTCAATAAAATAATCATTATGCTTTGAGTTTTATTGTTTTATTGTTTGCTCAAAAATAAAACTCAACTTGTACTTTCGACTTTTTCTTAGGGAATAAATGAAATTATTATGTCCCTCTAAAAAGAAGTCTCAGCACACAATTAAGGGTAGAATTTAAGAGTCAGGCATCATGCCAAAAATATTACTCATTCCCTTGGCTAATCCCGCTGCGAATTAGCATAACTTCAGACTCATGAATGATTCTTTGCTGCAATACACACAATAAATAACACAATAAATATACAATATAATACCCCTCGTACCATATCCACTCTTACTTATCACTCAATACCAAATGAACCCAAAGAAAAGAACAATAATTGGGCACAACAATCCAAGACAATTCTCAACAAATTGCTGGACGAATTTAAGTCTGAAAAATATTGAGGTCGAGTGGCTGAGTGGCTGGCTGGCGTTTTGTTTTGTGTTTTGTGTTTTTGTTTTGTGTTTTTGTTTGTCTTTTGGCTACTTCTTGGGGCACTCTGGTAATAATTTTTGAAGGCCTCACCCACCACAAACGACAATTGTGGACTGACTGGCTGACCGATTGACTGACTGGCTGACCGATTGACAGACTGACAGCAGGCACCATTTCAGATTTCAGGCTTCAGCCATCAGCCATCAGACTGGAGAGCCACTCAGTCACGTCATCATCTGCCCGTCCATGCAAAGAAATGACCAACCCGAGCGGCCGAGAGGCGTTGCAAGAGAATCGAGCCAGAGAATGGTGGATGGCCAGGCCAACGATGGCGTCTCTTAGCATGAGGCACGGCATTCATCAGTGGCAAGGAAAGTAACTCCGATCCCCCCCGACTGCTGGACTCCTCTGCGTATTGTCTTTCCTGCATGACAGAATGTAAAGCAGCAGCAGCAGCAGCAAAAAAAAGATGAAATAGCCACAAAAAAGCAGAAAAAAGAAAGAAAAAAACAGCCACCGCTGACTGAACCTGACAACAGCACATCAGACGCAGGAAAGGGAAAGAGAAAGGAACAGGGGCAGAGAGAGCGAGAGAGACGGCAAGAAAATGGCTTCCAATTTCAGAAGAGTCGAAAAAAGATACTCTCGTACCTCGTACTTGCGGTAGCCAGAGACAGAGACTGAGCCACAGCCAGTGGCAGTGCCAGTGCCAGTGCCTGAGCCACTGCCACTGCCACTGCCAAGAGCTCTCTTTCCAAGCGTGTTTTTGGGTCGCCTCTAACATCATCATCATCACTGGCATTGGCCCTTTCAGCGCTCAGCTCTCACCTCATAAACACGGGATTTGGGCCAAGTGCTGGCTGCTTCGAGGGCGTGGCCTTGGTCTTTGGGCTTTGCCTTTGCCTGCGCCTTTGCCTTTCGCTAAATGTAGAAGAATCATTCTCCGGGCGCAATCCGAAAGTGACTCACGCTGTGGCATGCAACTACCGCATACTAGAGTTATTTCTACTCCGGAATTAGTTGTGGGGCGCGCTCCTCCCCCTTCCTTTTCCCCTGCTCTAAAGCGAAACCCAGTGGCGGGTCTGCCAACTAATTTATGTGAAAGTGGAAAATATTTTGTAGCCACTGCGGAATGACAAATGCCGTATGCTGATCAGGCGTATAAAAGAAATGCTTTTAGAAATTAATTAAGGCCCGAAATTAACAGCCCAGAGATCTAGCTGCTAGATGGAGAAGCTGCTGCTGCTGCTGCTGGATGGGGGGCATGCGGAATGCCACTGCCACTGCCACAGCAGTCAGCGTTCACTTTTTCCAATAAGCTTTTGGCTTTTATGGCTGCCAGTGGCGATGGCAGCGTGAGGCGTTTAATGGAGAGGCAGACAGAGTCGTGTGGGACATGACTGAGAGTCGCAACAAATTTAATTACAATTCCAGTAATAAATGATTTATTAATTGCATTAATTCTAGCTGCAGGCCATAGCAGCCATGGCTGGTTTATCATCACTAACTATAAGTTTTAAACCTTATAGTAAGCTATTAATGAAATAAATAATTATTAAATTATTAAATAAATAAATAATTATTAAATTATTAATTAAATAAATAATTATTAAATTATTAAATAAATAAATAATTATTAAATATTAATTAAATAAATAATTATTAAATTATTAATTAAATAAATAATTATTAAATTATTAATTAAATAAATAATTATTAAATTATTAATTAAATAAATAATTATTAAATTATTAATTAAATAATTGTTTTAAAAACTACTAAATTATTTAAAGAACATATTCATATAATAAATTAATAAATTAAATTTGAGCGCCTGAAATAATTGGCATGCAGCAGCTGCACCCGCGTCATGCAGCAGCGCCCCTCAGTTGCTGCCCAAGAATGTGATCTATGCTTGAGCAATACTCGCTCTAGCAGCTCCCATTTCATCCAAAATATTCGTTTATAGATACGCGCAGATTATTGTGAATCCGCCCAAGCTGCCCGCAGCTACAGCTCTGAATTTTGTGAATTCATTTAAATACATTCACCCACGCTGCTCCCAATGAATGGCCTATAATTAAGTCGTTAATCTTCGAGCTTCCAGAAGCGCTTAGATCGTGAGTAGTCACGATGATATCATTTGTGGCATCACATACGCTCCTCTTCAGTCGTAAATCAACAGTTTTCCCTACATGCGATAGAATTGGTTGGATGGGGGGACAAACATTTCTGGCTACGCTGAAGACTTTGACAACGGACAGCACTTCATCAAATGACACGCCCACATGGGCAGACACAAACCCACAGAGGGAGACAGGGGAAGAGAGACAGTGAGAGAAACAGGGGGAAAGATAGAGTCAGGGGAGAGAGCTGCCTTTTGTTGCCATATTTGCCACAGATCGAAGCTACCAAAGCCGTAGCCCATGGAGCAATTACCGACAACTCATTTCACTAAACGACAAATGGTTCACCCACCTGAAGCTGGAGCTGGCTACAGCTGGAGCTGTAAATCGGAGGAGCACACTGCCATGGAGCACTGTCAAATTCGTTGACAGCAGAAGTTTGCCAAGAAAGCATTTCTCTTACTACACAACTACCAAACCGAACCAGAGAGAGCCATTAAAGCTGCATTTCTGTGTGATTTAGTTAGCCGAAACAAACAGAGAAAAAAGAAGCAAAACAGAATGAAATAAAATGCGCCGCAAGGCAGGAAAACGACCGAAAGACAAAGAGACATAAACGTCCACCCACTTGCTGCTGTTAAAGTGTCAGTTACAGTCGCAGCAGCAGCAGTTACAGTCGCAGCAGCAGCAGTTACAGTCGCAGCAGCAGCAGTTACAGTCGCAGCTCCAAAGTTTCATTCCATTCCCAGCAGTAGCGCCCGCTCCGCTCCAAGACAGGCAACTGGGGCTGGGAACTGCTGCTGCTGCTGCCTCCAACGGCTCTGTGCCGCTTTTGTTTGTGTGTTTGTGGCTTGCCACTAAATATTTGGCATTTCGAGCTGTGGCAATAGAGTCGTTGGGCATCGTAAAGGGCGAGCGGGAGAGGCAGCGACAGAAGTTCTCGTTGCAAGTTCGGCAGCTCAATCAACGCCCACCCACCAAGGCAGTGATTACTCGTGACTGTGACTCAATTTTAGCTTAGCAAATGAATTTCGGCTATGAAAAATGTGCCTAGAATGGGATGCTATATGCTTAATAATATTAATTGCTGCTGCTCCAGTGATCTATCAGTGATCAGTGATCACTGTACCCCATGACTGTTGGTTCAACTCTTTCTGCGCCTGCTAGGGCTTGCCTCTACGAGGCCCAATTCTCCATCTCTAATGACTGCAGAGAAGTTACATCGAGTGGCCTGGGGCCTTTAACTGCCAGTTGGATTGTAGGGTTACACCACAGAGACAGCCCAGCCGCTCCTCTGCTGCCTGCTGCCTCCTGCCTGCTGCCTCCTGCCTTTCTCCAGCCCTGCTCCGGCCAACTGACCGTTCAGTTGGCTTTGTCTTTGCTGCAGCTTATCCTACTCCTCCTGCTGCCTCCTCCTGCTGCCTCCTCCTGCTGCCTCCTCCTGCTGCTGCTGCATCCATTTGACAGTTAGCCAAGAGATATTTTGTGGTGCCGCTGCCGCTGCCTGTTCCACTGCCTGACAGGCGACACTTTAATGTGTCACTGGGTTATAAACGATCTCTGTTACGAGCTACGAGCTAGGAGTTACGCGAGAGACCTCCCCGGTCTCTGTTATTATTATGTTTCGGGGCAATTAAAAGTTTAACCTTCCGCTCGATGGATTCTGCATCAAATTCCTTTTCTAATTACTCTTTCGAGGCAGTCAGGCGGGCAGGCAGGCAGGCAGGCAGCATTCTTCATTCACTCATTACACGCATATTAAAATTTATTGCAAAATTTCTATAGTCATTTCTCATTGCTCATAGAAGAGAAGACGAGTAGCCGCCGCCGCCGCCACCGCCACCGCAGCGGCTCCAGCAGCAGCTGCTTCTTCGCTGAGCTGATGATGTGCCTCTCCTCTCCTTGTGCTCCTCCTGCCTGCCTGCTCCTCCTGCCTGCCTCCATTGCTTGTGCAGTAATTAAAGCGATTCAATTTTCTGATTAGTTCGCCATGGCCATGAACACGTTGCCTGCCCCACTGCCTGCCGCGCTGCCTGCCTGGCCTGGCTTGCTGCATGGGTTGCCAGGTGAGTTTTCAGGGAGTTGCCCGATGGCTGATGCCGCTGTCGATGCCGCTGCCAATGCCTGGACCGGCACTGCACCATAAAATGCAAAGAGGCAGCCATGGCCTGGCACTTGCAGCGGGACAAAATGTTGCATTTGTGTGTGTTGCAGGGCTCTTCTAATTGTGAAATGCTTGGCTCTGGCAGCTTGGCTCTGGCTGCTTGGCTCTCATTCGATGAATGACATTTTTGTGCGATCGCCTCGTTGAATTTCAATTCATCTAAAATCGAAAATTGTTTCGAACGTGTCAGCCCAATACGGCGATTTCGGCTGTCTTATGCAACCCTCTACGCCGAGCCAGAGTTGCCATTGCCTTTGCAGTTTCATTCAAGAAAAACTGTGAAAAACTCAATCAATGGACGGCATGCCGATGCGTTGCTAAATTGCCATTGCCTTGGCGGGAGCTGCAGCTTGCAGCTTGAAACGGAGCCTGAGCCGTAGCCGTAGCCGTGTAGCCGTAGCCGTGTAGCCGTAGCCATGAGGAGAGCATCCATGAAAACGAGCTGCACGAAAAATTGGACATACCGATACCGAAATTTCCAATCGAATTTCCAGCGACACTTTTTTGTGTGCGCCCCGAGCCGGCGGTATGGAGAACCCGTTCGTGCGACTCACTTCCAAATTTGTGTTCGAGGCGAGCAATAAATTACGCACTGCGCTCGCTATGGTCTCAGTTTTGGTATGGTTTTGATTTTGGTTTTGTTTTTAGTTTTGGTTTTAGTTTTGGGTTTTAGTTTGGGGCTTTGGGTTTCCATTCCACTGACTCTCCGTCTCGGACTGCAAGACTAATGAGCACTTTGGCATTTGGCCTGGCTTGGCCTGGCCTATCGCCGGGGTCTTTAATAAGCATTTGGCCTCTGCCTCTTAGCCTCTTTGCCTCCCCTTCGAGACAGAGAGAGAATTTATATATTTAGCAGCTTTTTGGGGCGTCCCAGCAGCCAGGCAGCCAGGCAGCCAACTCTGCCACTGTCGATCGACAGGCAGGCAGAGGCAGTCGGCTTTTCATAATTAATTGAAAATAATAAATTTATGACAGATTTTCGACTGGCGCTCAGGCCTCCCCAGACCCTCATATCCCCCCTGCCACACACTCCTGTTTTTTACGTTCATATGTGAGCTGTAACGGTAAATGGTGTAAGAGAGGGAGGGCGTGAGAGGGAGAGGGCAGAGCTACAAAATAGGCGAACACATTTTTAATTAAAGCATTTGTTCGATTTGGCAAACTGCGCAACCGCCTCTTACTGTTCGCTTCGTTTCGCTTCGCTTCGGTTCCCTCTTCTCCCGCGATCTGGCAACCTGCTGTTTAGTTTCAATCCCGTTCGTTCCCCCTTGTTGTGGGTGTTCCTAGCAGCCGAGAGTGGCCACAATTTATGCTTGGGGGTTGTCCAAACGGTTTTCTTTGTACAGAAACGGAAACATGGCAGCATTTTTATAGACAATGAAGTGCTGGTGCAGCCTCCTCTTTCTGCTTCTCATTCTGCTGACCAAAAATCGAAATTTATTTGACTTCCAGCAAATTTATTTTCCAACTTTTTTTAAGTCTTGAAAATGGAAGAATATTCAAAAGATTTTCGTTGCTTTCTTAACAAATATTTATAGTTATAATTCTGATACTTTAAATAGTTCCAAATTATGCCCAAAGTCACTGAAACTTGTATTAAATTCCAGGGGCACCTTTAGCTACCTTCATTCGTTCCACAATCTTGTTTAAGATCTCTGGCAATATTTGTTCAAAGAATTTTCTGTTAAACTGCGCACTTAAATATATTATATATTTTAAATATATATATATTTAATATATATATTAAATATTAAATTAAATATATAAATATATATTTAAATATTTTTGAAACATTTTCCTCAATTTTCTAATATACTTAAATAATTATCTTAAATTCCCCTAGACTCTAAAACTAAACAGTTTCTTGCGCACTTTTGTCTACTTTGTGTACTTTTTGTGCACTCGCACTTTCCAATTCTCTAGACCCTCGCTCTTTACGCTTTAGCTATACCTTTCTCCTGGTTTTCACATTTTTGTTTTGGAAAATATATAAATTATCTTAATTATCTACGGTCTCCGGACCAGGCCCCAAAGAAGAACTTTCCACCCCCCGCTACAGCACTCGCTCAGTCACTTTCTTTGGAAATGTATAATTTTTTGAGTGGGGAAGTGGAACTCTTATTTGCTCATTTGAATACCACTCTTCGACTTTGTTGCGCTGTGGCTCTAGATCCAGCTGTAGCTTCAGCTCCTCTTTTTCTCTTGGGTTTCTCTGTTATTCTTCTTTGTTTTTTCTGTGTCGTAATTTAAATTCGAATTTGTTTTATTAATCAATGAATGACAAACGCTAGAAAATAAGAGGGAGAGAACGCCAGAGACTGTGTGCCTCTGCCTAGCCAATAAGTACAGCGCTTGCCCTGAAGTCCAAATGTTTCTGTTTCTGTTTGGTATTTAAGGCCAATCAATTTTCTCCTTCTCTCCCTCTCTGCCTGCCTCTCTTGTTGCTTTATCTCAGCGCAATTAATAGCAGATTATGCAAATCAGCTGGAGATATATGATAATACGTTGGAGATGCGTACACGTTGCCGTTTGTCTCTCGGCTCTCCCTTTGCCTTCGTTGATGACCCAAAACTCCAGCTTCTCATTAATTCCATACCCTATGATATTAGGGGCAGGGGGCAGGGGCATCCCCCCTACCTATCTTGAAATCTAGTGCAAAAATTGAAAATTGTGCTGGGCCTTTTGGTCGATTAGGCGCGTAAATCGATAAGCGAAAAGCAATTTCCGATTGCGGCTGAGTTATGTGCCGCACGATTTATGTCTCAAGCGATGGGAGGAGGATCTGCCGGTTGCAATTTGCAAAAAAATTCAAGGTGCTAGCAGATGATCAACGTGTACGAGTAGAGTCTCAGTGGCAGAGTCAGCGCGGAGCAGCTGCTGTCGAAAACTGAGGCAGGGCGAATAATATAGAATTAATTAAAGATTGTAAAGATAATTGATTAGCAACAAGCGATTAATAATTGCCTCGTTACGAGTGGCACATGCAGCAGCGAGAGGCTAGACGTAGTCATAACGAGTGCCAGTGCAGTAACGAGTGGCGGTGCAGTAACGAGTGCAGTGCAGTAACGAGTGGCGGTGCAGTAACGAGTGCCAGTGCAGTAACGAGTGGCGTGCAACGCATGTGGCTGCAATTGCAGTTCATAGGGGAAACATCTACAATTGTCCAGATATTGCAATCATTCCCCGAATCACTTCCCGAATTTTATGAGCTGCGCTGATATTTTCTTTTCCCATTTCTTTTTAATTTTTCCATCAATTTCTTTATCTAAAGGGTTGCATTTGAAAGCTCTTGGGGGGGCATGCCCATTAAATTTCAATAACATCCATTGAGCAGCATTTATGCCACAATGCAAAATATTTCTATCTTTTCGTTAACTTTCTTATGGCTTTCTTTGTCGGCCATCTTGTGGCCAGAGCAGCAGCAGCAGCAGCAGCAACCTGTGCAACTGTTTAGCTAAGCAGCTTCTGCATGCCCCATGCCCCAGGCAGCCCATCCACCCGGCTGGTACTCTTTCCCCCTCCATTGCGAGTGGCTCATAAAATTTTGCAAATTATTTGCCAAGTTTTTGTTCTGTTTTTAGCAATCGGCAAAGTCTTTTGGGATGCACTGCTGCCGTGGCTGGGGGGGTCTTGTGGCCAAGTTATGGGACGAGGCAACTTCTGCGAGCAACTTGTGTGGCGTGGCTGCCGGGGGTATCGGCACCCGCTTCGAACGGAGGGTTTCCATTTCCATTTTCATTTCCATTGGCAATGTTGTTATCTTTTTTACTGCAAATTATTAGTTTTTTACCGCTGACGACAAAAAAATGAACAGCCAGAGGAGAAGGCAGCCAGAGGCAGCAGAGGGGAGTCCTGGCAGGCAGAAGCAACTACAAAAGGAATGAAGACTCAAAGACGATAATTAAAACTCTAATTGTATGCGCTACTGCCGCCGACGACTCGCGAAAGTCGTAAACTCTGCCAATGGAGGAGCCCCCAAGCAGCCCAGCCCCCCGAGAGGCAGCAACGAAACGAAACCTTGGCCTGCAGCCTGCAGCCATGCAGCCTGCCATGGGGCATGCTGTGAGGCAGGCAAACATTGTCAGCATGTCAGGTGCGCTGCTCATCGGCTGCAACAAAGTATTCAAGCCAAAGTTCAGCGGGCGTATTTCATTGCCTTTTCGGCAATCCCAAACGTCAGTCAGTCAGTCAGTCAGAGTCGAGCTATCGATAGGCAACAGCAGCGACTATTGTTATCGTCTGGCTGTGATTTGTTCTGACAAAACACAAACCAAAACAAAAAGTACAGCCAACCGCATGACACGATGACACCCAATCCATGCGCTTGGCTGGCCAGACTTCGCTTTGATCTTCGGCAACGAAGCGCTAAATCAATTGGTCTATGCTTAATGCCTGGCCAAGGGAGGTACAGGGCATGGCAGGGCTATGGCAGGGTGTATGGCAGGGGGGTGTAGCAGGGGCAGGGCTATGGCAGGTTGGTTGTTGCAGCAGCGGCTGGGCGTGGGGTATTTGTACCTGCCACTTGTCGCTCGTTTTGTTTTACATTAAAGCTCAGCTTGTGGATTTCATTTGCCGCATTCATTCTGTGGTTAAATCTTGTGTGTTGTGCACTTTTGGTTTCGTCTCAGAAGTCTGTGAGGCTTTGTCTGGGCCTCATTTCGAAATTGAGTTGGAAATTTGATGCCCCCAACAGGCAGACAGAGAGACAAACAGCGAGACAATCGGATGCCAGACAAGTGAAACAGCAACAGCAACAGAAACAGAGCAACGTGGAGAGGAACGCAAGAGCCCCAGACAAAGGTCTCCTCTAATTACCCGCCCCACAGAAATTGTCTCTCGGATCTAAAACTTTTGGTCAGCGAAAGAGATTTGTACCCACACTTTGGGAAGGTATTAACCGTCTCGTACCCTATCATTTCTCCCTCTGTTCGCTGCTCTGCCATTCCACAGAAAGATTAAATAATAATTATAATGCTTTTCCCCTGCCCCACCCTGCCGTTCTTCTTCGCTGCTCTGATCTCTGTTCTCTGCTCTGATCTCTGTTCTGTTTGGAGAGAGATCTGTTTGGTGTTCGCCTGTTCGGTGTTCGCTGTACTCTGAAAGTCTCTTCCCCCTGGTAGACTGAAAGGTAATTTCAGTTTTATAGCCGATTCCCCACCTGGAGCGCGCCCCTCTCTCGCCATTTGTTTACAGCATGATTATTGCGTTGATGAAGCTAATTATATAGTGCAAAGAGGAGACGCCACACAGCAGTCGTACCCGTACCCGTAGCGTCCCCACACAGCCAGTACCAAGTGCTCCGCCGTTCCCCTCGAGTGGTTCGAGTGGTTGAGATGAAATGTGGCCGTCAAGCGATTTGAAATATGAGGCAGACGATTGCATAACCTCACAGCGGGAGAACGGGATGTGATGTCCCCTCCCCCCCTGTCCACTTTAATCCCCCTGTCCATCGGGATGTCTCATGTCCAATTCCATTTTCATATGCATCGATTGAATGGCGGCGATAAAGAGAATGAACGGGCTGCCTGGCCGGCTGGCTGGCTGGCTGGCTGTGGTGGCACAGCTCTATCGATAGCAATCGATGTCACATTTAATTCATTGTTATGGCCATCATAAATCTATGGAGTGCGGAGAGGGGCGTGGGCTGCAGGGGGGCTCTCTCTCTCTCTCTATCTCTCTCTTCAGCGTTAATAAAAATGTCAACGCGGCCATAAACCGAGAACTCGAACCACAGTCGCCATTAGGGAGGGCAGCTCTCTGTTCCCCTCTCACTCTCCCACGTTCTTATCTCTGTGGATCTGTGGATCCTCCCCACCCCTCTCACTATCTCTCTCTCTCCCTCTCTCTCTTTCTGTCCCCCTCTCTGTCGTTGATCATTTTCATTAGTAGAATTTAAGGTGCACATAAAAGCTCACGCACGCAGATGGATGCGGATGTGTTTCCACTCCACTCCATCGAATGATCTGTGCAACCAGCTGTGCAGTGGATTTGGGATTGGATGTGGGCTCTGATTGTAAACTGCGACCAAGTCCCTGTCCAGCTCCAGTCCCATCCTCATACGAGTAACTCTGCCGCTGATTCTGGCTCTGTGTTCACGTCTCTGCCTTTGCCTTTGCTCTTGATAATGTACGAAAATTTGCTGTATCTTCGGCATTTTAGATGAGCAGCAGCGCAGTTAATCGTGTGAGGGGGTGAGGCTGATTCCAGCTGGTAGTGGGGGGACATTGATTTGGTGCAGATGGATGCTGGATGGATGTATGCTGGATGGCTGCTTGGTCTATGTAAGCCTAATCTCTCGTGTCGCGTGGAGTAACAGTAACGAGCAGTTAATGTTCTGTGTTGGATTAAAGATGAAGCAGAGTGAAGCAGAGTGAAGCAGTGGTGAAGCACTAGTGAAGCAGTAGTGAAGCAGTAGAGAGGCAGAGAATGAGGTTGGATGGCAGAGCGGGACTCATTGGACATAAAGAGAGGATGCATTGAGGGCTCATAAATTTGTGCCTGGGCATATGCCCATGTCTATGTCTAGCTGCATTATCTATACGCAGCTCAGGCATAAGAAAGACTTTATGTAGAATTTTTAGGTGCAAGAGAAAGACTTTTTATAGAATTTTCGAGTAGAGGTTATCGATTGAATTTACGATTAACGAGTGCTTGAGCTATCGGTTAATTATCGATTGATATTATTGGGAATAAGAAGAGTTGGTTATAATTCCTTTAATGGAACTAGAGAACAAGTTGGAATGATACGGAATATAGAGTGGAGTTATGGGATGGATGGATGGATGATTCAATGGAATATCGAGGAGCTATGGATAGATGGAGTAATGGATGAAGGGAGCTATGAATGGATGAAGCAATGGATGGATGAAGTTTTGGTTGAAAACAGTGCAAGAAATCCCCTCCCTTGATCTGCTCAAATCCCCCAATCGAGCCACGTTGTGAGTGACGTGCAACACGGCGAGTGACAGAGTGAACATGGCACTAATATGGCTGCTGCATTTTGATGGGTGATCTCAGCGAGCTGCGATCTGGGAGGGGCGTGGTCAGGGCAGAGCCTTGTTCTGATTTAGTTGCAGCTGCTTCTTATTTATGCTCTCTTCTCTGGTTTTCCTTTCTCTTCTCTTCGCCAGTTTCTTCTCTCTTCTTCGTTCTCTCCTTCTCCCTCTCTCTCTCTCTCCCTCTCCCTCTCTCTGTGTGTTGTTTCTTCTTATGTTTCGTGTTGATGTGTCGGCGGCATCGTTAGCGCACATCATTTGTTTGACATGTTGCTTTTGTGTGTTGACAAACGTCTTGACAGGCGACAGGCAGCCAGCCAGCCAGCCAGCCAGCCAGCCACAAAACATGAACAAAGCAGAAGTGCCAGAAGGAGAACGCGAGGAGTTGGCATGTAATACGATAAAGCAGAAGAGGCAGAGGGCGAGGGCGAAGCCAGGGCAGGGCAGAATGGTCACCCAATACGCCAATACTCACGCCTAGTTAAGCAATTTATATGGATTCCCCAAGCAGCAGCGATCGAGTGGTATTGTAGGCTTACCTGCAACGATAGAGCAACCAAATGAAATTAATTACAGAAAATATAATCAAGGCAAAAATAAGGCAATTATCGATAGAGACAGGAACAGGGACAGGAACAGGGACAGGGACGAGAGCAGCCTGAAGGAAATCGATTAAGTAACATCAAAAAGCAGAATTCTTTGCGCACAAAGAGAAGCAGAGAAAGAGAGAGACAGAGGGAGAGGGAGAGGGAGAGCGAGAGTAGCAGAGGTGTGTGTAGAAAAAGAGACATCAAATGTTATAGTGGCTGCGATCCAAGTGGTGTTTTTCCTGTACTCTCTGTGTGATTTCTGTGGCAAGTACATTCGGGCGGGCATTCGGGCATTCGGCTGTGCTCTGATCTAGCAACAATGTTGCCAGGGCGTGCGCGCCACAAATCAAATGCTGTTCATGCAACGCCAATCGCGCGGCAAACGAACAACACGAACAACAACAATGTACAACATTTATGAGGCAGCGCCACAGAGCGCGCAAAATTCACCTTTCTTTCCCCCTTTTACAACACTACAGCAGTATTTCCTTTGCAACGGTACACACGCACACACACACACATGTACACGGGCGAAAAAGAACAGCAAAAAATAGAGAGAGAGAGAGAGAGCGAGCGAGAAGAGAGAGCGAGAAGATAAAAGCCAGTTGGCTAGACGAGAGACGAAGACGAAGAGCTGCAAGCAAATGCGAGAAATGCAACAAAATTAACATCATCAGACAGAAATAATCTATAATGAACATAAATCTCCTTTCAGCAGATGGTGCAGCAGCAGTGCGCTGTGGTGTGGGGTAAGGGGCAAGGGGAGGGGCAGTGGATGCTGCCTAGCATCATGCTGCCTCCTTTGAGGAAGTACAAATTTACGTTTGGTGTTGAAATGAAATGCTAGCGAAGAACCACTGCAACTCCATGAACTACACTGAGCGCATAAAGCTCTGGGATGGGAGTTTCGAAATTTGGGGGAAGAAGTTAAGGAATTATGGCAATGATTGAAATTAATATAATTAATATATATAATATAATATAATATAATTAAATATTATATATATTATATTATAACAAAGCTCTTAGGTAGGAGTTTCCAAAATTTGGGGAAGAGCTGAATGAATTATGGCAATGATTGCAATAAATATAATTATTAATTATTATTGTTAATAATTATAATTATTTTATTATTAATTGTTACTGTTATAATTTCGAGTAATTGTCCATTGTCCATCAATTCATTTTATTTATATTTATTTTATTTTCTTTTTATTTATTTATTATCCATTATTATTGTTGGAATTTAGCTCCATAAATTATATTTTTTTTTTTGCTTGAAATATTAGTGGTATTAGAGATAAAACGCATTATTTAATTTATCAATTAACTCGGGTACTTCAGCAGCAGTTAGCTTTACTTAACAATATTAAAATATTTAATATTTAAGTATTTAAAATAATTAAATTAATTGAATATTAAATATTTAAAGAATAAAACCCAAAAAGTGTCCAAAAATAAAAAAAATAATATGCCAAATTATAGTGAAATCTGTCTGCTAGCGTACACCCCACGCTGATAGTATTTTGGCCTAGCTAAAATATGTTCCCAGTGGTATATTTGTACATAAATTGATCCATAATATATTGACGCCCCAGAGAGAGCTGTCTGCAGAAAATCGCTTTAATTCCATAGATAAAATGTGGAATTATGATAATTATATGAGAAATATGTTTGGTCGGACTAATTTAAGCAAATCTTATGATAATTTGCACTGAGAGAAATCAAAGGTAAACCATGCCTTGCAGAAATTAGGAGAGTTTTTAAATATGGAATTTATAAAATTATAAAATTGGAAGCAGAATCTTGTATTACTTATTGGCTCAGTGTATTGCTTGTTCGATCGCGATCCGATGCAACTTGTTGCTCTGCTACCTCTCTCTCTCCCTCTGTCTCTCTAACTAGCTCTAACTCTTTCGCACTGTGCACGTGTGTTGCTGCCACATCTGCAGCTCTTCATCTGCCCCACCACCAGCACCATCATCAGCTTCATGGGGCTCCCATCGTGTTGTTGTTCGCGCTTGTTCGTTGTCGAAGGAGCAGCTCCAGCTCCAGCTCCCAGCCTCTGCCTCTGCCCCAAAGAAATATTTTAGAAATTTATGCGTTTCTGATAAATAGAGGAAATGTCTGTGGCACGGACAAGGCAGTCGTCCGGACAGCAGATGAACGGACGGACAGACGGATGGACAGAGCAAATTATTAGAAATATGCGAGTTTAATAACCAACTGAAGAGAGATCGCTCTCATGGCTATTGCCATGTGTCTCTCGCTCTCTCTATCTCTTTCTTTTTCTATCTGTTCTCTCTCTCTCTCTCTCTATCACTCCCTATCTCTATCTGTTCTCTCTCTCTCTCTGTCTCTGTGTCTCTCTGGCAGCAGCCTGCTCAAAATTTATTAAGTTGTCAACTGGCAAAAATGTTGGCAATTTCTGTTGTGCCCCTGCCTGCTGCCTGCCTCGCCGCTGCGTGGCAAGTCCCCGCGTGTCCGCCAGTCCGCCAGTCGCAGACGCAATGATGGCCAATGAAGCGCCGCTGGTGGGCCTGGAGTGTGATTACTCCTCCTCCCATAGCCATTCCCATAGCCATTCCCATGCCCATCTGCCATCTCCACATCCCATGCTTCAGCTCTATCTTTCGCCCATTCTCATTCCCATTCTCTGTGTCTCTCTGTCTCTCTGTGTCTGCATCTCTTTTCCATTTGGCTTCTTCGCATTCGACAGATATGAATACCTATATGAATAGCTTCGTGAATCGTGAATATCTATCCATCTGCGAGCCGCCGATTTGTGTCGCGTTTAATGAACTTTAAGCAAAATGTCAAAAACTATGATTTCGTTTTGCCGCAGCCGGGGGATTAGTCGCTGCCTAATTTGCATATTTAATTTGCTTTTTTTTCTGTTCTGTTCTGTTTGCGTTTTGCATTTCGCATACTTTTGGGCTTTCGCAGTCGGGGAACTGGGCCCACCCACTTGGCTGGCCCAATATTTGCTCGATTTCAAGCTGATTGAAAGCGCAAGAGCCAAGCAAACACTCGGCGCTGGCTGGGGCTGTGGCTGGTGCTGTGGCTGGGGCTGTGGCTGGTGCTGGGGCACTCCTTTTGCCAAAGCAGCAGAACGAAGGACTGCGAGCGGACAACGAACTCGAAATGCATTTGAGAATTAAATGTTTGCTAATTTGCCTGATTGCAGAGGATGGGCCACAGGCCACTGACAGGAGAGGACAGAACAGGAGAGGGTCTCTCTGTCTCTGCCCGGAGACAGCGCTGGGACCGGTAGCTGGCAGGGCAGCAGCCTCTGCCCTTCGACAGCTCAGAGGGCTCTGGGAGCTGCGGTCAACCGCAAAGGGAATGCCAACAGCAAAAAAAAAAAAAGGAGCTATTGATTGTGTTTAGACCATGGAATACCCCCTACAGATCCGCACTATTTCCACTTATTTCAAGTAAAATAAATACCCGATTTGAGTTGAATTTTTGCTGCATAAAATCTGGCTTTAAAACCCCAGCAAATATGAAGCTTATAAACCCTGGAATTTTGGCTGCCACAGCGCACGGATATGCCCCTGGAAACTCTCGCCCATTAAGCAACGAAAAATCGACAAGTCGTCTGTGCTGCTCCGCTGACTTTGACTCTGACTCTGAGCGCAGCTCTCCAGAGATTTCCCACTTTCGGTTTCAGGCCTCGTTGCAGCAACTGGGCCTAAAAATAACCGCAGCAAGCACTGCTGGGGCAGGCTGCTGCTGCGGCCACTCTGAGCCACTTAGGAGTTTGTATGCGGAGCACCTTGAAGGTTGTGCAACTCCCCCCTGCCCCCCAATCCACAGTTCCCCCAGCGGAGCTCATCCCCAGACGACACCGAACATCGGACATCGATTGCGGCTTGTGTTCGTTCGGTGCGTTGCGTTTGCGTTTGCGGCTTTCCGTTGCAGCGTTTTTTTGTTTTTGTTTTGTTTTGTTTTAATTGTCGACAATGTTTTGTGGCAAGTTTTTAATGAAATTCGTTTGAGCTGCTGCTGCGGCTGCGACTGTTGCTGCTGCTGCACTGCTGCGACTGCTGCTGATGTTGCATTGATGTCGTTGTCGTCGGTTGTTTCTGTTTCTGTTTCTGCGTTTCTGTTGTGTCTGCTGTGTGGCTGTGGCTGTGTCTGCTGTGGTTCTGCGCTGTGACATTGCAGCGTGTCCTCCAAATAATTCATTAACACTCTGTCTTGTTAACTTTAATTTGGGCGATTGGTAGACGCCCTGCCTACCCCTACCGCTACCCTGGCATCTACCTCTGCTGCCTCTCTCTCTCTCCCTCTCTCCCTCCCTGTTTCTTGCTGAAACGAAAGTAAGGCTGAAACCCCTTTTGTTGCCGTTGCTGTTGGTTTTTTTTTAGGGGCAGGCCACTCTTTAGTGGCAGAAAATCTCTTAATCCCCGCCAATCCCAAGTGTATAAAATTTCAAACATGCCAAGAACGATACACTTTCCTGTCCATCAACGGGCAGCCAGAACCAGAGCCGAACCAGAGCCGCGCCGAACCCAAGCCGAACCCCCTGCTTCATGCCACAGAACAGGCCGTGCAACGTGCAGCTCATGCAGCTCCACCTCCACTGCCCCCCTTTCTGCTGCCTTGTTCTTCGGAACGAAGAGAGTACGAACGAGACAGAGTGAGAGGGAGAGAGGGAGAAAGATGTATCCGAAAGGTAATTTGATATTTTTGTTCCCTTTTCGGTTTTTGGTTTTTTTTTTTTTTCTTGGTTTTTTTTTTTTTTATTTGGTTTTTTTTTTTCTTCTTTTTCTTCTCTGCTGTTTAATGAGACGAATGCACAGATATTTATGATCTGGTAAGCAGGCGCAGTTTTGTTCAGCATTCAAATTGGTAGACACATGCCCCCCCGTGCCCCCAGTGCCCCCAGTCCGCCCCCTACCCCAGTCACCCACTGGGGGGGCAACACGAAGATACATTCTACAGTTAGATTGATTGATTGATGGCAATTGACGGGACACACAAGACCGTGATCACAATTCGACTAACGAGCCCCAAAAACTACGGGGCAAAACGTCATAAATTCCCCAATAAACAGCAAGAGAGAGAGAGAGGCAGAGAGGCAAAGAGGGAGAGAGGCAAAGAGGCAGAGAAGGTAGAATCACAGCGAAATAAATTTTCACTGCCCACAAAAAGAAATTGCAGCTGTAAAGCAAACACAGAGCGAGAGAATCAGCGAGTGTGGAGGGGAAAAGCGTTCGCAGTCCGAAGTCAGAGATCTGCAGAGAAATGTGCATAAATAAGAGTTTAAATAAGAGACTTACGGGTCGCATCGACACCCCGACTCGGACACTCAGCAGACAGTTACAGCAACAACAACAACAGCAGATACAACAGCAGATACAACGCAGATATACACATCCAGCAGGCAGATACATCTGCAGGCAGATACAGACTGCAATTTGCCAAAAGTTGCGCGCAAGTCAAAGTCGAAAAGAATTTAACGCTCGACACGAGACTTTTGCAACTTCATGCCACATAAACCATAAGGAAAGCAGCCAGGCAGGCAAAGGCAAGGCAGCCAGGCAAAGGCAAAGCCAAAGCCAAAGGCAACCTCTCTCAGTGCCGCAACCTCTCACAGAGCGTCTCACTCGCTCGCTCTGTCTGTCTGCGTGTCTCGCTCTTTGCGGCCAAATTAAAATGTTCTTTCAACTACGAACTTTCGACAATAAATTGAATTCGAACAACAAAAGAGGCGCAAGACGAAAGACGCTCGAAAGACGCTCCAAAGAGGGGGCTGGCCGCCCTCCGCCTTTGGGGTATTCGTTCGGTTCGGCTCTCGGTTCGCTTCGCTTTGGTTGTGGAACATTTGTCATGTCATTTGTTGCAGGAAACGACATGTGCAGGGAGCAGGGGAGCAGCAGGAGCAGGAAGGGAGCAGGAGGAGTAGGAGAAGTGGAATTATCCCTGCCTCAAAAAGGATGAGTTTATCGATATTCAGTGGACGGCGTCGCAGCGCAGTGGTGGTGGGGCGACACCCCGCATGAACTGAGAAATGAGAGTGTTCCCCGTGTGTTCCCCGCGTGTCCGCTTTTCTTATTGGGGTCGCAAAGGGGTCCCGGTCCCTGCCATGTGATGTGGGACTCGAAGCGTTATCGCTTCACAAATTAACAATCGGCGGCAATAAAAGTTGAGGCGTTTGTTTATGGTGGAGCCCTCCATGGGTGGAGAGGTGCAGCGGCCGCACTCCACTGCGATGGTCTGCCCTTATCCTTATCGCGGGGTCTCTCCTCTTTTTTTTATTGTGTTTAACAAATTCAATTAAGCATTTTAATATCCAACGAGCGAGAGGAGTCGAACGGCGCGGCCGCGGCCGAGTAGGTGTTGCATCCACAGACACTGAAATATTAACTTGATTTAATTTATGAATTGTGCTGCTTGCTGCTTGCTGCCTGCTGCTCGCTGCTTGCAGGAAGTCAGTCGAGTCGATGCCATAATTTATGAAACTCTGCCACAGTGCCACAGCCGCCACACCACGACGAAGTGGGTCAAAGTTGGAGAAGCCCCTGCACTGCCCCTGCTCGTGCCCTGCTCCTGCTCCTGCCCTGTCCCTGCTCCTGCCCCTGGCATACCCTCCTGCCACCCCCAGGGGCAGCTCTGACTCCTTCAACTAGCCATGGCAGCCCGTTGCCGATCCCTGCCCTGGGGGCTGTGGCTGGGGCTTTTCGGTCTGTCTCTGACTTTCCTCAAGGGCATTCACCGGGCTTTTTGGGGCGGTTGCCTTCTTTTTTTTTTCGTTTGCTGTTTTTCTTGTGGCCTTTTTCCCTTTTAGCAAATTGCAACTGCAATTACCCGAATTTTCAAAGTTATTTCATTCGGTTATTCAGTTTTTGTTCGGTTCTGTTCTGTTCTGTTCTGCTGTGGCATGTATTTGGCTTTCGTTGCATTGCGTTTCATTTCTGTGGTTCCTTTGCCTTTCGACACGTTCTCTCTGCGCTCGCCGGGCGCTCAGTGGCAAAGTCTTTCAATCAGTAATTTCAGCTTTCGTTGCTTTGTTATGGCCCTTAATCAATAACTGTGTGCGGATGTGGGGCATGCCCCTCCAACCGTTCGGGTATGTGCATGTGTCGTGGCAGCTCATCAACATGCAACAATGTTGCAAATTTTATTGCGGCGGCTGCAACAAACGATCCAAAGCGACAGAGAGACAGAGACAGCGAGCGCACGAGATTATATGGCAGATGAAGAAGGATCTCCGCGTAATGATGGTTTGTTTTTCTTTCGTTTTTTTGAAGTTCTTTTATGTTGCATTGGCGAAAGGATTTCGGAAATTGGGGTAAGAGAGATCTGTACAGATGTCTGGGGTATGCTGCGGCTATTTTCCCACTTTTAAAAATGTTTTACATTCAAAAATTTGATGAAATCTCTGACTGTTGATGATATTTTTGCATTGATAGCTGGCAAGCATTTGGAAATAAAAGAATTCCGAAATATAATAATATTTCCTTTATTATAAAAATTGTATAACTATAAAAATAGATCCAAAAAAGATCAAATTAATATTATATATTAATATTATATTAATATTAATATCATATCATAATATATATATATTTTTACAGCACATAAATTCCATAGAGCAAAACCTCTCAGTAACTACAAAATTTGTTGAAATCTCTGACTGCTGATGACATTTTTCCATTGATATCTGGCAAAGCATTCAGAACAATAAAAACACCCCGCAGGATGGTGATGTTTTCCGTCCCAAAAAGCTCTTAAAAATTCATTCAATGTAGCAATTTCAATACCACAACTACAAATGTATCAACATATCTGAATAATAATATTTTCTGCATTATAAAAATTATATAACTATAAAAATAGATCCAAAATAGATCAAATTAATAGCATATATTAATTTTATATAAATATTAATATTATATCATATATATATTAAATATATATTTGCCCATGTAAAACACACAAGTTCCACACACCAAAACCTCTCAGCAACTACCAAATTTGTTGAGATCTCTGACTGATGATGATGTGACTCCCATCTGAAGTTATTCTGCCTGCCATTTGCACAACAATCGCTTGGAATTCTGACAAAAGATCTGATCCGTGTTTCGGCTGTTTGATTTATTCCGGATTCAGTAGCGCCCCGCGATAAACATTTCAACTGAGCAGAAAAATAAATTCAAAAAAAAAAGCAACGACTAATCGGCGTAATTTTTTAGCCAGCGTCTCACAGGTTGTTGTCTGGCGTTTTCCTTTTTGCATAAGTCGACTAATAATCGGGCATAATTCATTATTTATGTGGCCAGCGCACCAAACACAGATATCTTGATAGATCTTTTAGATCTTTGTGCGCGCCACACCGCCGACAAAAGTGCCAACAACACGACGGACAGGCGGACAGGCGGACACTAGACGAGCGGACAGCTGGACAAGAGACAATGGCCCAGACCCCAGACCAATGACTGTTTAAAAATTCAGCCTCAAACGCAACAAAATTAACGTTTATATTTCTGTATGTATATATTTTTGTTGATTTTATATTTTTGGTTTTGTATTCCGCTTTTCACATATCATTTTGGCATTAACTTCTCTTCACGCACACGTCGATGGGCAGATCGCTGGATCGGGGGATCGGGTGAGGGGGATCGCTGGTATCGGCCGTTTGTGGGGCAGGTTATAAAAATGATTGACAATTTAATTTGCAGCTCGAAAAGCTCTTGTGGCTCTCTCGCTTGGGGATTTATCAAATACTTGGCTTTGTCTGTTCGGAGCTTGTTCTACAGCAGTAAAAGAAATATGCAAATCCATTTGGTTTGCCAGCCCCCAACAATGGGAACAGCTTCGATTATGAATATTGGGCAACCCACACGCTGCGGCTGCCTGCTGCCTGCCTGCCTGCCTGCCACTGATGGCTGCCGAGCTGATGTGGCGTGGAATGTGTGTGTGTGGATTTTGGCCACAAGTGGAGCTCTGGTCAAGAGAACGAAGAACAGCAGCCAGCCAGGCAGCCAGCTAGCCAGCGAGCCAGCCCCTGGTGACGACAAATGAGACAGCAAACGGTAGACAGGAGACAGTAGTAGATAGGAGACTGTGGGCCTGGAGAATGGGATTTTAGAGCCAGGAGAATGGCAGAAGGGAGCCCTGCTGCTGCTGCTGCTGCTGCTGCTGCTCCGAACGCTGCTGGAAGACTCTCGAGAGATGCACGTATGCAGATTGCCGGCCATTCCAAAACCTCAGCAGCAGCAGCCACCACAAAAAAAAGAGACCCACAACAGCAGCAAAGGCAAACAAAAAAAAGGAGCAACAAAATGTTTCGTTGGGATCAAGCTCTGGGTCGGAGTTTGGTTGCGGCGGGATTTCAGGGATTGGGAAAAGCTTTGCTTTGCTTTGCTGCGCTCCGTTTCTTTTTTATTTGTCTCTGGAATCTTGTTTGCTTAAAAGTAAAAATAATTAACTAATTAAAATTGTGAACCCGCTTGTTTGTGGTTGTTTGGGCCTCCTCACGCGGCGCGCGGCACGGCGCTACCACAGAGCCACAGAGCATCCGCACAGGAGGAGCAGAAGGAGGAGCAGGCTGAGGCTGAGGCTGAGGCTGAGGTTGAGGAGAGAGATGGAAAGGCAGTCCCGGCCCAAGCACACACATTAGGGCCAAATAAGCTGCCAGCTTTTAGCTGATTTCTGGCCTCTGCGCTGCTTTCAGTCTCTCTTTTGGCATAGGATACCCACTACCCTGGAGGGGCTATGATGCGCTTGAGCCGACGCTTGTGAGGCAGAAAGGGAACATATATTAGCTGGGCACATGCTGGCAGAATAGAATTTCCCTGGAACTATGATTGAGTGAGCAGAAATTTAATTGCTGAATTTATTACAGCGAAAAGCCAAGCCATGCAGACTTGGAACTTGCATAAGTAGATACGAGTAGATAAGTGGATACAGAACCTATGGAGTGCAGATCTGGGCAAGCGATTGACTCTTAAACGATAAATTTCGCTCCACTCCACACGTCACGCGTCATGCAGCAGCGCCCCTCCAACGCTGCCTGCAGCTAGATGTCGCTTTGTGGCACTTGTTCTTAGACTTTTGCGCTGCCAGGGTATCAAATGCTTCGGCAGCCAAAATTGGGCTCTCTGTCTTGTTGTTTTTTTTGCTTTGTTTGTGGTAAATACTTTTACAGCCCAAGACTGCAGCCAGTTGATGCCGAAGCCGCAGCGGAGGCTGAAGCCGAAGCTGTAGCTGAAACTCGGACTGAAGCCGACAACGATATGCAAAAGCTATCAAAGGAGCATCTCGCGAGGCCCAGAGACGACCCAAGTTGACTGTTTGCTACTCCTTTGTGGTGCTGTGTGCTGTGCTCGGTACCCAGGCTGCCACTGCCACTGCGACTGCGACTGTGGCTGTGGCTCAGGTCTTGTAAGCTGTTGATATGCTCATTTAGAATCGCACGTTTTTTCACCAGAAGTTGTTAAGAGGACCACAAGTAGGAGGGGGGCAGCAGCGATTGCATTGATTGCCATTCGCATGCAGATGAGCCTCCTCCAAAAACACGTGGCCTGACCCCCTGAGCCCTGAGCCCAGAGCCCCAATGCCGCAGACGCATTTGAGGCTCATCTTTTGGCTAAGCCCTGGACTTTGACTTCCACTTTGGGCCATCAATCAACACACTTTCAGTTTTTTTTCTGCGTTTTGTTTGCCTGCCCCCAAAAAAAAAAAAAACGCTCGTAAAGTGCTAGGCGGGTCGCTGCTGCTGCTGCTGGCTAAGGCTGAGAGGCACTGAAGGCAAAGCATCAGAGCAGAGAGGAGAAGCAAAGAAGCATCTGCCGTATTGATTTTAGCCGACAAGTCATCATCGTCTTGGCCGCTTAATGGACAGCGAGACGAGTTAATTGTTTGAGCCGCAGCCACCACTTGACACCCGTTCGCGTTCCCCTCCTGGCTGCAGAATTCTTCTGCTGCTCCCATAAGCAGGAGAAAAGGAAACGAGAGAGAGAGAAGAGAGGGAAGCTATTTTGGGGCTGGCGTAACTGAAATTGACGTGCCAAGCCACGAATCAGTTAAAAGGTTATGGCAGGAGCAGCGTAAGAGTCGACTGGGGGATGACCTGCAGTTAATCGAGGGCTCAAAGAGCCAGAGGAAATGGCTAAGTTAATGCGGTGCTACTTGGGTATATTAAAGCACTTTAGTTGCTCTGATCCACAAGCTTATATGACAACTCGTTACATGAATAAATTAATCAAAGACTCAATGGAGAAATATATTAACAGAAGACAAAAAAAACTTCTGTTGCAGATATTCATTCGCATTTTTAGGATTTCCTTGGCTCTGTAATCCCTCTCTTATCTTCCATATTATGCACTTGTTATTCCCCTGTTAGCTGCTTCATTTCCCCTGCCTGAATTTGTATAGAAATCATTGATTCCAACCCCTATAAATGGCATACAAATATTATAAGCATCGAATCCAACAGCTTTGCACATTACGTGCTGTTATCCTGCCATTAACTTGCTGCTCATTGCAGTGCGCCCATCTACATCTGGTTGATGCCGAAATCCATTAAATCTTATGGCTTTTCCCGGGCAGATCCCAGGCGTATATACCCCGGCAGAGTGCCGTGTCCCGTGCTCGTTCTCGTTCTCATTCTGCTGCCAACGGAATGGCAATGGGTGTAACCTCTTTGAGAGGCTCCTGCTGCAAATACTTTGGCTACCATCTACTGCCACTCTTCGCCTGTTGCTGCCCCAAAACATCAGCTCTGTCTGTGGATCTCTCTCTCCCTCGCTCTCTCCCTCGCTCTCTCCCTCGCTCTCCCTCTCACTCCCTCTCCTTGCTCCTCGTAGCGCGGCGGCTATGCAAATGCAGTAGCCAATGCCCTCGGGTTGTTGTGATGTGTGCGCGCGCGCGTTGAGCATTTCATATCCCCCCTGCACTGATGCTCCTCTGCCGCTCTGCCACTCTTTCTTTCTCTCTCTTTTACTCTCTCTCTCTCTCTCTCTCTCCTCTCTCTCTCTCTGTCTCTCTCTTTGTCCGTGTGTATGCGCTTTAATTGCACGTTTAAAGGCAGCCACAGAAGCGGTATTTACTAAATATGGCCACAGCGGAGGCAACGACTTGGACGCCAACTTGGCCACGGACTTGGGCATGGCATCCACAATGTTGCACGCGTGTCTGGCCTGTTGTCGCGTTGGGCCCCGCAAATTGATGCACATTTGATGCGCAGCCTGCCTGCCTGCTGCCTGCTGCCTCTCGGGTAGGGTATCCGATGCTGCCACATGCCCATGCCCCCCGCCCGCCGCACAGCGATTCTGTTCTTATGCAAAATGAAAGCAGCAACGGGGCAGCCTGCGCCTCCTCCTATCAGTTAAGGTTTATTGATGTTTTGATTGGAATCACAGCTCTAGGGTATTTTCTTTTTTTTTCGGGCTCTGTCTGGGCTTCCTCTGGTTGTGGTTCTCATTCTGGCTCTGGCTCTTCGCTTAGCGGTTTCCTTATGGCCCTTGTGCCCGCCTTTCTTCCCTGCTTTTGGTGTTTGTTATGGCGATTATCTCTGAGAGAGATCCCCAGCCCCAGCCCCAGCCCCGATCGATTTTTAGTGCGCGGAAATTGTGTCAAAAATTATGTTGTCGTGTGACGCGGCGGCAACTTATCTTTGGCTGCAACTTAATTAAAATATTAAGACAGCAACTAAACGGAAAGGGAGAGGCCAAGAGCGAGAGAGGCAGATACTAGAGAGGGAGGGAGAGGCAGACAGCGACTTTGACTTTAGTTATAGAAGCAGAAGAAGCTGAGGAAGAAATGGAATCCAAAAACCGGCTGCGCCATGGACTTTCCAACCATTTTGTCTTCTACCTGAATTCGCCGCAAAAAAGACAGCGTGCGAGCGAGCGAGCGAGTGGGCAGGAGAGAGCGCGTGCGGCGAAACTATTTTCGCTTTGGCGGCGACTCAAAATTACTGAATGGAATCCGCCTTGCAGCGAATTGGTGGTGAGTTTTGAGTCGCTCTCTTCGCCGCATCGCTCTCACGCGCTCTCTTTGGCCTGGCCTGGCATTTATGGAATGTGAGCGCACAAAAATGCGTTAAAGGTGTTTATAAAATTAAAATTGTGCAAAACAAGTTGCGTACTGCGAGAAACGGAAGAGAGAGAGAGCGAGAGAGAGAGCAGAGACTGGGACTGAGACTGAGAGTTAGAGAGACTGAGAGAGAGAGAGCATACAAGAAAGAGAGTGAGAGAGAGAGACTAATGTCCAGAAAAGGGCATCCATCTCCATTCCCTCTGTGCTTAGAAAAAAAGTGAATTTTATGGCAAAGACAAAGAAAAGCAAAGCAAAGCAAAGAAAAGAAAGCAAAGAAAAGCAAAGAAAAGCAAAGAAAAGAAAAGCAAAGAAAAAGAGCAAAGAAAAGAAAAGCAAAGCAAAGAAAAGCAAAGAAAAATTGGTGCACACAGAGCGCCGCAAATACGCGCAATCAGCGGGGAAATGCATTGAGCGGGTTGGTGGGGGGTGGTGGGGAACCTGCCACTTGCACCCTCCAGCGGAAACCAGTTCAAAGTATCTGTGTCTGTGTGTGTCTCTGTGTGTGTGTGCGTATGCGAGTGGCATTTGCGGCATTAGAGGAGCGGAGCGGAGCGACCACATAACTTTTTTTTTGCAGCCAAATGGCCAGATCGTGTTCCCTTACACCCCCTAGCACCCCACACCTGCCGCATGCCTCATGCCTCATGCACCGCCCCCCGTGTGCTGTGGGGTGGTGGGGGGCAGCTCTCCATCATCATTGTAATTGTGGGAGCAATGGCAAGCCGAAAAGTGCAGATTTACGTAGATTAAACCAAACAATGCGAAATTACAACACAACAGACAGCAGGCCCAGAGAACAGCAACTAATTCTGCACTGCACTCCGAAAGCCGCACTCCGAAAGCCTCACTCCGAATGCCTCACTCCGAAAACCTCACTCCGAAAACCTCACTCCGAAAGCCTCACTCCGAATGCCTCACTCCGAATGCTAACTCCGAATGGATTGTAGAGTCTCGGCGTCCAAAAGTGGGGGGCTGCCAATCTGTTTGTCAGTCCAATCCAGTGGGTGGAGTGGCAGTGGGGTGGCAGCTGGGCCGCTGGCTGCAGCTCTTGTCGGCAGTTTTCCCACATTTTTCCCCAGCGCTCTCCACTCTCTCCCTGTCTCTCTCTCTATGTCTCTCTGGATGTGATCTCCCTCATGTAATTGCCTGTAATTTGGTGTGTAACTGCAACAACAACCACAATGCGAGGCAGCAACAAATCTAAGATGACAACAACCACACGACGAGCAAATTATGTTGTCTGCTGCAGCTCAACCCGCCCCGCCCGAAAGCAAACTCCAAATTGGTTGTAAAGGGAGTGAGAGAGATGGGAAAACATAGCGCGATCTAAAAGGAAGAGGGTCGAGAGAGAGAGAGAGAGGAGTAGTAGGCTAATTTTAGGGGGAGTTTTTTTTTGGGCGGCTCGAAAACATTTTAGTTTAATTTTGTTTTCCATTTTGTTTCTTCTTCTTGTTGTAATTTGCATAATGAGATTTTAATTTTTACGCTCGCCTAATAATTCCACAGGGAGAGACAGAGAGGGAGAGAGAGGGAGAGCGAGAGCGAGAGGGGTGGGAGACAGCGAGGTAATCCCCATGTCGCTGGACGCAAGTTCGTTGCCCAAGTCTTTTGTTTCGTGGCCCGAATTAAAGTGTAATTTGGTTAGCCATTAGATGTTGCTGCCCCATACCCACACCCCACACCCCACAGCCAAATCCAAACCCATTCCTATGCCCATCCGCAGTCCGCAATGCCGTAGTCGTCGTCGTCGTCGTCGTCGTCGTCTGGCGGCATTTGATCGCCTCTAATTAAATAGCATTTCCGCTTTGTCTAGAAAATGATACAGCGGCCAAAGCAGAGGCCGCCCGAGCAGCAGAGCACTCGGGAGAACTAGGTGTGGCCTGGCCTGCAAGGGAATGCCAACCGCGATCATTGTAACAAAATGTGGCCAAAAATGTGGCCCAACAATAAAGGAAAGAATAAAGTAGAAGAAGGTGCTGTGGCAGCTATATATTCTGGCGGGGGATTATAAGTTCTTATGCTAAATAGAGCCCTGCATGAGGCAGAGGAATAACCTTTCGTAACACAGTATTATGCAGATTGTTTATTGATTCTGTTCTGTTTGTTATGGATTTTTCAGCTATTTTTATGGCCCTCTTGCCCTCTTGTTTAGTGCAAAAATATATTTAATATTCGTTTAAGTTTCATGTAGTTTTTTTATATATTTTTGGCATGAAAATTGATTTTGATTTGGGCGCAAAATTAAATCATACTAAAATTAGGGCGTGCAAATAATTATTACCAGCAATTACATAAATTTTTTTTTACGCACTTAAAAAGAGTTTTAAGCATTGATCTAACCATCTAATCTAATCTGATCTCATCTACCAGCAAATACATACTTTTTTTTCGCATTTAAAAAGAGTTTTACCATTGATCCAATGCTTCCATTTCCTGCTGCTGCTTGCAGCTAAAGAAAAAGGTCTATGCGGGAGGCTTTGGCAAAAATATATTACGAGTCTGAGAATTCTACGAACAGAGTGGATGATCTTTAACTGCCTCAAAAAAGAATCTCCTTACAGTGTTTAGGTGGAAAGTAGCCGCTGCAAAAGTGTTCCAGTGGAAATCCTTATCCGCCGCAACAATCTCCCAATAATCTTAGACTCGATGCAGCAGCAGAGGAAATTTCAACAAGCATTTCGTATGCCAGAGAAAACCCTCTTTGTCCCTCTTTCTCTTTCTCCCTCTCTCTCTCACCCTGTCTCTCCCTCCCTCTCCCTCTCTCTGTCTCTTGGATCTCTCTCTTCCTTTGTCTGTTGCAATTATGTTCGATAATTGCAAATTCCTTTTGGCAGACGAGAACCTGGCCAAAACAATGATGAGCAGCTGGGGAAGTATTCGTGGTTCTCACTCCAAGCGACTGCCAAATATTCGGCCATTCGAAAAGGAGTCCACAAGTCCGCAGAGTCCGCTCCGCTCCTCCTCACCTTTGCCCACCCTCTTCTCTGTGCCTTTTGGGCTAACTTTTTCGATTCCGTTGGACTATTTCTGACTTTTGTTTTTAGAATTATTGGTTCTGCTGTCCACTCCCCTCTGCTGGGTGTGCTGGACTCCCATTCCCCCATTCGTGTGTGTGTGTGATTCTGTGATTCGCTTTCTGGCAATCATTTTTTGGCTGCGTTTGTCCAGCGATCTCCCCCGATGCCCCCCGATTGCTCGTTTCTCGTTTTTAATTTGCTTTAGTTGCGAGAGACCATAAAAAAAATGTTCCATGGCCCTTTTGCCTTTGCCTTTGCCTTGGCCCAGGGAGCTTCTTGTTTCACTTTTTTTTTTGTCTTTTTTTGTGTCTTTCTTTCGTTTCTTTTTTTTTTCTTATGCCAAATTCCGATACGATTTTGCGTGTTTTTTTTTGTATATTTTTGGTTGAAGTTTTGGGTTGGGTTTTTGGGTCTTTTATTGTCTTCACGACCACAGATTGGCTGCAATATGCGGAAGGAGTTCGGTTCGGAGGGGCGAATACGAGAATTTAGTTTTTAGGGTCTCTCGCAGTCCAAGTTTTATGATTATTGAGACCCCAGCGAGAGAGAGAGAGAGAGAGGGCGGGCGAGGCGACCCCTACTATGGATGGCTATCCATCCATCCATCCATCCATCTGTCTTTGCATCTCTTTCGCCAGCTATCTGTCCATCTCTTTCTTAATACACAACTCTGTTTTGGGGTCTCGATTTCTCCGTTTCTCCCTGTTTCTCCCTGCTTCTCTCTGCCCTGTTATTTTTGTGATTTCTGCGTGAGCCAATTATGCGTTTTGTTTCGTTTGTGGTTTTATTCCGTTTCCAAATCTGCTTTTCTTTCGTTGTAATTAAGGAAACGTGACTTTTTGTCAGATTTCATCAAATCAAATCACAAATCAAATCATCTCTTCGCTTGCCCAGAATTGGCGTTGTTATTCCAGCTTATTGTTCGGTCTCTCCATCTCTCGGTCTCGCATCTCCCGACTGAAACTCTCTGTCCCCACACAGTCCCCTTAATTTGTTGTCTCTCACGTTGTTGTACTTTTGATGAGATTTGATTTGATTTGATTTGGCTTTGATTTGCGGAAATCATCTACAAAGGCAGCAGGCCCCTTAGGCAGCTCAGGGCAAGAGGTTCAAGAGGGGCAAGGGGGCAAAGGGGCAGCCAGGCAGGTACAATTATTATCGTCTGGAGAGTGCCATTAGACATCAGACATTATTACCAGCCAGAAAGGAGTTAGCACTCCAATGCGATTTGATTGATAAAGATTGAGTGCTACGCTGGAATGGTGTGGGGTCTTGGATCTTGCCCATGCTTCGCTGCTAGAATGTGCCATGGCATGTGGATGACTGTTCCCAATAGCACTTTCTAGTAGAACTTTCTCGGGTACAAACTCTGAAGGAATTTTTATGTTTTGCTGTTTTATTTAATAAATTTCTGCTTTAAACAGTGCTAAATAATTTTTCAGCTTTTGAATTTCTAGCAATTAGAAAAGTCAGACATTACGAAGAGCTTTATTTTGATATCAAAGAATGTTTACTAGAATTTTGGTAATTTTAGTAAAAATTTAGGAAAAATCTTAGTAGAATTTTGGAGAATTTTATTAGAAATTTAGGAAGAATCTTAGTAGAGTTTTGGGGAATTTTAGTAGAAATTCAGGAGTTGCTGAAGTTTTCAAAAATATTTTTCCTTTCAGTTGTTCCCTTGATTATGCTCGATTCATGTCTTTTATGTTTATTTTTATGTCTCTTTCCTCATTAAAATATATTTTCTATAGTATGCTTAGTACTCCTCTTTCATCTTGCCCTATCTGGCTCGATCCATTCACAAATGTGAGACTGTTTCTCTGCCTCCTTTCAGCCTTTAACTGCCTAAACCATTCCTTCTCATAGCTCGTCTGTTGCTGTAGCTTTCTCTAGCTTGATTCTCAGAGTAATGTAGTATAAAGTTTTTGTTCTTAAGGAGATCCCTTAGTACTCCACCTAAATACCAAATTCGAACTTCGTCTCTGCCCATAGATCCCACTGCTGATTTCTTGTAGGAGTTCCTTCCTCTCTTCGGTATATTTTTTGGGACTCCTACGAGTGCGAGTTCGGGTACCCTTTCCCTGCATTAATTTCTGTTAAGTTTTTGTTGTTGTTGTGTTTATTGTAAACATTTCGTTGAGTTGAAACTCGTGTTGTTGTTGTTGCTGTTGTTGTTGTTAAATTGCTGGGAAGTTTGGAATTGCGGCTACATTTTCAGGCACTTTTTTTTTCAATTCAGTTTTTCAGTCTGTGTTGTGGGGTTTTTTTTCGACGTCGTCGTTGTATTTTTTTCTTGAGAGACAAGAGAGGTCACATTTGATAGTCTGAACAAAAATCTTGTCGACGTCTTGAGACGGTTTTTTGTATGTGTGTGTGTGTGTTGGAGAAAAATGTGTGTGATAGCAGCAGAGCCAGTGGAGTCCGTGGAAGCGGAGGTTGTGGCAGAGACACAGCCACAGACAGAAAGCCGAACAAAATGCCTTCGTTAAGCGCTAGAAACGCGGTTTTGGGCCTCGCTCGTCTCTGGGTCGCTCGGTCTCGGGGATCCGATCCCCATCCAGCCAGCCATCCATCCATCCAGCCATCCATCCATCCCTCCGCTGTGTGTGTGTTGTATTTTGTATCTATTTTTTGTTTTTTTTTTGTTGTATATTTCGGGGTTTTGGGGTTTGGGGGCTGCCCATTTTGTTTTTTGTGAGCGAAGAAAAATGTTATAAAAATGTAATTACCCGATGATGAATGGATTACACCACAAAAGACTAAGAGAGTGAGAGAGTGCGAGTGAGAGAGTGAGCAGAGCAGAGAAGTGTGCATTGCTCGCTCTCGGGGTGGGGTGTGCGGATGAGGAACGAAACGGCAGAAACGTCAGAAACGGGAACTGCTTGGAATTTCGTGTGGTGTTTCTTTCGTATGCCCCGAAAAGAAGTTAACAAGAAAAGGAAGGGAGCCCTGCAGAGAGTGTGTGCCAGCCACACCGTTGGCGGGATGCTCTCACATTCAAATGGCAGTCATTTTTATTAGCTTGCTATTGCTGATGAAATTACTGGAGATTTTTATTTCAATTATTATGTGAATTTTCCAAAAATAATTCAGAAAATAATGCAAAGACTTGCCAAAGCCCTAAGTAAAACGTTTTTAAAGCTTATAAAAATAAAGAGCTCTAATCGACAGCTAAAAATAAAATCTTGAGCATCGCAGCATAAGGAAAACTCTCCCACATGTCCAATAGCATCCCCCAATCCCTTGGTAATATTCCAATAATTATTGCCTCTCTACTTCCTCGCTTTTGCTTCTCTTAGCGGCATTCCAAACCTCACCAAAGTTCCCACATACCCTCATTATAGAGCGCAACTCATAGACCCAAACTCGTGGCATGCACCGCTTGTGCCCCCGTCCCCCCCTGCACATGATTCCCTACGGATCTCAGAGCAGAGCTGCTGCCTGACTGCCTGACTGCCTGCCTGATGGCTGATGTCTGATGTCTAAAGGCCTGAGAGATGTCGATGTCTGACTGATCTGCGACTGTGGATGGATCTGGGGAGCGGGTAATTGATGCATGAGATTAGTTTGTGGAGTTTAGAGTTTTGGGGAGTCAGCGTCTGAGAGTCGGAGAGTCAGAGAGTCGGAGAGTCGGGAGTTTCGAGTTTGAAGTACGTGGAAAATCCATAAGCGACGCTCGTTGCATAGATTCGAGGCAGTTGCTTTGGCTTGTTGGCGAGACAAACGCTTTAATGACCCGCTGACGAAAGTGGGTCAGTCACAAACAAAATTCAGAAGGAACGGAGACGGAAATGGAGGGGGAATGGTCATGGAAAGGGGAGTGGGAATACACGGGGGCATGTGATATGCCATGCCTATGCCTCGTACTCCGGGCTAATGACTCACCTTGAGTATGCACCTGCCGACGGGCTCGTTCTCGGCCACGGACACGTTGTAGAAGCTCTGATCGAAGATCGGCTCGTTGTCGTTGACGTCGTGTATGGTCACCAGCACCGTGGCCGTCGAGGAGAGCGGCGGCTGGCCCCCATCGCGGGCTATCACCGTCAGCTGGGGCACCGGCTCCGTTTCGCAGTCGATGTGCGATCGGGTGGTGATCAGGCCCGTCTGCGCATCGATCTGGAACCACTGGGCGTGCGTCTCGGGTGTCTCGGCCAGCGCATAGCTGAGCGCCGAGTTCAGGCCCTCGTCGCGGTCGTGGGCGAGCACCTGCAGCACCGAGGTGCCCGGATCGGCCACCTCCATGACATTGGCGTGGTAGAGCTCCTGCTCGAACTCGGGCGGGTTGTCGTTGACGTCGGTGATGCGCAGGAAGATCGACTTGCTGGCGTGCAGCGGCGGTGTGCCCTTGTCGGTGGCCACCACGCTCAGCGTGTAGTTGGAGGTGGCCTCGCGGTCCAGCGCCAGATTCACAATCACCAGATAGATGCTGCTGTCGCGCGTCGTCAGCGCAAAGTGGCCGTCGCCGCCATTCAGCGAGACATTCACATTGGCGTACTCCGTCTTGGAGTCGGGATCGTGCACCGAGATGCGTGCCACAAACTCGCCCGGCAGCGCCGACTCCGAGATCTTGGGCGAGGCATCGTCGCTGAGGAATATCACATTGATCGTCGGCTGGTTGTCGTTCACATCCGTCACGCGGATGGACACAAAGGCCGTCGTCTCCAGCGGCTGTTCGCCGTGGTCCTTGGCCACGACCACCAGCTCGTGCAGCTCCTTGGTCTCGAAGTCCAGCGCCTTGTTGATGTAGATGGCGCCCGTCTGCGGGTCAATGCGGAACATTTGCTCCTTGTCGCTCTGCCGCCGATTGATGGCGTACTGCACGAGGCCGTTCTCCTCGGCGTCCGTGTCGGAGGCGTACACCTGCAGCACGCTCGTGCCCACCGTCGCGTTCTCCGGCACGGTGGCGAAGTAGCGGCTCTGGTTGAAGATCGGCTGATTGTCGTTCACGTCCTGGATGGTGATGTTCACGGTCATGAGGCCGCGCAGCGGTGGCGTGCCGCCATCCAGCGCCTCGATCAGCAGACTGTAGCCGGGCGTGGTCTCGCGATCGAGGAATCCGCTGATCTGCAGATCCAAATACAAGACGCCGTCCCGCTCGCGGTGCGAGGAGAGCCGAAAGGCGTCGTTCACGTTGCCGGACACAATGTTGTAGCGCTGCGTGTTGTACGGCTCCAGGTCGAGATCGCGCGCCGGCAGCAGCGTTCGCTTCACCTCGCGCGGCGTGTTCTCCGGGAACTCGATGTGCATGGCGGGCTGGGGGAACGTCGGCGCATTGTCGTTCTCGTCCTTGACGGTGACCACCACGCGGACATTGAGGCCGCTCAGCGGAATGGCCACCAGGCTGTAGGAGGCGCGCGTCTCCCTGTCGAGGCGCACCTTCGTGCGAATCTCGCCCGTCATGCGGTCTATGGCCAGGTCCGTCTCCACGCCCGCCTCCGCCACAATGATGTACGGCGGCCCGCTGTCGATGCCATCAAAGTCGCCGATGTAGCCGATCTGATGGTCCACGGGCACACCCTCGAAGACCTCCAGCTTGCGTTCGCGCTCCTTGTCGCCGGCTGCCGCCCGTGCGGCGCCCGCCACCAGCAACAGCAGCAGCAGGTGCAGCTGGAGGTGCGGCAGCGCGGAGAAGCGTCTCCGGCAGCGGTGGAACATTGTGTAGTCCTTGGGGGGAGCAGCACTGCCCCGCGTCTGGCTGTGCCTTGTGGCGGCTTCTGTCGTTGTGGTGGTTTGGTTTCTGGTCGCAGATCTCTGCTGCTGCTGCTGCTGCTGCGGCGGCTGCTGCATCGCTGTGGATGCCAACGCTGCTTTCATGGCGCTACTCGAGTGTGGCCGCATGGCTCTGGTTGCATCGCTCCACCATTTCCATTGAGAGAGCTGCAAGCAAAAGGAGAGACGGAGCATTAGAATGGCTTTTGCTTGACAAATACAAATCGAAGGCCGCCCACGCGACTTCCCCCCAGAAGACTAAAACCCCAAAGATAAATCGGAACTAATAGACTGATAACTGCGCTGAGTCCCAAGTTCCCCCGCCCCGGCTGCATGATGGCAGCTTACGCATTGTGGAGGCATTTCCATTTCCATTTGGCGATGACGCGCGATGGCCATTTGGATGCCATTTGAAATGCTAATAGACGAGGCAGGCAGGGCTAAGAGCTGGCAGACAAAAGAGACTCGAAGAACGTGAGGAGAGTGGAGAGGAGTGAGTAGAGTGGAGAGGAGAGTAGTGGAGAGAGGAGAGGAGCGTAGAGTCGCTGCGAGATTCTACCTGAGTGCGTGCGAAAGGTTCAAAGGCTAAAAGGGTCTCAGTGCTCTGTGTGGCTCTGTGGTTCTGGTTTTGTGAGATACACACGCACACACACCACACACACACACACACAGGCACATATACAAATAGCCACCACAGTGAGAAATCGAACAAACAATTTGAAGAGCGAATGGCCTGGCCTGCCTGGGCCATTGTTGACCAAAAAAAAACTGTTTTGGAGCCCAAATGCTGCCGCTGCCATGTGGCCATGTGGCCGATAGAGGATGGGATGGAGGACTGCTGCTGGCCGTGGCCGTGGCCAGAGCAATTCGTGGCCAACAATTTAGTTAACAAGACCATGACTAACGCATTTCTGTAGCTGTAGCTGTAGCTGTGTCTGAACATTTGTTTCTACTGCAATTTTCGTTTTAGATTTTTCTCGCGCGATAAGCAAAAAAGAAAAAAAAAAAAAAAAAAAAAAAAAAAAAAAAAAAAAAAAATGGTAAAAATATCCAAAAATAAGAACCAAAAAAAAGAACCCAAAAAAAAGAAAAGAAAAGAACCCCAAAAAAAGGTTCGTAAAATTATGAATTATTTTTTGGGAAATTTCATTCGTGATGAGCGATAAAGA
This sequence comes from Drosophila tristis, assembly GCA_018150885.1. NCBI lineage: Eukaryota > Metazoa > Arthropoda > Insecta > Diptera > Drosophilidae > Drosophila > Drosophila tristis. The sequence goes on along the minus strand of JAECWT010000003.1, from coordinate 4,098,528 downwards.
TCGCCACTTGGCTGATCCTGTTTGCTGGCTGAAGCAATTAAAATTGAATTAATGAAGCGGGACATTCACTCATTCAATGATTGACACAAATGCCACAGCCCAAGCCAACCCAGCCATGGGAAGTGCACAAGGAGGGAGAGAGAAGAGAGTAGTGTCTTTTTCTAGAGGGAGAAATTAGCAAAAGCAAAGCAACAGCCAAGTGGCGCCTTTTGATGTCCATCTGAGAGCTGCCGCCTGGCTGCTGTTACTGCTGCTGCTGTCCATTAGATGCCTCTAATAACTTTATAATGATCATGGCAGTAGTCGTAGTCCCTTCCTTCCTGGCTGGCAGAGGAGAGTCCCCCAAGATCGTTTCGTAATTTAATAAACTGCAATGGAAATGCAAATGGAAATCCCAACTGCAACTGTTAGAACTCCGCACTGCGTTCACTTTGTACGCAAATTGCCACGGAGAGATGGATGGATGGATGGATGGATGGATGGCTGGATGGCTGGCTGTGTGAGCTGCTGTTGCGGAAATGTCAGTTTGATTTGCAGTTGTCATAAGTTTAGATGAACTGCTAATACCCAAACACATTAGAAAGCCCATGGAGTGCGCGCCAAGTGCCAGAGCCCGGTCCAGTGTTCGGTGCCCAGTGCCGTGCCCCCAAGTGGCGCCGCACAGCTCAGCTCAGCTCTCTCTCTCTCTCTCGCTGGACAGCTGGACAGCTGAAAGAGTCCCGTCGGATTCTGATTCTGATTCTCATTCGGTTTCTGATTCTGTTTCTGTTGCTGATTTGAGTGCCAGCTGGCGGTCGCCTTGCGTGTGGTGTGGCTGGGCTGCTGCACCTGAGCTGTGAGCTGTGAGATGGAAATGCCACTTAGAATGGGTTTATGGGCAACGGGTGGGGTGCTGCAGTAGGAATGGCAGCCACAGACACTGCTACAGCCACTGCCACAGCCACAGCCACTGCCACAGCCACTGCCACAGCCACTGCCACTGCAGCCACTGCCTCTGCTGCTGCTGCCTCTGTGGCTGTGCACTCTGG